>OV702280.1:404793370-405528361 GCA_916181665.1 Avena sativa
CATACGAGCCATGCAAATCCGCCTGGAACCCAAAAACTATGGGCAATAACTCATGAAAACGGCCATAAACATGAAAACGATGAGGTTTTGGTCAAAAACCCTCAAACATATATCGGGTCTTACGGTTAGTGTAAGGCGCCCTGGGAATCCCAGAATTATTGGCAAAATCTCATGAAAACGACCATAAAACGCGAAAAAGACGAGGTTTTTTGGTCACATCTCTCAAACATGTATCGGGTCTTACACTCGTCGTAAATCGCCCTCGAACCCCAAAACCTCATGAAAATGGCTAGAAAAACGCGGGAAAACGACGAGTTTTTGGTCAGATCTCTCAAATATCTATCGGGTCTCATGGTCATCGTAAGTCTCCCTAGAACCCAAAAACAATGGAGAATAGCTCATGAAAACGACCATAAAACACGAAAACAACGAGTTTTTGGTCATATTTCTCAAAATTGTATCGGGTTATAAGGTCGTTGTAAATCGCCCTAAAACCCCAAAAATGTCGGTAATAGCTCATGAAAACGACCATAAAACACGAAAACAACGAGTTTTTGGTCATATTTCTCAAAATTGTATCGGGTCATAAGGTCGTTGTAAATCGCCCTAAAACCCCAAAAATGTCGGTAATAGCTCATGAAAACGACCATAAAACACGAAAAATGATGACTTTAAGTCTTATCTCTCAAGCATGTAAAGGGTCAAACGAGCCATGAAAATCCGCCTTGAACCACAAAATGTGGGCAATAACTCATGAAAATGGCCATAAAACACGAAAACAGCGAGTTTTTGGTCATAACTCTGAAACATGTATCGATTTTTAAGGTTGTTGTAAATTGCCTTGGAACCATAAAACTATGGGCAATAGCTCACGAAACCGGCCATAAAACACGAAAACGACGAGTTTTTTATCACATCTATCAAACATGTATCGGGTTTGATGGTCGTTGTAATCGCCCTGGAACCTCAAAACAGTGGGAAATAGCTCATGAAAATAGCCATAAAATACGAAAATAAAGAGTTTTTGGTCATATCTCTCAAACTTGTATCGGGTCTTATGGGCCATGCAAATCTCAATGGAACGCCAAAAATGTGGGCAATAGCTCATGAAAGCGGCCAAAAAAACACGAAAAACAACGAGTTTTGGGTCATAACTCTGAAACATGTATCGAGTCGTAAGGTCTTTGTAAATCGCACTGGAACCCCAAAACTGTAGGTAATAGCTCATGAAAACAGTCGTTAGAACACGAAAACGGTGAGTTTCAGCTCATATCTCTCAAACATGTAAAGGGTCTTACGAGCCATGCAAATCCGCCTGGAACTTAGAAACTCTGTGGGCAATAACTCATGAAAACGGCCATTAAACACGAAAACAGCGAGTTTTTTGTCATAACTCTCAAACATGTATCGGGTCTTAAGGTTGGTGTAAATCGCCCTAGAACCATAAATCTGTGGGCAATGGCTCATGAAAACGGCCCACAAAATGCGAAAACAATGAGTTTTTGGTCACATCGCTTAAGCATGTATCGCGTCTTACGTTCGTTGTAATCCTCCTGGAACCCCAAAACAAAGGGCAATAGAACATTAAATTAGCCATAAAATGCAAAAGATGGCAAGTTTTGGTCACATCTCTCCAATATGTATCTGGTCTTACGGTCGTTGTAAATCGCCCTAGAACCCCGAAAAAATGGGACAATAGTTCATGAAAACGGCCACAAACACGAAAACGACGAGTTTTGGGTCATAACTCTCAAAAATGTATCGGGTATTAAGGTCATTGTAAATCATTCTGAAACCCCAAAACTAGTTGTAATAGCTCGTGAAGACGACCATAAAACACGAAAATGACAAGTTTCTAGTCATATCTGTCAAACATGTAAAGGGTCTTACGAGCCATGGAAATTTGCCTTGAACCCCCAAAACTATGGGCAATAACTCATGAAAATGGCCACAAAACACGAAAATGACAAATTTTGGTCATAACTCTTAAACATGTATCGGTCTTAAGGTTACTATAAATCGCTTTGCAACCATAAAACTCTATGGGCAATAGCTCATGAAAACGGCCATAAAACGTGGAAACGACGAGTTTTTTTGTCAGATCTCTCAAACATGTGTCGGGTCTGACGGTCATTGTAATCGCCCCTGGAAACCCAAAACAGTGGGAAATAGCTCATGGAAATAGCCATAACATGCGAAAACAATGAGTTTTTTGTCATAACTCTGAAACATGTATCGGGTCTTATAGTCATTGTAAGTCGCTCTAGAACCCCAAAACTGCGGGCAAAGCTCATGAAAAAGCCATAAATTGCTAAAACATCCAGATTTTGGTCACATCTCTCAAACCTGTATCGGATCTTATGGTCATTGTAAATTGGCCCTGGAACCCTAAAATAGTGGGCAATAGCTACTGAAAATTGGCCATAAAACACGAAAACGACGAGTTTTTGGCCAAATCTCTCAAACTTGTAAATGGCCTTACGAGCCATGCAAATCCGCCTGGAACCCAAAAACTTGTGGGTAATAACTCATCATGAAAAAGGCCAAACATATATCGGGTCTTACGGTTAGTGTAAGTCGCCCTGGAATCCCAAAACTGTTGGCAAAATCTCATGAAAACGACCATAAAACGCGAAAAAGAAGAGGTTTTGGTCAATCTCTTAAACATGTATCGGGTCTTACGCTCGGTGAAAATCGCCCTCGAACCCAAAAAAACAGTGAGCAATAGCTCATGAAAATGGCCAGAAAACGTGGAAAACGGACGGGTTTTTGGTCAGATTTCTCGAATATGTATCGAGTCTAATGGTCGTCGTAAATCGCCCTAGAACCCAAAAATAGTGGAGAATAGCTCATGAAAAACGGCCATAAAACACGAAAACAATGAGTTTTGGTCATATTTCTCAAACTTGTATCGGGGTCATAAGGTCGTTTGTAAATCGCCCTGGAACCCCAAAAATGTGTGTAATAGCTCATGAAAACGGCCATAAAAACATGAAAACGATGAGTTTCAGGTCTTACCTCTCAAGCATTCAAAGGGTCTGAGGAGCCATGAAAATCCGCCTTGAACCCACAAAATGTGGGCAATAACTCATGAAAATGGCCATAAAACACGAAAACAACGAGTGTTTTGGTCATAACTCTGAAACATGTATCGGGTTTTATAGTCATTGTAATTCGCCGTGGAACCACGAAACTATGGGCAAAAGCTCATGAAACCAGCCATAAAATGCTAAAACATCCATATTTTTGGTCACATTTCTCAAACATGTATCGGATCTTACGGTCATTCTAAATCGCCCTGGAACCCTAAAAACAGTGGGCAATAGCTAATGAAAATGGACATAAAACACGAAAACGATGAGTTTTTGGTCATATCTCTCAAACTTGTAAATGGTCATACGAGCCATGCAAATCCGCCTGGAACCCAAAAACTATGGGCAATAACTCATGAAAACGGCCATAAACACGAAAACGATGAGGTTTTGGTCAAAACCCTCAAACATATATCGGGTCTTACGGTTAGTGTAAGGCGCCCTGGAATCCCAGAATTATTGGCAAAATCTCATGAAAACGACCATAAAACGCGAAAAAGACGAGGTTTTTGGTCACATCTCTCAAACATGTATCGGGTCTTACACTCGTCGTAAATCGCCCTCGAACCCCAAAACCTCATGAAAATGGCTAGAAAACGCGGAAAACGACGAGTTTTTGGTCAGATCTCTCAAATATCTATCGGGTCTCATGGTCATCGTAAGTCTCCCTAGAACCCAAAAACAATGGAGGAATAGCTCATGAAAACGACCATAAAACACGAAAACAACGAGTTTTTGGTCATATTTCTCAAAATTATATCGGGTCATAAGGTCGTTGTAAATCGCCCTAAAACCCCAAAAATGTCGGTAATAGCTCATGAAAACGACCATAAAACACGAAAACAACGAGTTTTTGGTCATATTTCTCAAAATTGTATCGGGTCATAAGGTCGTTGTAAATCGCCCTAAAACCCCAAAAATGTCGGTAATAGCTCATGAAAACGACCATAAAACACGAAAATGATGACTTTAAGTCTTATCTCTCAAGCATGTAAAGGGTCTAACGAGCCATGAAAATCCGCCTTGAACCCACAAAATGTGGGCAATAACTCATGAAAATGGCCATAAAAACACGAAAACAGCGAGGTTTTTGGTCATAACTCTGAAACATGTATCGGTTTTGAAGGTTGTTGTAAATTGCCTTGGAACCATAAAACTATGGGCAATAGCTCACGAAACCGGCCATAAAACGCGAAAACGACGAGTTTTTTATCACATCTATCAAACATGTATCGGGTTTGATGGTCGTTGTAATCGCCCTGGAACCTCAAAACAGTGGGAAATAGCTCATGAAAATAGCCATAAAATACGAAAATAAAGAGTTTTTGGTCATATCTCTCAAACTTGTATCGGGTCTTATGGGCCATGCAAATCTCAATGGAACGCCAAAAAATGTGGGCAATAGCTCATGAAAGCGGCCAAAAAACACGAAAACAACGAGTTTTGGGTCATAACTCTGAAACATGTATCGAGTCGTAAGGTCTTTGTAAATCGCACTAGAACCCCAAAACTGTAGGTAATAGCTCATGAAAACAGTCATAGAACACGAAAACGGTGAGTTTCAGCTCATATCTCTCAAACATGTAAAGGGTCTTACGAGCCATGCAAATCCGCCTGGAACTTAGAAACTGTGGGCAATAACTCATGAAAACGGCCATTAAACACGAAAACAGCGAGTTTTTTGTCATAACTCTCAAACATGTATCGGGTCTTAAGGTTGGTGTAAATCGCCCTAGAACCATAAATCTGTGGGCAATGGCTCATGAAAACGGCCACAAAATGCGAAAACAATGAGTTTTTGGTCACATCGCTTAATCATGTATCGCGTCTTACGTTCGTTGTAATCCTCCTGGAACCCCAAAACAATGGGCAATAGAACATTAAATTAGCCATAAAATGCAAAAGATGGCAAGTTTTGGTCACATCTCTCCAATATGTATCTGGTCTTACGGTCGTTGTAAATCACCCTAGAACCCCGAAAAAATGGACAATGGTTCATGAAAACGGCCACAAACACGAAAACGACGAGTTTTGGGTCATAACTCTCAAAAATGTATCGGGTATTAAGGTCATTGTAAATCATTCTGAAACCCCAAAACTAGTTGTAATAGCTCGTGAAGACGACCATAAAACACGAAAATGACAAGTTTCTAGTCATATCTGTCAAACATGTAAAGGGTCTTACGAGCCATGGAAATTTTCCTTGAACCCAAAAACTATGGGCAATAACTCATGAAAATGGCCACAAAACACGAAAATGACAAATTTTGGTCATAACTCTTAAACATTTATCGGTCTTAAGGTTACTATAAATCGTTTTGCAACCATAAAACTATGGGCAATAGCTCATGAAAACGGCCATAAAACGTGGAAACGACGAGTTTTTTGTCAGATCTCTCAAACATGTGTCGGGTCTGACGGTCATTGTAATCGCCCTGGAAACCCAAAACAGTGCGAAATAGCTCATGGAAATAGCCATAACATGCGAAAACAATGAGTTTTTTGTCATAACTCTGAAACATGTATCGGGTCTTATAGTCATTGTAAGTCGCTCTAGAACCCCAAAACTGCGGGCAAAGCTCATGAAAAAGCCATAAATTGCTAAAACATCCAGATTTTGGTCACATCTCTCAAACCTGTATCGGATCTTATGGTCATTGTAAATTGCCCTGGAACCCTAAAATAGTGGGCAATAGCTACTGAAAATTGGCCATAAAACACGAAAACAACGAGTTTTTGGCCAAATCTCTCAAACTTGTAAATGGACTTACGAGCCATGCAAATCCGCCTGGAACCCAAAAACTGTGGGTAATAACTCATGAAAAAGGCCAAACATATATCGGGTCTTACGGTTAGTGTAAGTCGCCCTGGAACCCCAAAACTGTTGGCAAAATCTCATGAAAACGACCATAAAACGCGAAAAAGAAGAGGTTTTGGTCAATCTCTTAAACATGTATCGGGTCTTACGCTCGGTGAAAATCGCCCTCGAACCAAAAACAGTGAGCAATAGCTCATGAAAATGGCCAGAAAACGTGAAAACGACGGGTTTTTGGTCAGATTTCTCGAATATGTATCGAGTCTAATGGTCGTCGTAAATCGCCCTAGAACCCAAAAATAGTGGAGAATAGATCATGAAAACAGCCATAAAACACGAAAACAATGAGTTTTGGTCATATTTCTCAAACTTGTATCGGGTCATAAGGTCGTTGTAAATCGCCCTGGAACCCCAAAAATGTGTGTAATAGCTCATGAAAACGGCCATAAAACATGAAAACGATGAGTTTCAGGTCTTCCCTCTCAAGCATTCAAAGGGTCTGAGGAGCCATGAAAATCCGCCTTGAACCCACAAAATGTGGGCAATAACTCATGAAAATGGCCATAAAACACGAAAACAACGAGTGTTTGGTCATAACTCTGAAACATGTATCGGGTTTTATAGTCATTGTAATTCGCCGTGGAACCACGAAACTATGGGCAAAAGCTCATGAAACCAGCCATAAAATGCTAAAACATCCATATTTTGGTCACATTTCTCAAACATGTATCGGATCTTACGGTCATTCTAAATCCCCCTGGAACCCTAAAACAGTGGGCAATACCTAATGAAAATGGACATAAAACACGAAAACGATGAGTTTTTGGTCATATCTCTCAAACTTGTAAATGGTCATACGAGCCATGCAAATCCGCCTGGAACCCAAAAATTGTGGGCAATAACTCATGAAAACGGCCATAAACACGAAAACGATGAGGTTTTGGTCAAAACCCTCAAACATATATCGGGTCTTACGGTTAGTGTAAGGCGCCCTGGAACCCCAGAATTATTGGCAAAATCTCATGAAAACGACCATAAAACGCGAAAAAGACGAGGTTTTTGGTCACATCTCTCAAACATGTATCGGGTCTTACACTCGTCGTAAATCGCCCTCGAACCCCAAAACCTCATGAAAATGGCTAGAAAACGCGAAAACGACGAGTTTTTGGTCAGATCTCTCAAATATCTATCGGGTCTCATGGTCGTCGTAAGTCGCCCTAGAACCCAAAAACAATGGAGAATAGCTCATGAAAACGACCATAAAACACGAAAACAACGAGTTTTTGGTCATATTTCTCAAAATTGTATCGGGTCATAAGGTCGTTGTAAATCGCCCTAAAACCCCAAAAATGTCGGTAATAGCTCATGAAAACGACCATAAAACACGAAAACAACGAGTTTTTGGTCATATTTCTCAAAATTGTATCGGGTCATAAGGTCATTGTAAATCGCCCTAAAACCCCAAAAATGTCGGTAATAGCTCATGAAAACGTCCATAAAACACGAAAATGATGACTTTAAGTCTTATCTCTCAAGCATGTAAAGAGTCTAACGAGCCATGAAAATCCGCCTTGAATCCACAAAATGTGGGCAATAACTCATGAAAATGGCCATAAAACACGAAAACAGCGAGTTTTTGGTCATAACTCTGAAACATGTATCGGTTTTTAAGGTTGTTGTAAATTGCCTTGGAACCATAAAATTATGGGCAATAGCTCACGAAACCGGCCATAAAACGCGAAAACGACGAGTTTTTTGTCACATCTATCAAACATGTATCGGGTTTGATGGTCGTTGTAATCGCCCTGGAACCTCAAAACAGTGGGAAATAGCTCATGAAAATAGCCATAAAATCCGAAAATAAAGAGTTTTTGGTCATATCTCTCAAACTTGTATCGGGTCTTATGGGCCATGCAAATCTCAATGGAACGCCAAAAATGTGGGCAATAGCTCATGAAAGCGGCCAAAAAACACGAAAACAACGAGTTTTGGGTCATAACTCTGAAACATGTATCGAGTCGTAAGGTCTTTGTAAATCGCACTGGAACCCCAAAACTGTAGGTAATAGCTCATGAAAACAGTCATAGAACACGAATACGGTGAGCTTCAGCTCATATCTCTCAAACATGTAAAGGGTCTTACGAGCCATGCAAATCCGCCTGGAACTTAGAAACTGTGGGCAATAACTCATGAAAATGGCCATTAAACACGAAAACAGCGAGTTTTTTGTCATAACTCTCAAACATGTATCGGGTCTTAAGGTTGGTGTAAATCGCCCTAGAACCATAAATCTGTGGGCAATGGCTCATGAAAACGGCCACAAAATGCGAAAACAATGAGTTTTTGGTCACATCGCTTAAGCATGTATCGCGTCTTACGTTCGTTGTAATCCTCCTGGAACCCCAAAACAATGGGCAATAGAACATTAAATTAGCCATAAAATGCAAAAGATGGCAAGTTTTGGTCACATCTCTCCAATATGTATCTGGTCTTACGGTCGTTGTAAATCGCCCTAGAACCCCGAAAAAATGGACAATAGTTCATGAAAACGGCCACAAACACGAAAACGACGAGTTTTAGGTCATAACTCTCAAAAATGTATCGGGTATTAAGGTCGTTGTAAATCGTCCTGAAACCCCAAAACTAGTTGTAAGATCTCATGAAGACGACCATAAAACACGAAAATGACAAGTTTCTTGTCAAATCTCTCAAACATGTAAAGGGTCTTACGAGCCACGCAAATTTGCCTTGAACCCAAAAACTATGGGCAATAACTCATAAAAATGGCCATAAAACAGAAAAACGAAGAGTCTTGGTCATAACTCTTAAAGATGTACCGGGTCTTAAGGTCACTGTAAATCGCTCTGGAACCATAAAACAGTGAGCAATGGCTCATGAAAACGGCCATAAAACGCGAAACGACGAGTTTTGGTCATAACTCTCAAACATTTGTCGGGTCTGACGGCCGTTGTAATCGCCCTGGAACCTCGAAACAGTGGGCAATAACTCATGAAATCAGCCATAAAATACGAAAACGGCGAGTTTTTGTTCATAATTCTCAAACATGTATCTAGTCTTACTGTCATTGTAAGTCGCCCTGGAACCCAAAACAGTGGGCAAAAGCTTAAGAAACCGGCCATAAAATGCTAAAACGTCTAGACTTTCGTCACATCTCTCAAACATGTATCGGATCTTACGGTCGTTGTAAATCGCCCTGGACCCTAAAATAGTGGGCAATAGCTACTGAAAATGGCCATAAAACATGAAAACGACGAGTTTTGGTCATAACTCTCAAACATGTATCGAGTGGTAATGTATTTGTAAATCGCACTGGAACCCCAAAACTGTAGGTAATAGCTCATGAAAACAGTCATAGAACACGAAAACGGTGAGTTTCAGATCATATCTCTCAAACATGTAAAGGGTCTTACGAGCCATGCAAATCCGCCTGGAACTTACAAACTGTGGGCAATAACTCTTGAAAACGGCCATAAAACACGAAAACAACGAGTTTTTTGTCATAACTCTCAAACATGTATCGGGTCTTAAGGTTGGTGTAAATCGCCCTGGAACCATAAATTTGTGGGCAATGGCTCATGAAAACGGCCACAAAGTGCGAAAACGATGAGTTTTTGGTCACATCGCTTAAGCATGTATCGCGTCTTACGTTTGTTCTAATCCTCCTGGAACCCCAAAACAATGGGCAATAGAACATTAAATTAGCGATAAAATGCAAAAAATGGCGAGTTTTGGTCACATCTCTCCAATATGTATCTGGTCTTACGGTCGTTGTAAATCGCCCTAGAACCCAGAAAAAAATGGACAATAGTTCATGAAAACGGCCACAAACACGAAAACGACGAGTTTTGGGTCATAACTCTCAAAAATGTATCGGGTCTTAAGGTCGTTGTAAATCGTCCTGAAACCCCAAAATTAGTTGTAAGAGCTCATGAAGATGACCATAAAACACGAAAATGACAAGTTTCTAGTCATATCTCTCAAACATGTAAAGGGTCTTACGAGCCATGCAAATTTGCCTTGAACCCAAAAACTATGGGCAATAACTCATGAAAATGGCCATAAAACACAAAAACGACGAGTTTTGGTCATAACTCTTAAACATGTACCGGGTCTTAAGGTTACTGTAAATCGCTCTGGAACCATAAAACTGTAAGCAATGGCTCATGAAAACGGCCATAAAACGCGAAACGACGAGTTTTGGTCATAACTCTCAAGCATTTGTCGGGTCTGACGGTTGTTTTAATCGCCCTGGAACCTCAAAACAGTGGGCAATAACTCATGAAATCAGCCATAAAATACAAAAACGGCGAGTTTTTGTTAATAACTCTCAAACATGTATCTGGTCCTACTGTCATTGTAAGTCGCCCTGGAACCCAAAAATGTGGGCACAAGCTTAAGAAACCAGCCATAAAATGCTAAAACGTCCAGACTTTGGTCACATCTCTCAAACATGTATCGGATCTTACGGTCGTTGTAAATCGCCCTGGAACCCTAAAATAGTGGGCAATAGCTACTGAAAATGGCCATAAAACATGAAAACGACGAGTTTTTGGCCATATCTCTCAAACATGTAAATGGTCTTACGAGCCATGCAAATCCGCTTGGAACCCAAAAACTGTGGGCAATAACTCATGAAAACGACCATAAAACACGAAAACGACGAGGTTTTCGTCAAAATCCTCAAACATATATCGGGTCTTACGGTTAGTGTAAGTCGCCCTGGAACCCCAAAACTATTGGTAAAATCTCATAAAAACGACCATAAAACGCGAAAAAGACGAGGTTTTGGTCACATCTCTCAAAGATGTATCGGGTCTTATGCTCGTTGTAAATCGCCCTCGAACCCGAAAACAATGAGCAAAACGATGAGTTTTTGTCAGTTCTCTCGAATATGTATTGGGTCTTATGGTCATCGTAAATCGCCCTAGAACCCAAAAACAGTGGAGAATAGCTCATGAAGACGGCCATAAAACACGAAAACAACGAATTTTTTGTCATATTTCTCAAACTTGTATCGGGTCATAAGGTCGTTGTAAATCGCCCTTGAACCACAAAAATGGCCATAAAACACGAAAACGACGAGTTTTGGTCCTATCTCTCAAACTTGTATCGGGTCATATGGGCCATGCAAATCGCCATGGAACGCCAAAAATATGTGCAAACGCTCGTGACAGCGGCCATAAAACATGTATCGGGTCTTACGATCATTGTAAATCGCCCTAGAACCCCCAAACGGTGATCAATAGCTTATGAAAATGGCCATAAAACATGTATAGGGTCTTAAGGTTGATGTAAATCACCCTGGAACAATAAAACTATGGGCAATAGCTAATGAAAACAGCCATAAAACACGAAAACGATGAGGTTTTGGTTATAACTGTCAAACATGTATCGTTTCTTACGATCATTGTTAGTCACCTTTGAACCCAAAAACTATGGGAATATCTCATGAAATCGGCCATAAAACGACGAGATTTTTAGTCATATCTCTCAAACTTGTAAAGGGTCTTATGAGCCATGCAAATCCGCTTGGAACCCAAAAACTGTGGGCAATAAATCATGAAAACATCCATAAAACACAAAAACAAGGAGAATTTGGTCATAACTCTCAAACATGTATCAGGTCTTATGGTCATTGTAAGTCGCCCTAGAACCCCAGAACTGTGGGCAAAATCTTATGAAAACGACCATAAAACGGTGAATTTTTTGTCACATCTCACAAACATGTATCAGGTCTTACGGTCATTGTAAATCACACTACAACCCCCAGAACAGTGAGTAGCTCATGTAAATGTCCATAAAAAGCGAAAATAACAAGTTTTGGTCACATCTCTCCAATATGTATCGGGTCTTACGGTCATTGTAAATCTCCCTAGAACCCCCTAAACAGTGGACAATACTTCATAAAAATGGCCATAAAACACGAAAACGATGAGTTTTTGGTCATATCTCTCAAACTTGTATCGAGCATATGGGACATGCAAATCGCCGTGGAACGCTAAAAATATGGGCTATAGTTCATGAAAGCCGCCGTAAAACAAAAAAACGACGAGATTTTTGTCACATCTCTCAAACATGTATCGAGTCTTATGGTCGTTCTAAATCGCCCTGGAACCACAAAATAGTGGGCAATAACTCAGGAAAATGGCCATAAAACATGTATTGGGTCTTAAGGTTGCTGTAAATCGCCCTGGAACCATAAAACTCTAGGCAATAGCTCATGAAATCGACCATAAAACATGAAAACGACAAAGTTTTGGTCATAACTCTCAAACATGTATTGCTCCTTATGGTCATTGTTAGTCGCCCTGGACCCCAAAACTATAGGCAAAATCTCATTAAACCGACCATAAAATGCTAAAACGACAAGATTTTGGTCACATCTCTCAAACATGTATCAGGTCTTATAGTCGCTGTAAATCTCCCTGGAACCCAAAAATTGAAGGGAATATGCTCGAGAGGCAATAATAAAGTGGTTATTATCATATTCCTTATTTATGATAAAAGTTTATTTTGCATGCTATAATTGTATTAATACGAAAACGTTAATACATGTGTGTTTAATAAACAAAAAGGAAGTTCCTAGTTATGCCTCTCTTGTAAACTAGCTCATTGATTAACAAGATGATCAAAGGTTTCCTGATCATAGACATTGGATGTTGTTAATAACGAGGTCGCAACATTATTGGAATGGTGTGATGAACATTCATCCGAAGTATAGAATTACGATCAAGGTCATTGTGTTTATATTGATATAACATCATACGAAGTTATCTTAGTCCTTAGGCCACGAGATCTTGTCAATCACTAACACCGGAAGAGTATCTTGATAACATCAAACGTCACACCGTAACAGGGTGACTATAAAGATGGGTTCAGTGTTACGAAGGTGTTATGTTGATGAAGGGTTTTGCAGCATAGTAAATCAAAAAAATTCTACGGATGCGAACGGGAAAGCCAAGATCTAATCTAGGAGATGCAAACAACGATGGGGAATAGATGAGATCTTCATACCCTTGAAGATTCACACAGCATAACATTCAACGGAACGTGGTTGATGTAGTCATACTAGCTTCTCCTCCTCGCGATCCGATCCGATCCAACACCGCAAGTGGCGATGCCTCCGAGAGATGCACACGTAAGGCACCTCGACGTCTCCTCCTTCCTCGGTCCAGCAAGTGGGGTGGAGAGATAGATTGGATCTACAACACGACGGAGTGGTGCAAAGGTGGAGAGTTTCTGCGGCAGGGCTTCGCCTACGCGTAGTCGGGAGAGAGAGAGAGAGATCTGGAGGGCAGCAGTATGGCGGCTAGGGTTGAAGGAGTGGGGAGGGAGGGCTACGCCCCTGCCCTCTATATATAGGGGGATGGCCGCCCCCCTTGGCCCCTCCTCCAAGCCCTAGGGCGGCGGCCCCAAGGGTTGGAGTGGGGGGGCAAGTTTTCCCCCTCCTTCTAGAAGGTTTCCCTAGGGTTTCCCTAGGGTTTTGGCCGACTGGGCCTATGGGGCCTTGTGCCCCTGGCCCAATGCGGCCAGGGCACTCCCTCGTAGGCCCACGCCCCCTTCCGACAAGTGGGGCCACGTTGGTCCCACTCTGGAAGGTTCTAGAAGCTTCCGGTACAATACCGAACAATCCGAAACAATTCCGAAATCCAAAAACTACTTTCCCTTATATGAATCTTATTCTCCGGACCATTCTGGAACCTCTCGTGACGTCCTGGATCTCATCCGAGACTCCGAACAAAAACTCATAAACCAATTATCCATTCTATCCTAGCATCAAGACACGTTAAGTGTGTGACCATACGGGTTCGAGAATATGCAGACATGATCTTCGATCAATAATCAACAGCGGGGTCTGGAAGCCCATATTGACTCCCACACATTCATCGATGATGATATCGGATGAACCACGATGCCAGGATTCAATTAATCCCATATATATATTCCCTTCGTCACGCGATATTTTACTTGCCCAAGATTCGATCGTCGGTATCGGCATACCTAGTTCAATCTCGTTCACAGCAAGTACTTTACTCGTTCCGTAATCCGATATCACTTTGTGATTAACTCCTTAGCCACGTGCTTGCAAGCGGTGTTGATATCGATTACCGAGTGGGCCCGAAGTATATTTCTCCGACTTGGGAGGGACAAATCCCATCTCGATACATACAACCCAACAAGTACTTTCCGATCACCTGAGAGACACCTTTATGATCACCCTATCATAGGATGACGTTTGATGACCTCAAAGCTTTCTTTCGATACCAGGGAGTTGCATTATCTCATGGTATAAGGAATACAATATTTGACATAGAAAAAAGCTTCGCAAAGATGAACACGATGACACGATCTAATTGCTCTGCTTGATTTGGGTCTGTCCATCATATCATTCTCCCAATGATATGATCTCATTATTAATCGACAACTCATGTCCATGGTTAGGAAACCTTAACCATCATTAATCAATGAGCTAGTCCATAGAGGCATACTAGGGACACGGTGTTGTTCATAAACCACACAAGTATCAAAGTTTCCACTTAATACAATTCTAGCATGGAATATAAACTTTATCATGAACAAGAATTATAATAATAACATATTTATTATTGCCTCTAGGGCATAATTCCAACAGTTGAGGCTCATGGATCAAGAGTGGAATTTGTCCATCCCGATGACGGAGAGATATACTCTGGGCTCTCTCGGTGATATCACATTAATTAGCTTGCAAGCAAGTGATTTGATCACTAGAATGTTATATCACGGGAACAAGAAAAGAGTAAATGTCGGTAATGAGATCAAACTAGGTATCGAGATACTGATGGTCGAATCTCAGACATGTAATATATCACGAGACAAAGGGATTGAGTTACATGCTTATAAGGTTCACACGATCACAGAAGTCATCGTTGAATATGTGGGAGTTAGTACGGATCTCCAGGTCCCGTTGCTGATTATTGATCGAAGAGGGTTCTCGATCATGTCTACATTATTCGTGAACCGTAGGGTGACACACTTAAGGGATACCGACACTATTTGGAGAAAATAATATGCCAGATAAAGAAAAAAGGAAAGCGTGGGAATTTATTTCACTAGACCTAAAACTGTTTCGGTTGAAATTGCTGAAACTGGTTCTGCATGTGAAATTGAAATGTTATAAGGGGTTTTATGTGAATGTTTGTTAATTAGTGTAATTAAAAAATTCTGAATAAATAAATAAAAGTGTTTTATTTAAATGAGAGCTTGCATTAAATTTGGTGGAAATTTAATGCATGTGAGTAGAATTTTGAGTGGAGGCTCTTTTATGGGAGTGGAGGCTTTTCATTTTGAGTGGTAGCTCCACCCACATGAATGTGGAAGAGGTGGGGGCAGCCACCATGGCTGCGCGCCATGCCCCTTGGGGTGCCCCCCCCTCTCCATATAAAAGGCCCCCCTCCCCTCCTCTCAAAGCACACCTCCTCGCGAAGGATCTCTCTCCCCCCTTTAGAATTCCCCCATGGTCTCGAATCAGCGAGATACATGTTCCTAGTGGCTTTTTCTGGAAGGATTTATTGCTTCCGTTGCTTCGCTGGAGCGAGGGCGCGGAGGTTGTCGGGGTACCCGGACGTGTGTGCGATCACGGATGCACCACTTCTTTGCGGTACTGGACTTGATGGTGCTGGACCAGATGGACTTCATCACGATCTTGACATCGGCAAGCATTCGACTACATCATCCACGAGTACAACCTCGTTAACGCTATTCGCTCTTCGAGGCTATGTATTCCATGGATGTATATCCACCTGTTGCTTGTATCTAGTAGATAGATCTTGGTACTTAGTTGTTCCCATCATAGGAATTTTTTTGTTTTCTATGCTGCGAACCCGACAGTGGTATCAGAGTCGGATCTATGCGTAGATGCTTTGCACAGGCAGTACACATATGTATATGTGGGCGATGATGATCATTTTATTGCTTCTTAGTTTTACTTTGTATATTGGTGGTATAGTGGGATGAAGCAGCCCGGACAAACTTTACATGTTCTCGCACATGAGACCTGTTCCACGCTTGACATGCAACTAGTTTTGCATAAGTGGCTAGCGGGTGTCTGTCTCTCCTACTATAATCAATATCTAATTTGCAACGAGTTTTCAACAATTTGGTTATCCTCGTTGTGGTTCATGTTCATAGGTAAGAACGGTTCTATCTTCGAAAGCCCTAAGCCACGTAAAACTTGCAATGAATAAATTAGAGGCGTCTAGTTTAGATTGTTGTTGGGCTAGTGTCATGATATGGTGATGTTGTAAGTAAAAGTATAAGTCGATACTCTTACAACACACATAACGTGTAAGTTCCATAGACCTTGGCCTTACACATAAAGAAATGATGAGGATCATACCACGATGCACATGATGGAGATGAAGTGCAAGAACCATATTATTTCACTTATTAACATGTGATGTTTTGTTGCATCGTATATTGCTAGTTTGGCGTTTTATTAGAATAATAAGATGATCCCTCATTTAGATATCAAGATAAAAATGTGTTCTTCCTTAAGTATGCACCGAGAATGTTTCGCCTCTTCAAGACATCACGTGATGATCGGGTGTACTTGAATCCATGAGCATATCTCGGGTGTAAGACAGTTTTACACACTCAAATACTAAGGTTCTTACTTGGCGAGCCTAGCATGTACATACATGGCCTCGTAACACGGACCGAAAAGTTAAGCATGAGTCATATGTTTGATGTGATGACCATATAGATGCTCGCCTTTGAAGCTACACCGACTCACGTGATGATCGAACTTGGTGTAGTGGATTTGGTTCATGTAATCACCAAAAAGACATGAGGGATGTCGTTTTTGAGTGGGAGTTCATTTCTAATTTGGATTAGTAGAAATCAATTTATCATAAATTAAATCAAAGTGAATTTGCATAATTTGTTGTAGTCATTGGCATTCGTTCACCACTTTATGCTTAGTTGTAATTGAGATAATAGAACTATAGAATTCTGGATATTTACTTTATGATCTGTTCTCGTATTGTGTTGAGTGTCAATCTAAAGTTTAAAGTCCTATTGCAAACTTTCGGCAAACTATGTTTACTCCATGAAATTTAATAATTGGTATTAAATCGAGAGTAACAATTCCAGTGTTAGTATCTTAAGTATCATGTTTGCCTCCATGATAATTCTTGATTATTTTTAATATCAAGTTTATTTAGGAGCTGAAAGAATTGTTTCAGAAACCATCATATGTGACAGATATAACGATATCTAAAACAATGTTTTGGTTGCAATATGATAGAGTATAATGTATGTTCTCATATTGGATGATAATTTGCGAAGTTTGGAGATGCTAGACATCCTAATCATCCAAAAGGGTTTTGGAAAGTAATATTATACTCACGATTCGCCTTCATAAGCTACATTAGCTTGATCATGAAATTCGTCATGATAAGGATGAATAGAAGATGTATGTAATGTGTTTACTACACTATAAGATTACTAAAGAATGGATTTTGGAAGAACGCCGATCATTTGATGATGGTGATCTACTTCAAAGTGCAAGTCCAAAGGTATTATTATTTGAATATACACGCTTTGGATTATGTGTCATGTATATGGCGCCACTGTTGAAGTTGATAGATTCTTTTAAAAAGGAAAAGGAAATGCTGAAAGAGAATCTATAAAATATATTTGGAAGAAAAGAAATACTAGAAATATCCAGTTTAGGTATATAGATGATATACATGTTATGGTTGTATTATTTGCTTGTTAAACAATGTGGTTCTTGGGTATTGGATACCGAATTGGTTGGTATGAAATTTCATACAGAACGACGCAATTCATGAACCACAATGGCCTAAGTAACTAGCAAGAGAATATGTGATGATGTTCATAGAAAACACACAAACCTTTGTTTGTATTTCTCGTTGACATCGAAGCTTGCCTTCAAGATTTGTTTTAATAATAGTTATTTAAATCAGATATTATGAGAACAAAGGTTGTTCAAATAATTACCATCTTCCATATAAGATGGATGATTTACAAATCTAGTTGGACAAATCACATCCATAAAACTAATGCTAAAATGTCGCAAGACAAATGATTCGAAGATCACTTACAAAGTTACATCGCCATTTAAATTATATTGGAAAGAAAACATGAAGAAACTCCATTTTCATGGATTTTTGGAGTCTTTGATTTGATCAAGTGACGCTTGTGAGACTTTCCTCGGGATAATTAATACTTCGTTCAAATGCCAAAGAAGAGCGAACGACTAAAATATTGGAATTTATACATATCGATGTATGTAGTCCATTATGTGTAGTCGTAAGCGATGGATTTCAACTTCATATACTTTCTCCAGAAATTTGAGTGAATATTCACTTAATGAGAAAGAAGTATGAAATATTTGAAAATTTTCAAAGACTTTCAAGATGAAGTGGAAAATCATTATAACAAGAAAATAAATGATTTATGATTTTATCATAAAGGGATTTATTTGAGTTGCAAGTGTAACAAGAAAATAAATGATTTATGATTTCATCATAAAGGGATTTATTTGAATTGCAAGTTTAGCAAATCACCTAGATTTACATCTTCCGAAACACCATAGGAATATGGAGTGTTTGAGATTTGTAATGAAACCTTGTTTGACATGGTTGGATCAAAGGTGTTATTTATAAAACTACCATTATATTTTAAAAGATTAAAGCTTTAGAGACTACCACTTTTACACTGAAAAGAGCTCCTTCTTGATCCGTTGAAATGACACCTGGTCTGGGGTAAAACCCAAGTTGTACTTTCTTAAATTTTGGTATGCTAAGCATAAGTAAGATGTTTACAACCAAAGTAGGATGAGTATGTCTTTGTAGGTTATTTCGAATAACCATTGGGTATTCCTCCACAACACCGAGGACAAAAGGGTTTGTCGCTTGAAATGTGAAGTTTTTTGAAAAAGGAATTTTTCACAAAAAGTTAAGTGGGAGGACAATAGAACTTTGATAAGGTTTACGAACCTTAGCTATATGTGCTGAGTTGCACAACGCGAAAAATGTTCCGGAGGCATCCAGAATGCTCATGGATCACGTGCCTCAAACGTTGTGGTCATAGAGGTCTAAGTTCCTATTGAACCAAGTAGGTCCGATAAATAATCAAATACTGAGATTTGAGAATAAATCATTATTGTTTGACAATGATGAACCGACTACATGCAAAGAAGCGATGATGGGCCCTGACTCTGTCAAATGGCTTGAAGCCATAAAATCCGTGATAGTTCCATACACGAGAAATCAAGTTTTTTGAACTTGGAAGACCCTCCGGAAAGGTGTAAAAACCTATCGGTCGTATTTGGATCTATAAAAAAACAGACATGGATGTTTCACATATATGAAATAGTCGACATGTCGTACAGTATTTTATGACAATGTTCAAGGACTGACTATGACAAGATTTGATCTTTCACATCGATATTTAGTCTGGACGGATTAAAGTAGCAACCACTACATATAATTTGGTATATGGTAGATGAATAAACAAAAAAAAGTTCTTCTAAAAGAATGGTTACCTAGAACGTGTGCATGACACGATCCAAAGGGTTTTATTAATTTAAAGGATGCTAAAAGGGCATGCAAACTTCAATGGTTGAAGTAAGCATCGCGGAGTTGGAATCTTCGCGATGATGAAACTGTTAAAAAAGTTTAATTTCATTAGGAGACGGTGAAGATACTTGCATTTTCAAGAAATTAAGTGGGAGCGCTGAGACATATTTGTAATACATTATGTCGATGACATCTTGTTGATTAGAAATGATGTATCTTTTATTGACAAAGGTTAAGAATTTGATTTCGATGAAAGACTTAGGCAAAACCCAAATATTTAGCATGAATGTCTATAGTGGATAGACTGTGACGCTAATATGGTTGTGCCAAACATACATATATGAGATATTGAAGGAGTTCAATATAGAAACGACAAGAAATGGTTCTTGTCGCATGGAAAGGAATTGAATCAAGATTCAAGTGTATCGACACTTGATAAGTGAAACAAGATTAAAGTGCTTTGACACTTGATGAGTGAAATCACAAGGATGCTTTGATCAATTATACCATGATATGTACACATCCAGATATGTCCTATGCTCTAAATGTTATGATAATATACCAGAATGAATCATAAAATGATCATTGGACGATAGTAAGGATATTCTTATGATCTTTTGGAAGAACTAAGAATATATTTGTGTAGAGTTGACAAAGAATTACAAATAGTTCATTGTAAAGCGTTACATTGATACTAGTTTTATCACAAGATACAAATTAAGTTTATCTCAATTTAAACTATTGGTGGCACAATGTAATGGAAAGGAGATTCCATGATGGATTTGGATGAATTCCAAAGTTAAGACATTGTGACGGATACTACAACAAAAGGCTAAGTATATGACTGCTATAGTAGCAACAAAGGAGGGAATTTGTGTCAAGTAGTTTATTATCAAACTAAGGTGTGGTTCGCAACGGGCTAACACTTAAGATATATTGTAGACAATATTATCGCCATGATTTAACCCCAAGGAACTAAAGGTCTCACCAAAAGATCAAATTTATACAATGTCATCTCATTGGAGAACGAGTGATGCGTGAAGACGCAAAGACATGCAAATACACATAGACCTGAAAGTGTCAGATCCATAGATTATGTTAACCACTTGCAATCGCGTATATGGAACACCAAAAAGCCATAGGTGTTCAATACGAAAAGTTTTCAAACTAGATTATTGTCACTAGTGCAAGTGGGAGACTGAAGGGAATATGCCCGAGAGGCAATAATAAAGTGGTTATTATCGTATTCCTTATTTATGATAAAAGTTTATTTTGCATGCTATAATTGTATTAATACGGAAACGTTAATACATGTGTGTTTAATAAACAAAAAGGAAGTTCCTAGTTATGTATCTCTTATAAACTAGCTCGTTGATTAACAAGATGATCAAAGGTTTCCTGATCATGGACATTGGATGTTGTTAATAACGAGGTCACAACATTATTGGAATGGTGTGATGAACATTCCTCCGAAGTATAGCATTACGATCAAGGTCATTATGTTTATATTTCTATAACATCATACAAAGTTATCTTAGTCCTTAGACCATGAGATCATGTCAATCACTAACACCGGAAGAGTATCTTGATAACATCAAACGTCATACCAAAACAGGGTGACTATAAAGATGGGTTAAGTGCTACAAAGGTGTTATGTTGAGGCTCATGGATCAAGAGTGGAATTTATCCATCCCGATGACGGAGAGATATACTCAGGGCCCTCTCGGTGATATCACATTAATTAGCTCGGAAGCAAGTGATTTGATCACTAGAATGTTATATCACGGGAACGAGAAAAGAGTACATGTCGGTAACGATATCAAACTAGGTATGGAGATACCGATGATTAAATCTCGGACATGTAATATATCGCGAGACAAAGGGATTGAGTTACATGCGTATAAGGTTCACACGATCACAGAAGTCATCGTTGAATATGTGGGAGTTAGTACGGATCTCCAGGTCCCGCTGCTGATTATTCATCGGAGAGGGGTCTCGATCATGTCTACATTATTCGCGAACCGTAGGGTGACACACTTAAGGGATACCGACACCATTTGGAGCAAATAATATGCCAGAGAAAGAAAAAAGGAAAGCGCAGGAATTTATTTCACTAGACCTGAAACTGTTTCGGTTGAAATTGCTGAAACTGGTTCTGCATGTGAAATTGAAATATTATAATGGGTTTTATGTGAATATTTGTTAATTAGAGTAATTAACAAAATTCTTAATAAATAAATAAACAAGTTTTATTTAAATGAGAGCTTGCATTAAATTTGGTGGAAATTTAATGCATGTGAGTGGAATTTTGAGTGGAGGCTCTTTTATGGGAGTGGAGGCTTTTCATTTGAGTGGTAGCTCCACCCACATGAATGTGTAAGAGGTGGGGGCAGCCACCATGGCTGGGCGCCATGCCCCTTGGGGTGCCCCCTCTCCATATAAAAGGCCCCCCTCTCCTCCTCTCAAAGCACACCTCCTCGCGAAGGATCTCTCTCCCCCCTTTAGAATTCCCCCATGGTCTCGGATTAGTGAGATACATGTTCCTGGTGGATTTTTCTAGAAGGATTTGTTGCTTCCGCTTCTTCGCTGGAGTGAGGGCGTGGAGGTTGTCGGGGTACCCGGACGTGTGTGCGATCACGGATGCACCACTGCTTTGCGGTGCTGGACTTGATGGTGCTGGACCGGCTGGACCAGATGGACTTCATCATGATCTTGAGATCGGAAAGAGTTGGACTACATCATCCACGAGTACAACCTCGTTAACGCTATTCGGTATTCGAGGGTATGTATTCCATGGATGTATATTCACCCGTTGCTTGTATCTAGTAGATAAATCTTGGTACTTAGTTGTTCCATCGTAGGAAATTTTTTGTTTTCTATGCGGCGAACCCTACAAAAATAGTGGGCAATAGCTCATCCAAATGGCAATAGAACACAAAAACGTCGAGTTTCAAGTCATATCTCTCAAACTTATAAAGGGTTTTACGAGCCATGCAAATCCGCCAGGAACCCAAAAACTATGTGCAATAACTCTTGGAAACGGCCATAAAACACGAAAACGACGAGGTTTTGGTCATAACTCTCAAACATGTATCGGCTCGTACGGTCATTGTAAGTTGCCCTGGAACCCCAAAACTATGGGCAAAATCTCATAAAACCGGCCATAAAACGAGAAAACGACGAGTTTTTAGTCACATCTCTCAAACATTTATTGGGGCTTAGGGTCATTTAAAATCGCCCTTGAACCCCCAAAAAGTGAGCAATAGCTCATGAAAATGGCCATAGAAAGCGAAAACGACGAGTCTTACGGTCGTTGTAAATCACCCTAGAACCCCTAAATAGTGGACAATAGCTCATAAAAATGGCCATAAAACACGAAAACGACGAGTTTTTGGTCATATCTCTCAAACTTGTATTGGGTCTTATGGGCCATGTAAATCGCCATGGAAAGGCAAAAATGTGGGCAATAGCTCATGAAAGCGGCTATAAAACGCTAAAATGACAAGATTTTGGTCACATCTCTCAAACATGTATTGGGTCTTACGGTCATTGTAAATCACCCTAGAACCCCAAAACAATGGGAAATAGCTCATGAAACTGGATATAAACATGTATCGGGTCTTAAGGTTGCAGTAAATCACCCTGAAACCATAAAAATGTGGGAAATAGCTCATGAAAACGTCATAAAACACGAAAAACGACGATATTTTGGTCACATCTCTCAAACATGTATAGGGTCTTACGGTCGTTGTAAATCGCCTAGAACCCTAAACAATGGACAATAGCTTATGAAAACGGCCATAAAACGCGAAAACTACAATTTTTTGGTCACATCTCTCAAACATGCATCGAGTCTTATAGTCGTTATAAATCACCCTACAACCCGAAAACGGTGGGCAATAATTCATGAAAACGGTCATAAAACAAGAAAATGACGAGTTTTGTTCATAACTCTCAAACATGGAAAGGGTCTTAAGGTTGATGTAAATCGCCCTGGAACCATAAAACTATGGGCAATAGCTCATGAAAATGGCTATAAAACGCGAAATCTACGAGTTTTGGGTCATATCTCTCAAACATGTATCAAGTCTTACGGTCGTTGTAAATCGCCCTAGAACCCCAAAATAATAGTGGGCAATAGCTCATGAAAATAGCCATAAAACGCGAAACTACGAGTTTTTAGTCATATCTCTCAAACATGTAGCGGGTATTACAGGACTTGCAAATCCGCGTGGAACCCAAAAATGGTGGGCAATAACTCATGAAAACGTCCATAAAATACGAAAAAGACGAGTTTTTAGTCATAACTCTCAAACATGTATCGGGTCTTACGGTCATTCTATGTCGCCCTAGAAACCCAATACCGTGGGCAATAGCTCATGAAGTCGGCCATAAAACATGAAATCGATGAGTTTTGGGTCATAACTTTCAAACATATATTGGGTATTATGGTCATTGTAAATTGTCATTGAACCCCAACACTAAGGGCAATAGCTCATGAAAACGTCCATAAAACTCGAAAGCGACAAGATTTTGGTCATAACTCTCAAACATGTATTGCATCTTACGGTCATTGTAAGTCGCCCTAGAAACCCAACACTGTGGGTAAAAGCTCATGGAACCGGCCATAAAACGCTAAAACAACGAGATTATGGTCACATCTCTCAAACATGTATCAGGTCTTATGATCGTTGTAAATCGCCCTGGAACTCCAAAACAGTGGGCAATAGCTCATGAAAATGGTCATAAAACACGAAAATGATGAGGTTTTGGTCATATCTCTCAAACTTGTATCGGGTCTTATGGGCCATGAAAATCGCCATGGAATGCCAAAAATGTGGGCAATAGCTCATGAAAGCATCCAGAAAACACGGAAACAACGAGTTTTGGGTCATAACTGTCAAACATGTATTGGGTCTGAAGGTCGTTGTAAATCGCCCTGGAACCCCAAAACTGTGGGCAAGCATGCTCCGGCCTGCATCCTCGGTACCTCGGGGTCATGCCTTGTGCGCCCACGAGATATTCAGGCAGTAGAGTGCCGCCGCCTCTAGCGACAATCATAGAGTCGGGCTGACCCCTTCCAGGGGAATAGCCCCATGTCCCTCTCCTCGTCTGGGAACACGGAGCAGATCCCTCAGAGTGCTCCTAGGCCCATGCGACAGGCGGAGACACCGCCCTAGCCTTTGGGTTGGGGGCTAGGCGTACCGGCAATCCGCGGGCCTCAACGACTCCCAAAGAGAGGCGCTCCCAAGCCAAAAGGGAACCTGAGCTACCCCGGCATGCTCTAAAGTTCCTCCAGGGCCCCACCTCGGTGTTTTATTCCTCCTCTTATTCTCACGCATGTATCAGAACAGTGAGGTGACGAAGCAGGAAATGAAAAGAGAAAAGAAGGGAGGAACGCCTCGCGAGACTGATTCACCTCCCGACTTTCGCTCTCACCAAGGACCAATTGGTTCTCCTCGCACCCGGTGGGAGAAAGGCACTTCACTCATCAGGTCTCGGGCGCTTCCTGGCCATGCACGCCATGACAGAAGTAGCTGTCGCCCTAGCTCCGGCACGGGCCACGCAGTTTGTGCACCCTACGGAGGCACGGGCTTCAGCCTTAGGAGGATCCATAGTGTCCTCCTCTGAAGATTACACACTATTAATCATCCTCTCGTGTCGGACAGGTCGAGAGGACCCGGAGTCACCACTCGGCTCCGCGTGTTCATCGCCAGCTTGACCAAGGGGCCCTCACCCCGAGCGTCAAAGGTGGGGAGACCCTCTAGATACAGCGGGAGTGTGTTGTGGGGAATCTTCGGCGTGGTCTCCTCGCCTAGGAGCAGCCACATAAGGGCGGCCACTGTATCATCGGCGCAGATCCCCTCCAAGAACCTGATCGCGTCACGGCTAGGGGCCATGGTCCAGGCGGGCCTTTGCTGCTCCTGGAGAGGGGCAATATGCTACCGCAGGTACTCCCACACCACCATCTCACCAGTCAGTCCCGGGTCCCTCAAGTGCTCCATGTGCCTCGCGAGGGGGCCGGGGCGCATGCAAGCGTCCACCTCGCGACCCCATCCTGAGTTCTCCACCGCCGCTCCCATCGGGACACGGAGCTGCGGCCAGGCCTGACCAGCATCCACCAGCACCCAGTCATGGCGGAACTCCTACGCCACTCCAAGGACGGAGATGGGCAGGAAATCCTCCTCTTCCTCGGCAAAGAATTCGATGCCGCCAAGACAATCCTCTGGCGAAAGAATGCGGAGATGGTAGAAATGTCGGAACAACGCCAAAGATGGCATCACTTCGACGAAGGCCTCGCACCAGTACGTGAAGGCATCCAGGAGGGTCACGCTCCACGGATGAAGGTGGAGCAGCTGGATGCAGTAATGCTCCAGGACGGCGATAAGGAAGGGCGAGAAAGGGAGAACGAGGCCGGTGGCAATGGAGTGGGTAACCGGGGCCGCGGTGGTGTGCTACCCATCTCCTCTGACTATGTCACACCATGCTCACGAGGCTCCCCGCTCGTTCGAGTCAGAGGCCATCAGCTTTCGAACCTTCTCCAACCCCTCCTTGTTGAGGGCCATCGCTCGCGGAAAGGCCCCGAAACTCGACGCCGAAAAGCTAGACGTGTTGAGGGCGGCGCGTGCTCTCTTGGGCGCCATCTTGGAAGCTACTAAATAGAAGGTGCGGCGTCGGCGCAAAGGGCAAATGGAGGATGCCGACAGAGGTATATGAAGTGAGGCGAGAATTCCCTGGCTCGGGGTTTTATGGGCGGTGCGGTCTCCGAGACCGAGGAACAGAAGTAGCGGTTCCCATATCGGGCGGGCCCACATCCTGCGCGGGCACGTGGAAGCCGCGGATGCTGTCCTCAGGGGATCGTACGCTAACATGTCTAGATGTGGGCCCGATGCTAGATGGTCCCTTGACTTCCTCGCATCTTCGTCAGATGCATGCAAGCAAAGCGACAGGGGTCTACTATCGGACTATTGGCACTGGGGGTACCCCGTCCTGTCGAGTCGCCAGGACCACCAGGTGTGCCCTCTTGAGACCTCACGAGGAGCATGACCCTCTGGAGGGGAGGAGGAGTATGGATTTCGGTTGGGCGTCAGGAACGGCCTCGCCGCAGGTCAAGAGTCTCCTATCGAGGCCTCACGATGAGGCGTGGCTGCGGTGTCGAGCGCGTCCCACAAGACGACGTGCCAACGAGCGGTCAAAGCGGCGCTCGGTTCACCTCGAGAAAGCGAGATGCTTCCTGCCTCCCACTGTGCTAAGGAGGGAAGGATGACGCAACGAAGCCAGAGAGCCTGACACTACCACTTTGGTGCAATGAGACCAAGGTGACGCACTAAAGCAGGAAAGCAGCCGCCCACTATAGCTTGCCAGCGGTCACGTGAAGACAAGGCGGCCTAGAGTCCTTGAGCGAGAATGTAGAGACCCTTCTTGCGAAAACTACGAGTTTTGGGTCATATCTCTCAAACATGTATCGGGTCTTACGATCAATATAAATCGTCCTAGAACCCCAAAACAATGGGCAATAGCTCATGCAAATGGCCATAAAATGCGAAAACTATGAGTTTTTAGTCATATCTCTCAAACATGTAACGGCAGGCCATGCAAATCTGCCTTAAACCCAAAAACTATGGGCAATAACTCATGAAAACGGCCATAAAACACGAAAATGATGAGTTTTTGGTCATATCTCTCAAACATGTAAAGGGTCTTATGAGCCATGCAAACTCGCCTGGAACCCAAAAACTATGGGCAATAACTCATGAAAACGGCCATAAAACATGAAAACGACGAGGTTTTGGCCATAACTCTCAAACATGTATCGGGTCTTACGGTCATTGTAAGTCGCCCTGGAACCCCAAAATTGTGGACAAAATCTCATGAAAACAGCCATAAAATGCCAAAATGACGACTTTTTGGTCACATCTCTCAAACATGTACCGGGTCTTACGGTCGTTGTAAATCGCCCTGAAACCCCAAAATAGTGAGCAATAGCTCATGAAAATGGCCATAAAACGTGAAAACGACGAGTTTTTGGTCATATCTCTCGAACATGTATCGGGTCTTATGGTTGTTGTAAATCGCCCTATAACCCTAAAATAGTGGACAAGCTAATGAAAATGGCGATAAAACACGAAAACGGCGAGTCTTTGGTTATATCTCTCAAACTTATATCGGGTCTTTTGGGCCATACAAATCACCATGTAACGCCAAAAATATGGGCAATAGCTCATGAAAACGGCCAAAAAAACATGAAAACGAGGAGTTTTGGGTCATAACTCTCAAACATGTATCGGGTCTTAAGGTCGTTGTAAATCGCTCTAGAACCCCAAAACTTTGGGTAGCTCATGAAATTTGCCATAAAACACGAAAATGGCAAGTTTTTAGTTATATCTCTCAAACTTGTAAAGGGTCTTACGAGCCATGCAAATCCGCCTAGAACCCACAAACTATGGGCAATAACTCATGAAAACGGCCATAAAACACGAAAATGGCGAGTTTTTGGTCATAACTTTCAAACATTTATCGGGTCTTACGGTTGCTGTAAATCACTCTGGAACCATAAAACTATGGGCAATAACTCATGAAAACGGCCATAAAACGTAAAAATGACAAGTTTTTGGTCACATCTCTCAAACATGTATCGGGTATTAAGGTCATTGTAAATCGCCCTGGAACCATAAAACTATGGGCAATAGCTCATGAAAATGGCCATAGAACATGAAAATGACGAGTTTCTGGTCATATCTCTCAAACATGTAAAAGGTCTTATGAGCCAAGCAAATCCGCCAAGGACCCAAAAACTATGGGCAATAACTCATGTGAAATATGAAAGCGACGAGTTTTTAGTCATAACTCTCAAACATGTATCAGGTCTTAGGTTGCTGTAAGTCGCCCTGGAACCATAAAAAATGTGGGCAATAGCTCATGAAAACGACCATAAAACACAAAAACTACGTGTTTTGGGTCATATCTCTCAAACATGTATCGGGTCTTATAGTCGTTGTAAATCGCCCTGGAACCCCCAAATAATGGAGCAATAGCTCATGAAAACAACCATAAAACGCGAAAACTACGAGTTTTAGTCATATCTCTCAAACATGTAACAGGTCTTACAGGCCATGCAAATCCGCCCAGAACCCAAAAACTATGGGTAATAACTCATGAGAACGGCCAAAAAACACGAAAACGATGAGTTTCTGGTCATATTTATCAAACATGCAAAGGGTCTTACGAGCCATGCAAATCCGCCTGGAACCCAAAAACTGTGGGCAATAACTCATGAAAACGGCCATAAAACATGAAAACGGCGAGGTTTTGGTCATAACTCTCAAACACATATCGGGTCTTACGGTCATTGTAAGTCGCCCTAGAACCCCAAAACCATGGACAAAATCTCTTGATAATGGCCATAAAATATGAAAACGACGAGTTTTTGGTCATATCTCTCAAATATGTATCGGGTCTTACGGTCATTGTAAATCGCCCTGGAACCCAAAAAATAGTGAGCAATAGATAATGAAAATGGTCATAAAACACGAAAACGACGACTTTTTGGTCACATCTCTCAAACATGTATCGCATCTTACAGTCGTTGTAAATCGCCCTGGAACCCGAAAACAGTGGACAATAGCTCATGAAAATGGCCATAAAACACGAAAACGACGAGTTTTTGGTCATATATCTTAAACTTGTATCGGGTCTTATGGGCCATGCAAATCACGATGGAACACCAAAAATATGGGCAATAGCTTATGAAAACGGCTAGAAAATACGAAAATGACAAGTTTTGGGTCATAACTCAAACATGTATCAGGTCTTAAGGTCGTTGTAAATAGCACTGGAACATCCAAACTGTGCATTGTCCATGTCATTTAAGTGGTATCAGATTATGGGATTGCTTAGTTCAAGGCTAAGAATGGCACAAGTATTTAATTGTTATGATATTATGGGAAATGTGTGGATTGCCATAGAACAGAAGTGTGGCTAACAAAATAGTGGCTTGTGTCATTGAAAAAAGGAATGCTAATCCTGGCCGGCATCGAGGCGTGGGACGCTCAAGCCCAGCCAAAAAGACTTCCAAGCCTGTTGCGTGATGCAAAGTGAGAAGCCCGTGTAGAATAGTTTCCCGAGGCTCGGCCGGAACCCCGTAGCGAAGGCGACCTGACGCTTCACCGAGGGCGTGTTTGGTTGCTCATGATTTTACTCGCACCTAGAGATCATTGGCTCCACGAAAGCTGCACGTAGCAATGCAACCTCTCGTGCCAAAAGGGGCATTCGTTTTGTTCCATGTATTCTTATTTCCCTAGGGGTTGAGAAGTCATGCCCCAGTCATTTGGTTCCATGCATTCTAGTATTTCAGGAAATTGGTACTTGTTTGGCTAGCTACATTGTCCCTGCTAGACTTACCTTCTGGCTAGTATGGTGAGTTTATCCAACATCATCAAGGGAGAAAACAAAGTTTAGAAAAGTGAAATTCAGAGAACTACTAGCTTATATTAACACAGGTTCGATATAATAAGTCATGGCGTGTGTGCTGTAGCACGAGTTCATGAACAACTGCCCGTGATGCAGCACTAGTTCATCGCATACGGAGGGGTTATAACTGAATACCACCTCTTAAAATTTATAGACCAAAGTTCAGGGGTCACCGCAACCATAGTTCATTAGCCTAGCTACTCCAAAATACACATCACATCACATCCATCATCATCAACACCACTATTAGCACCTCCTCGAACAACTCAGTCCGCTGCTCAGAGGTAGTGCTTGTTCAGGAAGGCCATAAACTAGTTCAACCTGCGCTTAGGGGTCATGGCAAGATACCTGGTCGCTTGTCCGCTGTGCTCCATCAGGTGGGTAAGAGCACGGTGTATCGCGGTCACTGAGACGGGCGCAACGGGAATGCGAGGACTGTAGATGATGTTCATCTAAGCATAGCTGTCAATGAGCTTGTTGATCAACTTGGTGTTCGATGGCTGTCGACATAAAAATCACAGTTAGTTCATATGTGAGCACTACAAATACTAATGCAAGTGCAAATATATCATACCTTGATGTGCACACAGTAATCATCATCATCCATCATGATAGCAGAGGTCTTCTCAATCCAGCGCACGTTCTCAAGCCTCTTGATCCTCAACACCTGAATACAACGCACTCTCCGGTGCCTCATGTGGTTGTACACTTGGTTCGCAGTGACTGTCCGGCCACAGAATTTGAACACATCCTCTGCAATCAGGCGCATGTCCACCTGTCTGAATCCCCGCACTACTAAACCCCTTTTCTCGATCAACTGGACGACCTGATTCGGGACGAAGGTGGACAGAGATGTTGGCCATGACATGGCCAACTTCCTCATGGCCACCGCATCAGGCATCGACACATAACGCAGAGGCAACACAGAGGTTGTGGACGGATCAGTGGACACAACCTTCTCCTACGGCAGTAGGGATAATAATGTGTTTAGTTCTGTGAGAAGAACTATACTTATAGCACTAATCGTACCTACAACATATGTCAATCCTCACAGGACAACATGCTCAGGCCCAGATCTAGAACACCAGCTCATAACTTAGAACTATGAGATAGAATATGTCAATAGATCTAAGCTGCGAGAGCTAGGGTTAGATGTTTCTTACCACGATCTCAATCTCGCCTGACGAGGACGACATGTCCGACATAGCCGAGGAGGAAGACTTGCCGAAGATGAGTTAGACCCACTGGAGTAGGGGACGCCGCTTACCTGCTCATCGGTGAGGAAGAGGATTTGGAGGGAGAGCTCGAAATTGGGGGAAATGGACGCGGGAATTTTGGAGCCGGCAGAGGAGCGGTGTAAATAGCTGCGGCGTATTGGCGGGCGGTAATCTCAATTTCTCTCGCCGGATTTTGCGAGCTTCCGCCATCCCTCCCTTACACGAGCGCGTGTAGCTTTTTCGCTGCGAGCGCGAGAAAAACTTGGCTTCATAAAAACGCCCGATTTTAAGGTTACTTCAAGGCCAGGTTAAAAGAAGTTTTAAAATTTATACGATACAAAAATTCCATCCGCCACGTAAAACCAAAACACCCTTATTTTTTCTACCCCATGAAACCAAACACTCTTATTTCCGAAGTGGGGAAAGATCAACCAAACAGGCCCTGAGTTTCTCCGCTCGCGTGTCGCGACCGCCGCGGCGCCGCAGACCCCGTCCCCGTCACGCCGTCCGGACCCACAACCCCGCCGCCGCTCTGCATACCCCGCCGCCAGCTTCGGCCGATGAACCTCCAGCCCGCCCGACTGCCTGACCTCGAAGCCGCCGCAGAAGAGTCTGCGCCCCGAGCATTTTTTGCATTCCTCAAACTCCACGGAGCCTCTCAATGCCGCCCCCCTCCGCCTCCGCTGCCCCCTTCGCCGACCACTGGGTTGCCGACGCCCTCGCCGGCGACGAGACCCTCGACTTCTCCGTCGTCAGAGGTAGTATTATACCGTAATCCATCCTTTGCTTATTCCGTCCGCCTCCACGGTTACATTATCTCACCTACGGCTATTGGTTCCCCGCAGCGTTGGTGGGCGCATCGCCGGAGTCCCTCGCGTGCGCACCGGAGGACACACGGGAGAGGGTTGCGCTCCGATGCCTGCAGGAGCTCGTTGCCGTCTCCGCCGAGGGCGAGGTTGCGGCGGGGGTGGCGGTGGCAGGGGGGGAGATGCTTAGGGTTGATGCCACCCGCTCTTGCAAGGAAGTGCTGCTTGATCTAATTGGACAGGTATGTAGTCCCTTTGTTACCACGTCCATTCTGTCTGTTCAGAACTTCAGATTTACCTCTGAAATAATATCCGTGCACTAGAGTTACTTAAGTTAGGAAAGTATAGCATGTTTTTGCAAACATTTCTGGGACAGTAATGTAGGTAGTCATCAGTACCTGTTTTGCTCCCATGCCGGTTTTTTTTTGCTGTAACCTATAGGTTTACTGGTTTTGATGGTTAGTAATTAGTATTTTGTAGAATCATGAGTGGGTCACTAAAATGTTGTGCTTAATATTTTTCTAGAATACGCACGGCACGTTTAAACTTGGAGGTGAGGGTTTTGAGGATGGAAGTTCCATTCATACTGACAGGTCATGGATTTTGGATGGAGTATCCAATTGCAAGATCCTCTTGCCGAACATTATCATTCGTCATGATGAGTTGAAAGAAAACATAGAAAGTATATTTGGGAAGTTTGTACAATTTGCATTTCGCAATAGAGATTGAATTCATATTTACAGCGCTAACTAGATATATCCCTCTAATCAAGAAAGAAGATTGGAAGTTTGTTCTGGGATATTCAAAGGTTGTAGTAAGCTGAGTGCATTCAAATGGATTATACCTTGTTCATATGATCTCATAAGAATAATACACTTTCCGACCATGTGTCTGTAATTCCATCTTGATACTGTGTGTGAAGCATACACACAGTCATGTTCCTGTAAGAAGAAAATGAAAGGTAGACAGTGCAATAAAGAACATACCATTCCTGCATTTGCTCTGCAGAAATGTGCTAGCTATATTAAATCTTGACCAGATCATGATGCAAACAGAATTAGAAATTATAATCTTGATTCCTTTCTTTAAGAATGCAAATCATACTCTCTTTCAGGCTTGATTCTTCCAATGGCCTAAGTGTATCCATTGCGGTTAAAAGTTGGAGATGACAGGTTCCAGTATACAACAATTGATCCCATGGATGCTTCTCATTATTTAATTTTGTATTTCTCCATTGGTGGTAGACTTATGTTTTCTCTGATTCAGACACGACAGTAGCAACAAGAGAAGATTTTGCATATTGTTTGTTGTATGTAACAACATATGTTTATTAAGGACTGAAAATTGATAGCGACATTCTAAATTCTGACAGGCAATCCATTGTTCGTCAATTAGTAGTGGGCTTTTGTGACCATGAAACCAAGGAGGCACCTTTTAATATTTCGTGTTCTCTGTGGAAATTTTATGTTTTTACTTAATGAGTTGTTCACTGATCCAAATTTTGTAGTTCACCGCTGTCGCTAGGCTAGACGATGTTATTAGTTGAGCCAGTGTATTCTTGTGATATGAAACATGATATCCCTTGGAGATTGTGTCTCAAGTCCTGCCAGCAGACATTACCTTAGCAAAGGGTATTCTAGCAAGTTGTATGTTTATGATGCCCCCACTGATCATAACAGTATCACTCCACACCTGTATGGATCTTCAATTTGTGCAAGGAGCTGGGATGCCATGTCAGATGTCGCACCAATGCACCACATAATTATGCATGTTTCTGATGGTTTCACTTTTTGGTGCTTTTCATGTACTCCCTCCGACCCATATTAGTTGACTCGGATTTGTCAAAATTTGGATGAACCTATATACTAAATAGTGTCTAGATTCATCCAAATCTAGATAAATCCAAGTCAACTAATATGGGTCGGAGGGAGTAATTAAGATCATAACTTGACGAAACAATCATCATACATTCTGGTCTGTTCAATTTGCAGAATGTAATAAATGGTACTCCCTCCGATCCATAATAAGTGTCGCTCATCTAGTACAAAGTTTGTACTAGCTTAGTACAAAATGAGCGACACTTATTATGGATCGGAGGGAGTACAATTTATTTAATGGCCAGATCTTTTTGAGGTTTGCTTTACATGAATGCAACATTTGCAGGTTTGTAGTCCAGGAAGCTTGGCGAAGGATATGCTTCAATCTTTTAGTGAGGATATTCAAAAGTTTATATGTATGAAGATACCAACTTTACCAGTAACTTCATTTGAGTTGGTATGCCAAAAAAATTATAGTCAAATTTAAAATAAAAAATTAGTCCTCTTTATATATCTTTAAACTGTTTGTTTTATGTTCAGCTTAGAGAAGTGAACCCAGAGATCACATCTATCGTCCCACCGTCCCCAGTGGAGAAGAGTGGCAAGAACAATGTCAATGACCAGTCATTCTGCATTATCAGCCATGATCATGTAAACACAGAAAAGCATGGGCACCCTAGAGATAGTTCTGATCTTCAGCGAGAAAACTTAACAGTTTTTGTCAGTGAAACTGACACAAGAGATGGAGAGAGACCACATGATGGTGGCACCAACATTCAGTCATCAAAAGATCTGAGCCATCGAGGATCGACCATGCAGGCTACAGTGGCTCTAGATTCGGACAGAAGCACTGATGCTCTACCGATATATACATCCGAAAAAAGCCACTTGCATGAGTTTGTTGTTGCAGATGATACAGACATGATTGCACAACCATTTGGCAGGAAAACTAGGAATTCACCGCAACCTGACCATTGTGAGAAAACAAGTCAAGATCTGGATGAGGGTGGTGCTAGGATTCAGCTAGTGGATGAGGATCCTGGTCATAATGAACCGAGTCTACAAACTGCAGGCGCTGTACCTTTTGTAAACTATGCGGCTGTTCAAGAAGATAAATCTGAAACCGAGCATCCACAAGAGGATGTTACAGAGCATTCTCAAATATTTAAACAGAGGAATGGTGATAAGGCTAATTTAGAAGTCAGTTCTGCTGACAAAGCTAATCCAGCACTACAGGATGATGGTAATATCTTGAAGAATACGTCCTGTGGTGATCAGACTGCTATATATTCTCCTTGCTGCAATGTGGCTTTACATAATAAAAGTTCAGAAGTCGATTCCTTATCCGAAAAGAATATGGCTGACAGATCTGTTCTAAATTCGCCTCAGGATGGAAATAAAGAAGGAACCAAGCGAGCTGCAAACAAGAAAATCATGGGAAATGCTGTGGTAGAAACATCAAATGTGCATTGCTCTGATGACAGTTCCAGTGACTTTGCAGCTGCTTGTCTTCTATCATTGATGAGCAATATGCCATCCTCTACTCAGGATAAGGATGCCAATGGTTCCATCGAGGGCTTTACAGAACAAGATTTGTGCATAAAATGTGGGAAAGATGGCCAGTTGCTGAAATGTGGCACCTGTTTGTTAGCTGCTCATGAGAGCTGCTTTGGTTCATTAGTGACATTTGATGTCTCCGGACAGTTATATTGCCCTGTATGTTTCTATACTAAAGCTACTGAAGCATATCAAAAAGCTAAAAAAGCATATTCGGAAGCTAGGAAGAACCTATGTGCTTTCCTTGGCACAAAGCAACATAATGAACAGTCTCCTGGAAAACAACCAGCAGCCACCAGCAGCAAGTATCACTTGAATGAGTGTAATACATCCAATAGGCAAGGTAACAAGCAGTCTGAAGCAGATAGCCTTTCTCATAGGGATGAAGAACCTGGTCAGCTGAGGAAGAAGCAGAGAACAAACGACACAAGTGATGCTTGTCCTGAGGAGAATCAGTTGAATGGGTGTAATGCATCAAAAAGGCAAGATAACGATCAGCCTGAAGCAGATAACCTTTCTCATAAGGATGAAGAACCTTGTCAGCAGAGGAAGAAGCAGAGAAAAAATGATACAAATGATGCGTGTCCTGAAGAGGATCAGTTGAACGAGTGTAATACATCCGTAAGACAAGGTAACCATCAGTCTGGTGCTTATAACCTTTCTCATAAAGATCTAGAATCTGGTCAACAGAAAACAAATGCTACAACTGATACTTGTACTGAGGAGGTAATCACTGAAAAGGCGTGTTTTGTTCTGAACTCTGGTATTGCAACCAATAAAGATTGTGTACTCCGCTATAAAAGAAGACAATTTCACGTTGCAGAAGACTCTGAAGATGGCAATGGCAAGCATGGGCAACCTGTGGAAAATTCAGAAACCTGTGAAGATGGAAATGGCAAGCATGGGCAACCTGTGGAAAATGCAGAAGCCCGTGAAGATGGCAATGGCAATTCATTGTATGAAGTACAACATTCATCTCAGAATAGATGCAGTCCTGTTACTAGTCAGAATGTTGAGCCTGACAAACACGACTGTCGTATAAATTCTCACGAGTGTGAAAATTCCGATGAAATAGAAGCTTCATCTTCAAATGACTCTGGCAAGCGGTCATCACCCCCTTGGCGAAACATGAGACACCACAAAGCAGGATTGCAACAAAAGAAGACAGTGATATCAAATAATTCTAAAAAAGCATTGGGGTGCCAGGATGAGCACATGCCTTCACCATCAAGGAAACGGAACTATGCATATCCACCCAAGCGTTAGTAAGTGTTACAAGCACTTCTTATCCTGATCGTATTATTTGGGGTAATTAAAAATGACCGTGAGATTGGTTAACTCAGAATTAAATGACATTGAACATCCTTATTTAGACTTGTGATAAATAAAGTTCTAAGGTGGATGCTTGTGGGATTGGACCTACTGAGTTCAATGTGTTTCTATTGTTCGAAGTTCTTAGTTCAGCACCATACATAGGCCCCCTTCTTTTCAGCTTCTCGGCCAGCTTCTCCCAGAAGCTACCCTCGACCAGCTTCTCCCAGAATCTCATCTCCCAAAATCGTTTATACTTTTAAAATGACATTAAAACTACTAGTTAAAAAGTTTGAACGAATTTTGAAAATGAGATTCTGGAAGAAGCTGGTCGTGGATAGCTTCTGGGAGAAGCTGGCCAAGAAGCTGAAAAGAAGGGGGCCATAGTGTTAGACAAATAGCAACTTGTATTACCAGGTGCCAAAGGCCACAATATACAGTACATCTGACTTGGGGTAGAAGAAGGTAAATCTAGACAAATACGGACTCCTAGAGTAATACTAATACTCCTTACCCACCACAAAATGCAAAGCCTACAGCATTGCATTTGAAGGAGTGAAAACTAGAAAAAAAATGGTAATCCAAAATCCGCGTCTTGAAAGCGTTGTCGTAGCATGAAGAGACTTCAAAACCTGTTAAGTCAAGGCACAGTCCATTGAAGAAGAGATCGACACAGACTGAAAGACGGTCAGAAGAACAGCATGTCACAAAAGATCATAGAACAAGAAGCCAACATCTGTAGAAGCTCAATAGGCAAAAGAATCAGCGTAGATCAATGACAATGCGACAGACGGCGCATCAAAGAAAGACACGCCACATCAAAAGAATCAAGCTTTGCCAACCAGATCATAGCCCAAAGAAAATCGTCGGCGAAAGAAGGTAGACGGCAAGCCAAAGGGCATAGATCAACCAGCAGTGCAAAAGGAGGCCAAAAGAGGACAGGAAAAACACGCTAACGATAAAGGTAGAGTGGACTCTCATGACAAGAGAAACACAAGAGAACAATTGACTTGGTGGACACAGAGGGAAAACCAGAGCACTAAGCACCACTGACAGGTCTACTTGCAAGACATAGTCGAAACGGACACTGGCAAAAATCACCGAAGAGTGAAGAAGAGAGATGTGCGGTACGATGACATGACACTTTTTTAGTGCAGCGGAAGGACAGAATCAGCCCGAGAGCCCAAAGAGCTAGCAGCATAGCCGAATAGCAGCTCACACGCGGGCAACATAGCCCAACAACAGCGCATGCAGCCTAGCTCACCTAGTGACAGTGGAACACGAATCAATCGAGGTAGTTAAGCATGACCTGCAGGAGCAATCCAATCGGAGGAGGTTGGGGAGGGCAGCCGGCACGCAGATCAGGGGGACGGCTGGAATCCGGCGAGCTGGCGATGGCTGTCGGAGCATCAGGTGGCGGGCAACGGTAACGAGCGCAGATATTTCCCTGAACCCAACCTATCATCCCGGGGTCATCGACCCCAGATCGCGTCCCTGCTATCGATCGGTCGTTCGACTGATGTATACCCCTACCGTTTCCTGTTTTGGCGACCGAGCGATCCTTGTTCCCGTCCCTCGTTTCCACTATCCCGGATACTTGGCAACTATGAGTCACCCTTTTTATTCATGAATAATTTCAATTCACAAGAGCTTTTGAAAACTCATGGTTAGAATAAAGTTATTTTTTGTGATAGTGATGTTAGATTGTAGTTAACTGAATATGGTTGAGTACTACATAGGTTTGAATAATTGGCAAATACTAAAAGGGAAGATGAAATGGGTATTTTTCCCCATATTTCTTTTAGGTTATTAGTGTGTTTCTTAGCATAGAATCTGATTTTGTGTGTTCCAGTTATGTGAAGTTTTCTGTATTTGGAACTGTACCATTTATAATGGTGTTTTGCTTTTGTAATTACAAAAACTGACCCATATCTGTCTTCCAGCTCTAATCCTGTTGGACCAGTTGGAAGGCGCCCAAAGCTCTGTTGGACAGAAGAAGAAGAGCAAGGTCTAAGGGTAAGCATACCATGATGAAACCTTGCGCTATCTTTTGCTACATTTTCCTGATTACTAATGTGTATGTAGTCGTGTTCTTACACCATTTGCTATTCTGATTCAGGATGCAATGTCAAAATTCGCCGGAAAGTATGACGGGCCGATTCCCTGGGTTCAAATTCTGGAATATGGCAGGGATGTGTTTCACAAGACACGCCTCCCAAGTGACCTGAGAGTCAAATGGAGGAACATGAAGAAGAAATCATGAACCTGACAGTGATCCCACTGACCATCTGGCATCTAATGCAGTCATTTTGCCATGCTTGCTTGATCTTTTGTTCACCTCTTGAAGCTTAGCTCTTGTCCATCCTCTTGTAAGACTACATAATTCGTGATGTTGGCTCCTGACCCGTTATTTCTGGGAAATATGTAGATTGCAGCCAGCTAGGTAACCCGGACTTTTGGCTCATTGGGTGCTACACACACCCCGTAAATCTACCGTGTACGTTTGCTTCTTTGAGATGGAACTAAAGTAAGTACTCCCTCCGGCCCATATTAGGTGACTCAAATTTTAAATTTGGATGAATCTACGCTATTTAGTATATAGGTTCATCCAAATTTTGACAAATTCAAGTCAAGTAATATGGGTCGGAGTAATAATGTCATCGCGTGACTTTGTTATGGCGTTAATTAAGGTGTCATTGAATTTTAAACGCACCTGGGATAGAACTTTAATTAAGACTAAATTAGCAATGTTTACAATTTGGAAGCTACGTATGTCAGTAGTACGCAGAGCATCTGACATCGCTCACCGACGACAGTTGTAATAATTTCTAAACAAAAGATTAGAGCTAAATCCTACACTTGGCCGGTTTACAATGTGGAAGCCGATGTCTGGTATCAACCGATCTTCTGTACCAGATACATACGGAACTGCGGCGGCGAAGTGGGGAGGAGCTTCTGGTCAGATTCATGGATCTTGGAGAAGATGCTCTTTTTCTGCTCAGCCACAAGGAACAACTTGTATATGAACTCCAAACAGTCGTCCTCCCACTGCCAGAACCTGCACGTACCCCACTACACTAGTACGAGATGGAGAGTTCTGGTGAGGCACACATGGCAGATTCAGAGATGAGGGTTAAAGCTCGACGGATCTTACCTAGTGAGTGGTGATCGCATTTTTTTTAATACAGTACTCCCTCCGTCCCGGTTTAAAGGACACAATTTGCAATTCTCTGGGCCTAGGTGTCATCTAATTGGTCCATTTAATAGTATGGAGTTAGACATGCATAAGGAGAAAAGGAGTTAGAAAAGTGTTCACATTTGTTCACACATGTGCATGCAAGCATTTTATTGCTTTCACACAGGAGTAATTACAGAGATTAAATGCTTTTGTGTCTAAGTATTTTGGGATTGTATGGTTTGCAAATTGTGTCCTTTAAACCGGGACGGAGGGAGTATTGTTTTGATATGCCTTCCTGGATTCTTCTTGGTCTTCGACACCCACCGGCCACCACCGGACCTCATCCAAGGGAGTGGAGGAAACTGTCCCGTGGGGGTGGATGATGAGCCTAAATGGAGCAGTACAGAACACCAAGATCTTAATGGAGCTTGAGCAAAGAAGAAGTTTGAGTTTCAGTTTCAAAGCGCTGCGTACTGGAGAAGATTCAGGGTCTGGGGCAGCTTTGAGGTCCCTATGAGAGAAGAGAATATCATGGTGGCAAACTAGTGCCAAAGATTGCTTCCAAAGCTCCTTACAAGAAGCCTTTCATCAAGAAGAATTCCAACAATAAAAAGAAGGATGAGATTGTATTGATCACTCATGAAGAATACTCCTCTAACAATAAAGATGAGGAAGAGGAAACATCAAGTGGTGTGGCTGCTCTAGCCACTACTTCCACTCTACATTCTCCCTCTTTGATTCTCCAAATGAGAATACTCCCAACAAGAACGTCACTTGCCTTATGGCAAGAGGAACAGAGGTATCGTCATCATCTCACTCCACTCCCTTAGCTAATGATGAAATTGATGATGAGATGCCCCTTGAAGTAAAAAATGGAATTAATTGCTTTCGATGAGTTTGTGACTAACTTAAAAGGGGAGGCCAAGATACATTTTGGAAATATCTTAGATCAACTTTCCCACACACAAGAGCTTCTAGATGTAAGATGTAAACTTGGACATGAACACATGATTGAGATAGAAGCCCTAAATAATGCTTTAGAAAAAGAACAAGAGACTAGAATGTCTCTTGAACTAAAACTTGAAGGGCTTTATGAGGCCAATGATGTAATTGTTAATATACTCATCAAGGAACGTGATCATGCTATTGCTAAATACAAAAAGGCTAAAAAGGACAAGATTGAGTTTGGTGTGGTTCATGAAAAACTTGCCGAGGACTTTAGTTTGCTTGACAAGGCTCTCACAAGGCTTTGGAAAGTGAACTCTTGTCTCTCACAAAGTCCCATGAAACGCTCCTGTCCCCCGAATCTCCCCTTCGGTGGCGGCGGCGCTATGGAAATTTTCGTGGATGTATGCAGATTCTTTTAGGGTTTTTGCCTCGGGGGCTTCTTATAAGTGGAAGGGCAAAGTCGATGGAGGGACAGGGGCCCACACCCCCTGGTGGCGCCACCAGGGGACCCGCACCACCATAGGGTGTGGCCACCCTGGTGTCCTCCTCCGTCTCTGCTTCGTGTTTTCATATTGCTCCGGGAAAAATAGGCAGATTGGCTTTTGTCCCGTCCACTTCTGAGAATATTCATTTTTTAGCTTTTCTGAAACCCAAACCAGCAGAAAACAGGCAACTGGCACTGTGGCATCTTGTCAATAGGTTAGTTCTAGAAAGTGTATAAAAATACCTCAAAGTGTAGACAAAACATAAGACAAATGATATAAAACAAGCATGGAGCATCAAAAATTATAGATACGTTTGAGACGTATTAGCTTTCATGTCATTCTCCAAACTTCACCATGGGACTAATGGCATGTCCTTATTGGCAACAGTCTGTAAAGCTTCACATCACTTCCTCTGAAACCAAACGGTCAGATAAAGGTTGCGGGCGACCGAGATCCATCCAATCTGGCGAACTCCGGCATGTCGTCCATTGGAGTTCACCAACGGAATCTTTCGGAACACAACACTCCGACCAGATCGATAAAGTCATGGAGCATGTAGATCTTTGTCTTGGCGCGAGAGGGATCCTAGGACCAACCCCCTTTATTCAAAGCCAGACCGGAAGCCCCCTCACCGCCGGTCTTCACCGGTCACTAGGACCCACCAAAAAAGAACGACAGATCCATGGTGCCCCAAGCCGCCATGACCGCTAGCTCGATGAAGAGACAACACTGCAGGTGGGGACTAGATGAAAGAGCACCTATCCTCAGCCCATCGTCCCAGATCGGATCAGATGGTCCGCTAGTCCGCCGCGCCGCCAACCGGATCTGAGCACGTCGTCGCATCGCCGCTCCACCCCAACCACCACCCCTCTACCTTGCCAAGAGTGTCCACAGAACCATCTCCTTACGCAGGCCCCGTCCAACGCCGGGAAATCCCCCCTTCCACCATGCTGGGGCCGGGAGGCAGGATCCCCGCTGCCCCCATCACCGGTGCCGCGCTCTTAGGCCGGCGGGCCTCCGAGGGCGACGAGGAGGGAGTGTCAAGGAGGGGGGAGTGGCGGCGGCGCTAGGGATAGGCCCCCTCGGTCTCCAGGAGGAGGCGACATGAGGGGAGCCAATTTTAGGTTGTCATGTTGTTGCTGTAGACCACTAAGCATTGATATATTTTTTTCAAGGGTCAACTACAACCTAGCAAAAAGGAAAAAAACGCCCACGGACCCTGAGCCGACTAACGATAGTGGCCGAAAAATAAACAACCAGATGCGGCTGGACCCCTCCCTCGGAAGGTTGGATCAAACTCAACACTGGCGCCGCTTTCACCAGCACGAAGATCCCGGGCGGTTTTGGCGCTAGTGCTAGAGATCACCAAGGCAGAATTGTCCTGGCTGCATGCTCCCCATTGCCTAGTTGTAACGATGTTGTGGAGGCTGAATGCAAGGCTGCTCTGTTTGGCGTCAGAGTGGCCTTGGGCCACGGGCACAACAAGATCATCTTAGAAACTGGCATCTTAGAAACTGGCTCCTTCATGGTGGCAGTGGCGCTGCAATCGTGCTCGCAGGATAGATCCGAACTTTGAACTACGTACGAGAAGACCAAAGACCTGCTGAAGAAACTGAATGACCACCGCATTTGTCATGTTAAAAGAGAGAGCAACAGGGCAGCCTGCCTGGCTAAGCTCGCCAGATCGTCGGGCAGTTATATTTGGCTGAATTATTTCCCTGACCCCCGTTCTAGACATTAACCCGAAGCCTCGTGAGGCCATGTTAATATAATCTCTCGTTTATCTCTAAAAAAAAGAAAACTACCACCTAGCATGAAATCATGATATATAAACAATAGACAATAGCGTAGTACGATCATGCGAATCAGCTCGCACGCCGTAAGGGATTTGGCAAGGATTTCTATGGAGAAAAAGAAATACGTACCGTACTAGTTTAGGAGTAGTGTCAGGGATTGTAGATGGTTGCTTGCACCGACAGGATCTTCCTGGAGGGGAATCAAATCAGAAACTGAAGATACAGAATCAGATGATGAAGATATGGTAAATGAGACGGTCATGCTTAGTTTCCTATATAAAGCAGAGGCCACTCCGCCATTGCAACAACAAGCAGCATCAAGCCTCGACCGATTGCCACTGGAAGCTAGCTAGCTAGCTAACCGTGTATCGTGATCGTGATGGCCACCATTGATCGGACCACCGTCGTCCTCCTCCTCCTCGTTCTGGTCCTTGTCGTCGTCGTGCCCCCCGCGGCGGCTGGGAGAAGGCTGCTACAGGGCATCGCGGACCACCTCCCAGTCCATGTGCCTGTGAACATCTGCGGCAACTCGGTGAATGCCATCGCTCTACTTAATCCGTCTTTAGGAAAGAGCTGCACGACGCCATAGCTGCTGCTGCTGCCGTGTGACAGGATCGATATCTTTCGACCGACGCTGCCAAGCGAGGGGTGCATATGTATTTCCATTGTTGGTTGCTTGTTCTTGCGTTCTTTCTTTCTTTCTTTAATCGTCTATATTGGTTTCCTACAAATTCCACAAACAGGAATTGTTATCATTATCATGTATATTTACTCATCGATCTTCATTCTTACCCACATGTGTGTTTGTCATATTATACTATAAATAAAACGTAAACTTCCTTTTCTTGCGGATATGCAAATTAAACAAGTCTAATCGAGGATTATTCTGTCAAAAGGGCAGCAAGTTTTATTTTATTGAAAATGTCAAGTAATATTTCCGCTGATAGCAGACGAAGGGCCGTGAGTAGATCCCGCGGCTTTTCGTTCTATCCGTATCACTGCTTTGCGTATGCCTGCTTGCCTCCTACTGCTCCCATAAATGCGTCTCCAACGACGACGTACGAGAAATATCTGGTTGCCTAGCCAGAATTTTACCAATCACATTGTCCAACTGCTCGATCCCCACCACATTCTCACCGCTAGTGGTCTACCGCCGCCACACGCCGCCGTGGAGTCCCAACCATTAGATCGCTCTTGTCACTAGATTCGCCTCCAGAGCGCAGATCGTATTTTTGTACATAGATACATTCGAATTTAAACAAACCCAAGTCGTTATTTCTAGATGGAGGGAGTATTAATAATAGGCTGTGATGCCATTTCATACTCGATTACTCGGCGCATTTCATGATCTGTGGCTGTACACACTCTGCCTCACCTAGAGCAGAGTCATGAGTTTTTTTTATGTATGTAGAATCAACGAGTTAACGCAGACGCAGAGGAAATGAGCAACAAGTGACCTGGGATTTCTATTTCTATTCTATTACACGATGCATTCTCACGATCCTGAGTTGAGGACAGATCTAAGTAGTGTCCCATGGGTTTGGCCTATGGGCTTCAATGCCGTTCGGCCTATGGGCTTCGCACGAAAATGAGCTTCTCATATTTGCTTGCCTCCTGTCCATCGTTCGCTTCTCCTTTAGGCCTCATTCGGCTCATGGGTTTAGAAACCAGAGGAAGATAGATATGTATATAGGAATAGGACTAGGCAGAGAGCAAAACTCGCCCCAAGGAATGGAAAAGAAACCACTCCGCTCTCGTGACCTGCCCCCCCCCCTCCCAGCAGGCCACGCGGCGACCCCTCCGGCCCAGTGCCCTCATCCGCTACCTCCCTCCCTTGCCGTCATCGGCCTGAGCCAAGCTAGGCCCGGGCGCCGGCGGTCCCTTGTTTCTTCCCTCGCGCTGGTGACCTCACGAGGGGTGGCGTGGCACCGGGCAGTGTACCCAAGCGGCGGTCGTCCGACGAAGCGGCGATGGGGCGAACTGTTGTTGTGCAGGTGGTGATCCCGAGGGTGAAGCCTCCGTTGGTAACGATGGTGCCGTATTGAACTCGAACATAGCCCTGCAGGGTCAGGCTCGATCTATGTCAGGGCAGGTTGGGCTCAGCCGTGTTGTCTCCGACTTTGAGCAGCTCGTGACATGGGTTGTGGTGACTACAACGCCCCTGCTGCAGCGCGGCGACGGGAGCTTCGTAGACCTGTCTGGGTCTGGCTGGATCCGAACAAGAGGTTAGCAGTGGCAGTGGACTACGTGCAGCAGCATGACGGCGGGCACTTTGCGGGTCCTCTAGGGGTCCGGCCTGGTGTGTCCCTGCTGTCGTGTCCAGTCGGCACCCACTACGTCTGGTCGGCTCCAATGGCTCGGTGTGCTTTTGTCACTATGTCCGGTCGGTGGAGGTTGTTCCCTCCTGAGTGGTTGTGGTACTGGCATGCCCTGTTTATGGCTAGCTCTTCTCATTTTGACCAGCCTCGCAACATTTGACATGGTGAGACGATGATGTTGACTTCAAGACTGTGGTGGCGCATGTTAGTGGGTGGTAAGAGTGGTGGAGCGCTACGGATTCTACGGAGTTGTGGTGTTTTGGGGGTCGGGAGACATCTTGTCATCTTGGAACCGATGCGGTGACGCTTACGAGTGTCATCGTTCCTTCCTGAAGGGCGTCGGATGTACCTCTTTTTCACCCCCGTAGCGTATCGGGGGAAACCTCAGGACCAGTTTGGGCAGCAGTGTTGTTGTCGTCGCTTTCCTTCTTGGAGGTGCTGTTTGGTATGCGGCAATTCGGAGTGCTAGGATCGTGATGGGAATACTCTGGAGGGCGTAGTGGTTGCAAGTCATCTTCAGTTTCGTCGATCCGCCCGATGTCGGCATTTTTTTCTTTTCTTTTCTTCTCTCTTTTGTCTTTTGGGCTTGATTGTGTTGTCTTGCCCCTGCCGTGGACTCGTTAATGTAACGTGTGATTGCTATATTGATATAGCGGGGCGAAAGCCTATTTCGCGAAGAGAGCTTGCAAACGAAATGTATATGTAGATGTTTTTTTCGAATTTTTTGACATTTCAAAATATGTTTTCTCACAATAGTAACAAATGCACCCGCGAGCCGAATAGTTCTTATAGATTTACTTCCAAGTTCTATGGTGGGACATTTATACTTATTACAATCATGTATAAATCTATGGGGCATATAGACACGCTGGTATAACAGAGGTGCAGTTACACTCAAGGAAGCTATATCAAAATAGATTTGGAACATGGGTTCGCAATAGCTATCAGCTCTAGGTCAGACTTTCTGCTTACCGTGACCCCAAATTTCTCTAACGTGTCGAGCAACTCTGCGCTTGACCCATTAGGAAGCACCCAATCAAAGTGGTAGAGAAGATTTGCTAATGTGATCTCCACGGTTAATGTGCCAAATAACATCCCTGGGCATTATCTTCGCCCAGCCCCAAAAGGGGTGAATTCAAAATTTGTCCATTAATACTCAATTTTGTTGTTCTCAAACCTCTCGGGCATGAACTTTTCGGGGTTGTCCTAATATTTTGAATCTCGAGATATTGGAAAGACATTGACAAAAATGTTAGTGCCTTTTTGTATGTCATAGCCCATGATTTCGCATTCCTCTCCGGTCTCCCTTGGGACAAGCAACCTGAAGACCTCCTTGATGACCATCCGCATGTAGCTAAGTTCACTAAGGTCACAACTAGATCTTGGCCTAGCACTTTCCGTACACCTGACTATGCCTTAGCCAAAACTTTAGGATTCCCCAAGAGATCAAACATAACCCACTCTAATGTGGTTGTTGTGGTCTCGGTAGCAGCTCTAAAAATATCCTAAAAATAACTAATATAGTAGTTATGATAAATAATTACTGCATTTAGAGAAAATAGAGTTGAAACATGTCGTTCCATATCAATTAAGATTTCCTTCTACGATGTATAAAATTATCTCAAATGGGCCAATATACATAAACTTCTGGACATTTTGAGTAGGACTGGAGATCTTATGTGAATTGGCAATTTTTGTATGGAAGATAGAAAATACGTATGGGACATTTTAGAGATCTGTCTCCCAACTGATTTCCCTCATAATAAGGACTTTTAAATCCATTGCACCTTTTCATTCTTCTTCTTCGAGTTGGAATGTAATAATAATAATAATAATTGTGCATCTTTGGGATCACGAAATGGATCAAAAAAAAATAGATTGTTTACATATTTTGGGAAGATTCACTTGGGAGTAACTATATGCTAGATATCTATGCAGGTACTTGAGGGCTAAATGAACAAAAAGGAGATGACAAAATAACGACCGAGACCCTGATTTTCGCTCATAAGTCCAAAAAATGTTTATTGCAGATTCCATTTTATTGTTGTTCTTACTAAAAATGAAGAAGTAAAAAAAGTTGCAATGGATATGTGCATAAGTACTAGTTGTATGTGTTGTCTTCATGTGTATCAAAACTATGTTCATTTTGCGCATGATATGTAAATTAATTGCTTCAACTGATGATATATTTCTCTAATCTAATCTTTTTATACAGTGTAAATATTACTTGCAGTCTATATGTTGTATTTTTTTACAAGTAATAGAAATTTATGATGGATATGTAGTAGATAATAGTATAAATTTATTCCTGACAAATAACTACATATAGAATTTTTGTGAAACATATTATATGGAGTAGTAAGGAAAGTGTTCTCGAAATAAAAACATTACTCACAAAGATAACGATGACATGGATATGCCCTACGGGTACCTGATGTTAGCCTACCTGGTCCAGCCCGACGGAAGGCCCACTCGACGACCTGCCCGGGTCCATGACGCCTATGACGGTTCGGTTGGAACGAAGCCCATATGGACACGGAGTCCCAAGCGCACAAGACAAGGAAACCTCAAGACTAGAGTTCGAATCTAACTTGTAACCTACTCGTATCGGTACCTGAAACCTAGCCTCCCCATATATAAAGGCTAGATGGGTCCAACGAGGAGGACACGACCTAATCTCTCCACCGCCACAATAGACAATAGATCTCTCGACTCATACTTTCGCACACGCACCTCCACGCCAGATCGAATCTGCGCACCCTGTAACCTTCGGTTCCGCCGTAATCAAGAGCAGACAAGCAGGAGTAGGGTTTTCCCTCCGGGGGCCTGAACCTGGGTAAATCTCGTGTCCCCTGGTTGCTTGTCTGTTAACCGTTCCGCGATCTCCAGCATCCCCATCTTCTCCAAAACCCAAGTCCATAACAATGGGCATTGATGAGATCAAACCTCGTCAATTGGCGCCGTCTGTGGGAATCGGGGACGCTGATTGTGCAATCGTGACGGTTCCATCATCGAGGATCTACGATTCGCCGTCATCAAGAGAGCAGATCTACTTCGCTTGGAGTCGTCTCACACGCAGGATCCCTCGCCGCTTTCGAGGACGGCCAGATCGCATCTGTTCAGAAGTATTTTCAGCTACGTATAACATCTAGTTCAAGTTCTGTTGAAGAGCACGTCGGAAAAGCTGATTGCGGAACACGGGACTAAACATCAACGCCACCTCTACGAGCAGCAGCTCGGATCTACATGATCGCGACCCATTGGCAGTTTCCTATAGAGAAAATCGACCTGCCAGACAAGCTGATCGGTCCATGCCCTTACTCGCGTCGGCTCGTTGACGTCCGGATATGCAGATCGATTACTATATTGAGTCCATGCCGGCCGCGTACCTACTACAAGCACCTAGCGATTTTTGGATTCAATATGGGACATGGCCCAGTCGAATGGCGCTGCCAGAACTTGATGCAAAACAGTTGCACTAAACTAATCGTGAAGACCAAGCTACCCTCGTGAAGCGTGCTCCGTGGCCAACAATACAAATTCCAAGGGGGTGTAAAGCAAGAGCATCGGTTATTTCGATCACCACATCATCAAGTGCGTTTCTCACCTGACCCAGTCAAAGAAAAAGAAAAAATATTTTCGCGGAGGTCATCAAGGAAAAGGAAAAATCCCACTACGTCAGGTCTTATCAATCGGTGAAGCTCAAAGGACAGGCAATCAATTCGGATCAAGCTAGCTCAGTCTACAGTTTGCTTTGGCAACCCGACGATCTCTTCGCCACCAACTCTATGCCCAGAACCGCGTCAAACTCGTTGCCACCTTCGGCTCTACCAAACTCGTTGCTGCTTTGACTCCCGTCCACCGGCGATCCACCACTCCGTCAACTCCGTCCGACCGATTGGTCGCACCGACTTCCATGACCACGACCCGCTGGTCGCGCCAGCTCCTGCGACTCCATCAACCTGGACCACACATCTGCTGCATCGAGTGCGCCTACCGCACAGACTCTACACTCGGGGTTGCGTCGATTCTGCCGTGCGACCCGCTCCGGTCTTCGACTCGTGGGATCCCCACACTTCGGCGACACACTACGGCCTTCGGCTGCGGTGACCGCGACTTAGGGACTCTTTCGGCTCCAGCGATTCACGGCGATCTTCGGCTCCAATGACTCGGGGGCTCCCTCCGATGACCATCCGTGGCCTTCGGCTCTAGCAACTCGTTGCGGTCCTCGGCATCGGCGACCCGCTGCGGCCTTGCGGTCTTCGACCGTGAAAATCTTCGGATACGGAGCTCTCTACCACCATCAACTTCGGAAACCCATCGCCGCTATGATTGTGGTTCGCCGCGTCGACCATATCCGCGTGCGACCCGCTACCGCGTCGGCTCTGTCCACGACAACTACCACAAAGCTAAGTTCTCTACTCAGAGTAGATTTTCTTTCTTACTTTAATCGCACTCGAAGCACTCGGGGGATGTGCCCTCTTCGAGTAACATAATGTGCCATCGGCTCCACGCACTCGAGCACCTCGAACGCGACAGCCCAAGTAGGTGATTCTGCCTGATCGTCGAATCCTTAAACTCCGAGTGCCTCGGCAAGGTACTGAGACTAAGGGTAATCAGGCTAACGAAAAGGCCTAGCATACAGTGCAAAAGTATCGACTCGATCGGCACCAGAATATTACTGTACAAGACAAAAGGCAAATATTCTTTACAAGATACAAGTATTTCACAATTATTTATGTTTTTTGCAGCTTACAAGGACGTAGACTGCATCGAGCTATTCAATTGGGTCCTCCAACAGGAGTCGACAAAACAACCGGCTAGGCCATAACCTCAAGGCCCGAGTCGAAACCCTCCTCGGATGGTTGCATCGCTTGATGCTACACAAGCGCGATGCTAACTATGTACCCGACAGAAGGAACGATGTCGACTTCATCCGCAACGTCGAGTCCTTCCGGCTAAACGCCGCTCGACTCCGCCACGTCAACTCCAATTGCATCGTCGATTCCTGGCTCCTTATGCGTGATACGCTGACTCGATGCACTTCTGGGTCAGTGGTTTTCTCCTCGCATGAGTCTCCACTTGAGTCTACGACTTGACTAGACACTCGGGGGCTACTCCTATCAGGAGTGCTAGTCGCGCACCCGATGTACTTCCGGGTCAGCGGTACGCCCACGAGATTGCCGACTACAACTCCACGATACAAGACTGGAGTCTCTGCCCGAGTCTACGACTCCGCCAGACACTCGGGGGCTACTCCAAACTGTAGCGCTGATCGCGCACACAGAAGATCTTCGAGTGGCATGCTTCGATTCCTCACTCGAATCAACAATTCGACTAAGGACTCGGGGGCTACTCCCATAGGGAGGATGTATTCAAGCATCCGAAAAAAATTGTGTCCTACGAACCTGAAGCCAAACAACGACTGAGTTAAAGTCTCTGCTCGAGCCTACGACTCGAACAGACACTCGGGGGCTACTCCCATAGGAAGCGCTGGTCACGCACCCTATGAATTCTTCGAGTGCGATCCTTCGGATCAGCATGCAAAACTTTTTCGGCAACTCTGCCCCAATTAACGCTAAGTGAGTAGCATCCTCCTTGGCCACCCGAAACACCTCCGCGGTGGTAAACATTCGGATGTTGCGTCTGCGACGCAAAGATAATACCTACTGATACCATCTTATGGCCTGGTAACGCACACGACTGCGCTCTGCTAGTAAAAATCTGTGCCAGCAGGCGCGATGAAAAATCCCGACGGATGCGTTGGGTACATCATTCAAATGGAATTCTACTCCTGTAAGTCCTCAACCGCCTGAGTTGAATTACGCCAGCATTTGTTCCGGGTTCTAGTCGAGGTACTCGAATCTAAAGAAGATCGTATTGTTTTGTCCTAAGACAGTTAACTGGCCCCGATCCGTCGGGAGAGTCAGGCACACGCATCAATAATCCCTACACACTCAAATCATTCTTTGATGAACAAAAACAACTGCACCCGAAAGATTAAAGAGTCCTCAGCCGAATCTACGATTCAACTGAACACTCGGGGGCTACTGACATGGATATGCCCTACGGGTACCTGATGTTAGCCTACTTGGTCCAGCCCGACAGAAGGCCCACTCGACGACCTGCCCAGGTCCATGACGCCTATGACGGTTCGGTTGGAACGAAGCTCATATGGACACGGAGTCCCAAGCGCACAAGACAAGGAAACCTCAAGACTAGAGTTCGAATCTAACTTGTAACCTACTCGTATCGGTACCTGATACCTAGCCTCCCCATATATAAAAGCTAGGAGGGTACAACGAGGAGGACACGACCTAATCTCTCCACCGCCACAATAGACAATAGATCTCTCGACTCATACTTTCGCACACGCACCTCCACGCCAGATCGAATCTGCGCACCCTGTAACCTTCGGTTCCGCCGTAATCAAGAGCAGACAAGCAGGAGTAGGGTTTTCCCTCCGGGGGCCTGAACCTGGGTAAATCTCGTGTCCCCTGGTTGCTTGTCTGTTAACCGTTCCGCGATCTCCAGCATCCCCATCTTCTCCAAAACCCAAGTCCATAACAATGGGCATTGATGAGATCAAACCTCGTCAGACGACGCCTATGATCTCTGTTGTCAGAGGGAAGGTCAACGAGTCCTCTTCTTGCAGCCTGAGTAGCACATCCAGCAGGTCCTCGTCGTCGGTGCTGCAAATCCGGTCGCAGGCAGCTCGTGCCGCCTTGCGCCCGTGGATGATGTGGACGATGATGCACTGGATACTGCCATAGCTCCCCCTCATGTTGTGCTCACAGTTGCTGAGCCACTGCACCAACCGTGATGAAGGGAATAGGTCGACAAGGCAGAAGCCACCCACAAGCTCATTGACCGTCAGGGACGGAGACAAGGGGGGACGAGCAGGGGCTACGCCCCCCCTATGCTTATGATTTTTACTAGAGATTTAGCCATGGCAGCTCCTTTTTAAAGCTAATTTAGCTAGCTTATCCCCCCTTATTGAGATTACAGACATGACTTGCCCCCCTTAAGCTCTGTTTCTGGCTCCGTCCCTGTTGACTGTATCTAGCTCCCAGAGGAACTCCTCCTTCTGCGTGAACTGCGTGACCGTATCTAGCTCATTGACAGGCACCATAAGGCATAGTGACACTTCGATTTGTCATGTGTAATGGGAGATTTTGCCCATGCGTGAAGATATGTGCTAGTGTGACCTCTTTAGACCAGATAAATGAAAAATAAAGGTGTATGTATCAAAATAAAAGGTAAATCATTTTAGCTTCCTTGTATAGCTAGCAAAGCCAAGGTGCGCGCACCACCTCATTTGAACAAGATGAGCTTAACATCAAATCATCTCAAAGAAACGCAGCATGATTGCATGATTCACACATGAGTTTCAAGAAAAACATAATAGGCTAACTTCCAAGATAAAAACACATGATATCACTCACAAGAATATGAAAAATATTTGTATAGGCCGACTTAGGATGTGCAATGGGAACTATTTGTTATTATTAAAATAATGTATAGCTCTATGGGGAAACATAGTGTTGGCACAACAAAGGTGCGGATACACACAAGCATTGACATATCTACATCAAAATACCTTTGAACATGGATTTGGAATAGCTATCAGCTCTAGGTCATACTTTTTGCTTACGGTGACCCCAAATTTCTCTGATGTGTCCATCGACTCTGCGCTTGACCCATCAGGAAGTACCCAATCAAAGTGGTAGAGAAGATTTGCTAATGCAATCTCCACGGTTGATGTTCCGAACAACATCCCTAGACATTGCCTTCGCCCAGCCCCGAAAGGAGTGAATTCAAAATTTGTCCCATAGTACTCAATGTTTTTGTTCTCAAACCTCTCCGGCTTGAAATTTTCGGGATTGTCCCAATATTTTGAATCCCGAGATATTGCAAAGACATTAACAAAGATGTTAGTGCCTTTTGGTAGGTCATAACCCATGATTTCGCAGTCCTCTCTAGTCTCCCTTGGGACAAGCAAGGGAGCAGGAGGATGCAATCTGAAGACCTCCTTGATTACCATCCGCATGTAGCTAAGTTTGCTCAGGCCATCCCTCGTGATCACAGCTCGATCACATCCTAGCACTGTACGTACATCTGACTGTGCCTTGGCCAAAACTTTAGGGTTCCTCAAGAGCTCAAACATGACCCACTCCAATGTGGTTGTTGTGGTCTCCGTGGCAGCTCCAAAAATGTCCTATCAATAACAAATGTACTTGGCACAATAAATAATTACTGCATTTAGAGAAAAACATGTCTATCTAAATCATTAAAATAGCCTTTTGCAGTGTACAGTTTTTTCAGATGGACCAATATACATAAACTATTGGACCTTTTTAGTATGACTGGGGATCTTATGTGAATTGTAGATTTCTATATGAAAGATAGAAAACATATGGGACATATACTAGAGAAGTATATGTTAACTGGTTTACCTAAGAATGAGATGTTCGATATCCATTGCATAAAAATGTTATCCTTCTTCTTCCAGTTATTAGAATAAAAAGGGAAAAGGAAACAGTTTTACATCTATGGCACAATCTACATTTTGCAAAATGGATTACGGCAAGATATATTTGGAAGATTCACTTGGAACTAAGTGTTTCATAGATGCCTCTGCATGGTACTTCGTGGTTGAATGAACCAGACAAGAAATGATGATTGAGAACGAACTTATTGCATTCCAGAAAAATGTGTGCTTCAGACTACACTAGTTAAGGTATCCTTATGGCAGCCACATTGTGTGCCAAAATGGAAATATGGCTTTTGTCATCGTTTCCCTACAGTGTGAGACCATCACCAAATCCAAAAGTAAAAAGTCTATTTCAAACCCTAGACTCGTAGAGGTATGACCAGGGACGGAGACAAGGGGGGACGAGCAGGGGCTACGCCCCCCCCCCCCCCCCCCCTTCCTATGCTTGTGATTTTCATTGAAAATTTAGCCATGGAAGCTCCTTGTTTAAGCTAATTTAGCTAGCTTAGCCCCCCTCATTGAGATCACACACATGTCTTGCCCCCCTTGAGCTCAGTTTCTGGCTCCGTCCCTGGGTATGACGGTTTGAAGCCTAAAGTCGAAAGCCTTGTCCTTCGCACCTTGAACTATATGATCCTGGTCCAAATTAAATCTTGGATCTGTTTGGCGGACCGGGAAAGCTATGATCCCGGCTAGGATTAGCACCTACTCACACTAACATGTGTAGGCCCCACTTCCTCCCTAATTTTCTTTTTTTATCTGTGCCAATTAATATTCGTCATGCTCCCTGTGCCCCTCAAAGAACTAAATATATATAGCGTTATTGTGAAACATATATTATGTACAGTAGTAAGAAAAGTATTCTCGAATTAAAAATATTACTCACAAAGATGACGACGCCTATAATCTCTGCTGTGAGAGGGAAGGCCAACGAATCCTCTTCTTGCAGCCTGAGTAGCACATCCAACAGGTCCTCGTCGTCCGTGCCGCAAGCGCGGTCGCCGGCAGCTCTAGCCGCCTTGCGCCCCTCGACGATGTCGGCGATGATGCGCTGGATATTTCCATAACTCCTCTTCATGTGGCGCTCGGCGTTGCTGAGCCACCGCACCAGCCGCGATGACGGAAAGAGGTCGACGAGGCAGAAGCCACCCACAAGCTCATTGACCGTGTCTAGCTCCCGGAGGAACTCCTCCTTCTGCGTGAACTTGCCGCCAAAAACTGCCCGCGTCACGATGTCGCTGCTGAACGCCGCCAGCTTCGCGCTTAAGTTGACGGCAGCTCCAGACGGCACGGCGTCGCCGGTGATGGAACGGAGGAGGTTGCCTACCTCCTTGGCCTTGATGCCCTCCATGCGCCTCACCTGCTTGGAGCTGAGGAGCTCGACGATGCAGATCTTGCGCATCTGGCGCCACCGGTCGCCGTAGGGGCCGAAGATGATGCCCCTGCCGCCGCAGCCGACGATGTCCTGCGTCGGGCCACACGGCCGGTTTGCGCACGCCAGGTCGTGGGTCTTCATCACCAGCGAGGCCGCCTCGGCGCTGGAGACGACCACGGCGGGGATCTCGCCAAGCTGGAGGTGCATCAGCGGCCCGTGCTGGCGAGACAGGTCCATCATCCTGCGGTGCGGGAGCACGCTGACGACGTGGTGGAGGCTGCCAATGATCGGGAGTCTCCATGGCCCAGGAGGCAGCACCTGCTTCTTCTTGGGCTTTCCCTTGCCGCTGAAGAGCTTGAGAAACCAAAGGGCTAGCAGCGTGCATACGGCTACCAAACACAAGCTTGACCACTGCTGCTCCATGTCCATTGGCAAGTGCGCAGTGGTAATTATTGGCAAGTGCGCAGTGGTAATTAATGCAGAGGGGTGGCACAGATGCAAGGCTTTAAAATGTGCTTGGCATCAAAGCATAGGGTACTTGGCAACGTCGTTGGACTCTCTCCATACAAGAATAGCTGATTTGGATTTGTTTATATTCGAATGTATCTATACACTAAAATGCGTCTACATACATTCAAATCTATACAAACTTAAATCAGTTATTTCTAAACTCAAGTCAGTATATCTTCCCAAATGCCGCCAAGAGTAGGTTTATGTCATTGTTAGCAGCCGGGGCAATAATCACACCGAATGACCTAGACCTTTTCATATTAAACGGGTGAACTAACACATAAACACTGACTCTACGGCGTTTTAAACCATTATATTACCCAGAGCCCAAGACAAATAGGGGTAGGTTCACCAAAAACTAAGAATTCATCTAACAAGGAACTTGATAGGAAATCCGACAACTGATCAACCCCACGTGTTTGGGTTATTCTAACATAAAAACACTGACTCTACGGTGTTTTAAATTATTGTCCAGACCCAGACTAACAGGGGTAGGTTAACCAAAAAAAATTGTCTAATATGGAACTCGATAAAAAATCTGACATCCGGACGACCCCACATGCGAGTAACCGTAGACTGTAGCCAGGCTAGGCTTATTAGGTTGATCAAGCCCAATCAATCTCACTAGAGCCGGTGCATACACAATGGAGGCCCTGGGGCAAAAGAACAACTCGGAGCCCTTGTCCAGGCACACATACTTAAATTATTTGTTTTCTCAAAAACAAACTTAAATCATTTGTCGAGCCCTTGTCTATTGAATATTTTGTACCGACCGCTCTCTAATATAGAGTTCTTATTTTACGGTGCAATTTAATAGTCTTAGGCCCAGTTCTTTTGGCAGCTTAAAAAATAAGCTGCCCCTTCCCCAGCTTCTCTCATAAGCCGCTCAGCTTATCGGTTGGGGCTTCCAAACTAATTATCTAATAACTAATTGAGAAGCTTTGACTAATAAGCCATATGGCTTATGAGAGAAGCTGGGGAGGGGGCAGCTTATTTTTTAAGCTGGCAAAAGAACTGGCCCTTAGTATAGAGTCATCTCAACCATCCATTCCATAGGTATTTTGGGCAATTTATACTATCCAAAAAGCAGAAATCTTTCAGCTAAGGGCATCTTCAACAAAGGCTTGCATTTCGGACAAGCCTTTTGACCGGTTTGGTCTGTTTGCAGATCCATGAGGACAGCAGGCTAGTCTAACATGGAACTTGATAAGAAATCTAACATCCGGACCCTACATGCCCGTAACTGTAGATTGTAGCCAGGCTAGGCTTATTATGCTTTATCAAGCCAAACCAATCTACCTAGAGCCGGTCCATACACAAAGGGAAATGATATTGTTTCCCGGGGCCCCGGGGGATAACGTCTCGCGATTCCGGGTCGCTCGCTCACTCACGCAAGTGGAGGGCCTACCCACGTCTCCCGTGGCCTTCTTCCTCATGTGGCTGTTTTTGCAACGTGCCCTGTGCCACCGCGATCTACTGCCCCGACGCCCTTGCCGCGTGCCGCCGCCCCTTGCTCCGCACCGCTGCGCCGCCGCCGCACGACGCTCCCTACAGCCTTCGCCATGGCCTTGTTGTATGGGTAGCCATTGACCACAATGTTGAACGGGGGAGCATTGCCTTCCGCAAACCTAAGAAAACATAGGGGACTTCTTGATGACACAGATGTCACTGTGAGAACCAGCCATACCAAATAATGAGTGTGAAATCCAAATATCATGCGATGCAATGGCCTCAAGTATGACTGTGCATCCTCTAGCATGTCTTTTATATTCCCCTGCTAGGCAAATGAACAGCTCTTTGACTCCCGGTGCATGCAATGTATGCTTCCAATCATACCCGAAAACCCTATGGTTTCATTGAAAGCTAATAGACGTTTAGTGTCGGCAACATTAGGTGGCCTCAATAATTCTCCACCAAACACCTCCAGCACTGCTTTGCAGAACTTGTACATTGATTCTAGATATGTGGACTCGCTCATGCGCAAGTATTCATCAACAAAATCACCAACTATGCTGTAAGCAAGCATACGGATAGTCGCGGTGTATTTTTTGAAGGGAATATGCCCTAAGAGGCAATAATAAAGTGTTTATTATGTGTATTCCAAGTATATGATAGATGTTTATTTTGCATGCTATAATTATATTAATACGGAAAACATTAATACATGTGTGTTTAATAAACAAACAGAAAGTTCCTAGTTATGCCTCTCTCATAAACTAGCTCGTTGATTAATAAGATGATCAAGGTTTCCTGATCATGGACATTGGATGTTGTTAATAACGGGATCACAACATTAGTGTAATGGTGTGATGAACATGTAGGGTTTTGTAGCATGGAAAACAAAAAATTTCTACCGCATACAAACAAACAAGCCAAGATCTATCTACTAGATTGTAGCAACGAGTCAATGGAATAACTCACCCTCGAAGATTCCAAAGTGTTTAACGAGAGCGGATTCTCGTGGGTGATGTAGTCGTACTCTTCCCGATCTCAAGATCGCGTAGACGATCCTTCCGGCGCTGCGTTCCGGCAGCGCTCCCGCAGTCGGTCACACGTTCGGTACTCGACGAAGACCTTCCTCTCCCTTGTTCCAGCAGGCAGCGGAGGTTGTAGCACTCTCCTCGCGATTCCGGCAGCACAACGGCGTGGTACCGGAAGTAGAGGGGAGATCTCACAGGGCTTCGCCTTAAGCCGGAGCGAGTATGGTGGATTATGAGAGAACTCCTCGGCTATCTAGGGTTTAGACACACCAAGGAGGAGGTGCTAGAGCCGGCGGCTAGGGTTTGGGGCAGCCCAAGTCGGCGGCTAGGGCAACCCTAGGAGGCGGCGGCAGCTGCAGGAGGTGGTGGCGCCAAGCTAGGGTTTGGGGCAGGGAACTTGTGTGCTAGGAGGGGCAGCCCTGCCCCTCCCTTTATAGGTGGGAGGTGCGGCCAAGGGGAGGGAAGTCCCTCCCCAACTCGGCTTGGAGGTGGGCCGCCGGTTGGAGGAGGGAACTCCTCCCCAACTCGGTTTCCACCTCTCCTCCTCTTTCCAAAAACTGCCGTTTGACTTTTCAAACTAGCCGTTTGACTTTTCAAACTAGGATTTGAATAAACCCTTTATTTTGGACAGTGATGACACCTAGTACATGATGCAATCATTCCAACTTGTAATGACACATTCATGTACCCCTTAACCTCCGGAGTGCCGGACATTCCGGAACCTTCTAGAACATTCCCGATGAAAACACCGGAATCAGTCCCCAACTCCGAAACGAGACTTTCCTTATATGAATCTTATTCTCCGGACCATTCCGGATCTCCTCGTGATATCCCGGATCCTATCCGAGACTCCGAACAACATTCGGTCTCTTTCTCATCATACCATAACTACTCAAACAACGTCGAATCCTTAAGTGTGTCTCCCTACGGTTCGTGAATTATGCGGACATGATCGAGACACTTCTCCGAACAATAACCAACAGAGGAATCTAGAAATTCATATGGCTCCCACATATTTCTACGATTACTTTGCAATCGAATGAACCACTTACATACGATACCAATTTCCCTTTGTCTCACGATAGTTTACTTATCCGAGGTTATGATCGTCGGTATCTCTGCATGCCTAGTTCAACCTCGTTACCGATAAGTACTCTTTTCTCGTTCCCGTGATATGTGATCCCTTGTGAGACAGTCACATGCTTGCAAGCTAATTGGATGACATTCCACCGAGAGGGCCCAGAGTATATCTATCCGTCATATGGATGGACAAATCCCACTCTTGATCCATGTGTCTCAACCAATACTTTCCGAACACTCAATGCCACCTTTATAGCCACCCAGTTACGGTGTGGTGTTTGATGTCATCAAAGCATCCATCCGGTAAAGGTGATATGCATGATCTCATGGTCGAAGGAATTAGGTTACTATGTATCAGAAAGCATATAGCAATTGAACTATTAAAATGACTTGATCTTTATGCTACGCTTATCTATAGGAGTATGTCCACCATATCATTCTCCTAACGATATGATCTTGTTGTTAATAACATCTCAATGTTCATGACAGGGAAACCACAATCATCTATTAACCAACAAGCTAGTATTATAAAGAGGCTTTACTAGGGACTCTTATTTTAATTTACAAATCACACAAGTATCAATGTTTCCTTGTTAATACTATTATAGCATGAATGTAAACATTTATCATAAACACAAAGATATAATAATAACTACATTTATTATTGCCTCTAGGGCATATCTCCAACAGTCTCCCACTTGCACTAGAGTCTTCTAATCTAGATTACATGGTAATATACCGAACACCCATGGCAGTTTAGTGCTGGTCATGTTTTGCCCTCGGGAGAGGTTTAGTCAACGGATCCGCCACATTCAGATTTGTGTGTACTTTGCAAATCTTTATATACCCATCTTGGATATGTTCTCGAATAGCGTGAAAACGTATCTTGATGTGCTTCAGCTTCTTGTGTGACCTTGGTTCTTGCGAATTGGCTATGGCGCCCATGTTATCACAGTAGATAGACATTGGGTCCAGCGCACTTGGAACCACACCCAGCTCTGTAATGAACTCTTTCATCTATATCGCTTCTTGTGAAGCCTCCGAAGCAGCCATGTATTTCGATTCAGTTGAAGATCTCGCCACAACGCTTTGCTTTGCACTCCTCCAGCTAACTGCTGCACCATTCAAAATAAATACGTATCTAGATTGTGATTTAGAATCATCCGGATCGGTGTTCCAACTAGCATCGTGTTGGAATTATGCCCTAGGGGCAATAATAAAGATGTTATTATTATAATTCTTGTTCATGATAAAGTTTATATTCCATGCTAGAATTGTATTAAGCGGAAACATTAATACTTGTGTGGTTTGTGAACAACACCGTGTCCCTGATACGCCTCTAAGGACTAGCTCATTGATCAATGATGGTTAAGGTTTCCTAACCATAGACATGAGTTGTCAATTGATAATGAGATCATATCATTGGGAGAATGATATGATGGATAGACCCAAACAAAGCAGAGCAATTAGATCGTGTCATCGTGTTCGTCTTTGCGAAGCTTTTCCTATGTCAAATATTGTATTCCTTAGACCATGAGATAATGCAACTCCCTGGTACCGGAAGAAAGCTTTGAGGTCATCAAACGTCATCCTATGAGAGGGTGATCATAAAGGTGTCTCTCAGGTGATCGGAAAGTATCTGTTGGGTTGTATGTATCGAGATGGAATTTGTCCCTCCCAAGTCGGAGAGATATACTTCGGGCCCACTCGGTAATCGATATCAACACCGCTTGCAAGCATGTGGTTAAGGAGTTAATCACAAAGTGATATCGGATTACGGAACGAGTAAAGTACTTGCTGTGAACGAGATTGAACTAGGTATGACGGTACCGACGATCGAATCTCGGGCAAGTAAAATATCGCGAGACGAAGGGAATATATATATGGGATTGATTGAATCCTGACATCGTGGTTCATCCGATATGATCATCGATGAATGTGTGGGAGTCAATATGGGTGCCCAGACCCCGCTGTTGATTATTGATAGAAGATCATGTCTGCATATTCTCGAACCGGCAGGGTCACACACTTAACGTATCTCGACGCTAGGATAGATTGGATAATTGGTTTATGAATTTTTGTTCGGAGTCTCGGATGGGATCTGGGACATCACGAGAGGTTCCGGAATGGTCCGGAGAATAAGATTCATATAAGGCAGTGCAGTTTTTGGAGTTCGGAATTGTTCCGGGTTAATCGGTATTGTACCGGAAGCTTCTAGAACCTTCCGGAAGGGGACCAACGTGGCCCCACCTTCCGGGAGGGGGCATGGGCCTATGAGGGAGTGTCCTGGCCGCATTGGGACAGGGGCACAAGGCCCCATAGGGCCCAGCCGATCCTAGAGAGTTTAAATCGTTTAAACTAGAGATAGGGTTTCTAGAAGAGGGGAGAGTCCATGCCCCCCACTCCTTATCCTTTGGGCTTGGGGGAGGGGCTAGGGCTGCGCCCCCCCCTCTATATAAAGAGGGGTGGGGGCGCACCAACCCCCCACACCTCTCCTCCAAACCCTAGCCGCCTTGCTAGCTTTCCTCTCTCCCTCCCGACTGTCTGTAGGCGAAGCCCTGCTGCAGAAATTCTCCACCATATACACCACGCCGTCGTGTTGTAGATCCAATCTATCTCTCCACCATACTTGCTGGTCCGAGGAAGGAGGAGACGTCGAGGTGCTGCACGTGTGCATCTCACGGAGGCACCGCCACTTGTGGTGCTAGATCGGATCGGATCGCGAGGAGGAGAAGCGAGTACGACTACATCACCCACGTTCCGACGAACGTTCCGCTGTGCGAATCTTCAAGGGTATGAAGATCTAATCCAATCTCTCTCGTTGTTTGCATCTCCTAGATTAGATCTTGGCTTTCCCTCTGTTCGCTCCGTAGAAAATTTTGATTTACTATGCCGCGAAACCCTTCAGTGGTATCAGAGCTAGATCTATGCGTAGATGTGTTTCACGAGTAGAACGCAACATGGTTGTTGCGGGCATTGATGTTTTCTGTTGCAAGCCTCTTGTTTGTGTTCTTCTTATGACGCGGGATAGTGAGATTGAAGCGGTCCAGGCAAACCTTACGCGACGTCGTTCGCGAGACCGGCTCCGCACTTGACGTGTGGCTTGTTCCACACATGCGGCTGGTGGATGTCAGTTTCTCTCACTATAGTTGTCATGGGATTAACACCGGAGTTTGTCAACCATAATATCACCGTTGTGGCTTTCCGTAGGTAAGAATCGTTCTTAGCATCTACTCCCATAAGCCACGTAAAACATGCAACAACAAAGTAGAGGCGTCTAACTTGTTTTTGCAGGGAGTGTTTTCTGTGATATGGTATGGCCCAAGATGTGATGTGTATATTGTATGCGATGATCATGTTTTGTAATGTTTCACGACTTGCATGTCGATGAGTACACAACCGGCAGGAGCCATATGGTTGTCTTTATAATTGTGTATGGCCTGCGAGTCAACTTCTTATACGCCATGTAATAGCTTTACTTTATCGCTAAGTAGTTAGCAATAGTTGTAGTCGCTATTCGTGGTGGAGGCAATCATGGTGGAGTGATGGAGATCATGCCGGAACGCACAAGATGGAGATCATTGCGCGAGGATTGGCTATACCATGTCACATAAAGTTATATGCATGTGATGTTTATCCCTTTATGTATCTTATTATGCTTAGATCGCGACGGTAGCATTATAAGATGATTCCTCACTTAAAGATCAAGATAAAAACTGTGTTCTCCCCAAGTATGCACCGTTGCGAAAGTTCGTCGTGTCCAAGCATCACGTGATGATCGGGTGCTATAGACTCTACGCTCACATACAACGGGTGCAAGCCAGTTTTGCACACGCGGAAATACTTGGGTCTAGCTTGACGAGCCTAGCATGTACAGACATGGCCTCGGAACACAAGAACCGAAAGGTTAAGCATGAGTCATATGAATGATATGATCGACACTTTGTTGTCCACCATTGAAACCACATCTCTTCTCGTGATGATCGGATTAGGTGTGGTGAATTTGGATCGTGTTCACTAAACAACTTGAGGGATGTTGAATTTAGTGGGAGTTCATCTAGTAATTTGATTAAGTTGAACTATTTATCATGAACATAGTCTAAATTGTACTTGCAAATACTGTAGATCACATGGCCAAGTCCAACTTCAACTTCAACGTTTTTGCTGAGAAGGAAAAGCTTAGAAACAATGGGTCTAACTTCACCAATTGGTTCCGCAATCTAAGAATCATTCTGTCTGGCGGACAAAAGGACTATGTCCTTGGTAAAGCGTTAGGTGACCCCCCTGCTGCAACTGCGCCGGCTGATGAGAAAGATGTCTATCAGTCGCGCAAAGATGATTATGGTGTGATTAAGAGCACCATGTTGTTTGCTATGGAACCGGAACTTCAAAATCGTTTTGAAACCTATCCCGGGCCCTTTGAGATTCTCGAGGAGCTGAAAACCATGTTTCAGACTCAAGCCCATTCTGAGAGATATGAGATCTCTGAGAAGTTCTTTAACTGCAAGATGGAGGAAGGGAGTTCCGTTAGTGAGCACGCCATAAATATGTCGGGCTACACTCAACGCCTTGAGCAACTGGAATGCACGATTCCATAGGAGCTCAAGATTGACAGGGTTCTGCAATCACTCCCTCCCAGCTACAAAAGTTTTGTAGTGACTCATAATCAGATTGGCTCCACTGATACGATCACCGAGCTCTTCGCAAAGCTGAAGGCTGCGGAGGTGGACATCAAGAAGGATAATCATGTGTTGATGGTCAACAAACCCTCCTTTAAGAAAGGTAAGGGAGCAAAGAATCCCTTCAAGAAGGGCGGCGGCAAGCGCAATGCTCCTGCTGAGAAGAAGCTCAAGTCTGGTCCTAAGCCGGACACTGAGTGCTTCTATTGCAAGGACAAGGGTCACTGGAAGCGCAACTGTCCGAAGTATTTAGCGGACAAGAAGGCTGGCACCATCAAAGGTATATTTGATATACATGTTATTGATGTTTTCCTTACTAGCCCTCGTTGTAGTGCCTGGGTATTTGATACCGGTTCAGTTGCTCATATTTGTAACTCGAAACAGGAGCTACGGAATAGACGGCGGCTTGCGAGGGATGAGGTGACGATGCGCGTTGGCAACGGATCAAGAGTTGATGTGATGGCCGTCGGCACGCTCTCCTTAGTTTTACCTTCGGGATTAGTTTTAAACCTTAATAAATGTTATTATGTGCCTGCGTTGAGCATGAACATTATTTCTGGATCGTGTTTATTGCAAGACGGTTATTCATTTAAATCGGAGAATAATGGTTGTTCTATTTATATGAGTAACATCTTTTATGGTCATGCACCTCTTGTGAATGGTTTATTTCTTCTAAATCTTGAAAGGGATGAAACACACATCCATAACATTGAGGCTAAGAGATGCAAAGTAGATAGTGATAATACTAGTTATTTGTGGCACTGTCGTCTAGGTCATATTGGTGTAAAGCGCATGAAGAAACTCCATTCTGATGGACTTTTGGAGTCTCTTGATTTTGAATCATTTGACACATGCGAACCATGCCTCATGGGCAAGATGATCAAAACCCCGTTCTCCGGTATGATGGAGCGAGCAACGGACTTGTTGAAAATCATACATACCGATGTATGCGGACCGATGAGTGTTTCGACGCGCGGTGGATATCGCTATTTCCTCACTTTTACCGATGACTTAAGTAGATATGGGTATATCTATTTAATGAAACATAAATCTGAAACATTTGAAAAGTTCAAGGAATTTCAGAATGAAGTGGAGAACCATCGTAACAGAAAGATTAAGTTTCTACGATCCGATCGTGGAGGTGAATATTTGAGTTATGATTTTCTCACGCATCTTAAAGCAAGTGGAATCGTTTCACAACTCACGCCACCCGGAACACCACAGCGCAATGGTGTGTCTGAACGTCGGAATCGAACCCTATTAGATATGGTCCGATCAATGATGTCTCTTACTGATTTGCCGTTATCATTTTGGGGTTATGCATTAGAAACCGCTGCATTCACTTTAAATAGGGCTCCATCTAAATCCGTTGAGACGACACCGTATGAACTGTGGTTTGGTGCTAAACCTAAGTTGTCGTTTCTTAAAGTTTGGGGATGCGAAGCTTACGTCAAGAAGTTGATGCCGGACAAGCTCGAACCCAAAGCGGAGAAATGCGCCTTCATAGGATACCCTAAGGAAACTATTGGGTATACCTTCTATCACAGAACCGAAGGCAAAGTGTTTGTCGCAAAGAACGGTTCCTTTCTTGAGAAGGAGTTTCTCTCGAAAGAAGTGAGTGGGAGGAAAGTAGAGATAGACGAGGTTATTGAACCTTCTCTTGAATTGGAGAGTAGCGCAGCACCTAAAATTGTTCCAGTGCCGCCTGCACCAACAATAGAGGAAGCTAATGACAAGGATCATGAAGCTTCGGACGATGCTGCTACTGAACGTCGCAGGTCGACAAGGTCGCGTGCCCCTCCTGAGTGGTACAGCAACCCTGTCTTGACTGTCTTGTTAGTAGAAGGCAGTGAACCTACGAACTATGAGGAAGCGATGATGAGCCCAGACTCTGAGAAATGGCTGGAAGCCATGAAATCCGAATTGGGATCCATGAGCGAAAACCAAGTATGGACTTTGGTGGATCCTCCTAGCGACCGAAAGGCCGTTGAGTGCAAATGGATATTCAAGAAGAAAACGGACGCGGATGGTAATGTTACCGTCTATAAAGCACGGCTTGTCGCAAAAGGTTTTCGACAAGTTCAAGGTGTTGACTACGATGAGACTTTCTCTCCCGTAGCGATGTTTAAGTCCATTCGGATTTTATTAGCAATTGCTGCGTTTCATGATTATGAAATTTGGCAGATGGATGTCAAGACTGCTTTCCTCAATGGGAACATTGATGAAGAGTTGTATATGATGCAACCCGAAGGTTTTGTCGATCCTAAGGATGCTAGTAAAGTATGCAAACTTCAGCGTTCCATTTATGGACTGAAGCAAGCATCTCGGAGTTGGAACCTTCGTTTTGATCAAGTGATCAAGAGTTTTGGATTTGTTCCAAATTGCTACGAAGCTTGTATCTACAAGAAAGTGAGTGGGAGCTCGGTGACGTTTCAGGTACTGTATGTGGATGACATATTGATTATCGGAAATGACATCAACATGCTTAACGATGTGAAGAGTTATTTGAACAAGTGTTTTTCAATGAAAGACCTAGGTGAAGCTTCTTATATATTGGGCATCAAAATCTATAGAGATAGACAAAGACGCCTGATAGCTTTAAGCCAGAGTACATACCTAGACAAAGTTCTGAAAAGGTTCAGAATGGATAAGGAAAAGAAAGGTTCAGTGCCTATGTTGTCAGGTAAGATATTGAGCAAGGCTCAGTGTCTAGCTACGGTAAATGATAGGGAAGCTATGAGCGAAGTGCCTTATGCCTCGGCCATAGGTTCCATCATGTATGCCATGCTGTGTACTAGACCGGATGTGTCCAATGCTCTTAGTTTGACGAGCAGATATCAAAGTGATCCAGGAGTGGAACACTGGACAGCCGTGAAGAACATCCTAAAGTACCTAAATAGAACTAAAGAAATGTTCTTAGTCTATGGGGGTGATGAACAGCTTGTCGTAAAAGGTTACGTCGATGCTAGTTTCGACACCGACAAGGATGATTCCAAATCTCAGACAGGATATGTTTATATTTTGAATGGAGGAGCTGTGAGCTGGAGAAGCTGCAAGCAAAGCGTGATCGCGGGATCTACAGTAGAAGCGGAATACATGGCTGCTGCAGAAGCGTCAAGTGAAGGAGTTTGGATCAGAAACTTCATCACTGAGCTTGGCGTGGTTCCAAGTGCATTGGACCCACTGGAGATATTGTGTGACAACACTGGCGCCATAGCACTCGCTAACGAACCAAGATATCATCCAAAGACCAAGCATATCAACCGCAAGTTTCATATAATCCGAGATTATATAGCAGATGGAGATCTGAAGATTAGCAAAGTACATACGGATCTGAATATCGCAGATCCATTGACTAAACGTCTTCCACGTGTAAAACATGATCAACACCTCAATGCCATGGGTGTGAGATTGTTGCCAGATGTAAACTAGATTATTGACTCTAGTGCAAGTGGGAGACTGTTGGAATTATGCCCTAGAGGCAATAATAAAGATGTTATTATTATAATTCTTGTTCATGATAAAGTTTATATTCCATGCTAGAATTGTATTAAGCGGAAACATTAATACTTGTGTGGTTTGTGAACAACACCGTGTCCCTGGTACGCCTCTAAGGACTAGCTCATTGATCAATGATGGTTAAGGTTTCCTAACCATAGACATGAGTTGCCAATTGATAATGAGATCATATCATTGGGAGAATGATATGATGGATAGACCCAAACAAAGCAGAGCAATTAGATCGTGTCATCGTGTTCGTCTTTGCGAAGCTTTTCCTATGTCAAATATTGTATTCCTTAGACCATGAGATAATGCAACTCCCTGGTACCGGAAGAAAGCTTTGAGGTCATCATACGTCATCCTATGAGAGGGTGATCATAAAGGTGTCTCTCAGGTGATCGGAAAGTATCTGTTGGGTTGTATGTATCGAGATGGAATTTGTCCCTCCCAAGTCGGAGAGATATACTTCGGGCCCACTCGGTAATCGATATCAACACCGCTTGCAAGCATGTGGTTAAGGAGTTAATCACAAAGTGATATCGGATTACGGAACGAGTAAAGTACTTGCTGTGAACGAGATTGAACTAGGTATGACGGTACCGACGATCGAATCTCGGGCAAGTAAAATATCGCGAGACGAAGGGAATATATATATGGGATTGATTGAATCCTGACATCGTGGTTCATCCTATATGATCATCGATGAATGTGTGGGAGTCAATATGGGTGCCCAGACCTCGCTGTTGATTATTGATAGAAGATCATGTCTGCATATTCTCGAACCCGCAGGGTCACACACTTAACGTATCTTGACGCTAGGATAGATTGGATAATTGGTTTATGAATTTTTGTTCGGAGTCTCGGATGGGATCCGGGACATCACGAGAGGTTCCGGAATGGTCCGGAGAATAAGATTCATATAAGGCAGTGCAGTTTTTGGAGTTCGGAATTGTTTCGGGTTAATCGGTATTGTACCGGAAGCTTCTAGAACCTTCCGGAAGGGGACCAACGTGGCCCCACCTTCCGGGAGGGGGCATGGGCCTATGAGGGAGTGTCCTGGCCGCATTGGGCCAGGGGCACAAGGCCCCATAGGGCCCAGCCGATCCTAGAGAGTTTAAATCGTTTAAACTAGAGATAGGGTTTCTAGAAGAGGGGAGAGTCCATGCCCCCCACTCCTTATCCTTTGGGCTTGGGGGAGGGGCTAGGGCTGCGCCCCCCCCCCTCTATATAAAGAGGGGTGGGGGTGCACCAACCCCCCACACCTCTCCTCCAAACCCTAGCCGCCTTGCTAGCTTTCCTCTCTCCCTCCCGACTGTCTGTAGGCGAAGCCCTGTTGCAGAAATTCTCCACCATATACACCACGCCGTCGTGTTGTAGATCCAATCTATCTCTCCACCATACTTGCTGGTCCGAGGAAGGAGGAGACGTCGAGGTGCTGCACGTGTGCATCTCACGGAGGCACCGCCACTTGTGGTGCTAGATCGGATCGGATCGCGAGGAGGAGAAGCGAGTACGACTACATCACCCACGTTCCGACGAACGTTCCGCTGTGCGAATCTTCAAGGGTATGAAGATCTAATCCAATCTCTCTCGTTGTTTGCATCTCCTAGATTAGATCTTGGCTTTCCCTCTGTTCGCTCCGTAGAAAATTTTGATTTACTATGCCGCGAAACCCATCACATCGGTGTAACCATTAACAACGAGCTGTTCATCACCTCCATAAGAAAGAACCATATCCTTAGTTCTTCTCAAGTACTTAAGGATGTTTTTGACCGTTGTCCAATGATCCACTCCTGGATCACTTTGATATCTGCTAGTTAGACTAACAGCATATGCAATGTCGGGTCTAGTACATAGCATGGCATACATTAGAGATCCTATGGCTGAGGCATAGGGAGTCTTACTCATCCTTTCTCTATCTTCTGCCGATGTCGGACTTTGAGTTTTACTCAAGGTCGTATTGGGCAACATGGGCAAGAACCCTTTCTTGCTTTCTTCCATTCCAAACCTCTTTAGAACTTTGTCCAAATATGTACTTTGTGACAATGATATTTGGTGTCTTGATCTATCTCTATAAATCTTTATGCCTAATATGTTAGCTGCTTCGCCAAGATCCTTCATTGAAAAACTACTATTCAAATATTCCTTGACACTATTAAGAAGGTCTACATCATTCCCAATCAACAATATGTCATCTACATATAGTATTAAGAATGCTACAGAGCTCCCACTCACTTTCTTGTAAATACAAGCTTCTCCATAAGTTTGTACAAAACCAAAACTTTTGATCACCTTATCAAAACGTTGATTCCAACTTCGGGATGCTTGCTTCAATCCATAGATGGACCGTTGAAGTTTTCATACCTTGTTAGCATCTTTAGGATCGACAAAACCTTTGGGTTGCATCATATACAACTCTTCATCAATGTCTCCATTGAGGAATGCTGTTTTGACATCCATCTGCCATATCTCATAATCATAATATGCAGCGATTGCTAACATAATCCTCACAGACTTTAGCTTCGCTACTGGTGAGAAAGTCTCATCGTAGTCAACTCCTTGAATTTGTCGAAACCCCTTTGCGACAAGTCGAGCTTTATAGACAGTAACATTACCATCAGCATCTGTTTTCTTCTTGAAAATCCATTTGTTCTCGACAGCCTTTCGGCCATCCGGTAAGTCCACCAAAGTCCACACTTGGTTTTCGTACATGGATCCAATCTCGGATTTCATGGCTTCTTGCCATTTATTGGAATCTGGGCTCATCATCGCTTCCTCATATGTCTCAGGGTCATCGGTGTTGTCCACCAACATGACACTCATAACGGGATCATACCAATCTAGAGTGGTACGAGTTCTCGTTGACCTACGAGGCTCTGCAGCAACTTCAACCGAAGTTTCATGATCATCATCATTAGCTTCCTCTCTTATTGGTGCAGGCACCACAGGAACTTCTTCCGGTGCTGCGCTACTCGCAATTTCGAGAGAAGGTTCGACAACCTCGTCGAGTTCTACTTTCCTTCCAGTCACTTCTTTCGAGAGAAATTCCTTCTCTAGAAAGGATCCATTCTTGGCAACAAAGATTTTGCCTTCGGATCTATGATAGAAGGTATACCCAATAGTTTCCTTTGGGTATCCTATGAAGACGCATTTTTCCGCTTTGGGTTCAAGCTTGTCCGGCTGTAACTTCTTTACATAGGCTTCGCAACCCCAAACTTTAAGGAACGACAATTTAGGTTTCTTCCCAAACCACAATTCATACGGTATCGTTTCAACGGATTTAGATGGTGCCCTATTTAAAGTGAATGCGGCTGTTTCTAATGCATAACCCCAAAATGATAGCGGTAAATCTGTAAGTGACATCATAGAACGAACCATATCTAAGAGAGTTCGATTACGACGTTCGGACACACCATTACGCTGTGGTGTTCCCGGCGGTGTCAATTGTGAAAGTATTCCGCATTTCTTCAAATGCTCGCCAAACTCGTAACTTAGATATTCACCTCCACGATCAGAACGTAGAAATTTAATCTTCTTGTTACGTTGATTCTCTACCTCACTTTGAAACTCCTTAAACTTCTCGAAAGTTTCGGACTTATGTTTCATGAAATAGATATACCCATATCTACTCAAGTCATCCGTGAAGGTAAGAACATAACGATAACCACCGCGCGATGCTACACTCATTGGACCACACACATCGGTATGTATGATTTCCAATAAGTCTGTAGCTCGCTCCATCATACCAGAAAATGGAGTCTTGGTCATTTTACCCATCAGACATGCTTCGCATCTATCAAGTGATTCGAAATCAAGTGATTCAAGAAGTCCATCGGAATGGAGTTTCTTCATACGCTTCACTCCAATGTGACCAAGACGACAGTGCCACATATAGGTCGAGTTATCGCTCGATTTCAAACGTTTAGCCTCAATGTTATTTATATGTATATTTCCACTATCGAGATTCAATAAGAATAGACCATATATCAAAGGTGCATGTGCATAAAACATATTACTCATATAAATCGAACAACTATTATTCTCGGACTTAAACAAGTAACTGTCTCGCAATAAACAAGATCCCGATATAATGTTCATGCTCAACGCAGGCACCAAATAACAATTATTTAAGTATAAAACTAATCCCGATGGTAGATGAAGGGGTAGCGTGCCGACCGCGATCACATCAACCTTTGATCCGTTTCCCACGCGCATCGTCACCTCGTTCTTCGCTAGCTTCCGTTTATTCTGCAGCACCTGTTTCGAGTTACAAATATGAGCAACCGAACCAGTATCAAATACCCAGGCACTACTACGAGTACTAGTGAGATACACATCAATAACATGTATATCAGATATACCTTTCTTCTTGATGTTGCCGTTCTTCAAATCCGCCAAGTACTTTGGGCAATTCCGCTTCCAGTGACCTTCTCCCTTGCAGTAAAAGCACTCAGTATCAGGCTTAGGTCCAGCCTTGGTCTTCTTCGTCGGCGTGGTAACTTTCTTACCACCCTTCTTGAAGTGTCCCTTCTGCTTAGACTTTACTTTCTTGAATTTGGTGGTCTTATTGACCAACAACACTTGGTGCTCTTTCTTGATCTCCACTTCTGCAGATTTCAACATGGCAAAGAGTTCTGGCAACGTCTTGTTCATGTTTTGCATGTTGTAGTTCATCACAAAGTTCTTGTAACTTTGTGGTAGTGATTGGAGGACACGGTAAATCCCCAAAGCATTAGGAATCACAATACCCAAGCTTTGAAGTTTGTTTGCGTGCCCAGACATCTTAAGCACATGCTCACTGACGGAGCTGCCCTCTTCCATCTTGCAGTTAAAAAACTTTTCAGAAGCCTCATAGCTTTCAATTGCCGCATGAGTCTCAAAGATCAATTTGAGATCCTCAACAATATCATATGGGTCTGAATTCTCAAACCTTTTCTGAAGCTCCGATTCTAAACCATACAAGATAGCACACTGAACTGTGGAGTACTGAGTCTTCCGAGTGAGGTAAACATTCTTTACTTCATCGTGAGCATCAGTTGCAGGTGGGTCACCCAGCGGTGCATCCAGCACATAGGTCAAATTACCAGCTGTGAGGACAATCCTCAAATTGCGGAACCAATCCGCGAAGTTGCTTCCATTGTTTTTCAACTTTTCTTTCTCTAGGAACGCATTAAAATTGATGGTAGGGGCTGCCATTGATCTACAACATATTTGCAATAGTTTAGACTAAGTTTATGACAAATTGAGTTCAAATTAATAATAAAATTATTCTAGGTGAACTCCCACTCAAAACAATATCCCTCACATTGTTTTAGTGATCACACGAACCAAATCCACCACATCAACACCGATCATCACGAGAGTTGATATAGTTTCAATGGCGAACAATCGACATGTTCATCATATCTACTATATGATTCATGCTTTACCTTTCGGTGATCCGTGTTCCGAGACCATGTCTGTACATGCTAGGCTCGTCAAGATCAAACCTTAGTTTCCGCATGAGCAAATCTGGCTTGCTCACGTTGTATACACTTGCGGAATCTAACACACCCGATCATCACGTGGTGCTTCGAAACAACAATCTTTAGCAACGGTGCTAACTGAGGGTGAACACTTTATGATTTGAAATTCATGTGCATGAGGGATCATCTTATAATGCTACCGTCATCTACTAAGCAATACAAGATGCATAAAGGATTAACATCACATGCAATTCATAATATGTGATATGATATGGCCTTTCTTCTTTGTGCTTCCGATCTCCATCTTCTAGCACGAACATGATCTCCATCATCACCGGCATTGCATCAAGGTCAATGACGCTTCTCCATGGTTGTCGTCCACCGGCTTCAACTATTACAACTACTTTGAATAGACACGCGGGTCTTAACATAAATTAAAGACAACCATATGGCTCCTGCCGGTTGCCAACTTACAATAAGGAACATTGCATACATCAAATATAATCACAATCATGGCCATATCACATCACAACACACCCCTGCAAAACAAAGTTAGACGCCTCTACTTTCTTTGCATGTTTCACGTGGTTTGGGGCTTTCAATAAGTGTCGTTCTAACTTACGAACATGAACCACAACATTGATACTAGTATTGTTAATCACCCGTTGTAAATTGGATCTTAACTATGCTAGGAGAAACAGGCACCCGCAAAGCCACTTATGCAATACAAGTTGCATGTCAAGCGTGGAGCAAGTCTCATGAACGATGTCATGTAAGGTTAGCCCGGGCCGCTTCATCCCAACATACTGTAGGGGTTCGTAGCATGGAAAACAAAAAATTCCTATCGCATACAAACAAACAAGCCAAGATCTATCTACTAGATTGTAGCAACGAGTCGATGGAATAACTTACCCTCGAAGATTCCAAAGTGTTTAACAAGAGCGGATTCTCGTGGGTGATGTAGTCGTACTCTTCCCGATCTCAAGATCGCGTAGACAATCCTTCCGGCGCTGCGTTCCGGCAGCGCTCCCGCAGTCGGTCACACGTTCGGTACTCGACGAAGACCTTCCTCTCCCTTGTTCCAGCAGGCAGCGGAGGTTGTAGCACTCTCCTCGTGATTCCGGCAGCACAACGGCGTGGTACCGGAAGTAGAGGGGAGATCCCGCAGGGCTTCGCCTTAAGCCGGAGCGAGTATGGTGGAGTATGAGAGAGAACTATTAGTGGTCTAGGGTTTAGACACACCAATTAGAAGGCTCTAAACCGAAGGCTAGGGCAATTAGAAGCTCTAAACCAAAACGGCTCTAAACCGGAGATTAGAGGATAGGAACTTGTGTGTCTAGAGGAGGAGGCCCTGCCCCTCCTCTTATAGGTGGGAGGCGCGGCCAAGGGGAGGGGAGTCCCTCCCCAAGTCGGCCTTGGGTGGCGCGCCGGCTTGGATAGGAGGGACTCCTCCCCCAAGTCGGGTTTGCCTCCTCTTGCGTGTTTCCCACAGTTTCCTGTTTTAGCCGTTTGACTTTCAAACTGGACATTTGACTTTTCTGTTTTAGGATTCAATTTAATCCTTTATTTGGAATAGCAAGAACACTTAGTACATGATGCAATCATTCCAATGTAATGACACATTCATGTACCCCTTCCCCCACGGAGTGCCGGACATTCCGGGACCTTCTAGAGCATTCACCGGAATCATTTCCGAACTCTGAAACGGGACTTTCCTTATATGAATCTTATTCTCCGGACCATTCCGGATCACCTCGTGATATCCCGGATCCCATCCGACACTCCAAACAACATTCGGTCTCTTTCTCATAATACCATAACTACTCAAACAACGTCGAATCCTTAAGTGTGTCTCCCTACGGTTCGTGAATTATGCGGACATGATCGAGACACTTCTCCGAACAATAACCAATAGAGGAATCTGGAAATTCATATGGCTCCCACATATTTCTACGATTACTTTGCGATCGAATGAACCACTTACATACGATACCAATTTCCCTTTGTCTCACGATATGTTACTTATCCGAGGTTATGATCGTCGGTATCTCTGCATACCTAGTTCAACCTTGTTACTGATAAGTACTCTTTTCTCGTTCCCGTGATATGTGATCCCTTGTGATCCAGTCACATGCTTGCAAGCTAATTGGATGACATTTCACCGAGAGGGCCCAGAGAATATCTATCCGTCATATGGATGGACAAATCCCACTCTTGATCCATGTGTCTCAACCAATACTTTCCGAACACTCAATGTCACCTTTATAGCCACCCAGTTACGGTGTGGTGTTTGATGTCATCAAAGCATCCATCCGGTAAAGGTGATATGCATGATCTCATGGTCGAAGGAATTAGGTTACTATGTATCAGAAAGCATATAGCAATTGAACTATTGAAATGACTTGATCTTTATGCTACGCTTATCTATAGGAGTATGTCCACCATATCATTCTCCTAACGATATGATCTTGTTGTTGATAACATCTCAATGTTCATGATAGGGAAACCACAATCATTTATCAACCAACAAGCTAGTGATGTATAGAGGCTATACTAGGGACTTCAAATTAAGTTTACAAATCACACAAGTATCAATGTTTCCTTGTTAATACTATTATAGCATGAATGTAAACATTTATCATAAACACAAAGATATAATAATAACTACATTTATTATTGCCTCTAGGGCATATCTCCAACAGTCTCCCACTTGCACTAGAGTCATCTAATCTAGATTACATGGTAATATACCGAACACCCATGGCAGTTTGGTGTTGGTCATGTTTTGCCCTCAGGAGAGGTTTAGTCAACGGATCCGCCACATTCAGATCTGTGTGTACTTTGCAAATCTTTATATCCCCATCCTGGATATGTTCTCGAATAGCGTGAAAACGTAGCTTGATATGCTTCAGCTTCTTGTGTGACCTTGGTTCTTGCGCATTGGCTATGGCGCCCATGTTATCACAGTAGATAGACATTGGGTCCAGCGCACTAGGAACCACACCCAGCTCTGTAATGAACTCTTTCATCCATATCGCTTCTTGTGAAGCCTCCGAAGCAGCCATGTATTCCGATTCAGTTGAAGATCTCGCCACAACGCTTTGCTTTGCACTCCTCCAGCTAACTGCTGCACCATTCAAAATAAATACGTATCCAGATTGTGATTTAGAATCATCCGGATCGGTGTTCCAACTAGCATCGGTGTAACCATTAACAACGAGCTGTTCATCACCTCCATAAGAAAGAACCATATCCTTAGTTCTTCTCAAGTACTTAAGGATGTTTTTGACCGCTGTCCAATGATCCACTCCTGGATCACTTTGATATCTGCTAGTTAAACTAACAGCATATGCAATGTTGGGTCTAGTACATAGCATGGCATACATTAGAGATCCTATGTCTGATGCATAGGGAGTCTTACTCATCCTTTCTCTATCTTCTGCCGATGTCGGACTTTGAGTTTTACTCAAGATCGTATTGGGCAACATGGGCAAGAACCCTTTCTTGCTTTCTTCCATTCCAAACCTCTTTAGAACTTTGTCCAAATATGTACTCTGTGACAATGATATTTGGCGTTTCGATCTATCTCTATAAATCTTTATGCCTAATATGTAAGCTGCTTCGCCAAGATCCTTCATTGAAAAACTATTATTCAAATATTCCTTGACACTATTAAGAAGGTCTACATCATTCCCAATCAACAATATGTCATCCACATATAGTATTAAGAATGCTACAGAGCTCCCACTCACTTTCTTGTAAATACAAGCTTCTCCATAAGTTTGTATAAAACCAAAACTTTTGATTACCTTATCAAAACGTTGATTCCAACTTCGGGATGCTTGCTTCAATCCATAGATGGACCGTTGAAGTTTGCATACCTTGTGAGCATCTTTAGGATCGACAAAACCTTTGGGTTGCATCATATACAACTCTTCATCAATATCTCCATTGAGGAATGCTGTTTTGACATCCATCTGCCATATCTCATAATCATAATATGCAGCGATTGTAACATAATCCTCACAGACTTTAGCTTCGCTACTGGTGAGAAAGTCTCATCGTAGTCAACTCCTTGAATTTGTCGAAACCCTTTTGCGACAAGTCGAGCTTTATAGACAGTAACATTACCATCAGCATCTGTTTTCTTCTTGAAAATCCATTTGTTCTCGACAGCCTTTCGGCCATCCGGTAAGTCCACCAAAGTCCATACTTGGTTTTCGTACATGGATCCAATTTCGGATTTCATGGCTTCTTGCCATTTATTGGAATCTGGGCTCATCATCGCTTCCTCATATGTCTCGGGGTCATGGGTGTTGCCCACCAACATGACACTCATAACGGGATCATACCAATCTGGAGTGGTACGAGTTCTCGTTGACCTACGAGGCTCTGTAGCAACTTCAACCGAAGTTTCATGATCACCATCATTAGCTCCCTCTCTTATTGGTGCAGGTACCACAGGAACTTCTTCCGGTGCTGCGCTACTCGCAATTTCGAGAGAAGGTTCGACAACCTCGTCGAGTTCTACTTTCCTTCCAGTCACTTCTTTCGAGAGAAATTCCTTCTCTAGAAAAGATCCATTCTTGGCAACGAAGGTTTTGCCTTCGGATCTATGATAGAAGGTATACCCAATAGTTTCCTTTGGGTATCCTATGAAGACGCATTTTTCCGCTTTGGGTTCTAGCCCCTCCGGCTGTAACTTCTTTACATAGGCTTCGCATCCCCAAACTTTAAGGAACGACAATTTAGGTTTCTTCCCAAACCATAATTCATACGGTGTCGTTTCAACGGATTTAGACGGTGCCCTATTTAAAGTGAATGCGGCTGTTTCTAATGCATAACCCCAAAATGATAGCGGTAAATCTGTAAGTGACATCATAGAACGAACCATATCTAAGAGAGTTCGATTACGACGTTCGGATACACCATTACGCTGTGGTGTTCCCGGCGGTGTCAATTGTGAAAGTATTCCGCATTTCTTCAAATGCTCGCCAAACTCGTAACTTAGATATTCACCTCCACGATCAGAACGTAGAAATTTAATCTTCTTGTTACGTTGATTCTCTACCTCACTTTGAAACTCCTTAAACTTCTCGAAAGTTTCGGACTTATGTTTCATGAAATAGATATACCCATATCTACTCAAGTCATCCGTGAAGGTAAGAATATAACGATAACCACCGCGCGATGCTACACTCATTGGACCACACACATCGGTATGTATGATTTCCAATAAGTCCGTAGCTCGCTCCATCATCCCAGAAAATGGAGTCTTAGTCATTTTTCCCATCAGACATGCTTCGCATCTTTCAAGTGATTCAAAATCAAGTGATTCAAGAAGTCCATCGGAATGGAGTTTCTTCATACGCTTCACTCCAATGTGACCAAGACGACAGTGCCACATATAGGTCGAATTATCGCTTGATTTCAAACGTTTAGCCTCAATGTTGTTGATATGTGTATTTCCACTATCGAGATTAAATAAGAATAGACCATCTATCAAAGGTGCATGTGCGTAAAACATATTACTCATATAAATCGAACAACCATTATTCTCGGATTTAAATAAGTAACCGTCTCGCAATAAACAAGATCCCGATATAATGTTCATGCTCAACGCAGGCACCAAATAACAATTATTTAAGTATAAAACTAATCCCGATGGTAGATGAAGGGGTAGCGTGCCGACCGCGAGCACATCAACCTTTGATCTGTTTCCCACGCGCATCGTCACCTCGTTCTTCGCTAGCTTCCGTTTATTCTGCAGCACCTGTTTCGAGTTACAAATATGAGCAACCGAACCAGTATCAAATACCTAGGCACTACTACGAGTACTAGTGAGATACACATCAATAACATGTATATAAGATATACCTTTCTTCTTGATGTTGCCGTTCTTCAAATCCGCCAAGTACTTTGGGCAATTCCGCTTCCAGTGACCTTCTCCCTTGCAGTAAAAGCACTCAGTATCAGGCTTAGGTCCAGCCTTGGTCTTCTTCGCTGGTGTGGTAACTTTCTTACCACCCTTTTTGAAGTGTCCCTTTTTCTTAGACTTGCCTTTCTTGAATTTGGTGGTCTTATTGACCAACAACACTTGGTGCTCTTTCTTGATCTCCACTTCTGCAGATTTCAACATGGCAAAGAGTTCTGGCAACGTCTTGTTCATGTTCTGCATGTTGTAGTTCATCACAAAGTTCTTGTAACTTGGTGGTAGTGATTGGAGGACACGGTAAATCCCCAAAGCATTAGGAATCACTATACCCAAGCTTTGAAGTTTGTTTGCGTGCCCAGACTTCTTAAGCACATGCTCACTGACGGAGCTGCCCTCTTCCATCTTGCAGTTAAAGAACTTTTCAAAAGCCTCATAGCTTTCAATTGCCGCATGAGTCTCAAAAATCAATTTGAGATCCTCGACAATATCATATGGGTCTGAATCCTCAAACCTTTTCTGAAGCTCCGATTCCAAACCATACAAGATAGCACACTTAACTATGGAGTACTGATTCTTCCGAGCGAGGTAAACATTCTTTACTTCATCGGGAGCATCAGCTGCAGGTGGGTCACCCAGCGGTGCATCCAACACATAGGTCAAATTACCAGCTGTGAGGACAATCCTCAAATTGCGGAACCAATCCGCGAAGTTGCTTCCATTGTTTTTCAACTTTTCTTTCTCTAGGAACGCATTAAAATTGATGGTAGGGGCTGCCATTGATCTACAACATATTTGCAATAGTTTAGACTAAGTTTATGACAAATTGAGTTCAAATTAATTAATGTAATTAAACTAGGTGAACTCCCACTCAAAACAATATCCCTCACATTTTTTTAGTGATCACACGAACCAAATCCACGATATCAACACCGATCATCACGAGAGTTGATATAGTTTCAATGGCGAACAATCGTCATGTTCATCATATCTACTATATGATTCATGCTTTACCTTTCGGTGATCCGTGTTCCGAGACCATGTCTGTACATGCTAGGCTCATCAAGATCAAACCTTAGTTTCCGCATGAGCAAATCTGGCTTGCTCACGTTGTATACACTTGCAGAATCTAACACACCCGATCATCACGTGGTGCTTCGAAACAACAAGCTTTAGCAACGGTGCTAACTAAGGGTGAACACTTTATGACTTGAAATTCATGTGCATGAGGGATCATCTTATAATGCTACCGTCGTCTACTAAGCAATACAAGATGCATAAAGGATTAACATCACATGCAATTCAATATATGTGTGATATGATAGCCTTTCTTCTTCGTGCCTCCGATCTCCATCTTCAACCACGAACATGATCTCCATCATCACCGGCATTGCATCAAGGTCAATGACGCCTCTCCATGGTTGTCGTCCACTGGCTTCAACTATTACAACTACTTTGAATAGACACGCGGGTCTTAACATAAATTAAAGACAACCATATGGCTCCTGCCGGTTGCCAACTTACAATAAGGAACATTGCATACATCAAATATAATCACAATCATGGCCATATCACATCACTGCACACCCCTGCAAAACAAAGTTAGACGCCTCTACTTTCTTTGCATATTTTACATGGTTTGGGGCTTTCAATAAGTGTCGTTCTAACTTACGAACAAGAACCACAACATTGATACTAGCATTGTTGATCACCCGTTGTAAATTGGATCTTAACTATGCTAGGAGAAACAGGCACCCGCAAAGCCACTTATGCAATACAAGTTGCATGTCAATCGTGGAGCAAGTCTCATGAACGATGTCATGTAAGGTTAGCACGGGCCGCTTCATCCCAACATACCGCAAGATGCAAAGTACACAAGAAGCAATCGACAATAAAAGCATCAACGCCCACAATGACCATTGTGTTCTACTCGTGAAACAGATCTACATATAGACACGGCTCTGATACCACTGTAGGGGTTCGTAGCATGGAAAACAAAAAATTTCTATCGCATACAAACAAACAAGCCAAGATCTATCTACTAGATTGTAGCAACGAGTCGATGGAATAACTTACCCTCGAAGATTCCAAAGTGTTTAACGAGAGCGGATTCTCGTGGGTGATGTAGTCGTACTCTTCCCGATCTCAAGATCGCGTAGACGATCCTTCCGGCGCTGCGTTCCGGCAGCGCTCCCGCAGTCGGTCACACGTTCGGTACTCGACGAAGACCTTCCTCTCCCTTGTTCCAGCAAGCAGCGGAGGTTGTAGCACTCTCCTCGTGATTCCGGCAGCACAACGGCGTGGTACCGGAAGTAGAGGGGAGATCCCGCAGGGCTTCGCCTTAAGCCGGAGCGAGTATGGTAGAGTATGAGAGAGAACTATTAGTGGTATAGGGTTTAGACACACCAATTAGAAGGCTCTAAACCGAAGGCTAGGGCAATTAGAAGCTCTAAACCAAAACGGCTCTAAACCGGAGATTAGAGGATAGGAACTTGTGTGTCTAGAGGAGGAGGCCCTGCCCCTCCTCTTATAGGTGGGAGGCGCGGCCAAGGGGAGGGGAGTCCCTCCCCAAGTCGGCCTTGGGTGGCGCGCCAGCTTGGAGAGGAGGGACTCCTCCCCCAAGTCGGTTTTGCCTCCTCTTGCTTGTTTCCCACAGTTTCCTGTTTTAGCCGTTTGACTTTCAAACTGGACATTTGACTTTTCTGTTTTAGGATTCAATTTAATCCTTTATTTGGAACAGCAAGAACACTTAGTACATGATGCAATCATTCCAATATGTAATGACACATTCATGTACCCCTTCCCCCCCGGAGTGCCGGACATTCTGGGACCTTCTAGAACATTCACCGGAATCATTTCCGAACTCCAAAACGGGACTTTCCTTATATGAATCTTATTCTCCGGACCATTCCGGATCACCTCGTGATATCCCGGATCCCATCCGAGACTCCGAACAACATTCGATCTCTTTCTCATAATACCATAACTACTCAAACAACGTCGAATCCTTAAGTGTGTCTCCCTACGGTTCGTGAATTATGCGGACATGATCGAGACACTTCTCCGAACAATAACCAATAGAGGAATCTGGAAATTCATATGGCTCCCACATATTTCTACGATTACTTTGTGATCGAATGAACCACTTACATACGATACCAATTTCCCTTTGTATCACGATATGTTACTTATCCGAGGTTATGATCGTCGGTATCTCTGCATCCCTAGTTCAACCTTGTTACTGATAAGTACTCTTTTCTCGTTCCCGTGATATGTGATCCCCTGTGATCCAGTCACATGCTTGCAAGCTAATTGGATGACATTTCACCGAGAGGGCCCAGAGAATATCTATCCGTCATATGGATGGACAAATCCCACTCTTGATCCATGTGTCTCAACCAATACTTTCCGAACACTCAATGCCACCTTTATAGCCACCCAGTTACAGTGTGGTGTTTGATGTCATCAAAGCATCCATCCGGTAAAGGTGATATGCATGATCTCATGGTCGAAGGAATTAGGTTACTATGTATCAGAAAGCATATAGCAATTGAACTATTGAAATGACTTGATCTTTATGCTACGCTTATCTATAGGAGTATGTCCACCATATCATTCTCCTAACGATATGATCTTGTTGTTGATAACATCTCAATGTTCATGATAGGGAAACCACAATCATTTATCAACCAACAAGCTAGTGATGTATAGAGGCTATACTAGGGACTTCAAATTAAGTTTACAAATCACACAAGTATCAATGTTTCCTTGTTAATACTATTATAGCATGAATGTAAACATTTATCATAAATACAAAGATATAATAATAACTACATTTATTATTGCCTCTAGGGCATATCTCCAACACATACCGCAAGATGCAAAGTATACAAGAAGCAATCGACAATAAAAGCATCAACGCCCACAATGACCATTGTGTTCTACTCGTGCAACAGATCTACATATAGACACGGCTCTGATACCACTGTAGGGTTTCGTAGCATGGAAAACAAAAAATTTCTACCGCATACAAACAAACAAGCCAAGATCTATCTACTAGATTGTAGCAACGAGTCAATGGAATAACTCACCCTCGAAGATTCCAAAGTGTTTAATGAGAGCGGATTCTCGTGGGTGATGTAGTCGTACTCTTCCCGATCTCAAGATCGCGTAGACGATCCTTCCGGCGCTGCGTTCCGGCAGCGCTCCCGCAGTCGGTCACACGTTCGGTACTCGACGAAGGCCTTCCTCTCCCTTGTTCCAGCAGGCAGCGGAGGTTGTAGCACTCTCCTCGCGATTTCGGCAGCACAACGGCGTGGTACCGGAAGTAGAGGGGAGATCTCGCAGGGCTTCGCCTTAAGCCGGAGCGAGTATGGTGGATTATGAGAGAGCTCCTCGGTGATCTAGGGTTTAGACACACCAAGGAGGAGGTGCTAGAGCTGGAGGCTAGGGTTTGGGGCAGCCCAAGTCGGCGGCTAGGGCAACCCTAGGAGGCGGCGGCAGCTGCAGGAGGTGGTGGCGCCAAGCTAGGGTTTGGGGCAGGGAACTTGTGTGCTAGGAGGGGCAGCCCTGCCCCTCCCTTTATAGGTGGGAGGTGCGGCCAAGGGGAGGGAAGTCCCTCCCCAACTCGGCTTGGAGGTGGGCCGCCGGTTGGAGGAGGGAACTCCTCCCCAACTCGGTTTCCACCTCTCCTCCTCTTTCCAAAAACTGCCGTTTGACTTTTCAAACTAGCCGTTTGACTTTTCAAACTAGGATTTGAATAAACCCTTTATTTTGGACAGTGATGACACCTAGTACATGATGCAATCATTCCAACTTGTAATGACACATTCATGTACCCCTTCCCCTCCGGAGTGCCGGACATTCCGGAACCTTCTAGAACATTCCCGATGAAAACACCGGAATCAGTCCCCAACTCCGAAACGAGACTTTACTTATATGAATCTTATTCTCCGGACCATTCCGGATCTCCTCGTGATATCCCGGATCCTATCCGAGACTCCGAACAACATTCGGTCTCTTTCTCATCATACCATAACTACTCAAACAACGTCGAATCCTTAAGTGTGTCTCCCTACGGTTCGTGAATTATGCGGACATGATCGAGACACTTCTCCGAACAATAACCAACAGAGGAATCTGGAAATTCATATGGCTCCCACATATTTCTACGATTACTTTGCGATCGAATGAACCACTTACATACGATACCAATTTCCCTTTGTCTCACGATAGTTTACTTATCCGAGGTTATGATCGTCGGTATCTCTGCATACCTAGTTCAACCTCGTTACCGATAAGTACTCTTTTCTCGTTCCCGTGATATGTGATCCCTTGTGAGCCAGTCACATGCTTGCAAGCTAATTGGATGACATTCCACCGAGAGGGCCCAGAGTATATCTATTCGTCATATGGATGGACAAATCCCACTCTTGATCCATGTGTCTCAACCAATACTTTCCGAACACTCAATGCCACCTTTATAGCCACCCAGTTACGGTGTGGTGTTTGATGTCATCAAAGCATCCATCCGGTAAAGGTGATATGCATGATCTCATGGTCGAAGGAATTAGGTTACTATGTATCAGAAAGCATATAGCAATTGAACTATTAAAATGACTTGATCTTTATGCTACGCTTATCTATAGGAGTATGTCCACCATATCATTCTCCTAACGATATGATCTTGTTGTTAATAACATCTCAATGTTCATGACAGGGAAACCACAATCATCTATTAACCAACAAGCTAGTATTATAAAGAGGCTTTACTAGGGACTCTTATTTTAATTTACAAATCACACAAGTATCAATGTTTCCTTGTTAATACTATTATAGCATGAATGTAAACATTTATCATAAACACAAAGATATAATAATAACTACATTTATTATTGCCTCTAGGGCATATCTCCAACAGAACATTCATCCGAAATATAGCATTACGATCAAAGTCATTGAGTTTATATTGCTATAACAAGTTACGAAGTGATCCTAATCCTTAGACCATGAGATCATGTCAATCACTAACACCGGAAGAGTTTCTTGATAACATCAAACGTCACACCGTAACAGGGTGATTATAAAGATGGATTCAGAACTAATAAAGTGTATGTTGAGGCTCATGGATCGAGAGTGGAATTTATTCATCCCGATGACAGATAGATATACTCTGGGCCCTCTCGGTGATATCACATTGATTAGCTTGCAAGCAAGTGATTTGATCACTAGAATGTTATATCACGGGAACGAGAAAAGAGTGCATGTCAGTAACGAGATCAAACTAGGTATGGAGATACCGATGATCGAATCTCGGACATGTAATATATCGTGAAACAAAGGGATTAAGATACTAGCGTAAAAGGTTCCGACGATCACAAGAAAGTCATCGTTGAATGTGTGGGAGTCAGTATGGGTCTCCAGATCCCGCTTCTGATTATTGATCCGAGAGGGGTCTCGATCATGTCCGCATTATTCACGAACTGTAGGGTGACACACTTAAGAGACACCGACATCCAATTGGAGCAAAAGTTTCATGCCGAAAGAATAAACAAGCGCAGGAATTTATTTCACTAGATACCGAAACAGGTTTTCGGGTGAAATTGCATAAAGTGGTTATGCATGTGAAATGGAATTCTAGCAAGGGGTTATTTGTGAATGTTTGTCATTAAAGTAATTGACAAAATTCTGAATAAAATAAAAGAGTTTTTAATGAGAGTTTGCATTAAATTTGGTGGAAATTTAATGGGAATTTGAGTGGAGAAAATTGAAGGGCCATTTTGTGAGTGGAGTGTCCACCCACATGAATGAAGGAGGTTAGGGGGCAGCCCCCATGGCCGGCGGCCACCCCCTTGGGTGCCCCCCTCCTCCTATAAAAGGAGCCTCTCCTCTCACTTGTCTCACACACCTCCTCGTAAAAGGAAATTTTTTGTTTTCTATGCTGCGAACCCTACAGTGGTATCAGAGTCGGATCTATGCGTAGATGCTTTACACGGGTAGTACACATATGAGTATGTGGGCGATGATGATCATGTTGTTGCTCCTTAGTTGTAATTTTGGATATTGGTGGCATAGTGGGATGAAGCGGCCCGGACAAACTTTACATGTCCTCACACATGAGACCTGTTCCACGCTTGACATGCAACTAGTTTGCATAAGTGGCTAGCGGGTGTCTGTCTCTCCTACTATAGTCAATATCTATTTTGCAACGAGTTGTCAACAATTTGGTTATCCTCGTTGTGGTTCATGTTCGTAGGTAAGAACGGTTCTATCTCGAAAGCCCTAAGCCACGTAAAACTTGCAATGGATAAATTAGAGGCGTCTAGTTTAGATTGTTGTTGGGCTAGTGTTATGATATGGTGATGTTGTAAGTAGAAGTATGAGATGATACTCTTACAACATACATAACGTGTAATCTCCATAGACCTTGGACTTACACATATAGGTATGATAGTGATCATACCATGGTGCACATGATAGAGATCATATGCAGGAACCATATCATTTCACTAATAAACATGTGATGTTTGATAGCATCTTATATTACTTATTTAGCGCTTTGTTAGCACAATAAGAGGATCCCTCATTTAAATATCAAGATAAGAATGTGTTCTTTCTTTAGTATGCATCGATTATGTTTCGTCGCTCCAAGACATCACGTGATGATCGGGTGTTCTTGGATCCACGACCATATTTCGGGTGTAAAACAGTTACACACGCGAATACTAAGGTTCTAACTTGGTGAGCCTAGCATGTACAGACATGGCCTCGGAACACGGACCGAAAGGTTAAGCATGAGTCATATAGTTGATATGATGCCCATTTGATGCTCGCCTTTGAAGCTATACCGACTCACGTGATGATCGGACTTGGTATAGTGGATTTGGTTCATGTAATCACCAAAAAGGCACGAGGAATGTCGTTTTTGAGTGGGAGTTCATTCGTAATATGGATTAGTTGAACTCAATCTATCATACACTTAGTCTAAACTTTACAAATTCTGTTGTAGATGGCACCACCTGCTTTTAATTTCAATGTGTTCATGGAGAAAGAGAAACTAGCAACGAACGGTAGCAACTTTACCGAATGGGCCATGAATTTGAGGATTCTCCTCTCTGCTGCACAAAATCAATACGTGCTAGAAGCGCCACTAGGCCCTCCACCTTTTGAGGATGCCCCTGACGAGGAGAAGAATGTCTATCAGACTCGTCAGGAGGACCACAACTTAGTTCATTGCGGCATATTGTATGGGCTAGAGCCGGAACTTCGAAAGCGTTTTGAAAACGGCAATGCATTTGATACAATGGGTGAGTTAAAAATGATTTTCGACACACATGCTGCTGTAGAGAGCTACAACGCTTCAGAAAAGTTCTTTAGCTGCATGATGGAAGAGCACAGCTCCGTTAGTGAGCATGTACTCAAGATGTCGGGTTATGCTGATAAGCTTGTGACCTTGGGAATATCGATTCCCATTGACTTAGGCATCCATCGTGTTCTGCAGTCTCTGCCACCTAGCTATAAGAGCTTCGTGATGAACTATAATATGCAAGGCATGAAGAAGTCTCTCCCCGAGCTTCTGTCAATGCTTAAAACTGCAGAAGTGGAGATCAAAAAGGAACATCAAGTGTTGATGATCAATAGGAACACTGGTTTCAAGAAAGACAAGAAGGGAAAACGGAAGGTAAGTAAGGGCGGCAAGCCTGTTGCCGTGCTTGAAAAGAAACCCCGAGTTGGACCTAAGTCTGATATCGAGTGCTACTATTGTAAGGGAACTGGCCACTGGAAGCGCAACTGCCCCAAGTATTTGGCAGACAAGAAGGCCGGCAAGGCAAACAAAGGTATATATGATATACATGTTATTGATGTGTACTTGACTAGTGCTCGCAGTAGCACCTGGGTATTTGATACCGGTTCAGTTGCTAATATTTGTAACTCAAATCAGGGGCTGCGGAACAAGCGACCGCTAGCAAGGGGTGAGGTCAAGATGCGTGTCGGCAATGGATCAAGTGTTGATGTGATCGCCGTCGGAACGCTGCCTCTCCACTTGCCATCGGGATTAGTTATAAACTTGAATAATTGTTATCTGGTGTCTGCACTGAGCATGAACATTGTATCTGGATCGTGTTTGATGCGAAGTGGTTATTCATTTAAATCCGAGAACAATGGTTGTTCCATTTACATGAATGAAATATTTTATGGTCATGCACCGATGATGAATGGTTTATTTCTATTAGATCTCGATGATAATGTTACACATATTCATAATGTTGGTGCTAAAAGGATTAAACTTAATGATAATATATCTGCATATATGTGGCACTGCCATCTAGGTCATATTGGCGTTAAATGCATGAAGAAGCTCCATTCGGATGGACTTTTGGAATCACTTGATTTTGAATCATTTGATACATGTGAGCCATGCCTTATGGGCAAGATGACTAGAACGCCGTTTTCTGGTTCAATGGAACGGGCGACGGATTTATTGGAAATCATACATTCTGATGTATGAGGTCCAATGAGTGTGTCGGCGCGAGGTGGATATCGTTATTTTGTTACTTTCACGGATGATTTGAGTAGATACGGTTATATCTACTTAATGAAACACAAGTCTGAAACCTTTGAAAAGTTTAAGGAATTTCAGAATGAAGTTGAAAATCATCGTAATTGAAAGATCAAATTTCTACGATCCGACCGTGGAGGTGAGTATCTAAGTTACGAGTTTAGCACTCACATGAAAGAGTGTGGAATTGTTTCACAACTCACACCTGCCGGAACACCACAGCGAAATGGTGTGTCGGAACGTCGTAATCGTACTTTATTAGATATGGTTCGATCTATGATGTCTCCGACGGACTTGCCGTTGTCATTTTGGGTTTATGCACTAGAAACTGTTGCATTCACTTTAAATCGGGCACCATCTAAATCCGTTGAAAAGACACCGTATGAATTGTGGTTTGGAAACAAACCTAAGCTGTCATTTCTTAAAGTTTGGGGATGCGATGTTTATGTGAAGAAACTTCAACCGGATAAACTCGAACCCAAAGCGGAAAAATGCATCTTCATAGGATACCCTAAGGAAACTATTGGGTATTCCTTCTATCATAGACCCGAGGGCAAGTTTTTTGTTGCCAAGAATGGATCCTTTCTAGAGAAAGAGTTTCTCGCGAAAGGTGTGTGTAGTCGGAAGGTAGAACTCGAAGAGGTTACTGAACCTTCTCTTCAAAGTATGGCGAGTAGCGCAGCGCCGGAAGTTGTTCCGGAGTTGGCTCCACCTGTTGAAGAGGGAACTAATGATAATGATCATGAAACTCCGAAAGCGAGTATTACCGAACCTCGCAGGTCAAGCAGGACGCGTGTAGCTCCCGAGCTGTACGGAAATCCTGTCATGAATTTCATGGTTGATGAAAATGATGACCCTGCGACGTATGAAGAAGCGATGATGAGTCCGGATTCCAACAAATGGTTAGAAGCCATGAAATCCGAGATGGAATCCATGTATGAAAATCAAGTTTGGAACTTGGTGGAATTACCTCACGACCGAAAGGCCGTGGAGAACAAATGGATTTTCAAAAGGAAAACTGATGCTGATGGTAATGTGACCGTCTATAAAGCTCGACTTGTCGCAAAGGGGTTTCGACAAATTCAAGGAGTTGACTACGATGAGACATTCTCTCCCGTAGCGATGCTAAAGTCAGTTAGGATTATGTTAGCAATTGCTGCATATTTCGATTATGAGATATGGCAGATGGATGTCAAAACCGCGTTTCTCAATGGTAATATTGAAGAAGAGTTGTATATGATACAACCAAAGGGTTTTGTCGAACCTAAGGATGCTAACAAGGTGTGCAAGCTTCAGCGATCCATCTATGGATTGAAGCAAGCATCACGAAGTTGGAATCTCCGCTTTGATGAGGTGATCAAAGAGTTTGGATTTGTCCAAACTTATGGAGAAGCTTGTATTTACAAGAAAGTGAGTGGGAGCAATGTGGCATTTCTGATATTATATGTGGATGACATATTATTGATAGGAAATGATATAGATCTTTTAAACAGTGTTAAAAGTTATCTAAACAGCAAATTTTCAATGAAGGACCTAGGTGTAACACCCCCGGTCACTCTGGACCGACGGCTGTCACTTCTGGCAGCTCAATAGAATCTCTAGACTAACCCCACAGACCAACACTAGTCTTTTCTGCGCACTTTGTCCTCACTCGTGCGCACCCGGTACCCACTTCCCGGTCGGTCACCCATCCTAGAATTGCTCTAGGCCAAGCACGCTTAACCTTAGAGTTCTTTTCGAATGAGCATCCGGAAAAGAAGTTGCAGCTTGTTGGTATGGGTTTTCCTATCAATCCTATTGAGCCATGCGCTAGGGTCTCACACTAGGTGAAGCGTCATACATATTAGGCATAAAGATCTATAGAGATAGATCTAGGCGCCTAATAGGGCTATCGCAAAGTACATACCTTGATAAGATTTTAAAGAAGTTTAAAATGGACGGAATTAAGAAGGGGTTCTTACCTATGTTGCAAGGCAAGACATTGAGTAATACTCAAAGTCCGGCTTCGGCGGAAGAAAGAGAGATAATGGACAAAGTCCCCTATGCTTGAGCCATAGGCTCTATAATGTACGCCATGCTATGTACAAGACCGGATGTGGCACATGCTATTAGTTTGACTAGTAGGTACCAATCGGATCCAGGTTCGGAACACTGGATAGCGGTCAAGAATATCCTTAAGTACTTATGAAGAACTAAGGATATGTTTCTTGTATACGGAGGTGAAGAAGAGCTCGTCGCTAAGTGTTATGTCGACGCTAGCTTTGACACTGATCCGGATGACTCTAAGTCTCAATCCGGATACGTATTTCTCATGAATGGCGGAGCGGTTAGTTGGAGGAGCTCCAAACAACCTGTGGTAGCGGGATCAACAACGGAGGCCGAATATGTTGCTGCTTCAGAAGCGGCTCAGGAAGCAGTTTGGATGAAGGAGTTCATATCCGAACTAGGAGTGGTTGCAAACGCGTTGGACCCAATGGTGATCTATTGTGACAACAATGGTGCCATTTCCAATGCCAAAGAGCCAAGGTCTCACAAGCATTCCAAGCATATTAAGCGCCGGTTTCACTCCATCCGGGAGCATGTCAAGGATGGAGATATAAAGATTTGTAAAGTACATACGGATCTCAATGTAGCAGATGTAACACCCTCAGAATCGGCCCTATGCAAGTTTCAGCGATTTCCGCCAAACCCGCATAGAAACGATTCAAAGGTGCCCACCAGGCACTTTCGTGCGGGTGGAAAACGAAGTAATACCATTACACAATAGTCCACGATGGAACCCATAGAACAGATATATACAATAACGACTCAAAGAGTCAAGAATGCAGATATATAGTACAAAGATCCAAATCACCTTGAAAATGATACAGCGTCCGTCTACGGACAAGAGGCAAATGGGGCTAAGAGCCCTGAAGAATAACCAATGGCGTCCATAACCCTGCCCAGGACAAGCCGGAAGGTAACCCTGCTAACGACGTCGATCTCAAACCTGCTTAAACAAAAGGGGTACCGACAAAGGGCAAAGGAAAAGAGAGAGAGCGGTCAGTATTGAGGCCAGTACACGGCGAGACTAGAATTCGGCGGTCCTCGCCTACATAGGTATGGTGGACTGAAGCGGCAGCGCAGCATGCACTAAACAACCTATAGAGACTCGATATAACTGTCGGCTATCAGAGAGGGATAAGAAAGACCTATTCGGAACCAACCTGATGCTACCATCAAACAAGCCCATCCTGGTGTTTCCCCCTCGAGACCAAACGAGGAAGTCAACCGAGGAACTCACACAGTTGGCAGTTTTATTTATTCAGTTATCGTTGCAGCAATTACTAGTCAAGTTTAGATAATCATCCTGATATAGTAAGCCGTGGGCAATTTTAGTTAACCATTCCGTTGTAGTTGCGACACTTACTAGTCAAATACAATTAGCATGAGATATCCCAAAACCCCGCAGTTGTGGGTACTTTTATTTAGCCATTCCGTTGTAGTTGCAATACTTACTAGTCAGATACAATGGTAGCAAGCGACAACCCAAACAAGCAATTGTTGGCAATTTTATTTAGCCATTCCATTATAGTGAAGCTGATTACTAGTCATTATAAAGTCAAATTTATAGCACTACTTTAGTTATAGTTGTCTATGATCGAGATACTGTGCTCCAAGTCGTCCATATCCGCGGACACGGCTTTCAGAAAGTTTTACCCTGCAGGGGTGCACAAATAGCAACACACACTCGATCAACCTCGGAAAAACCAAATCAAAACCCAACGAGGCCTTCACGACAAAGCAATCACCAGATTCAGAAATATTTCAGGGGGGCACCCCATTAAGTATACCCGCAACGAAGTTAGCTGACTCCGAGATGGACTCAAGGTTTGCGCCAGTGGCTGTAAACGACTAGGAACCCAAAACTGGGCTTGTCGATACCGCGAAAACACTCCACTTTCCTAAACAGTACAGGTGCAGTACATCGCACGATTTAAATAAAGCAGTATAGCATGGCATAAGTGCAGGATAGTAAATAAAACCTCAAACTAGTTTGTGGCCCCAAGAAATAAGAATGAATCAAGCTCTGGCTCAGGGGGGTCCCATAATCCTGCCGGATGTGGATAGCGCGAATATTCAAGGAACAGGTATCAAGTACTCGGGGTCCTACGGGACACAAGTGGACGGTTAACAACCAAATAACATCTATTGCCCACCTGTGCCTCTGCATTTACCTACTTCAATTTTAGTTGTTTAACAGTAATTAAAGTCTTGATCGACTCCAACAATAAACACACGGCAATACTCCAACAACTGTGGTACTTGACGACACGCAACAGCACTTGAGCAAGCGACTACGACACGCAAGTCCAGCTATCTACCAAACAACAGGTAATAGGATGTGTCCAAGGCAATATAAGGCTGCAAGGGATATCACGGGTACGAAAACTAGAGCAACGCAACACAGATAGCAATAGATCAACAGGAGGGAATAAATACTATAAAAGTAAGATAGGTAGAAAGGGGGAGGTGCTCGCCTGAAAAACATTGCCGAAGGTTCATCCGAAGATCGGGTCGACACTCGCATCAACTCATCGGCCTAATCCGTGAAGAAGCAAAGCACTAGAAGAAACACCGGATGCAATATTTAATACTACGGCAAAAGATCGGGCATGATGCATGTATGATGTATGACATGGCAAGGTGCGGTGCAATTTAGGCAAGATTAAGCGGAACCGGGGTCCCGACATTTATTTAGATGGTTCAAGTTATTTATCTACCCCGCAAATTAAATGTTGTAATAACAGGGCAAGATAAGTTACCGGTTCGCTACACAAATTTAAATGAGGCCGATATAAGACTAGATTTGCCCGCATATGGACCCCATATTTAATTTAGGTGAATCGGCATAAGGCCCCCAAACCACATGACAATATGCATGCGAGTATGACAATTTAATATGCAACAATTTATATAGATGGCATTTATAAAAAATAGGGGCTCGGATCAGGGTCACACATTAGGGTTCGACGATCTTGGGGTTCGCCGAGGGTTCGGGGTTGGTCTCAGGGTTTCGGATCTTCGGGAGGGTCGGTCTTCGAACTCCGGGGTCGGATACAAGATGAAGAGTTTGGCATTCGGCGTCCTTCGGTTTCATGTCGACGGTCATGGCGTTCGGGATGAAGTACTTGGTGTCCTCGGGGAAGTACTTGGCGTATCCGTGTCGACGACCTTGGCGTCCGGGAAGAAGTACTTGTCGCATCTGTGGTCTTCGGGTCGAAGAACTTGGCACGCCAGGGTTCGGTCTTCGGGATCGGGGTCTGGACGCCTTTGAACCCGGGGACTTGGCCATCGTATCCGTGTGGACGGTCTCGTGGTTCCATGTCGAAGATCATCGGGTACAGTGGCTTTGGGGTTCATCTTAGGTTGTTGTCGTGAAGATGTATCGGCCGCCAAAGGGGAGGTAGATGTACGCCTCAAAAACCACCAAACCATCTTAACCTCACCGTACTAGCACCATCTGTAACACACTGCACAGGGGCGGCCTCATGCGCGACGCGGCCGGTGGTCGCTGGCGAGGGGGACCGAGGAGTCGGCGGGCCGGGTGGAGAAGTCCGGCGAGGCGGGGAGGGCGAGATTGGGGCCGGGGCAGCGGACGGAGGGAAGAGGCTGCGCGGGGGAGCACCCGCAACGGCGGACGGCGGCGGCGGGGTGCTCGGGCGCTCGCGCGGTCGGCAGCGACCGGAGGAGCGGCCGGCAGAGCAGCCCGGGACGAGGTCGGAGGAGGACCAGCGGAGGGCGACGGCCGGCTCGGGCGGCAGGGGCTCCGGCGGCCGCTGCTGGAGGCGGGGCGACGGGGTGGGGACGGCGGAACCAGGGAAGTTGGTGGGCGACGCGCCCGGCTCGGGAGGACAGTGCAGAGGAGGGGCCACCGGCGAGGGGACGCGGTGAGGAGGCGACGCCGGTGAGGTCGCGGGCGAGGCAGAGGGCGCCGGAGGGGAGGAAGACGGCGGCCGGGGACGCGGTTGCGCGGCTCGGAGGAGAGGACGCAGAGGCGAGGCCGGGCGATGCTGTGCCGGAGGCGGCGCGGCGGCTGGAGGATGCAGAGGAGGTCGCGGCCGAGAGGGAAGGCGCAGGTCGGCGGAGGCGCACGGGCGACGGCGGTCGCGGCTCAGGGGGGGCGGAGCGCGAGCGGAGGCGGTGGGGAGCGACACCGGGGAAGCGGGGCCGCGCGGCGGCGGTCGGACGCATGGAGGCGGGCGGAGGACGATGGGGAGGTGGGGATGGCGAGCGGATGAGAGAGAGAAGCGGGGGAGGAAGAGAGAGGTGGTAGCGGGATAGGCGACGGGTGGGTCTCAGGTGGTGGGGTCACGTGGGGTGGGTGCGGGCTGGCAGGGAGCGGCCAGGGGAGCGAGGTAGTTGGGCCGGGTCCAGGGTGGCGGCTGCGTGTGGTGTGCGTGTGTGTAGGGCGACGTGGCCGGGTGGGACAGCAGGGTGGGGATCGGTGGCTGGGGGTGATGTGGCAGCTGGGGGTTGGCTAGAGGGGAAGGGAGTGGTGAGGTGGAGGGAGGAGATTGGTCAGGGTGAGGTGGAGGGAGGCTGGGTAGGCTAGGACTGAGTAGGAAAAGACCTGGATTTTTGGGTTTTATTATTTTGTAAAATATTTATTTGTTTTGTTTTGTCTTAAATCTTTTTAGCAAATAATTTTTAGTTAAATAGTTTAGCAGATAATTATGAGACTTTGTTTCGAAATAAAAGAAGGGTAATTTTAGAAAACAAAAATAGGCTTATTGAAAATAGTTTCAGACAAACAAATGCATGATGATGACGATGCTCAAATGCAATGCACAAAAACAACGCGATTTTCTAGTAGTTGTTTTTGCGGGGAGCCACAATTCGACACCACTAACAATGGATCTTGCCCTCGAGATCCGCCTCGTGGTACCGGGAAGAAGGGCGGCGATCTGCGTCTTCTCGCTTCGTGTAGATCCTCGCGACACCACTAACAAGAGGTCGTTGTCCGTGACCGTCGAGGGAACACTCCGGGAACAAAAGGTAGAAGGTAGAGGTATCAACAAATAAAGCCACCTCTAGCTTCGATGGAAAGAGGGAACCGATGCACTCTCATCCACTTCAATGTACAAAAGCGAATAGAAGGGGTAGTCGGCATGGGGGCCAATCCATCACGCACCCAAACTATTACTCCGCACAATCAGTAGAAAAGCGTGCAGCCATTCTCGGAATCAGACTGAAGATCTTGACAATCGAGGTTCAGAAACAAAGCAGTGATGCAGACTCTGCATCGGATCTGGCGTAGATGATGTCGTCGCGTCGGAGAACACCGGAAGGCACGAGAAGGAACAAAGAGAAGTCCACCAGACGAAGGATTCCTCGGATAGCATGAAGACCAGATGCAGCAACACCGTTACCAAAGGAGGAAGCGAAACCCTAAAGGTACGATGGAACCCAACCACGAGAAATCCTGGACTCGAGGAGAGAGAAGAGAGCGGATTCAAAACACGCAGAGGTGAGAGGAGAGCAACAGAGGGATAAGGAGTAAAATCAGACCTAATCAGAACTATCCAACCGATTTTGCAAAAATAGTTTTGACACTCTACTTCGGTCGTTAGCTAGGTTATCCTACAGGCTGGACTTGTGGGGTATCGCAACTGCTGAGCTCTGATACCACTCTATAACACCCTCAGAATCGGCCCTATGCAAGTTTCAGCGATTTCCGCCAAACCCGCATAGAAACGATTCAAAGGTGCCCACCAGGCACTTTCGTGCGGGTGGAAAACGAAGTAATACCATTACACAATAGTCCACGATGGAACCCACAGAACAGATATATACAATAACGACTCAAAGAGTCAAGAATGCGGATATACAGTACAAAGATCCAAATCACCTTGAAAATGATACAGCGTCCGTCTACGGACAAGAGGCAAATGGGGCTAAGAGCCCTGAAGAATAACCAATGGCGTCCATAACCCTGCCCAGTCCAAGCCGGAAGGTAACCCTGCTAACGACGTCGATCTCAAACCTGCTTAAACAAAAGGGGTGCCGACAAAGGGCAAAGGAAAAAGAGAGAGCGGTCAGTACTGAGGCCAGTACACGGCGAGACTAGAATTCGGCGGTCCTCGCCTACATAGGTATGGTGGACTGAAGCGGCAGCGCAGCATGCACTAAACAACCTATAGAGACTCGATATAACTGTCGGCTATCAGAGAGGGATAAGAAAGACCTATTCGGAACCAACCTGATGCTACCATCAAACAAGCCCATCCTGGTGTTTCCCCCTCGAGACCAAACGAGGAAGTCAACCGAGGAACTCACACAGTTGGCAGTTTTATTTATTCAGTTATCGTTGGAACAATTACTAGTCAAGTTTAGATAATCATCCTGATATAGTAAGCCGTGGGCAATTTTAGTTAACCATTCCGTTGTAGTTGCGACACTTACTAGTCAAATACAATTAGCATGAGATATCCCAAAACCCCGCAGTTGTGGGTACTTTTATTTAGCCATTCCGTTGTAGTTGCAATACTTACTAGTCAGATACAATGGTAGCAAGCGACAACCCAAACAAGCAATTGTTGGCAATTTTATTTAGCCATTCCATTATAGTGAAGTTGATTACTAGTCATTATAAAGTCAAATTTATAGCACTACTTTAGTTATAGTTGTCTATGATCGAGATATTGTGCTCCAAGTCGTCCATAACCGCGGACACGGCTTTCAGAAAGTTTTACCCTGCAGGGGTGCACAAATAGCAACACACACTCGATCAACCTCGGAAAAACCAAATCAAAACCCAACGAGGCCTTCACGACAAAGCAATCACCAGATTCAGAAATATTTCAGGGGGCCATCCCATTAAGTATACCCGCAACAAAGTTAGCTGACTCCGAGACGGACTCAAGGTTTGCGCCAGTGGCTGTAAACGACTAGGAACCCAAAACTGGGCTTGTCGATACCGCGAAAACACTCCGCTTTCCTAAACAGTACAGGTGCAGTACATCGCACGATTTAAATAAAGCAGTAAAGCATGGCATAAGTGCAGGATAGTAAATAAAACCTCAAACTAGTTTGTGGCCCCAAGAAATAAGAATGAATCAAGCTCTGGCTCAGGGGGGGTCCCATAATCCTCCCGGATATGGATAGCGCGAATATTCAAGGAACAGGTATCAAGTACTCGGGGTCCTACAGGACACAAGTGGACGGTTAACAACCAAATAACATCTATTGCCCACCTGTGCCTCTGTATTTACCTACTTCAATTTTAGTTGTTTAACAGTAATTAAAGTCTTGATCGACTCCAACAATAAACACACGGCAATACTAAAACAACTGCGGTACTTGACGACACGCAACAGCACTTGAGCAAGCTACTACGACACGCAAGTCCAGCTATCTACCAAACAACAGGTAATAGGATGTGTCCAAGGCAATATAAGGCTGCAAGGGATATCACGGGTACGAAAACTAGAGCAACGCAACACAGATAGCAATAGATCAACAGGAGGGAATAAATACTATAAAAGTAAGATAGGTAGAAAGGGGGAGGTGCTCGCCTGAAAAACATTGCCGAAGGTTCATCCGAAGATCGGGTCGACACTCGCATCAACTCATCGGCCTAATCCGTGAAGAAGCAAAGCACTAGAAGAAACACCGGATGCAATATTTAATACTACGGCAAAAGATCGGGCATGATGCATGTATGATGTATGACATGGCAAGGTGCGGTGCAATTTAGGCAAGATTAAGCGGAACCGGGGTCCCGACATTTATTTAGATGGTTCAAGTTATTTATCTACCCCGCAAATTAAATGTTGTAATAACAGGGCAAGATAAGTTACCGGTTCGCTACACAAATTTAAATGAGGCCGATATAAGACTAGATTTGCCCGCATATGGACCCCATATTTAATTTAGGTGAATCGGCATAAGGCCCCCAAACCACATGACAATATGCATGCGAGTATGACAATTTAATATGCAACAATTTATATAGATGGCATTTATAAAAAATAGGGGCTCGGATCAGGGTCACACATTAGGGTTCGACGATCTTGGGGTTCGCCGAGGGTTCGGGGTTGGTCTCAGGGTTTCGGATCTTCGGGAGGGTCGGTCTTCGAACTCCGGGGTCGGATACAAGATGAAGAGTTTGGCGTTCGGCGTCCTTCGGTTTCATGTCGACGGTCATGGCGTTCGGGATGAAGTACTTGGTGTCCTCGGGGAAGTACTTGGCGTATCCGTGTCGAAGAACTTGGCATCCGGGAAGAAGTACTTGTCGCATCTGTGGTCTTCGGGTCGAAGAACTTGGCACGCCAGGGTTCGGTCTTCGGGATCGGGGTCTGGACGCCTTTGAACCCGGGGACTTGGCCATCGTATCCGTGTGGACGGTCTCGTGGTTCCATGTCGAAGATCATCGGGTACAGTGGCTTTGGGGTTCATCTTAGGTTGTTGTCGTGAAGATGTATCGGCCGCCGAAGGGGAGGTAGATGTACGCCTCAAAAACCACCAAACCATCTTAACCTCACCGTACTAGCACCATCTGTAACACACTACACAGGGGCGGCCTCACGCGCGACGCGGCCGGTGGTCGCTGGCGAGGGGGACCGAGGAGCCGGCGGGCCGGGTGGAGAAGTCCGGCGAGGCGGGGAGGGCGAGCTTGGGGCCGGGGCAGCGGACGGAGGGAAGAGGCTGCGAGGGGAGCACCCGCAACGGCGGACGGCGGCGGCGGGGTGCTCGGGCGCTCGCGCGGTCGGCAGCAACCGGAGGAGCGGCCGGCAGAGCAGCCCGGGACAAGGTCGGAGGAGGACCAGTGGAGGGCGACGGCCGGCTCGGGTGGCAGGGGCTCCGGCGGCCGCGGCTGGAGGCGGGGCGACGGGGTGGGGACGGCGGAACCAGGGAAGTTGGTGGGCGACGCGCCCGGCTCGGGAGGACGGTGCAGAGGGGGGGGGCCACCGGCGAGGGGACGCGGTGAGGAGGCGACGCCGGTGAGGTCGCGGGCGAGGCAGAGGGCGCCGGAGGGGAGGAAGACGGCGGCCGGGGACGCGGTTGCGCGGCTCGGAGGAGAGGACGCAGAGGCGAGGCCGGGCGATGCTGTGCCGGAGGCGGCGCGGTGGCTGGAGGATGCAGAGGAGGTCGCGGCCGAGAGGGAAGGCGCAGGTCGGCGGAGGCGCACGGGCGACGGCGGTCGCGGCTCAGGGGGGCGGAGCGCGAGCGGAGGCGGTGGGGAGCGGCACCTGGGAAGCGGGGCCGCGCGGCGGCGGTCGGACGCATGGAGGCGGGCGGAGGACGATGGGGAGGTAGGGATGGCGAGCGGATGAGAGAGAGAAGCGGGGGAGGAAGAGAGAGGTGGTAGCGGGACAGTCGACGGGTGGGTCTCGGGTGGTGGGGTCACGTGGGGTGGGTCCGGGATGGCAGGGAGCGGCCAGGGGAGCGAGGTAGTTGGGCCGGGTCCAGGGTGGCGGCTACGTGTGGTGTGCGTGTGTGTAGGGCGACGTGGCCGGGTGGGACAGCAGGGTGGGGATCGGTGGCTGGGGGTGATGTGGCAGCTGGGGGTTGGCTGGAGGGGAAGGGAGTGGTGAGGTGGAGGGAGGAGATTGGTCAGGGTGAGGTGGAGGGAGGCTGGGTAGGCTAGGACTGAGTAGGAAAAGACCTGGGTTTTTGGGTTTTATTATTTTGTAAAATATTTATTTGTTTTGTTTTGTCTTAAATCTTTTTAGCAAATAATTTTTAGTTAAATAGTTTAGCAGATAATTATGAGACTTTGTTTCGAAATAAAAGAAGGGTAATTTTAGAAAACAAAAATAGGCTTATTGAAAATAGTTTCAGACAAACAAATGCATGATGATGACGATGCTCAAATGCAATGCACAAAAACAACGCGATTTTCTAGTAGTGGTTTTTGCGGGGCGCCACAGCAGATCCGTTGACTAAAACTCTCCCTAGAGCAAAACATAATCAACACCAGAACTCGATGGGTGTTAGATTTATCACTATGTAACTAGATTATTATCTCTAGTGCAAGTGGGAGACTGAAGGGAATATGCCCTGAGAGGCAATAATAAAGTGTTTATTATGTGTATTCCAAGTATATGATAGATGTTTATTTTGCATGCTATAATTATATTAATACGAAAACATTGATACATGTGTGTTTAATAAACAAACAGAAAGTTCCTAGTTATGCCTCTCTCATAAACTAGCTCGTTGATTAACAAGATGATCAAGGTTTCCTGATCATGGACATTGGATGTTGTTAATAACGGGATCACAACATTAGTGTATTGGTGTGATGAACATTCATCCGAAGTATAGCATTACGATCAAAGTCATTGAGTTTATATTGCTATAACAACTTACGAAGTGATCCTAATCCTTAGACCATGAGATCATGTCAATCACTAACACCGGAAGAGTTTCTTGATAACATCAAACGTCACACCGTAACAGAGTGATTATAAAGATGGATTCAGAACTAATAAAGTGTTATGTTGAGGCTCATGGATCGAGAGTGGAATTTGTTCATCCCGATGACGGATAGATATACTCTGGGCCCTCTCGGTGATATCACATTGATTAGCTTGCAAGCAAGTGATTTGATCACTAGAATGTTATATCACGGGAACGAGAAAAGAGTGCATGTCAGTAACGAGATCAAACTAGGTATGGAGATACCGATGATCGAATCTCGGACATGTAATATATCGTGAAACAAAGGGATTAAGATACTAGCGTAAAAGGTTCCGACGATCACAAGAAAGTCATCGTTGAATGTGTGGGAGTCGGTATGGGTCTCCACCCGCTTCTGATTATTGATCAGAGAGGGGTCTCGATCATGTCCGTATTATTCACGAACCGTAGGGTGACACACTTAAGAGACACCGACATCCAATTGGAGCAAAAGTTTCATGCCGAAAGAATAAACAAGCGCAGGAATTTATTTCACTAGATACCGAAACAGGTTTTCGGGTGAAATTGCATAAAGTGGTTATGCATGTGAAATGGAATTCTAGCAAGGGGTTATTTGTGAATGTTTGTCATTAAAGTAATTGACAAAATTCTGAATAAAATAAAAGAGTTTTATTTAATGAGAGTTTGCATTAAATTTGGTGGAAATTTAATGGGAATTTGAGTGGAGAAAATTGAAGGGCCATTTTGTGAGTGGAGTGTCCACCCACATGAATGAAGGAGGGGAGGGGGCAGCCCCCATGGCCGGCGGCCACCCCCTTGGGTGCCCCCTCCTCCTATAAAAGGAGCCTCTCCTCTCACTTGTCTCACACACCTCCTCGTGAAGGATCTCTCTTCCCCTCTAGAATTTATTCCCCATGGTCTCGGACTAGCGAGATACATGTTACCGGTGGCTATTCGGCAAGAAAGAGTTGTGCTTCCGCTGCATCGCTGGAGCGAGGAGGCGGAGGTTGCTCGGTGCCTCGAACGTGTGTGCGAGCACGGATGCGCTGCTGATTTGCGGCGCTAGGACTTCCTCTCGATCTTGAGATCGGCAAGAGATCGTCTACATCAACCACGAGTTGAACTCGTTAAGCTTTGTCGGTCTTCAAGGGTATGTTCTCTACGGATATACATCCGCCCGTTGTTTGTATCTAATAGATAGATCTTGGTACATAGTTCACATCGTAGGAAATTTTTTGTTTTCTATGTTGCGAACCCTACAATTTTTGGTATATGGTGAAGCCGAGCTTATCAGTGGTGTCTTTCTTCAAAGATAAGTAGTTGTCATGATCCCTCACTCCGTGAAGAAGATACATGAAGATCTTCCTTGACATACAAAAGCGCCGGCGGAAAAGAGAGGCACCATACAAAGGGACGGTGCGATGGAAGTATTCTGGTACAATTGCTCGTGGCTAGCCTCTCGGTTACCTTCCAGCACGGTGGCGTGTCCCTTCACCGAGCCACGGAACTTGGGCAACGTGGCCTCATTGTGCTCATGGATGAGCACGGCTACGGCCATCAAAATATCACTATCATCATCTGACCGATATGATGATGGATCCACCAAAGGTCTTGAAGAAATACTCGTCCGAACTATCGTCCATGGTTTGCATGAAATTTTGAATGAAATCAATCAAATACACATTGATTCATTGTTTATGGAAAAGATAACAAATTAAGAAAACATGTACCTATCTTGGCTAGGAAAATGGTCGAACGGGTGTCTGTAGCCTAGAACAAGGCCAAGTTGTAGGTGTTGGACGACAAGATCTTCTAGTCCTAGCCGGTTCCGATACCACATGCGGCTGACCAAGGTCCCATAGCAACTCCTGACTAGCTAGACTCCTATGACATGGCAGCGACCGGAAAAGAAAGGTCGCGGTCGGCGATGGCTACAACTAGTTGGGTATTCCGGCGATGTTAATAGGGCTGAAGCTTAATGGCAAGAGTCCTAGGCATTAGCAGCTACCAGAGAGAGAAAACATCTCCTGACGATGGCCTTTATGGAGGGTCAACGGCGCGGGAGGTGGGAGTTCGGTTGAGGAGAAGGGAGAAAAGACAGATGTGCGGCTGACGGGAGGGACCGAGCAGGACAAGGAGAGGACTGTCCATCCTCCTAGCAAACCCAGCCCATATGTTTCACTTAATTTTTATTTACAATTGTGTAATATTTGAGTGTAGATGGATAGAACTTATTTTTATGCAAATTTTGATATATTATTTGTATTTTTCTGAATTAGAATGATTTAGTTATGATTTTTCAAAGTTTAATAAGGTAAAAGAAAAAATTGCTACGCCGAGGGCAGCCGTCGGCGTAGCATAGGATAAGCCGAGGGCAATTCTATGCCGACGGCTGCTTGGCGGGGCTGGCCTAGACGATGGCTACGCCGACGGCCCCGACATTTGGCCGTCGGTGTAGCGATCGATCGTCGACGTAGCTTTCTATTCATATAGTGTATTGAAGTTTCAAAAATCTAACGTGACATCGTCGATTCCCGTACAACACAACATCGGAGTTCTTAAGGTGTAACCACCAGACGAAGCAGAAAAGCAGTTCTAGTGTGCATGGTATCTACAGCGCTCCTAGCTGTTGTCCATCTAGTTTGAGATTACAAAACAAGACATCTTACTTTGGTTGTGTATTTTCTATTTTATTCTGTGGATCCTCCGATGGTGATATCTCCTGACACCTTTTTAAGGACATACATACTATGTCCTCTCACTTACCCCTCCTTTTAGTAAAAGCTTAAACTTTGTTTATATTTTATCTTTTGAATCAAGTATCTGATTTATATTCTAATTATATATTTATGTTCCAAACGATAAGGACTTTGAAACAAGACCAATTTTGAATATATTCTAATAAATTTTAAAATTTGATTTTTGAAACATGATGAAACTTAATGAAATTTAGTGAAACTCTCCGTATACAAGCAGAGTACAGTTTTCTAAAAAAAACCAATGAATATGTAGAAAAAATTATTGTCAATTATTTTCTAACTTCGATGAACCAAGTTTGAAACAGATTGTTTCAAAAAAATATTTGTGATGAGATTTCATTAAGTTTGTCAAAGCTTCATCAAGTATTAGAAGCCGATTTTTAAATATTGTTAAAATATATTCAATTTTGGTCTTGTTATGAAACTCTCTACAAAAAAAAACCTAAATATTTAAATGGTTATTAAATTAGGTTTCTATTTTAGGAGCTACAAAAGTTTTAAGCTTACCAACTAGTAAACTTACACAACCTGTGAAAAATAGAGAGAGAGAGAGAGAGAGTAAAGTGACACAACATGGTATAAACATGAAAGGAGAGAGAAAGCGGGACATGCACGGTAGGCAAGTGCATGCTAGAATTGCGACTCTCCCAAATAAAGCCTTGATGTGTGTTGGCTATACCTTGGTTGCAGATAGATGTATCGGCTAGGCAGAAACCGAAACCGTGCAAATCAAGCAAATTGGTGGGGGAGCTTTGTTGATTTTTCTTCACAAATTCAATCGTGACAAGTACTCTTTGTGTTTTAAAATATAAAATGTTTTATCATTTGTGCAACCAATATATCTAGACAACTTTTAGTGTATAGATTCGTAGTAAACCACGTACTAAAAGTTATCTAGATACATTCGTTTAACAAAAACTAAAACATCTTATATATAAAAGGGAGGGAGCATAAAAGAAATGAACTACTTCCTTCTGCCCATATTATAATAGGCTTAATTTTCTCTAGTTACAAATGCATCTGATCTAGATATTTAACTAGACATACGAATATAGATAAAGTTGATGCTATTAATATGGATGGGGGAGTAACCTGTTGAAATAATTAGCAGTTTTCGCATCAATTTAATTCAAGTGTAAATCATGACAGAACAATTTCTAAGACTAACTAGCATACGCATAGTAGACATTCACCATACAGACAAGTGAAAACCTAGCACATCTACGCATACTACAATACTAGTAATCATCATAGGAAATAACAGGAGGGCAAAGAACACGTACGAGTTTGACCAACGGCGCAACAAAAGTGGATCCGCCACCGGCGGTAGCAGCAGCAGCTTGCTTGGAAGCGTCGTCAGACATGACGATGGAGTCGAGGAAGCCGGACGAAGAAGGGCTTGAGCAGTCGCGCCTAGACGCTCCCCAAAACCTTATCGCGTCTGCCTGTTTGGATGCGCAGATAAAGCTCGGCTCGGCGAGATTTTCGCAACCCGCGGCGCGGCGCGGCGCGTCGTGATGATGCGGGCGGCGTCGGAGAAGGAGTGTGCGAGGGCTTCTCTTCTTCTCACACCTTAGTGAGTGGTGCAACACTCTACTATATAAGGTGGTCCAACTCTCCTTCCACTAGCAATGTTGGACTGAACTTTGCCACCATAATGGGCCAAAGAGAATTTCAGAATTTGTATTTATTATATACTAAAAGGCCAACATCAAACATGCAACAGATTAAACTGGCCAAACCGCTTTTACCCACCTCTAGGTCTACTTTTGTCGGATTAGTTTTTCTGTCTACTGTTTTCTATATTTGGGGCCTTGATTTGAATAGCAGAGTGTAAAGTAAGCACAGTTCGACTTGGGTTCAAAACTTCAAATGAAACCAAACCAGAAGTGTCACGGTGGCGGCGTCTTATTGGTGGAAGCGCGTGGCTTCCTCCCTCCCAGCCCAGCCCCAGGTAAACCAAACCGACACCCACCGCGTGTCCCCCTCCCCTCTCCTTTTCCCGGATGTCCCCTTTTCCCACCCCGCCTTCCTCCTCCTCCTCCGTCCGTCCGTCCGTCTGCATCGCCTCTCCTCGCCGGCAACCTCAACAGCCTCTCCGCCCGCCCGAGCGCCACCAACACCCCCGCCCGAGGGAAATCTCCCGGCCGCCTCCGCCGCGCCGTCGTTCCAAACCAACAGTGAGTCTCCTCATCCTTTTTCTCCTCCGCTTGCCGCCCGTGAGCGAACCTGATTATTACTAGATCTCATGTCATGTGTGACTGCTGGCCCGTCCACTCGGCGGTTTCGTGTTACTCCCGCTACCTTCTCCGTCGGCGGCTAGCTTCGGACGAATCTTGTGCCTTTCGCTGGTTTCCTTACGCGAATCCTGGGTGGTCTGACACTCGAGCCCCTGTTCTTATTAGATGATTCAATTGCAGAGTGTAGAATATATGCAGAATATATTATTCCACGGGTTCAACACATTAAAGTAGCCGATTTTGGTTGGCACCAATTTACACCTGAACACAAACGCTGTGTTTATCCTCTCTTAGGTCCGATCGAATTTCTATCCATGGCTTTATTTTGGGGAAAAAATTGGAAATCGCCCCGCTGACCTGTTCTGGCCCATTCCTTTGTGATAGGAATATATATCCCGAAAATTCGCCAAGTAAGTGTTTTACCTGCCACCCAATTTATCTTGGCAATTCATCAGACATAAACGAGCCTTCTTAAGGAGGCAAAGGATTTCTTGTGCCCATGGACAGGGCCTGGCGTATTTTACTAGTATCCTCTGAAATCTTGATGCGGAACACCATGGACAAGGGCAGTATTAGGATCCTTAGTCTTGCTCTGTCGCCTGTAACCTTCATGGGATGTTTTGTTTTTTCAGATATTGTGTATGGCTCATCTTGGAATCTGGTATATTACTGCTTATTCTTGTCATCAATGGACTAAAACTTGGGAAGCTTCTTTTGGCTAGTTTGATGCCACTGCCCTTAGGAAGTTGGCTGCAGGATGACATATATATTTTTTTCCATATCTGCCTGTTGTTTGATGATGGATGGTTACTGATGCTGTCTAGGTAATTAGATACCAGACATTTGTTTGATTGGTCGGACAAAATGACAAAGCTCCTAGGCAGAATGCACGCCGATTTAAACGGAGTTGTGTGTGTAGCAACGGAGGCACATCTAAGCATGATGGTTCTGGGTCTGCTTACTACTGCATACCATACAAATCAATCAACGGTAATATAGCATCGTTTCTGGTGGGTGGATTTTGGGTTGTAATACAGCAGTGTGGCGCATATACCAGGTGGTGCGGTAATTTTCTCTGTTTTCCTTAGAATTTGTCTTGTTTACATTACACTGTATAATGAGATGTGTGCCCTTGAAAATAGTCTCAAGGAATCAGCTACACCTAGTGCTTAAGCAAATGACCTTACCAGCGTAGCAGTATACAAGAAACCTTATGTTATGCTGATGTTTATATTAACAATCCTCTGTGACCTCAATGCACGTTAATAACTATCGACTTATCCATTTTCCGTAGCATTTATTTTAACTCTGCTTCTTCTTTGCAGCCATGTATGATAACTTTAGAAATCCCCATCCTCCTGGGATGCAGATGCCCCCGGCAAATCCTCAGCCTGGCCAATTTGACAGTTCATTTTATGGCCCGGGCTCAGGTCTAATTAAAACTGGGTTAGGAGTATATGGGGAGAAGTTCCTGGGTTCCAGCTCAGAATTCATGCAAAGCAATGTAAGGAGCCTCCCAAGACTTGTATCCCGTGTGTTCGAATTGCTCACGTACTATCAGTAAACCCTTGACTGTGCTCTTGCAGATCAGTAGATACTTCTCCAACCCACAGTATTACTTCCATGTGAATGATCAGTATGTCAGGAACAAGCTGAAAGTCATACTGTTTCCGTTCCTCCACAGGGTATGTCGTCTTTCCCGGCTGCACTGGATATGTACCTGATTCTTGTATCTGGTGTGCTGAAATAAAGTATTTGCAATGAATTGACTCGGATAAGTGAGCCTGTGGGTGGCCGGTTGTCGTACAAGCCTCCAATGTACGACATAAATGCGCCAGACCTGTACATCCCTTTCATGGCATTTGGTAGCTTCATTATCCTCGCAGGCTTCACATTGGGCTTCATGGGAAAGTGAGTTTTCTTTCTCCTACTTTCTTACGAAGCAGCACTTCAAACCCTGTGTTCCTAAAGCACTTTGATTGATATCCATCCATGCAGATTCACTCCAGAAGCAATAAACCTTCAGTTCACAAGGGGGCTGATTGGATGGGGCTTACAGCTCGTGTTCCTGAAAGGGCTGCTCTACTCGATGGGTGGAGGCGAGGTGCCGCTGCTCGACCTGGTAGCCTACAGCGGGTACCTGTTCGCGGGGCTCTCCCTCGCCATCGCCGCGAGGCTCCTGTGGGCGTACTCGTACTATGTGATGATGCCGTGGATGAGCCTGTGCATGGGTGTGTTCCTGGTGAGGACGATGAAGCGGGTGCTCTTTGCGGAGACAAGAGGCAGCGAGAGGCACTCGACGCGGCAGCACTACTTCCTGCTCTTCATGGCCATTGTGCAGTTTCCCCTGTTCTTGTGGCTCGGCAGAATAGGCGCGTAGATAAGATAGTTTCATATTGGGTTGTAAGTTTGTCAGTAGAAAAGCTAACCTGTGAAGATTAGCTTGTGCAGGCTCTGATCATATATGTTCATTGACATGGTTTGAGTTTTGATTATGTAAAGTTATTATGAATTTTGAAGGTAGTCAATCTTATAGCATGTTTATTTGTATATAGATATATTTGTTCTGTCTTGCCAGAATATATAAGCTGATTTTACATTGATTAAGCCTACATTAACTCTTCTGTTTTTGGGAAGTGTCATATGGATCTATGCTAAATAAAGCTGTCTGTTTGAGTGGCTGTCTTGAGAAATTACGAGCAATAAATTAATTAAGTATGCAGGACTTCGGACACTGTAATTGTGTGAAATCCAAGACGTGGAGGTATTGCTTTGCTGGTGGCGGTCGCCCTATATCCCTGTGTAGTTCAGACCAGAAATTCACTTTAATTTACTTATTATTATCAGTTCTTCTAATCACCACAAGCACGTTGTTTGCTGTACTAATACCAACTGACCTACAATTTGTACCTCGTCCCCAGTTTTATTACAAGTAGATCTATATGTGGTAACCGCATCTCGCTGTTGATTTAAGTCAAAGGAAGACATGTTGGCAATATCAAGTGCTTAACACAAAAATCTCTGAACAATAACACAAGTAAAACCATTGCTTTGCAAGGATCATAAGCCAAATAGACCCCCAGGTTTCATTTCTAGAGCACATGAACATGAAGGTTATCATGGATTTCACAGCATGCAATTGCACATTCCAACATCCATTTGTTCAAAATGTAGGAACTTAAAAAAAGTACACGCCACATCGAAAAGTGCAACCTCATGATGGCACGATGGAGCAATAAACTTTTGGCATCACGGAAACAAATCCCTGTCAAACTTCATATTATTACACTAGATATATTCTTTTCGTCAACGTCACAATCATATTGCCACGGCTCACAGCCATCTTCTCGGTTATAACTCCAGAGTGATCAGAGGGTGTGTCGTTGAAGAATGATCGCGGCGAACAGACCCAGCAGCCCAGGGGATCATCATCTGCCAGAACAAATACTTAATTAGCAACAGAACATAATAATACATTGGGAATTCCTGGATTCACAGGTGCAAATGGATATTGCAAACCTATTGTGATTTCATATAATCTTTCTTAATATTGGTGTGGACCACTATAGTAAAAACATAAGAAACGAGGTAATATACATATCATGTTGCTTTTGACTAGATAAAGCAGCCTTGCATGGAAGCAAACAGTCTGACAATCACTGTTACCGGATAGAATTTATCATTCCAGGGTGGAGGACTTGAAATGATGACATGTAAAAATAGTAAGACAAGAAGGTTCTCAAATGATACTACAGAGACCAATCTTGTGACTGCACTAAGTTTGGTCACTGATACAACAAAGTATTACACTGTTAACATGAATGCAGCAGCAAACATGCTGAATCACATAAAGAAAGAAATTAGGCACATTGCCACAGTAAACTAGCATAATATCTAAGGTGCTGAAATAGGATCCAACACTGCTAGGACATGCCCATTTTTTAAAAACAGCATGCCAACTTTACGTAAGTAAACTGCATAATGTTGGATGTTAACTCTTTTCCTTATCCATAATCATCACTATTTTCATAGTTCATAATGAAACCAAACTGAAATTTCAGAATTTCCTAAGTAATGAACACTCCCAACAGTTCGACTGCCCATTTAACCATGCACGCTATATCTCTAAAAACCCTTCAATAGAAACTACGCCACACTAACAGCTTAACAAACAGAAGATACTAACGGCCATACTTAACCATGTTCTTCTACTGCATGTGCACGCAGGTGCAAGACCATCATAAAAGATTAAACTGCTCAGGAAGTTCAATCAGTTCTCAGGTCCATAATCGAGTAAGGGATAACAGAAAACTTGTATACTACACAAAATAGTGCTAGTACTACTGCTCGAAGCAACATTATGCTACACGTCAACAACCTAGGCCAAACTGCACACATGTTGGGAGAGAGTACAGATGTCGGTGTGCACCAACCAAGCCAGTCATGCAAACTAGTGACCATACATGAATAACAACAGTACAGTACGCCAAAAAAGGGGTAATGGCTAAACTATGTGCCTTCTTTCCACAATTTGCAATAGGATATTGACTCAGCCTATGGTCTAACATGCAATATATTTCAAAATAAACAATGTCTCAACATACCTCACTGCTGAGCTAGAACGCCATTTCAGACAGCCCATGTGCAGTTTATCTTTGCGCCACAAGATTACAATGCCGACAAAGGCAGCCGCGACCACCACAGACCAGAGAGCGTTCGTCCCCTTGGCTTGGTCATACAGGCACGCCATGTGCTTCTTCAGCCAGCAGTCGCAAGGGGCGCCACCAGAGCCACGGTTCTTGCTGACCGGAGGCACCTCAGACTTGTCCTGGGAATCGTCATCGTCATGAACAGCAGAGCCATGCCCATCGTCTTCGGTGCGGAACAAACCATGCTCAGCAACGTCACCCATCATCTCCGCCTCATCAGCCGGCAGGTTCTCCCCCTCGTCGTAGTACTGGACTCTCTCAGACCCAGCGCCAGTCACAACACTGCTGAAACCGGTGTCTTCCACGCTTGTGCTCTCCTCCTGCACGTCCTCCTCTGGCTCCTCGAGGGCGGTCTCTATCGGCAGATTCTCGTGCTCGCTCGGGGGGAACACAAAGTGGTCAGACATGAGCAGCGCTTCCGATGAGGACACCGTGCCAACGCCCTTGCCTTCCTCAGTCACAGGACCCCCGCCAGGCCCAGGCGCTGCCGCGTAGGCGGACGCCGTGAGCGTCACCACCTCCCAGTCTGCGCCCCTGGCGGCGCCGCCCTCCTGCGCATCCTTGTCATTGTCAGACATGCCCACAAAACCCGATCACTGTAAATAAGAGAAATTAACCCGTATCAGACTCGCAGGTAATTGGTGCCATCGCATAAACATCAGGGCATTGCTTACATTGCACAGCAAGTAGTACTACACTAAAGTTTATCAGGCCATGTCCTGTGAAGCAAATGACTAGATAGAATTCATTCATCTGTGTATGAAGGATCACAGGAAGGAAGAATAAATGAAGCACAAGTATGGAGCAAGCATAGCTATCTAAGTTATTAATCACCCCAGGTGAAGACACACACAAGCATGAGGAACACAGCCAGGCAGCAACGACTACCTTGGCACAAGCAGGATATCATCATGGGGTGAATCTTATCAGCACACACACACACACACACACACACACACACACACACACTCCATCCAAATCAACAGACCTCCCACACCCAGGCACAACGCTTACTACGGCCATCCAAGCATCCAAGAAGAGCGATTCTCTTAGCTTGCGGGTAATTGATGCCATTGTATAAACAACAGGCAATTGCTTACATTATACAGCAAAGTAGTACAGCGAAGCAAAAAGGCTAGAACTCAACTCATCGTGCAGGAATAAAGGAACAGAGTAGGGTGCACAGGACAGGAGGAAGAAGAGGGGTCATAATTACGCACAAACTAGAGTGGTTTAAGTCTACTGTAATTAATTAGCACCAGGCAGCAACGACCTGAGCACCAGCAGGATACCGTCGTCATGGCATAAATCTCATCAGCGCATCAAATCTACGCAGCGCGACCAGAGAACATGGCGGAACACGCGTACACAGGATCGGCATGGATCTCGCAACCGTGGACCGCTCGAGATCGGGCCGGAACAGGAACCGAGACCTCCGACCTGGATCGGAACGGGGGAGGAGTTGGAATCGGGCTCCCCGGCGCAGAACCGGAGAGGGCAGGTTAGGGGGGGGGGGGACAGCTGGGAATCGATCGGGCGAGCCGGGGCTTACCAGAGAGCGGGGATTCGGCGACGAGATCTCCGACGGAGGCGAGCGGGGTCCGGCGGGGAGAGGGGGGTGGCGTGAGGCGGTAGAGAAGAGGGAGAGAGAGAGGATGAGATCAAACTGCGGAGACGGTGACGGCGTTGGTGGGCTCGGCGCAGGCAGGCGGTTTTCGAGCGAGCCGACCAACTGACGTCTGACGGTACGCACCACCTGCGCGACCCTACCCCACATGTCAGCCCTCCACGACCTTGCTAGTTGCTACGCTCGTGAAGCTGAAATTTCGGATGAATCTCGGAAATCATCGGCGTTTTTTTGGGAAGAAAGATAAATGTTTTTTTTAATTTCACCAATCTATTAATAATCCATAAATAGCCTTAAAAGTAGTAATAGAAATTACAAATAGGTGATAAACTACCTAGCGACAACTACATACACTAGCACGAGCCAAAGGCGCGCCGCTGTTCCTCGCCCCTCCATCACCGGAGTCGGCCAAAGCTTCTCGTAGTTGAGCTTGTTGTAGTACACAGACGGAAAGTCGTCGGCCTAAGACCCCATAGGATCAGCATAACAGAGCAGCAACCATCGCCGAAGATGACAACCTAGATCGGAAGAGACTGACCTCAAATCACACCGACAAATACGAAAAAGATCAAATCCCAAGAGATCCGTTGGACACACGACTCCGCGAGTCCTCCGCCGGACCGCCGGCGCTAGATACACCACCAGAGCTAGCATAGGGTAGCGAGGACCTTATTTTGACTTTAGGAAGCAGTCGCCGCTTCAACATCTAGAAGAAGACGCTGAAAAAAGGCTAAACAAAAATGAAAACCCTCCTGCCGGCGAGATGTCGTGGTCCTTCTACACCTCCAAGGCCCTAAGGCCACCGGAGATGGAGCGGACCGACGGCATCACCGACGATGGGATGGAACCCTAGATAAATGTTAACTTGAGTTGTCAAAAGAAAATATGTTTTTTTGACTATTTTTTGGCATTTTGATTGGCCTTTTTTGGCAACATGGATAAATTTTAACTTGAGTTGTCAGAAGAAAATAAGAAAAGTGTTGGACGTCCTGGGGATAATTCCATGTATTCCCCCTCCATAAGCCCACACGTGTCGTTGTTACCCTCAATCCGCAATTGTTTCATTGAAGCAAAAAACATTTCATTTGTAGCAAAATAATTGTACTATTGCAGCATAATCCTACATGGGTAGCAATAAATTATGGTGTTGTAGCGTTGTTGCAACAAAAATATTAGCGTGGTGGTTTAAAAAAGTAGAAAAGAAAGAATCGCAACATTTCAAAAACACCAAATTAGCAAAACAAATGAGTATGCGACAAATCATAGATTCAATGGGATCCATGAATTGTTTTTCCATTGTCACATCCGGGACATATGTCGAGCAGAGGAGGTGCCCGATGCAAGAAGGTATATCCCTTCATGAATCATAGCCTTCTCCAAAGAAGAAAGTGCACGACTTGACGAGTCGGACAAGAAGGAGTTGCCTAAGGTCGAAACTAGCACACTTTTGATCCCCAAACTTTGCACAGGCCGTGCAAAATACCCCTAGCCCTACCTTAAGTTGTTTTGGCTAGTGGTTTTGCATATGTCACAAGCGCTTTTGTACCGGTCGAATCTCTTCTCTTGCTCTCTTACCCCCACATGATCCCCCATCCAACTATTGGACTGCACCGTGGGCCAGCTTCACTATGCGCACCCGCCATAGGCCGCCTTTAGCTCTGCATGCACCGCCACATGATCCATCATGAAGAACAAAGACATTTGAAAGAGAGTGTTTTAGAATGTAAATCACTAAGCACTAGAGATCATCAACTCTTGTTTGAGCAACCCGTGCGTGGGTGGTTGCCCTAGAAGTTCGAATGTGGATCCTTTGGACGAAGAGGTTCAGTTTCACTAACAAGATATTCATTATTTGGATCCCGTTAGCTAACATCTAGATAGTTTTGGACCTAGCCAAACTTTATTTTCCAAGGAGGTGAACTCCAGCCTCTGAATCGGTTGATGAAAAATCCTCCCATTATTCATTTCTCAAAAGACCCAGCCAAAGCCATGCAGCAATGTCCAACAAATCGACTAAGAAAATAAAATTTGTGGTTGTTTGGCTCACGATAGTATCTCCACAGTTACTACAAACACTATGACAAGTTACCAAAACAAACAAAAAGTACACTTCAAGAAGTATTCATCACACATGCATCAATGATGAAATCGAGTCTAGTAGTAAAACGATATTGGTATTTTCATCACCAAAACTGAGCTATTGTTGTCGCCATCGGATATGGGTGCATGTCACATAGTACATTGCCAACGACATGTCGTAGCGATCCATTGCATGTTACATACGCAACTGCCTCAACGAAGCTCAGCAGGCCATGTCCACTACATGTCTTGTCATGGAGAGAAACCCGACCCCACAATCATTGACGCCACATGGGTTTTGACTTGTGGCACCCTCTGGTAGCGGAGAGAGGAGGTGAAGCGCGAGGGGAGGTCGGTGCGGCGGCTATGGTTTCTCCCTCTACCATCCACGGGGGTGGCGCCATGGAGCGTTTCCTACATCAAATTTATACCAGTTTAGAAACAAATATAATGAAGGTAGTCGAACTTTTGCTAAATTCAAGATGAGGCCTGAAGTGCATTGTACTAATTTCATTTAATGCTCAAGATGGTCTGATGGTGTCCATAGCAATTTGCAACGTACTCCCTCTGTCCTGAAATACCCTGCATTCTGGGTTTAATCAAAGTCAAATTTTGTAAAGTTTGACCAAACATATTGAAAAATTTATGTACACCTATAATACAATATAAGTACCATTAGAATCGTCATAAGATATATTTTCATAATATATACATTCGATGCTATAGATGTTTATATTTTTTTTATATATTCTATCAAACTTTATAAAGTTTGACTTTGACTAAACCCAGAATGCAGGGTATTTTAGGACAGAGGGAGTATCATGGAGGAGGGGGGTGGCAGTTAGCGGTGGGGCCCGCAGAGAAGTATGTTCCAACGGCCTCTAGCAACTGGAGAGTGTGCCTTAATGTCACTGGAAGTGAAAGTTCCACTTTGCTGATCGAGAGTGTGAAGCACTCCACTCCACTGCTGTCTCTCTTCATTAGTTGGTGACCGCTGATCTACTCAGTTTGGGCAGACACACGACACCAAATTCATCTTCTTTTTCTTTGCTGGTTTGTTAGACTAGTGACTAGTGAGGTGAAAAGACCATACGTGGCAGCGGCAGAGCAAGCCCCGGCCCGAAAGTTAAATCTTTTATAGGTACCGAAAAAATCTTAGTATTGAAGCATAAATTTTTTCGTTTGATTACCCAGATCAATGAATGTATAAAATTTCTTCATCTATTTCAAAACATAAAAATCGTTAAATCCACTGTTCAATTCCATTCTCCAGAAAATACTAAATATTGGTAGTAAAAAATGGAATTGAATTTTGGCTTGTGCCGCCTTAAAAAAAGGGGTCGCACACGGGAATATTTTTATAGTGCTTCACGAATAAAGGATAAAATGTCGCACGGAAAATTAAATGGGGTTACTAGTGTCACATAATCACAAATATTGGTAAAAAGTGGAATTGACACTTACATTTTCTATGTTCAGCCATAGATAATTAACAACATTTCATATATATAATTATGTTTTTTTAAATTCAGAATGAGACGAAATTTGCGCAAACACAACAAACGTCACTAACCCGATGACACTCCCTCCACCAAAGTGCACATTCCCCGCATGGCATCTCTCTAGCAGTGCTGCTTTCTAGTTTCTCTTTATCCTTATTCATCCATTCTAACGCATCCCGTTGGTTGTAGTAGTGAGACTTCTTGTTCTCGTACATGTGAGTATATAACCTAATACTATGCGGTGTAGTAACATGGGAGTGTGAATTGATCTTGACCAAACCCATGCATTATATATTAGGTGTTTCTTTCTCTTGAATACAAGCACCACTACAAGGTTGGTTATTACTTGACCAATGAAATTGACCCGGTAACTATAGTCGATCCCAGTTAGTAGAAAATTTTCGCTAGTTGCAGGGCTTTTCCACCTTGAACAATTCAGTTGCAATTAATAAACACATGATAAACAAGCGAAATGTAAAGTTGATCTCCGATGTTTGCAAAAAACTTTTACCCCTATTGGTTCGAATGCAGGCAGCAAAGAGCTGTTCTCGTGGGACAACACGTCGAGATGAAGAAAATGTAATTCGGGACGTGGGTACACATATAACTTTCTTTTTGGAACTTACCTTTAAAAACTACAACCTTTATAATTCTTCAAAAGTTAAAAAAAGGTAGATAAAAGAATGGATTATGTTTTCATATACTCCCTCCGTTTCAAAATATAAGATGTTTTAGGTTTGTGAAGAAAATGAATCTAGACTTCTTTTAGTGTATAGATTCATCCCAAAGTTGAGTGAACCTACATACTAAAATAAGTCTAGATTCATTGTCTTCACAAACCTAAAACATCTTATATTTTGAAACGGAGGGAGTATTTATTACTGTACATAAACTTGGAGATGCACCTAGCTAGTTTCAAAAGACAAGAGTTCATAAGTACCCATCTTCCAAAATTTCGCCAAATAATCGTACCAACCGTTGACATTGATAGATTAGCATGGTGGAAGGGCCAGCCAGGGGATTGGAGTGGAGCGCCAGTACGTTACAGTTGTGGGCGTGGGGCCTACCAGTCAGTCTGAGTGAGGCTACAGGCGAGTTAGTTAGCACGTTGGCTCCTGAGTTCGTTGGTTGTCCACTGGGGTACCCCACCACACGAGGAGCTCACCTTGATTCTCAGCACCACCTCCCTCCCTCACACTCCCACTAACCACACTCCTAACCTCCCAACTAATCACCCTTCCATTCCAAGTAGCTGCCCATCTCTCCACACTCATACACATCCATTCCACTACTTAGCACACACAAATTAGCCTGACATTAAGTCCATGATCACATTTTTTTTTGAAAATAGATGCTTTATATTACTTAAAAGGTTTAAGTATTACACCCAGCTAGCATAATTAAGTCCATGATCACAAACTAATCCACAACTACATGCGCTAGTTGTTGTAATTGTGGCTAGCTTAAGAAACGTGTGATTTGTCTAGCTAGGCATTGTGGTATCGAAGATGAGATGGGTTTGGTTGGAGTTCGCATCTATCTAGGTACCGGTGGAACCTAGCTAGATAGAGACTGGGCAGTGGAAGAAAAGAATTAAGCAAGGCGTGGATGGAGAGTGAGCCATTCCTTCCCTCCTTCCTTTCTTGGTGGCAGAGCAATAGCCAGACCAACGCCCAAGCTAACTGGTGATGTAGAAAGAGAGAAGGAGAAGAAGATCACTCACTCGCTCCCTTTACATGAGCATAATAATGCCACGCCTTTCTGCAGCTCTCTTTCTTTCTTGCATTTTGCTTGCTTGCTTGATTGCCACTTTACACTCGTGTGCACTCATCGTCAGCTCGCCGTACTAGGCTAGCTGGCTGATCGTCACAGGAATGCCATGCTGACAGTTCCTATTTCTCAAATTGTATACTCCCTCCGATCCATATTAGTTGACTCAAACCTTATCTAGACACTATTTAGTATATAGGTTCGTCCAAATTTTAACAAATTCAAGTCAAGTAATATGGGTCGGAGGGAGTACTATATTCCAGCAATTCTGAAAAGAAAATCTTGCACATTGTACTAATCAACATCAGAATTCTTAAAAGCAATCAACATCAGAAAAAGGGAACGCTTGATCTGTCTCAACCAACCAACCAACCAATCAATGAATCAATATAATTAATCACATGAATGTCAACTCTCAAACATCCATCTGTATCCACAATTTTACATCTTCCGGTAATCTGAAAAAAAAATGTAAATGGAAAAACAAGGAGGAGAAGAAAGAATGTGCTTTTTGATCAAAGCAATTAAGGCATAGGCATGTAGGAGTATCATGTATGTGTATGTAATATGTATGGAAAACTAATCAGAAGCAGAGAAGCTAATTGGGTTGTGTGTGTTTTGTTTACTCTGATGCTGCTTTTGCTTGCTAGTAATGGCAGTCAACCAGCGCCGACGCCGGCACAGGGAACGCTGGCGACGGCCTCTCCTTCGCGTCGAACGGGAACGAGGCCGTGTCGGAGCCGGCGGTCGACGCGTCGTCGCAGGGCGCGGGCATGTTGAGATCCAGCTCCAGGAGGCTTTTCTCCTTCCCGCTGGAGCTGACCACGGTCGCCGCCGCTCCCACGTCGGTGTCCGACGACGCCGTGGCCGGCACGAGCGGGCGGTGCCTGCGCATGTGCCCGCCCAGGGCCTGCCCGGACGCGAACTCGGCGCCGCAGATGCTGCACTCGTGCACCCTGCTCCCCTGCTGCTGCTGCTGCCTCGTGACACTCGTCGCCGTGCTCACGGTCGTTTCTTGTTTGGGCGGCGTTGCCGGGATTGTCAGCAGCACTGTCAGATCCTCGCTGATTGCGTGCGTAGGCGGCGACTTCTTCTCGGCGGCCGGCCGTTGCTTCTTCTCCTCGGTCGTCAGCGTTGTAGTCGTCGTCGACGGGAGCGGCGGCGTGGGTGGGAGGATGAGGCGGGGCTTCTTGTGGCTGGTGCGGTGGCCGCCGAGCGCCTGGAAGGACGGGAAGCACCTGCCGCACGTCCTGCACTCGTACACGAACTCCCCTGCCCCGGCGCCCGCGCCGTCCGCCGGGCGCCGGCTCCGGAACTTGGCCTCCTTCGCCACCGCAACCACGAGCGACGAGGACGACGAACCCGGTCCGGCATGGCCGTCCCCCTGGGCGAGCAGCATGAGGCAGAGGGCCATGTCCTCCTCTTCCTCGGTGACGCACCCCAACACCGCCTCCTGATCGGCGCACGACCGGTACCCGTCGGAGGACGACGACTCGACATCCGTGGCGCTGGCCACGATCACCGTCGCGGGAGACGGCGGGGCCGCGGCGTGCACGCGCTGCCGCTTGCTGCGCTTGCCCTTGCAGACGACGACATGGGGCGCGTGGTCGTCGCCGGCGCCGGCCTGCTCCCCCATCGGCACGATCGATGAGGTGAGAGGTGTGTGTGCGCGTGAGAACCAAGGAGATCGATGCCGGAGGAGAATACAAGGCGATCGATCGATAGATAGATAGTGGGAAGGAGGTTGGTGATGGTCTGATGGATATAGAAGAAGACAGACAGACAGAGTGGGTTGAGAGGAAGGAATGAAATGAAGTGGTGGTGGTGTGTGTGTGTAGTGCTGATCGATCGATGATGGATGATAAATTATGTGGGAGATGTCAACAAGGCCAGGCTAGGCTTGATTGCAGCTGATTGCGACCCTGGCAATGTGGCAATAATAAACTACACCCCCATGGCTAGGTGTCTGGCTCTGTTATTTTGGGACATGTGTAAATCAAAGGATACATGGTTACAAAACTTCTTCAAGTTTACCAAAGGTTCTTTCGAAACATATGATCACGATGTTGGCCCATGGTTCAGCGGCCAAGCAGAGAGTAGAAAACGGGTCGCCCCGCGTCGCTCTCTCTAGGCGACACGGACGGCGACTACCAAATCCCACCTCCAACGGCCACTCTCCCTACCTCCCCCGCTTCTCTCCCTCGCCGCTGCCGGAGGATGCCGCCGGCGAAGCCTGCGTGGCGGACGGCGGCGGTGAGGTCCCCTTTTTTCCTTCGGTTTTCTCCCGCGGGCTGGAGGGCCTGCAGCTGTCCCGACAGTTTTTCTGCGCGGCTATGCGTGGGGATGGCGGTACGGCTGGTAGGCGTGCAGGTGGGCATCCCAGGGGCTGCTTGGGCGGCGGAACTGCAGCTGAGGTGTGCGGCGGCGACGGGGCGGTGCGTGGGCTCGTTTAGGCCTAGATCTGGGCCCGCCAGGGCTGGCTCGGGCGCCTCTCTCCCGCGAGCGGCGTGCGGTGGCAGTCGGTCCCCAGTTGGCGGCGGAAGTGGTGCTTGGGCATGGCCGGTTGTGCTCTCGCTACTCGCGATGCGCTGGCCGCTGATGGTCAATGGTGTGCTCTCCGGTGGTTGCAGGGGTCGTTGTCTCCTCTCTCGGACATCATCCTGCAGCGAGGTTGCCCGTTGTAGTCTAGCTGGTGTTGTGGCTTCGCAGATGGTGGCCATGGTGGTGACGCGCTCCCTACCCGGGGGGCGTCGTTGCCGAGCGTGGAGCCCCTCTGTCTTTCCATCAGTTTCAGCGGGCGCTGCTCCCGCCTGTACTGGTGTGCCCCATGGTTCTGTAGATGGCAGCCATGGGTGCAGTCTTCTCTCCAAGTGCGAGGTGAGCCGTGGCAGTGGTGGTGGTGGTGGTGGCTTCTCCTTGCCGGTTGCCAAGCTTTTGTGTCAGATCCTTGTGAGAGCTCTACGGCGTACCTGGCGCGGGGTGGTACTTTGCGCGTGCTCTCGGCTAGCCCACCCTTCGGGTATATCGAACCCATGTGGGGTTGGGGTTGCCCTCGGTGTTGCTATGCCTTTCGACTACGGCAGCGACCCCCAGCGTGTGGTGTGGGTGCTCCATGTGAGAGTGCTCAATGGTGTGACTCTGCCCTGTGAAGCCCTTCGACTCCATCCGATGGCACATAGGTGTCATGGCGTCGTCTCGGCCGCGTGTGCCCCTTCGGCCACACCCACGACACAGGTGGTGTCGGTGCGTTGTGTGGTCTCAGATGTGTGTTTCCCTTCGATTATGTCGATGGTGCAGTGTCGAGGCTGGGTCTCGGCTAATCAAGGCCGTTCGTTTACTCCGGCGATGACTTGAGCTGGATTATCCCCCCACGGTTGTGTCCTGCTGGTTCTTCCTTGTGATCGCTATGCTTGGGTTGTGATGAGTTTTCTCGTCAGTCAACCGCCTCCGAGGTTTCTCAGAGTAGCCCCTTTTCCTCTCAATATTTGTTGTGGGTGATGTGTGTGTGTTTTTCTCCTTTATTTCTCTTCTCTTGTAACCACTATAAATTCCGGTTCGTTTGAACCCTATCTTGTAGAGGCTGAAAAGCCTCATAGACAACTTTGGATGAAAAATATTCAGGGGGAATTAACTCCCTCCCGTGAAATTAAAAAAAAAACATATGATCACCGAGAAAAATACGCGACACACTCTTTCCCCTCTCTCCCAGCTCTCCCTCCTACTTCTCTTCTGAGCGGCCTCTACACGAAGCCGGGCCTCCCCCGAGCTCCCTCCCCCGGAATTGCCGGTTGGATGTGGCGGAGGGGTGGTGCCGGAGTAGTTAGGGTACGTAGTTGTAGTGGCCTAGTGTCGGTAGTGGGCTGTTTGCCCGTAGGTGGAGGAGGCGCTCGAGATCTGAGTAGCCAGATTTGGAGCATTTTAGGGTTTCTCGTCGGTGTGCTCCTGGTCCTTGGTGGATGGGGGACGGCGGCGGTGACCACCGCTTCTCTGCATAAGGTTGTTCTTGGTGCTGTTGTTGAGCTGCGACATGAAGATCCAACCCTTTCTCTGGCCGGTCGTGGTGGCTGGGGAGTTGGGCGGGGCTTGGCATGCGGCGTCAAGGCACGACACCTTCGAGCTACTTCGCGGCGCAGGAGAGCGGCGCCAGGAGGTTGCTGGGCGTCCTCTCTCATGGTGCTCCTCTAGTTGGATCCATTGATGCGAGGTGCGGCTTCGACGGCTCGGGCATAAAGCTCAGCTTCTTCTTTGACATGTCGACGAAGTGGTGTCCTCTCCCCTACTCTCGGCCGGACGTAGCGGAGAGGGAGAGCAGGTGAGGATATATGGTGTAGACAATGACAGACACCTGAATAGACTTATTCATTCTCTTGTGCAAGATGAGGGCATGATCAAAGGGAATGAGTTGCTTAAATATTACATTACTAATCATTATAAAGGTCGTTTGGTGATTCATGGAAGGTAACTTCTAATTGGATTAATCTCAAACATTTGACATTTTCCAAGTTTCGGTTGAGAAAAATAACTTTCTAACTGCCTCTTACACTGAGGAGGAAGTTAAAAAGGAAGTTTTCCAAATGGAACACAACAAAGTCCTAGAACCGGATGGATTCGTAGTCGAGTTCTACCAAAACTTCTGGGATGTAATCAAATCGGACCTTCTAGGACTGTTCGTTGATCTTCACGCTGGACAACTAGATCTGGTACGCCTGAATTTCGGTGAGATAATTTACTATCTAAGATTAATGAGGCAGAAAGGATACAATAGTATAAACCAATTTGTCTTATTAATGTTATTTTTAAAATCTTCACTAAAACTGCAATGATAAGGCTCAACTCGGCGGCTGATTGATACGTCGGAAACGTATCTATAATTTTTTATGTTTCATGCTTGTTTAGTATCTACTTTGCTTTGTCTATACTTTGAGGTGTTTTTATATGTTTTCTGGTACTAACCTATCAACAAGTTGCCACAGTGCCAGTTGCCTGTTTTCTTCTGTTTTTGGTTCCAGAAAGGCAGAAAACCAATATTCTCGGAATTGGACGGGACAAAAGCCAAAATCAATATTTTACCGTGGGGAATACGAAGCCTGAATACGAGATGGAGAAGACTCACCAGGGAGCCACACCCCCTGGCGGCACGGGCTAGGGCTAGCCGTGCCTGGGGGGTGCAGCCACCCTGGTGGTCCCCCTGCCTCGCCTCTTCGTCTATAAAGTCCCCTTGATGCCTAAAACCTAAGCACCCGATCAATATTCCACGAAACCGTCTGTAGCCGCCACCACCATAGTCCCTAGATCGGGGGGATCTGAAGTTCTTCCCTGCACCCAGTCGGAGGGGAGATCATCCCGGAGGCCTTCTTCTCCGGTATGAAGCGTGAGTAGTTCCACCTTGGACTACGGGTCCATGTAGTAGCTAGATGGTTGTATCTCCTCCTTTGTGCTTTCATGTATAGACCTTGTGAGCTCCGTTCATGATCAAGATCTCATCTATTTGTAATCATGCATGTTGTGTTTGCGGGGATCCGATGGATATTGAGATTACTATGTCACATTGATTAATGGTTTTGTCTATTTGATTCTATCATGTCTGTGTTGTTTGTGATCTTGCATGCTCTCTGTTGTTAGTAGCTATCTTGGCCAATTAGTTGCTAGTGACTCCAAGAGGGGGTATTTATGCTCGATAGTGAGTTCATTCCTCTGCTTAATCAAGGGAAGTGACAGAAATCTCTAAGGTTGTAGATGTGATGTTGCCACTAGGGAGAAAACAACGGTCTCTTGTTCATGGAACAAGTGGATTGTTTACCTTACACACTTTGCTTAAAGCAGTTGTCTGTTGCTTGCAACTTAATACTGGAGGGGGTTCGGATGATAACCTGAAGGTGGAATTCTAGTCATAGATGCAGTTGGATGGCGGTCTATGTATATTGTTGTATTGCCCAATCGAATCTCATAGGATCTTTGTGTCTAGTATTGCATTGTTATGCCTTGCCTGTCAATTGCCCTGCTGTAATTTGTTTACCCTTCATGTCATGTTTGTTTATCTAAGGAGAGCATCTCTAGTGAACTATGGACCCCGGTACAATCTTTACCATTGATACATCTTCCACTGTTACTGTTTACTTGCTTCAAACCATCATTACCTTCCACACCATACAGTTAATCCTTTGTTATAGCAAACCGATGAGCTTGACAACCTCACTGTTCGTTGGGACAAAGTCTTGAGTTTGTGTTGTGCAGGTTTCCATGTTGCTTGCAACACCTTTGAGACATTTCCTTCCTCCTTCTGGTTCGATAACCTCAGTCTCTACTGAGGGAAAACTTGCTGCTGTGCTCATCACACCTTTCTCTTGGGGTTTCCAATGAAGTGCTCCCACATCAACACAGGGCGCATGCATCAAGATTTCTGGCGCCGTTGCCAGGGACATATATAGAACAGCTTCAACCTTTTCCTTCCCGTCAAGCACCATCAAGATTTCTGGCGTCGTTGCCGGGGAGGCTAAGGACGTCTTCACAAGGGGAGTCCTTCTCAACCTTCCTCTTTACTTTGTTTTTAGTTTGCTTAGTTTCTTTTGCTTGGTTTTGTTTGCCTCTTTTTATCAAAAACTCAAAAAAAATAGTTTAGTATGGTTTGCTTTCTCTTATCAAAAACACAAAAAAATTAATTCCTACTCTAGTTGTTGGTCTGTTATTGCCTTGCTTTGTCATGCTTTCTATCAATGGATGGTTTCTTTGAAACTAGTTCTTATTAGTAAGGTGGGTTCACGGAAGAAGAAAAGTATTATTATAAGGAACACCGTTTCACAAAAGGGAAGCACTTATGGGAACAAATTGATAAATTGAATACTATTGCTAGAGAGGTGTGCTCTACTTATAATGTTACTTATTGCTTTGATAAATCTTGTTGCTGTAGGAGGTATAAACACCTGCCTTTTCAATGTGAGTATAATGATAATGTTACCATATCTTCTTATGTTAAAGGAAATTATGACTTTTATGATGTGGAACAAATTGAAGAATTTCTTGCTTTCAAGGGTGCATTTGAACTTGCCAGTTTGCTTGAAAATAATAATGATGCACCTTGTGAATATGAGGTTTATGAGATACTTAAAGTTTGCTTTGATAATTACAAGGAAGAAAATGGCTATATTATTGAATATTTTAATAGGTGCTTTCCACAAATGGAAGAGACTAATGCCTTGCAGGAGCCTATGGAAGAAGAAATTGCTAAACCTAAAAGCTCATTAGATGAAAAAGAGGAGGAGAGTGATGAACAAAAGGAGGAAGAATGGATCTACCCATGCCTACCTTCTAATGAGAGTAACTTTTAATCCCTTACTTTATTTTATTGTCCTCCATGCTTATCAAAGGAGGATGAATGCTATGTTCCTGTGGATTCTTTTGAAATATCTGCTATAGGTAAAACTTGTGATAATAGTTATGCTCCTGTTATCTATGATAATCCTATATTTGTGCCTAACTTCTAAATGCATGGTACTAAGGAGTTTTGCTTAGAAAATGTTTATGATAAAACTCTAGATGATGGTCCTATATTAAATGATCAGTCACCCTATTATAAAATTGTTAAAAGTGGGTTTGAAGGTTTTAATCCCACTATTTTTGAGCTTGATAAAAATTATGTGTTTGTAGATCATGAAAAGCATGCTTTATGTGATAGTTATATTATTGAGTTTATTCATGATGCTACTTAAAGTTATTATGCGAGAGGGAAACATAGTCTTATGTATCTCAACAATATTAAGTTTCCCCTCTTTATGTTGAAAATCTTGAAGTTGCACTTGTTTTGCTTTCCTATGCTTGTTGCTTTGTGATTCTTTGATTTATTTTCTTACAAGATTATTATGCATAGGAAGTGGGTTAGAATTAAATGTGTTTTGAATTTTCTTCTTGATGCTCTCTTTTACTTCAATACATATTTCTTATGTGAGAATTTTTTCAAACTATCAAGCCTAAATTAAAGGCGTTAAAGAAAAGTACTTGTTGGGAGATAACCCAAGAGTTTTCTTAAGTCTTGAAAGTTATTACTTCATTAATGACCTCTCCTTATCCTTTTTGTTTGCTTTTTTATGCCAAGAATGACCTCTAATGAGAGGGAAATAAGATTTGGGAAGTTGTTGTCCCGAAACATATTTCTGTCCTCCACCATAAAAATTCGTGAGGAGTCTCTGTAAGTCTGATTGAGCTGATATTTTACGAATAAATCCCCCAGTATGTTTTCTAACTTCTGTTAGTTCAACACTTTTTTATTTGAGCAACAGAAGGTTTTTCTAAAAAATCGGTTTCTACCTGCTGGTCTGTTTTGACACATTTCTGCCATTAAATTTGCATTTGCTTCTTATCGATTTCTTTTTGAGTTCTCTTTTGGGGAATTGAGCTTTTAAAGTAAGTTGCTTCAGTAGCTTGTGTTTTTAGTGAAAAGTTTTGCTATTCTAAAGCTAAACCCAAGGGTCTATTATCTTTTGAATACACTAATGTTGCTAATGAAGATTGTGTGAAGTTTTGTATGAAGGAAAAATTTCAGGTGTAGAGAGAGAATGATGTAATGAGATGAAGAATAGACGAAATATCAAGCTTGGGGATGCCACCATGGTGTCACCCCAAGAAATATCCAAGAGGTACAAGCGTCAAAGCTTGGGGATGCCCAAGGCATCCCCTTCTTCATCAATAAAAGGCGAGGTATTTCTACACACTTCGTTTTTATTGTTTCATGCACTATTGTGTTGTTCTTGGAGCGTCTTAGTTTTTGTTTGCTTTGCTTAGTTTGTTTAGTTTGCTTGAATAAAGTAGTTTGGACCCCCGTTCTCGCTGTGTTGTTTCAAATAAGTCGATTGGTGTTGGAAAGGAGTAGAAAGTTCTTGCTTGAAAGTGCAAGAGGAGCTTGCTTTGACTGTGACTTAGACTTTATCATGTAATGCTAGGTGTTGTTTTGACCTTATGCTTAGTGATTATTTTTGTAGCATGACTTTCTCCAAGTCATTGAGATTGCTTAGTGTGCCTTGAAAGAATCATGCATTGTTTTAGCATACAAAAGCATAGTATTGTGGTATTCTCCTTTGATGATTTGTTTGGGTTGACTTGGCACATGCTCACACCATGTTATGAATCTAACAAGTCACCCTTAGCCTCTATGATCATTTAGTCCTTGACTTGTAGTACCACTCTATGCTTTGATTAGTAATGTTTTGTCGCTCTGCATGATTATGGCCATTATTGCTCTCTTAGTTGGTTGCTCCCAGTCTTTTGCTAGCCTCCACTTGTATCAATACGCTCTACTCATGCTTCCAACTCCCAAGAAACCAAGTTATTCCAAAGTGTCCACTATAAATTCCTATGCATGGTGTGTTACACCATTCCAAGTATATTATTGTTTTCAGCTATCTTCCGATTAAAAAGTATTTTGTTATGTGAAAACTTAGTGATTAAAGCTCTCACGAACTTGATGGCATACTTTATATTTCTTGCCCCTAATAAACCTGAACCATTGTGTCATCTATGTTGTATATGCTTGCACTTATACGCTAGAATTAGCAGAACCATGTTGTCACGGGGAACGTTTTCAACATTGCACTTGTACTTTGTACACAGTTGATATCATGCTCTTTTGTCTATTGATGTCACCGGTGTGAAATAAAAAGGGAGCTTGTAAGTCCATGGAGTTATGTATTTTGTGTTAAAGAAACGCCTGGGCTGCTATCCTAAGTCATGCCTAATCATGGTGGAAACTTGCAGCATCACCATAATGAGCCATCTGTGAAGCATCCTCAATAAAAACCTATGCAAATAACAAATAAAATGATCGTTAAGATGCTTATTGTCTGCTTGCCTTGTCATTTTGGTTATGGGATAGCTCCTGTACCATGTGCAAGGGGTACCCCGTTGGCGGTTCTCTATGATACGCATGTACTTACTATGACAAGAACCTACAGGTGACTAAAGTTGAGTAGCATGAGGTGTGGCCCTCATATTCAAGGGACATGAGATTGCCAACTTATACTTTGTCAAGCATATACTTCATAGTTTGTTCACTTTAACCTTAATCATTTCAAGATGCTTATGATAGGGGCAATGAGGACTAAAAGCTAACAAGTACCATAATTTTTGGAAGCTCTTTTTGAAACTTGAAATCCCTGCTTCCCTTTATGAAGGGCCTTTCTTCCACCATTATATTGAGTCTCCACCTTCTATCCATAGGCACCATTAAGAGAGAACAGTTGCCATTCTTAGTTCTATGTGCATTGTCCCAAGACTTATTGATTGATTCATATTGTTGATATTACTTGTTCTTGTGCTATTTGTATCTAGTCACTCTTATGAACTTTGAAGGTGTCCTATGCATCTATTTGCTACTCTATGAGGGACAAGCTGAATGCCACTATGCCATGTTTTCTGTATGTGAAACAAACAAACCTTTTTCAATGCATGCTATTCATGATCTTTGTTTGTAGCCTTTCATGTTGCATGCATAGTTACTTTGTCTTACTATTTGAACTCCATCTTTCATGCTCATGTTTAGAGTTCTTTGATCCCAACTTTCAATGCTTGCAAATGGTTTGATCTTTACTGTGAAGGTGCATGTCACCTATAAAATTATTCTTTTTATCACTTACCTACCGGAGGACGAGCAGGAGTTAAGCTTGGCGATGCTTGATACGTCGGAAACATATCTATAATTTTTTATGTTCCATGTTTGTTTAGTATCTACTTTGCTTTGCTTTGTATACACTTTGAGGTGTTTTTATATGTTTTCTGGTACTAACCTATTAACAAGTTGCCACAGTGCCAGTTGCATGTTTTCTTCTGTTTTTGGTTCCAAAAAGGCAGAAAATCAATATTCTCGGAATTGGACGGGACAAAAGCCAAAGTCAATATTTTACCGTGGGGAACACGAAGCCTGAATACGAGACGGAGGAGACTCACCAGGGGGCCACACCCCCTGGCGGCGCGGGCTAGGGCTAGCCGCGCCTGGGGGGTACAGCCACCCTGGTGGCCCCCCTGTCTCACCTCTTTGCCTATAAAGTCTCCCCGATGCCTAAACCCTAAGCACCCGATCAATATTCCACGAAACCGTCTGTAGCTGCCGCCACCATCGTCCCTAGATCGGGGGGATCTGAAGTTCTTCCTGGCACCCTACTGGAGGGGAGATCATCCCGGAGGCCTTCTTCTCCGGTATGAAGCGTGAGTAGTTCCACCTTGGACTACGGGTCCATGTAGTAGCTAGATTGTTGTATCTCCTCCTTTGTGCTTTCATGTATAGATCTTGTGAGATCCGTTCATGATCAAGATCTCATCTATTTGTAATCATGCATGTTGTGTTTGCGGCGATCCGATGGATATTGAGATTACTATGTCAGATTGATTAATGGTTTTGTCTATTTGATTCTATCATGTATGTGTTGTTTGTGATCTTGCATGCTCTCCGTTGTTAGTAGCTATCTTGGCCAAGTAGTTGCTAGTGACTCCAAGAGGGGGTATTTATGCTTGATAGTGGGTTCCTGCCTCTACTTAATCAAGGGAAGTGACAGAAATCTCTACGGTTGTAGATGTGCTATTGCCACTAGGGAGAAAACAACGGTCTCTTGTTCATGGAACAAGTGGATTGTTTACCTTACACACTTTGCTTAAAGTAGTTGTCTGTTGCTTGCAACTTAATACTAGAGCGGGTTCGGATGATAACCTGAAGGTAGACTTCTAGTCATAGATGCAGTTGGATGGCGGTCTATGTATATTGTTGTATTGCCCAATCGAATCTCATAGGATCTTTGTGTCTAGTATTGCATTGTTATGCCTTGCTCAGTCCTGTAAATTGACCTGCTGTAATTTGTTTATCCTTCATGCCATGTTTGTTTATCTAAGGAGAGTACCACTAGTGAACTATAGACCCCGGTCCAATCTTTACCATTGATACATCTTCCACTGTTACTGTTTATTTGCTGCAAACTATCATTACCTTCCATACCATACAGTTAACCTTTGTTACAGCAAACCGGTGAGCTTGACAACCTCACTGTTCGTTGGGATAAAGTCTTAAGTTTGTGTTGTGCAGGTTTCCATGTTGCTTGCAACACCTTTGAGACGTTTTCTTCCTTCTTCTGGTTCAATAACCTCGGTCTCTACTGAGGGAAAACTTGCTGCTGTGCTCATCACACCTTGCTCTTGGGGTTTCCAACGAAGTGCTCCCACATCAACATAAGGCGCACACATCAAGATTTCTGGCGCCGTTGCCGGGGACATATATAGGATAGCTTCAACCTTTTCTTAATATGTTTTTATGAAGGAGGAAACATCCTGGATGGTGTATAATCCTTCATGAGACAGTGCATGAACTACAGAAAAAAAAGTTGAATGAGGTGGTTTTGAAAATTAATTTTTAAAAGGTCTATGAAAAAGTCAAATGGCCATTCCAGCAAACTCTCAGAATGAAAGGATTTTCTATGGAGTGGCGTGCTCTTATCCATATTTTTGTTTCTAGAGGTTGTGTTGCCATCAAAGTCAATGTTGACGTTGGCATTTACTTCCAGACAAAAAAAGGATTAAGGGGCGATCATTATTCCCTATGCTATTTAGTATAATGGCGAATATGTTGGACATCCTGATTGAGTGTGCTAAGGCTGATGGCAAAATTGAAGGGGTAGTTCTTCATCTTGTTGATGGTGGTATTTCTATCCTTCAATACTCAAAAGATACAATTATTTTATGGAACATGACTTGGAAAAAGCTAAGAATATGAAATTAATATTTTCAACATTCAAGAAACTTTCTGGTTTTAAAATTAATTTCCATAAAAGTTAATCTTTTTTGGCGAGGCTCGGGACGAGGCCCACCTATACGCCGAGTTGTTTGGTTATGGGCAAGGCCAGTTTCTTATTTTGGGATACCGGTTCATTATCAGATACTCACAAATGTTGAATAGAAACAAGTTGAGGAGAGACTATATAAAAGGCTTATTAGTTGGAAAGGTAAATTACTATTATTGGTGCTCGTAAATTCAGTACTTACCAATATGGCACTTTATATGATATCATTCTTCTGCTTCCTAAAGGAATCTTGAACCAATTGGACTATTTCCGTTCTAGATTCTTTTGACATGGCGATAGCGAGAAAAAGAAATATCGACTAGTAAAATGGAGTGTGGTTTGCCGTCCAAAAGATCAAGGGGATTAGGTATTCATGATCTCGAGGTAAAAATACCGCTCTTCTTTGTAAATGGCTTTTAAGCTACTTATTGAAGATGGTATATAGAAGGCCCTCCTGAAGAGAAAATACGACGGTTCGAAAGCATTATCTCAAGTGCTATGAAAGCTAGGAGATTTGCATTTTTGGGCTAGTCTGGTGGCAACTCAGAAGCAATTCTTCCATTTCGGCACTTTTTTCTACGAAGGATGGCTTAGAAATTCATTTTTAGGAGGACAAATGGCTAGGTAATGCTACTCTCTATGAAAAATATCCAACATTGTACATCACGAATGGGATAACGTTGCCACCGTGCTGGGATATGTTCCTCTAAATGTGTCATTCGAGTGAAGTTTGATTGGACCCAGAGTTATATTGTGAACCGCTCTGGTACAACGGTTAACCATAGTACAACGGTCGCATGGTCCTGATGAGTTTCGCTAGAATCTACATGAGAACGAGAAATTTTCTTTATATTCAATGTATATAGCCTTAATTCAGCCGAATGTGCCAGTTGATAATAATAAAAAATATGAAAGATGAAGACACTGCTAAAGATCCGCAATGTATTTGCGTCATGGAGCCATCCTTACAAAAGACAATATTATTAAGAGAAATTGGCACGGAAGTAAGCGGTGTTTTTTTTTTGTTATCATGATGAGACAATTAAACACTTTTCCAGTGCAAGTTCACTAGGTCTATATGGTCAGTCATCCATATAGTGTATGGATTGTCTTCTCCTCATAGCGTTACTAATATTTTTGGTAACTGGTTGCATGGGGTAGAGAATAGTTTCAGAATTATTATCAGGGTGAGAGTAATATGGTCGCTATATAGAAATAACAATATGTTTAATGATAAATTATCTTCTCTTATGCAGGTTATCTACTGGTGCACGAATACGCTCCGTTTATGGTCACCTCTATAAGTGTGGAGTATCAAGACCCGTTTATGGCGGCCTTTATACGCTTGGATGATAAGGCGAGAGATATTTTTCCCCGACATGGGTGGCAGCTTGATCTAAGGATTGGGCATCCAGCTTTCTAGGCATTTTACTTTACATCTGTTGAGATATATTTGGAATTCGTTTTTTTTATGTTTTTTTTCTCAGTCCTGAACTTCTTGTCGGATGTGTGCATCCTAGTTATGCATATACCAGGTGTAAACGCTTACACTTTTAAGTAATAAAGCAACCATTATATTTCTTTTTAATTTTCCTTCCTTTCTTCCGTCAAGCCAGGAGGTTGATTTTGTTTTCTAAGCGAGTTTGTTCCAAAAAATTAAAGCATTCACTATAGTATCTACTGTACCTAAGGTTATTACTCCTATGAAAATTAAATAGTATCCATACTATTGAAAATACACAAAAGTTAAATTGGATATTTAGTACTTATCATGTGAGTGTTTCTAGGAAATATAGGGATGTGCAAAGTGGTTGAAGTCATTATTACCATGTAATTAGCATGTCAGTGTAATGTTTGGCTATCACTAATTTAGAATATAAGCCTATTGTTTTCGCATAGCGATTAGGAGAAAACATTGATAAGTCCCATTGGAGACCTAAAGTGAAAACAAAGTGATTCTAAGTTCAAAAGAGGTCCTTCTTTTGAGAAACGGGACCCCTTTTTCTACTCCTTCTATTCTAGATCCTTTAATTACAAAAATTGAGTTAAGGGATTGAACATGAAAATATAAGAAAAATAATTATTCGCCTTTACTTCCTTTTTTCATTTCTCTGATGCTTTATTCTATGCTTTTCCTTTCCATATTTTTGCCCTGTCAAAGAACTTCAGCCATTAGCTTTGCCAAGTGATGAAAAAGTTCTCAACTTAGTTTCCATTTTCATCATTTTAAGCGGATGGATTTGGCAAAGGAGGCATGTGAAAAAATACTGCGCATCAAGAAAAAAATTAGAGACATTGTCATCCTCTTGATTTTTATTTAGACGGAATTTATAATTTAGACGACACATGAGACTGACCTCTAGCTAGGACTAACCACCCCCTTCCTTCCACTCTAGGTCAAGTGTTAGTGTTAAGTACAACTGCCTACACAACTCTATCACCACAAGTACTCTGTCCAGTCTCTCTAATTAACATAATCATCCACACTCCACACTCAACATGTGAATGAGAAAATGATTGATGCTTGATTAGCATGTTAAACTGAACTTAACGAAAAAAATTGTTCAATGGTCAGAGGTTGGTTGGATGGCTGGTTTGCTTGCTTGTTTATTAAAAACAGGAGGCTACGGCTGTTGCCTTTTCTGTAAGTTGCAGCTATATATACTTTATGTGTTTTTGCAGCTGCTTCTGGTGTGGTGTGGTGTGTACTGGTAGAAGTAGTAGCCTAGTAGTGGAGATGGTGTAAGCAACTGCTCCACACTCTCAAGAAATCTCTCTAACTAACCAAAAATATTTCTCTAACAAACCGACATCTCTCTATCTCTCTCTTGTCTGAAAAGGAATTTCGGCATGATCTCATATGTGATCACAATATAGATTCTCATCATTTTTTTTGTGGATTTCTCTTTAATACTTTGGTGGCAGCTAGAGTGGCAAGTGTGTATGCATCATGCATGTATGTAGTAGACATGGCTCCCACCTTCCATGGCATGGACAGTTTGGCAGCAGCATGATTTGTGTGCAAACAAATAAGGAAGAGATGTGCGTACGGTACGGTACCCATCCAAGTAATGAGATAGAAGCTGCTTCTACGGCACCTTTTTTTTAGTTCAGTGTCAAACAAAATTTCCAATGGCCAACTCACTGCTGACCTGCATTCTGCTCTTGAGTTTTTTTTCTCTCTCTCTCATCACTTAACTTTGCTTGCCATGCACTCCCAGTACAGAATAGATCCAGAACCGACGGTCCACGACTTAAAAAAATCCTACTCCCTCCTACCCATATTAATTGTCTTGGATTTATCAAAATTTGGATAAACCTATATACTAAATAGTGTCGAAATTCATTCAAATCTAGACAAATTTGAGTCAATTAATATGGGTCGGAGGGAGTAAATATAAAGAGTTGATTCTAAACCTGCCAATTAATAACTTTTTTCCTTCAAAAACAAATATTAATAACATTTCTATCTGGCCATAGATGTAGATACATTTTAAAAATAGAAACAATCATACCAACTATTGACTTGTGCAGGCATGGGGTGTATTACTACAAATCATAATCAATCAGACCGACAAGAACTTGTCTTGATGAGAACAAGACTGGGTACAGTTTAGTCACTTGGGCTGTTTTGACTTGAGCAACGAGTTGTGCATTAGCACTAGCCCCATGTTCACATCTATGATTGGGTTAAATCTTAACCTGACTAATAATCAACCTTGATCAGTGGGATCAGAGGCCAGCTTGCTTGCAACGCGTGTGTCGCAATATCACCGACTCGTCTAGAAATATTTTTGGTCGTTGACATATAATTATCGCATCCCAAATTGCAAACTTTGGCCAATTTTTATTCACATCTGGAGAGATATCCCTCGAGGAAAAGTTATCAGAAATACTACTCCTCAGTACAGAAAAGTTATCAGAAATACTACTACTCAGAGAGTAGATCACAAGTGAAACACAATTACAGTACAGAAAACATGCGCAGGGTCAGGGAAACTAACTGATCTCACTCAGCAAAAGTAATTAAATTGGCGCTATCTACCCAACAGTTTTATGGTCATTATGTATGCCGACTTAAAAGGGGTACAGAGTCTTTTGTATTGACCTTTCGACAAGCACGGTTCTAGACGACTCTCACAAGAACTGTATTTCCCCTATAGTGGATTTACTAGGCATGCAGTCTAATCCAACTGCTATGTACTGTACTTGAACAATTTAAGGGTATTCAACAAATGAAGTTTCAAATGAACATGTCCTCAAGGTATATTCAACACAGTGAGATCTCTGTGTATGACACGACTATGTGACTTCACAATGACCCCAAATGATAAACTGCCAAAAAGAAGTCCAATTCGCTATAAATTCCATGAATTAACCTTTGGTTTGGAGAACACACGACCAGTTTCCACTGTTCATAAGTGTTTCAAACAAACTAACAGAGAATGACAAAACTGTGAAACAGAAAACAGAACATCTGTCAACAGCGCATAACAATGCCACCACTCAGGCCAATCCCAAAACAACAGATCATTGTCCTCCAACTGTAATTATGGAATCGTCCAATGCTGATGCCAGAAATCAAAATGTGTCATGTCGCACCACCAGAGCACGGCCATCGATGGGCCGCAGGACCTGCTTAAGCTGACTAATCTACATATCAAGTTTGCTTCGGGTCGGAGCTCTTGCTTTTCAATTCGTCAAGGAACTTGTTGCAGGTATCCATGGTGCGGGCGTCTAGCAGGCTGTGGTTCCAGAGTTCGATCATGACGAACCGCCAGCACCTGTTTGTCCAGCATTAAAAATATTACGAATCGAGCCACATGCATGTAGGGTGAAGTGTTTATAACAGATTAGTAGAGCGGTCGTTTACCACCGTAGAGCAGGGTTGTGCACGAGCTCTTGTCCGTGCAGCCGGGAGAATGCCTCGCAAGCCCAAGGTATATGGGCATCAGCTAGTACCCTGCAGTTAACGTTTAGCGTATAGCACATGACTATAAGTTCCACTAGCTATTTGCTAGGGAAAGAACAAAACAGATTCCATAATTGAAAATTTTCAAGCGAAGCATTATTCATTGGGACATCTTGGGGCCTTCTGTACCATCCTTTTTAGTAAAATTTCGAGGGCAAGGCTCTAAATTTCAGTGAGAGATCCATAAGCAACAGCAATTTAATGGCAAATAACTAGATTTCCCACATAGAGTATTACTTCAAAGTTCATGATTTTATCTAGCTCAGCCTAACGTTCTATGAATTCTATCCAATCATAGAAGTAACACAGTTGTGGCTATATATCAGCATTCAGTAATCCAAAACCGAAAACAAAAAAATAGTAAATAGTTAAAGCACATACAATCTCATATGTACCGTGATAGCCAGAACTAAGAAGGGAATGTTGAGGACTGTGCTGACCTTTGTCTCCTAACAAATGAATTCCACATATGCATAATACGCTTCTCGTCTTTTGTAACATCAGAAAAACCATCGAGCATCTGCATTTACTCAGCAAAGTTAAGATGACAAGAATCAACTATTTATATAGGTGAACATAGAAGGCTGACAAATATTCCAAGTTTGAGCAGAGCAGAAAGATTATCACATCTCACCGTCATATCTTCCAAGTCAGCGATGTCGTCATCAATTTCGTCTTCACTGTCATGATCTGCCAAAACCTCTTCCAGTTCCATTCTCTAGAAAATGTAAAAACACGGTCAAGCTAAATTTCAATTGCAAGGCGTAAATTCAAAATACAAATGAGTACATTATTATGACCTTCCAAAATACATAGTAAGTGAACTAATGCACATTGCGCAGATACAATGCTGTCACATGGTCAGCCTGCTAGGTGAACTTTCTTGGAGGATTTTTTCAAATTATTTATTTTACTTAATTCACCAAATATAGAAGCAGTAAAGAGAACAAAGACTACTACTTTCCACCAGCCTCTACTACTGACAGACCTCAATATTTTAGTCCTCTACCAAAAATGTATGTTTAAACATCCTCCATATGTGCAGGTATTATGCTGCAGACATACATGTGTGTTTCAATAGGTGTATGCGACCACAGAAGTGAAAGCCTAATCAGCAACAAGTATACGAACACGTGTTCAATCGCATACACAAAAGATAGCTGAGTGTTGCATGATTGCAATCACCTGTGCCTTCTGAGAATGGTAGAACTCGCGTTTTTGCAGCATTAGACGACTGCCAGATGATATAAGCACAAACAACTAAGTTAGCTGAACAACTTCTATCAGAAGAGGCTCAAGAAACAATTAAATGGAAAGTAACAGGATATCAAAAACATAAACAGAATGGACTACTTTCTCGGGTCAGCTCGATCAATGGAGAGCTTCCTTGACTTCCCAAACTCTAGAATCATTGGTGGCAATGAATGATTGCTACTATGTAATGCAGGATGACAATCAATTGAAGCTCGTGGCACAGAAATCCCTGAAAATATAGGCGACATCAGGAAAATCATTGAAAATTTCAGGTGACATCAGGCAGAAATTATGCAACAGATTTCAGGCAAAATAAGAATCAGTTGTCCACAAGAATAAGGAAAAGAAGGCTAGAATGGGGACAGGACATCCCGACACTGAGGACATATTGCTGTTAAGTGGATTGCTCATCGAACATACTGCCCTTCTGTGGCTAACTCAGTAGCATAAGGGGAAAAAAGATGCCACGCCTCATCGCCTGCACACCATTAGCACAACAGATAACAAGGCAAGCTCTAGCTCAATTGAGCTGCCGTGAATAGTCGCACATCTGGACCTTGCTACTGTGTACTGTTGTGCTCACGCTTCCATGATGGCGGACGCAGAAGATGCCATGAACTAAGTTGTTTGGAGGTTGATTTGGGATTTGAAATGGCAGAGGGAAGAACTCGCATTTGGGTCCATCATTTGACAGGATTCTCGAGGGCAAGATAGGAATTTCAGAAAAAAATCAGGAAGTTGGTGACAGCGAGACTGACAACAGTGCCAAATAAGGGTTGGTTTTAGAAATGGGTGGCATTAAAAGACAGAATTTTTTTGGTGACAAACTGAGGATCCTATCAACATTCAATGGCATATAGTTTCTTTTCTCTGAGTAAAACACATAAGAACGATAAGAAAAGTGAAACATTTAAACCCACTAAATACTGGATAAAGGATCAGAGTAACTATGGTGTTCTCATTTAGTTTGTTTAATATGACAAGAGCTCATAGCATGTGAAATTTACCATTTTCGTTTGGCACATAATCCACCTCAGACCCTTTATGGGCATCTTTGGATGATCCTGATTTTGTACTATCTGCATGTACATGACCAATATTTCCTGGTGATCTTGATTCCACAACATCGTTGAACACAGGAACAGTCTTTCCAGGTGATCCTGGTTCCAAGTGTGGATGTACATGTTTGGTTTTATCAATTGTTGTTTCTAATCTTCTACACCTCTTCTTAAACCTTGATCTGATGGAACACAGTTAGAAAAATTAAGCAGAGAATTTAGTATTGTTACAAGTAATAGAGTATGAGTGCACCTGTAGAAAAATATTTTCTTGATTCGTTCATCTCCTGTAGTAGTTAGAAGCTGGAAATTGAACAGAGAATTAGCTTTCCCAACTTAAAGCAGTATTTTGACGAAAATGCAGCCCAGATTGTGTGGGGCAGGATTCCGTCCGATCTAGGGCACCCTTGCCTTTTGAATTCAGAGGAAGCAAAACAATGTAAAGGACGAACACTCAGATTGCATTAGTGTAATATTCATAGACATGTTATACTTGAAATACTAGTGAAATACTGGATTCAATGACAGCGTCTCCAAATAGGAAAATACACTACAGCCTCCATTCCAAATTATAAGGCGTTTTGGTAGGCTAAAATTCTTATAATTTGAAACAGAGGAAGTATCATTTTATTTCTCAGTTAATGAATGGTAGAGTACATTCGACATTCTTCAGCACAATTTACCTCTGCTCTCCTGGTATCAATCTTCAGACTAACATTAACAGTTTGGTAGTCTTTACATATCTGTGTCGACAAGAAAATAAAACTAATTATCAAACATGTGTGACTTAACAAGATTTTGCAATGGAAATTTCAGAGGATAACAAACCGAGAATTCAAAATGGAATAGTTCATGCGATGAGATTAAATGACATTCCAGACCCTAGTATCACAAAAAAGAATCACAATATGAGATATGGCTCGAGTAAACAAAAACAGAAGGCTATAGGTTTTAACAGATAGGGTTTAGTGGAACTGGAGAAAGAAAACAAAAACTGAGTTTCCTCACTAGAAAAGAAAAACATCAACGTTGAAGTACAGGACAACAAAAATATCATTGCCTTATCATAAATTTAGGCAGGTGAGAGCCATCGCTTAGCAGCAACCAGAAACATATGACAAATAGATAAAAGAAAAGACATTTTGCTTCAAAAAATTTACCTTGAAGCTTCCACACTTTACCAAGCAAATGGAGCAAGAAAAATCTTCGGTAACTGGTAAGAAGGAATAAACATATCAATAAGAAATAGAAACATGGTAGCAAAGTATAAGAAAACTATCTAGGCTAAAATATATCCATTATAGTGATGCATAACTGAAGTAAAAAAAAAGTAAAACAGGAAATCTAACTCTGGATCTTGATCATGAACAGCAGACAAAGAAAGTAGCGACATATGACAATGCATATCTAGCTTGCTATCAGAAGGATGAATAGTAAGATAAAGATGACTCGTGAACAAAAATTCTATGTCATTTTTCATTAGTTTCAAAAATTATACAGGTGCTGGCACACAGCCAAATCACAATAGTTGGCTATGAAATGGCACCTTGACCATGTTCAAAACAAAACAAAAAATAACAGAATAAAACTGCCTAGTAGTTAACTTTCTTGTACTTATATCAATACACACAAATATGTACATAACAAAATATTAAAGTAAGCTATCTTGTCTTACATTTGTTCAACGATATTATGACATCACAAATAATTTGACGCAATAAAAAATTACTAGCATAAAACAAAAGGTTGCCACAACGCTGGCACTCCTTCAGGTTCTTGCGTTAATGTGGAGTTTGTGCTGGCAAAGGCGGTTACTAAATTCCCATGGAATAAGTGGGATTAAATATCATGATCCTGAAGTCAGATTTGTTAAGTGAGGACTTAGGATAGAGTCCTAATCTCTTAAAATTTGGTTGAAGTGAAGCTCTTTTTATGCTAAGCAAGAAAATACAAGTATATTCTTTCTACTCATCCTTTACATTCTTTATTTTTCTCCCTGCTGTTATATCTCCTAATTTCTGATATTCGCCCTCTGTCAGCGCCTGTTGTTCATCCACTCCCAGCCTAACTTCTCCCCAATCAAACCACACGTCCGCAACTAAATGTCCTTACTCACGTACGCAACATGGATACAAAATAAAAGACACTAGGTGAATGGGAAAAACATTAGACCTATGACAAATGCCAATACATGATGCAAACAAGTGGAGGGAGAGGGAGAGGGAGGGAGAGGGGGAGGGGGCGAGCGAGGGAGGGAGAGACACAACAAACCTTCCCTTGTTAGCAATTTTCTCTTGTGCTTGTAGTTAAAGACCACATTGCCTGTTCTTAACCTGCAGAATAAAGATACACAGTAAAAATGGTCACATCAAATATGAGATGTATTTGACAAAAAATTAAACTCGACTACTGCAACGTGCAAACATGCAATAACTAGGCCTACGGTAACTAATGGCCAAGTACAACCAACTTCAGGATAGACAGTCTTCTGCCTAGTGTTGCTAAGGTGCGTGCTTCCGCTAGATAAGAATCCAGTGGACACTCTTGCAAGCCGTCCAATTGCCACAGAAACAACACGCAAGGGTCTGATCAACACATGAACACATCCTAGGAGTGTCCATTGTCCCAGTCACTTTCCTCTTTCATTGCTTGGCCCTTCTCACTCATCGCCCCTTGAATCTAATCATATCTTTCCCAACCCCACTTCCATAGTCACTAAAAGAGAGCCAAGTTGGCCCTAGAAGCCATTCGCCTGACCGGCACCCCCTAAGGCATGACATGTCGGAAGCCAGCAAACCGCGGGAAGAAGTTGTGGCTACAACATGCTCCATGTGATGTAAGGCAGCAGTGGCATCCTGGGCGTGTTCCCACCACAATACAAAAATAGGTGTGCAATGAAAGTTTCTGCAAGTGATTGAAGGTTCATTTACCCAGTTGAAAAGTTGAACACACAATCTAGTTGATGTTTTCCAGAGTCTCAACTGAAAGGTTCCCAAAACAAGCTTCCCTCCAATCTCAGTTGAAAGGTCCAAGAAAGTGGAAGTTCATTTAAATCTCAGTTGGAAGTTAATCAATTCATATATCAGATGAAAATCCCTGAATCAACAGCTTTGTGAACTTAGTTGAAATAGAGAATTTCGAAGTGTTTTAAGTCCAACAAGGAAGATAGAATGGCTTCATGGTGTGGCTAATGTGAGCACCGCTGCTGAATAGCAATTCTACATGAATCTATATCATCTGTATATTTTACTAGTTAGTATCAAATCTTAGCTGTGCTTCGGCGCGATTCTTGAAAGCAAGTACTTGCAATCTACTCAACCTAGTCTACGGATGCTTTTAGGACAAACCACCTAAGGAACAGCATGTAATGATTTACAGCTCCTATACTCCAAAGAGAGAATAAAATCTCACACTTGAGGGATAAATCACATGAGCATTAAGAAGTAATAAAATGTTGAACTGTTAATGGGCTCTATGTTCCTGGCCCATCTATTCACTCAGGACCTGATGTATGTATACTTGTCCCTCAGTGCAGAAACCCTAGAAGAGACAGAAGCTGTGCATCCACCCACAAATTCAGCCGCCACCTCTAAACTCTACATGGTATCAGAGCACTAGAGGATGGAGGCGGTGGTGCTGGCAAAGATGAAGATGGAATGACTGGATCTGCAACAGATCTGGGGTTCTGCATCAGGAGTGTGCAAAGAGAGTGTTGTGGCAAGGCTGAACCATGGGAGGCGACTTGGCGAAGGCGCTGGACAGGCTGGCGGAGCTTCTCACCGCCAAAACTACAGAAGCTGCTGCTGCGACCAAGGCAGCAGATGGAACTCCACTGTCTTCTCTGAGTGCTGGCTCTTCACAGGCTGAGGGAGTACAGAAGCTGGAATTGACCCCAAATGAGGTCAAACTGGAGGGGGTCAGCAATTATTTGAGCTGGTCCAGGAGAGGATTGTTGTTGCTGAAGATGAAGGCTTTGGAAGGATATGTGCTAGGAGAAGTTGATGAACCTGCAAAAAAGAAGGGTGCTGAGTGGAACAAATGGAGCACTACTGATTCAGGTATAATTGTGATCAGTTGCTGCGTCAGTTGAGACACTTCCTACTGCAAAGGAGGTATGGGAAGCTTTGGCTCAGATGTATTCTGGTAAGGGAAATGAGATGTTGATTTTTCAAATTGAAGACAAAGTGCATGATCTGACTCAAGGTGAAAAGTTGTGGGCAGATCTAGATTATCTTGATCCCTTGGTGTTAGCCCATTCTGAATGTGTAGTGGCAGCAAAGAAATGGGTTGAAGGCAGGCGGGTGTCGAAGTTTTTGAAGGGATTGAATTAAAACTTTCAAAGTAGAAGGGCAAGTCTGATGCACAACACTCAGTTGCCTTCACTTGAAGTTGCTATAGCTGCTATTGTGCAAGAGGAGACAAGACTGAAGTGCAATGAAAAAGAAGAATGCACACAAAGGCCAACCTATCTTGTGTCTGAGAGGGAGGAGACTAGGGACTGCTACAATTGTGGAGTGAATGGTCACCTAAGCCATCAATGTACAGCTCCGCCTCGTCGGGGCAGAGGAGGTTTCAGAGGCACCATATACAGCAGGGGATACTACGGCCCCCTTCTTTTCAGCTTCTTGGCCAGCTTCTCCTAGAAGCTACCCTCGACCAGCTTCTCTCAGAATCTCATCTTCAAAATTCGTTCAAACTTCTTAACTAGTAGTTTCAATGTCAATTTAAAAGTATAAACGATTTTGACAGATGAGATTCTGGGAGAAGCTGATCGAGGGTAGCTTCTGGGAGAAGCTGGCCAAGAAGCTGAAAAGAAGGGGGCCTACAAAGGTGGCAGAGGCAGAAATGGAGGAAGTTACTATCACAACTCAAGTGGTCCACAAGGAGGGGCCAGAGCCAACATGGAGGGAGGTCAATCAGCAGTAAGTCCAAATCAAGGAAGTGTAGTTGAAGGAGAGGTGGAGAAAGGTGAACAGCAAGGAGAAACAAGCTTTGGGCACTTCGCTCACTTCGTTTACACCAACAAAGGTAATAGTACTGAAAATGTCTCTCTAGCTGCCCATAAGCTAAATTGTGGTTGGGTGTTGGATTCTGGAGCCTCCAAGCATGTTACAGGTAATATTAGAGAGTTTGAGTTGTACAATCAATATCCATCAACATATCACGAAACCATTCAAACTACAAATGGCACTACCCAACCTGTAAAAGGTATTAGAGTTGTCCAATATTCCTCTAGCATAAAGTTATCCTCTGTCCTACATGTGCCTGCATTTCCAGTGAACTTAATAGCACTAAGTGATTTGGTTGATCAGATTAACCGCATAACTCTTGATAAATATGTGTTTGATTCAGGAGAGGAGGACTGGAAGGAAGCTTGGGGACGGAATCGGATGTAGAGGGTTATGGTACTTGGACCGAGAGAAGCCTGTGGTGCTTGCAGCGGTCCAAGGTGACAAGGAGAGCAAGGCCATGATTCATCATTGTCGAATGAGGCACATTTCTTTTGATAAGATGAACAAAGTATTTCCTGATGTAATGAGTGGAGTAGACATGAGTAAACTGAAATGTGATGCATGTGAGTATGCTAAACATACTAGAACATCTTATGTGAGTAAGGGGCTCAGAAGTATAGCTCCCTTCACTCTCATGCACTCTGATGTATGGACATGTCCCATTATGTCTATCAGTGGAACGAAATATTTTGTAACCTTCATTGATTGCTATACACGTATGACTTGAGTGTATCTTTTACGTCATAAACATGAGGTGTTTCAATGCTTTCAGGACTTTTGTGCATATGTGAACACTAAATTTAAGGTGCGGGTGCAAATGCTCAGAACTGATAATGGGACAGAATATGTTAACAGGATATTTGGAGGATTCTGATCAGAGAAAGGTATCATGCATCACACTTCCTGCCCAGATACTCCTTGACAAAATGGAGTAGCTGAAAGAAAGAATCACCACATATTAGAGGTAACTCGCTCTCTCATGTACACAATGAATGTACCTAAATTTTTGTGGAGTGAGGTTGTTCTAACTGCTACCTTATTAATCGCATGCCTTCACGGATTATGGGCATGAAATCTCCACTTGCGCTCCTATTTGGTGAAAACAAGTTCCCGTCGTTCCCAAGGTCTTCAGCTGAACTTGCTTTGTCAGAGATCACATACCCTCAGTGAGTAAGCTCGGTCCTAAGGCTGTAAAATGCATCTTTATTGGCTATCCTCCTGGGCAACAAGGATACAAATGCTGGAATCCAACTAAGCTCAGAACGTTTGTGAGTATAGATGTTACCTTTCGTGAATCTGAACCTTTTTATGGTGAGCAAACAGATTTGAGCATGTTGTTTGAAGGTCTTGATCATCTCCCTTCGACTGATGGTCAAGAGGGGGAGAGTACAGTTGCACCAGCAACAATTTCAAATCCTGATGCAACAAAGGGTCAACCTCCTCATTTGATGATTGGATCGGTTCCCATCTCTACTCCAGCTCCTAAAGTTGATGGTGCCTCAATGGGTCCAAGAAAAACATCTTGGAGTGTACTCAAGGAGGCGACGAGAATGTTGAACAGGGGGAGAATGATGAACAAGAGGAGGACAATAATCTAGTACAGGAGGAGCGATAAATACAAGAGGAAGAACAATCTTCTGGAGATAGTTCATGTAGTGCATCGTTGGATGAGAATTTAAATGCCATGGAGGGGTCAATAGACTTGCCAATTGCACTAAGAAAGGGGACTAGAGCAGCTACAAGCAGACCCTAAAGAGGTATGGCTTTAATGTTCATGACATTAGCAACTATGTTTCGTACAAAGCCTTGTCACCCTCCTACCGAGCATTTGTTGCGTCCCTCCAGTTGGTGTCTATTCCCAGTTATTGGAGAGTAGCACAAGAAGACCCTAATTGGTGTGCATCTATGAGAGAAGAGTTGGAAGCTTTGAGGAAGAATCAAACTTGGGAGCTAACTGGCTTAATAGAGGGAAAGAAAGCAGTTGGATGCAAGTGGGTATTTACCGCAAAACAATGTCCTGAAGGGAAGATAATAGAACGGTAATAGGCAAGGTTGGTTGCAAGGGGATATAGTCAAACATATGGGATTGACTGATGAAACCTTTGGTAAAAATGAACAACGTGAGGATCTTGATGTCATGCGCAACAAATTTTGGATGGCCATTGCATCAGCTTGATGTGAAGAATGCTTTCCTGCATGGTGATCTTTAGGAAGAGGTGTACATGGAGGTGCCACCAGGAATGGCTGCAGCTGGAAATGGAGGTAAAGTGTGCAAACTGAAAAAGTCTCTTTATGGTCTGGAACAATCCCCAAGAGCTTGGTTTGATCGTTTCAGAAGGTTTGAGTGTGACATGGGGTATGGACAGTTTAATGGTGATCACACTGTGTTTTACAAACATTCAAACCAAAAGATCACCATTCTGGCAGCTTACATGGATGATATTACAATTACTGGTGATGATGAAGCTGAAATAGTCAGATTGAAGAGGTGTCTAAGTAAAGCATTTGAGGTGAAGAATTTTGGCCAACTCAAGTACTTTCTGGGTATAGAAGTAGCTCGGTCTGCAAGGGGCGCAGTATTGATGCAGCGCAAGCATGTTCTGGATCTTCTGGATGAAACGGGAATGATGCGATGCCAAGCAACCGCAACCCCCATAGATCCAAATTACAGGATAACAGCTGAATCTAGGGAATTGGTGGAAAGGGAAAATTATCAGAAGCTTGTAGGAAAGCTCGTATACCTATGTCATACATGGCCTAACATTGCTTATGCAGTGAGCATTGTAAGTAGATATATATGCATGAGCCTAGGACTGGTCACTTGGATGCAGTACATCGAATTCTGAGGTACCTAAAGGGGACTCCAGGAAAAGGACTGTGGTAAGTAATGGACACCTGGAGGTAGATGGCTACAGTGATGCTGATTGGGCAAGTTGCCTTGATGATAGGAGGTCTACTTCTGGATATTGTGTTCATTGGAGGTAACCTAGTGTCGACCGCTGAAGCGGAATATCGAGCCATGTCTCAAGGATTAAGTGATATGTTATGTGTAAGAAATCTCTTAAGCGAATTAAAGGTGCTAAGAGATGGACATCTGAATGTTTGGTGTGATAACAAGTCAGCCATATCCAAAGCAAATAACCCAGTTCAACATGACATAACCAAACATGTGGAGATTGACAGATTCTTTATCAAGGAAAAATTAGATGCTAGAATTATCAACATTGATTATGTGAACACTGGACAACAGACTGCGGATTGCTTAACAAAAGTACTAGGAGCAAAAGAATGCAACTCGGGGCTCGCTCCCCTCGCGTCGCCTCCTCTAGGGCGACGGGGAGAGCCAAACCCCAGTCCGCCGCCGTCCACCCCCACCTTCCCCCCTTCTCTCCCCGTCCCTGGAGGCAGCCGCCGGCAAAGCCGCGCACCTCACCGGTGAAGGGGGCGGCAGGGATTCGCGCCTCGCGGCCTGGGTTTGGGGCCTGGAGGGAAGAGCCCGGCGGCGAGAGGCGCGGCGGCACGCGTCGAGCAGCGACGGCGGCGGACCATGCCAGGGTCGGAGGTGAAGCCTTGCGGGGAACCTGGGCGTAGGCCTGTCTTCCTCCGGACGACAAGGACGCGGCAGCACTGTGACGTGCGCGTGAGGAGCAAACGTTGCTCCACCATGCGGATGTGGCTGCTCCGGCGACGACAACGGTGCTGGCGGCAGGAGCTTTGGCTCTAGGTGGCAGTGCTAGCCGGAGTTGGCTCTAGCGACGACGGCGACCTCCAACGCAGGCCTGCAGGCCCAGATCTGGCCCTTTGGGCCCATTCTAGGTCAGGCGGGCCAGTCCGCCTAAGCTAGACCTTGCTCCACTCCATGCATAGCGGCGTCATCGTCCTCGCGTTGCTCCACCTCTGGGTTTGGCAGCGGCTACGATGGACTGGCGGTTCACTCCGTGGCGGGGCGGCTCTACCACCATGGGTGGTGAGCTGCGGTCTTTGCCCTCCTCGGATGGGCAAGACCTTGGCGACGACCTCCGGCGGGTAGGAGGTTTGCAGGAATGGGAGGGTGGCGTGCTCGCAGCTTCGTGCTTGCTACTTGGATTCGTCCCAAATCTGGCGGTGCCGATGGTTGAGCTCCTCCACCAAGCTGGGTGGTGATGTGCAAGGTGGAGCCTTTGCGCCCTCTTGCACTCCGCCTGCCGCTACCGTGCGCCAACACACATGGAGCTGATTGCTTGTCGTCGTGTGCACCGGCATTGCGATGCTGATTTGGGCATCTCTACCGCGGATCAGAGCTGGTTGGTGCACAAGTGCTCATGCGACGAGGTTCCTACCTCGGCGGTGCTCCATCGCCGCGGAACCTGCAACTTGGGGTGGCCTTCGCCAGCAGGTTGGTGGGCTAACCAGGTTCTCGGTTGCGGAGTTGTCGGCGACAAGATCTTGTTGTCGGGTCTCGGTGGTTGCGACGATGCGTGAGTGGTGGTCGGGGTGCTCCGGGCGCAAGCCTGTCCAACCTTGGTTGGTGCCGACGGCGGCGGCACCCTTGGGCGTCGTTACCCTCTTGGGGGCATTGTCGAGAAGCGTCGACTCAACCCCCATCCCTCGTGGTTTAGTTCCCCGAGTGAAAACCTGGATCTGGCTTGCCAGATCGGATGACGACGGCATCTTGGACGTCGCTCCCTCCTTGGAGGCATTGTTCTTGGTGGTACGACCCTGGGTGGCACGCTTTGGCTTTGGCGAGCAGATCCTTGGAGCTCCGACGTCGTGCTAGTTCGGCTACCCCTGGCAAGGATTATGGATTGCGGAGGATCCTCTGTTGCGGTGTTTTGTTTGCATGGATTCACTCGTCGGGTGTGGCTGATGGCTGCTGGCTTATGTTGCAATGACGGAGTTCATGGTGGTGGGTAGTGGTGCTGCTTGCTGAGCGTCTTCTCCAAAACCGAACCGGAGTGGCCCAACTCTGCCTTCTTTGCAGATTGGATTCTCCACCTTATGGCAGGGCTCGTGTTCAGTGTGCGCATCTAGACTAGGGTTTGTTTGGTGGCGTCGATTGTAATGTTCGCCTAGCGGCCTCGACCATGTACTGTCTTAAGTGTGTTAAGTGTCGGTGTGAGCCTTTTGGTGCCTGTGTATACTTTGTACAATACTCTATTTTTCTTTCAGTGAATCGAAACGCAAGGCTTTTGCATTTTTGCGAAAAAGAATGCAACTTGGCATGTGACAAGATGGGGATGATAGATATCTATCACTCCTCTTCAGAGGGGGGGGGGTTGAACTGTTAATGGGCTCTATGTTTCTGGCCCATCTATTCACTCAGGACCTGATGTATATATACTTGTCCCTCAGTGCAGAAACCCTAGAAGAGACAGAAGCTGTGCATCCACCCACAAGGTCAGCCACCAACTCTAAACTCTATATAAAACATGCATTTTCTATAATGGAAGGTAATAAATAGGACTAGAGAATAAAACTTCATTAAATTTCATAAATGAGCTCTGCATGCTGGGTTACTTTACCTTATGATACGTGGTAATGACGAAGCTAGGACATTGTCATATGAGTAAGAACTATAAGGAGATGACTGTATGTCTTTCGCACCAGCCTCTTGTGCAGATATGCTTGCTTGTAGTTCATATGAACCCTGTAACACAAAAAGGTCGAGATCTAAGCAAAGCTACTGGAAATAACTCGTAATTTTCAGAAAACTAAGGTGTTTCTGTACTCAAAACAATAATTTACCGATAAATTTGGAAGCGGTGATAATTAGATAACACAAAGAAAGAGAGAGGAGCTTACTGTAGCATCTGCCTTACGAGAACAAAATGTCAAACAACTGCCATGCTCAAGAAATGTTGGCTGAGTGCGTACCGAAAGAAGAAAAGCAGAGTCAGCTAGCAATTAATATAGAGAGCCGAGGAGTATGGGGATGAAAACAATGAAAAATGTTCAAGAGACATATATACTTCTAAATGCAGATTGTTATGCTGTTAACTTCAAGAGTTTTTCAGCTGTACCTATAAGTTAATGCAAAATATACTTTTCACTGTGGGCAATTTGCCACTGTCATCGGGAGCCAATTTAATACAGGTGGTTAGGTCACTGTTCTACACGCTTATAACTCTAATTTAGCAAAGCATTGAAATTTTCAATTATGAATAGGTGTTAATTTGCACCATATATAAAAGTACAACCATGTATAAAAGTACAATTGGAATTTGCACCAGATGCTGAAGCTTGGACAGTTATTGTGTTACTAATATAAAAGTAAAGGCAGTCCAATACTCCCAATTGTTGAGCATACATGTAGCAATATGCATAACAAATCATCAAAACTCAAATAGGTGGCAAAGTGCAAGTGAATGTGGTGAGGTTATTTCTTTCTCTGAAACAAGTCGCACATAACAATGGTAGCTCATCCGTCTCATGATTATGAACTGGGCGGAAGATACATTACTCCAAAAAATGCAATAAAACGACAAAATATGCAGCACATACTTTAATAACCTTACTTACCTCTATGAAGCCTGGGCACATACTTATTTTTGAAGTCAATTCCACACTACGCCCCAAACTTACAGTCACGCAATTATCCAGAGATGAGCAAAGTAAATCAATTGGTATTTTACCCCAGGAACATTGGCCTCCAAGCTCTGATAAAGTGTACCACATGTACAAGAATTAGTCCATCAATACGACCACAAATGTATTGTTGGTTCCTGAGATGTAAAACCAGTGTTTATGTTTAACAAATTTCAAAGGCGCAAGCTTGAGACTGTATTTGCTAAGTGTGGAAGCTACATCAAAGAGAATACCCTGAACATGGTGAAAGATGAATTTATACTGCCCAGAATGGAGACGGCCTATTGTAGGGATCCAGGCGGACGTCCACCAAACCATGCAGGCCTGTCCGCCTAATTTTTTTTCATGTACTCATTAAACCAATTATTTTCCTACCGTTGCATGCACTCCAGCGGACTGTCCACCTTGTCCACTGGACTATTGACATGCCTATCCTTGTCGAGAACTAACCACACTTCTTCTAGGGTAGTCCATTGCTTTGATCGTCCTATCAACTCTATAATAAAGGTAAACATAGCTGATTGCTGTTCAATTGACACAATACAAATTTGCACTTACAAATGGACGAATGTCATGTTTACTGATTTTCAAGTTCAGAGTAAAAGCTATAAATATCTTATCTTCCCCAAGAAGGCTCGCCAAGTTTCTGCTTCACAGTGTACCACCTGGGTCTGCTGGTGGTTTAAAGGTTTGATTGTTTGCCATTAATACAGGGTGTGTGCTAGATACAGAACATTGTTAGGCTTAAGACATAAAAGTATGGTTGCCCCCTTCCATCTTTTGAAATTGTAAAGATTGAGCAAAGGCTTCTAATATCAAGTCCAGTCAAGAATTTGGTGTTTGAGACAAACAAATAGATCGAGCCCCACACAATGAACAAATATATTGTATCAACTGTTGAATGTCTGCCACACAATGTGAACCATAACTTACTTTGAGGAGAAGAATACTCCATATGGGTCTCTAAGAAGTTTCCACTAAGATTCTTTCCACGTTTGCCTTTTGAAATGAAAAGAAAAGTGGAATCAAATTGATGACAGGAAAGAAGTGTTATCCACAAATAATCATATAGGATGCACACTATACCACAGCTAATAAGGATAACGTTAAGGTTGCAAACTTGGGAGGTTGTTAAACTCTTCAAATTGGGGATGGTGAATGTAGCTTTATTGTAGTCACTATCTCCAGATTTACGAAAAGAATTCAGGAGACAGACCCGGCTAAACCGATACACTGGAGAATGCTGCAATATGAAGCTACAAATGAGAAAATGGACCATCTGATAGACACATACTACTTTCCATGAACAAAAAGAAGTGCTTACCCCATAAAGAGAATCATTACTAGTGGCTCTAGCAAACAGAACATGGAGAGGAAAGATACCATGTGCTGGCAATTCGGTATTTGCGCTTTCAGAAATTGAAACTGATATCTCTATCCTACAGTTATTAGCACAAACACAGGTCAGTAATTGCACGAAAATCATGTTTCAACTTTCAATCATGTCACTGGTATATCACGAATTGCTTTTCTGAAACCGGGCTACAATTCAGGTCTATTACGAAATCAGTTCATGAAAATTACTGAGAGCACCAAATTCCATTCTCAAGATACACAGCTAAATATATGAAATAATGCATCCATAGAGTAAGAAATACTTCAGTTTTGAATTATTTAATGTATGTACCTCTTTTTCCGTTTTGCGTCTATCTTATAAGAAAGACATCTTTGAAGCGAAGGAGGCTGCAAAATTCAACTGGGTCACTTGTGTCTAAAAATAGAGTCGAGACAGTCCATGTTAGAATATGGAATAGATCTTTACCTTTTCAATGGCTCTTAGTCGAATAATATTGTACAGCTCAATTGGTTCAATGTATAATGCCAAACACTCCTCAGGGGTAAGTTCCTCATCTCGAGATAACTGAGTTCTTGACTGCTGACCGCACGTCTGGTCTGCAGACCTGGGGCAACTGAATCCACGTCCATTATTCCTACACATTAAAAAGTTGCATCAAATAAAAAGAAGAATCCATGTAACATCAAGAACAAGGAAGCCATCCACTATACATACAGAAAGGCTTGACAAGTTCCCATTAGTAGCCAAGATACCACATATATTTCTAGTGAGTAATCATTAACTGCCAAAGATAGCCATTTACCATCAAAACACACATGGAACCATACATGAACCTAAAGACATTAGACCTAACATACTACACAGTGCAACACACAGTTATTCTAATATTCTGTAAAATCATCTAATGGTTTATTACAGTGTACCTTTACAGTCGCAAAAGATTGTGCGATTTGGATCCCAAACCTATCTACCAGACACTGACAGACCCTTGCAGTTTGTGAAAAGCTATACAGAGATTCTCAAAGAAAGAAAAACATTTAAGACAAAACATAACAATAGCGGGTAGAAGATTACGCTGCATCATGATTAGGTAAAGCTAGACCAGGCATCCTCACTGTCAAGCTCTTCGATTCCCGCGTGGTCGCAGCAAACCACCGAAATCAGCACGCACAAGAACATACACCAAGTGTCTGCACAAAGAATCCTATGCACATCAGTAAAATGGCACAAAAGATTCCAACTAAGTATCCCTGAGGCCTTGTTCGTTTAATCCAATAGAGGCTGGGATTGGCCTGGATTGGGGCCCGATTCTGGTTATCCAGCCCGGCAAAATTTATCGTCACCGGACCCATGGAACAATTCCACGACACAGAGCAAGCGAAGCAACCGAACGAGGCATAAATTAATCCCTGCTGTCAACAAGGCATAAACGAACGTATTTTGCAGATGCAAGGGATTCAATCCATGCGTGAGATTACCCAATATTGGATCGGGTGGAGCACATGGATCCACCAAATCCTGACTTGGATCTATTCCAGACAGGGATTCAATCTCAAGCAACCGAACGGGGCCTGAACTGGCTTGGATCTTGCCAGTAGATCTGACTGCTCGCGGCAAGAAATAAGATCAAGTTGCAATTAGTCAAATCAAAGACTTACCAAGAAAAGAAGTGTTACAACGGCTAGATCTCTGGTAGCAGTCAGGGGAGATCAATGTCTCTTTTGCCGGCTCCGATGGAAGAGCGGCGACAGCGAAGTCGTTGGGATATCGGGGGCTTTGGGGCCCGACTTTTAGCTTGTTTCCTACACTCTGTCCGGCCAAAATGGAGAAGGCAGCAGAGCCCCAGAGGGGAAAGGGATGTGGATCCAGCAGGGCTGCATTTATTTTTCAGCCATCCAATGAGGAAACAACAATCTAAATAAAAGTGCCAGTATGTAAACAGGGATATGCTCAATTTGGAGTGCTGCCAGCTGTACTGGATGTGAATGTACTGCTGCCGCGTATCCGCGTTCTCACACACGTCAATCCAGGGAAGGGGTGCATTGTCATATGGATAGTTTTAAAATGAATCAAGAGTTATTTTTACTTGTTTATTACTACATATTGTTTGAAATTTCCTGTTTGATAATTCAGATTATTGTTACCATACATACATATGTTCAAATGCCAGCCAATATTTTGGCAACATGATATGGCCTTGTCTGGCGCAAGATGGGCTGGGACACGTTGAACCACGTATATGGGCTTGACAAAGCAGGAGTAGATGCTTAAACTAGGCTATGTGAGTGTAGGCTGTAGAAATTATAGGGGTATGGATCCATTCAATCCTTGTCAAGCTATTCGAGCCCGAGCTCGTCACCAGCAAGCTTGTTCTATAATGTGAGATCTGCTAGTTTGTGGGTCAAGTGGAGCTATGCTCTGAAAAGCGCAAAAACAGTTTTTGATACATAGTGGTCGCTGCCCCCCTGTTAGGTTGTGAGACCACAGCATAAAACCTTGCATCTCCAAAAACCATCTCGAAGCTAACATTCTTTGCAAAAGCATTCGGTTGCTTGTACATAACCTAGACCCATGGAGGTAGATGGCAGCATGTTTGGATGGCAGGTGTTCATGGTTTTTAAGGCGTTAAGGCGACCTAAAGGAGATCTAGGGGCGCTCTGACGCCTAGGCGCCTAAAGAGGCCACTTTTTCAAAGCGGAGGAGGGGCGCCTGGACGCCTAGGCGACGCCTTTAAAACCATGCAGGTGTTACATGGCAGCTAGTAGCTCATTCCTATCAGAAGTATGATTCTATGACAAATCCGAAGATGAAATGTAAGTATATCATCTGTGGGAGTGTGGGGAGAAAGGGATCAGGTGGCGAGAAGCAATAAACTACATGCTGGCTCAGTGCAACAGAGGAGTTCTGCAATACAAGGGTCAACGGCTAAGCCCTTCAGGATATCCACGCAGTCATGAGGTACAGTTAAAGTTTTGTGTTTCATCATTTCATCCAAGACACTAATTCCTGAATAAAGACGCAACGTTTCTGTTGACAGCCTACAGGATCTACTTCAAGATTCCTGTTGACAGTCTACAGATGCTCTGCACTCAGAAATTACTAGTTAGTTCCTTGGCTTCCTTGTATGAGAAAAGTGTGACCCATGCAATTAAGGATGGTCATCTGGTTCAATGCTTGCTACATACATACATGCCTACCCTTAGTTGTTCTTTCCATGCCAGACAAATACGCGTAAGAAGTTGGCCGCAGGACTGAGGAAGAAATTACTATCGTCCAACGGCTAGTCTGCTAACTGGCCAAAACTGGTAAAAATGTTTCCTAACTGAGCCTCGTGTGCCAGTGAAGCAGGCAAACCTCGTCCTCCTCTACATTGGAATCTGAGATCTGCTGTTGCTCAAAATACAGAGCACCTACTTGCTAAAGAAGAACATCAAGTTGACTAGCTGTGTGCGACAAAGGGGCCGTACTAGTGCCTGCAATGAAAGGGCCATCAGGATATATATACACTCGGTAGAGAGGTTCAGCTAGCGTACATACATCCCACCCTTTGTCAGCAGTCCTCCCACAATACTGGAATCTGCGCGACAAGCAAGCATGGCAGGATTTGGGAAGAAATTATTACCGCCCAACGGCTAGTGTACTACTTGTACTGACTAAATGGTGGTGGTTGGATTTCGAAACGGGAGCACACAAAAAAAGGGGTAGATGTTGCCTCCTAACTGAGCAGGGCAACATCATCTGCATTGCAAGCGCGATTTAGTTGTATTGCTCGTGTGCCACAGAGCTCCTACTTGCTAGATACATCTGATCTACTGGTTTAGTACTAGAAACACTGTTAGCTGCATTCCATACACTTGTGGTACAGAGCTTCTACTCCAATTGCTAGGTACATCTACTGGTTTGTTACTACCAGTAGCAAATCTGCAAATGGAGAGCAAGACACCACCCAGTAATAATGAGAATTACTCGGCGATGGCATCTCTCCCCCTGGGATCCTAGCAATTCGACAGCCGTGGCAGGAATTAGCAGCCACGCATTGCGGTTTCCGCAGCCCCACCGAGTGTTAGAAAGCTGATGAGGAGAGTTGGTAGTAACGAACCTAGAAGGTCTCGCTGGACCGCTGTCGCGGGCTCCCGCTCCCGCCCACGGCCGCCGCAGCTCGTGCTCCCCAGCGGCGAGAGGAGGGATGCGTCGGGAGAAGGGCGCCGCCGGAGTAAAGGCTCGAGGAGGCGGAGGCGGCGGCGGTGCCGGAGGAAGCAAAGCTCCACCTCCGGTGCTTCTTTTGGTTTTGGGGGGTGGGGGCGAGCCGAGGCGGCGGACGGCAACAAGGCGCGTCCCCTGCCTCACGCGTGTCCTTGACTCCTTCTCTCGGGTAAAAATTAAAAAACCCTACTCTCCTTGGGCTGATGAGCCACATTTTTTTTTACCAGCAAGACTACTCATAGTTAGAGTAATTTAGGTGGTAAATATATATCCACGTGCAATGCTAACTAGGCATTTTGATGACATGACATATATTAATTAATGAGAAAAAACAGCCTTGTGTTAACTAGCTATATGTTGTTAGACTGGTTATAATGGTAGTATCATACTACTAATATCATGCATACGATATTTGTGTACTCCTCCGTCATGGTTTAAAGGGCGTCTTACAAAAGTCATGCGTTTACAAAACTCCTGTCCTCCTAGACGCGTTAGACTTAATTACAGAATTCATGCCTCCTTTTTCATTCTCACTTACTACTCCATGCAGCCAATGAATTAATTCTTGCATGCAACTCCACCAATACATGCGTCTAAACTCCTCGTTTATATTGAGTAATTACGTTTAAATAGGACGCCGAATAATTAATAAGCGCATGCTTTTGGCACAAAACTTTCACCTAGGTTCCAACAATCTCTCTAAAATACCCTTCAAACCGTGATGGAGAGAGTATGATATATCTCCATAGTGCATGGTATCATATGGTAATTTCATATTAGTACTATATTTAATAATTTATGGAATCTCAATACAAAATTATGTACAAGATTTATTTATACGACGATTTTCTAGTTTTACGTGCTATGATACGGTATCTACCTATAATACTTTAACCATCTATTTCTTCATTAATTGTTGTGTCACATCAGATTTTTACCAACATGATATGTATGATATTAGCTATGATACTCCCACTAGGACCAGCCTTACCATAACATCACACACTCTACTACCACTAAGTTTCTATGCACATGTTACTAGTCTATATTACTCTCTAGTGTAAGCAGCCCACCTCTTTTTACAAACTGTTGCCACGGCCACTGACGGAGCTTTGTGCAAGCAAAACCGAGCCATGGCCCGCCCAACCCGGGAGGAAAAAATAAATTTTACACCTATGCCGCTGTGTGTAAATCCCACCAACCCAGCCCAAATCAGTTTTTTTTCGATTTCTCCGATTCTGCTCGCTTCCTTGTTTCTACTCGCCGGCTGCGCATCATGGTGCTAGTTTAGGGGAGCTGCCTACCTGCCATCAGCCGTTGACTAAGCGACGGAGGTACCCAGCTGGACTGCTGGAGAGACTCGATCCAGTGAGAGGCTACCGCCCGGGAGCGAATAGCGACTGTGATCCAGCGAGGACGCCCAGGCCCCATCCCAAATTAAAGTCCCAAGTATCCCCAAGCGACGATGATCCAGCGAGAAGTACAAAGCAGACGCAGGCGGCCATACAGGCATAGGAGTATAGCAAGTTGCAGCAAGTTGACGACCCAGTCCACAGGCTCCCCTCAGTGGCTCAGTTCCTGACTCATCTGTCTTTGCTGCAACGGTGCAACCTGCAAGTGCAAGACCGTAGTTATCCAATTCTAAATTCTCCCCAGACAGAAGTGAAAGATAATTCCAATTGACTAATGCCTAGTTCCCTACAAATATATGGTTTACAATTGCAATTTTTTTGCTTTGCTTTTGCTTTGGCCCGTCTATGATTTTCTTTAAAGCTCCGCCACTGACCACGACAACTTTATTTTAGTACCGATAATCGATTATACATTTATAATGTCGAGAAAATTTGCCCATAAATACAGCTAGCGGGTTCATCCACCCAGTAAAATGGATCTTTGAATCATGGGGATTCGGAAACGTCGCAACGTTGTTTTGTCATGTGGCGCCTTGAGCGAGTCTGCCGGAGGAACAGCAAGCTACACCACACGTCCTGCAGGCTACAGTCGTTTTCTGCTTTTCCACGGTGCTTGCGACAATACTTATTTGCTACGAGAAAATGATAAAAAACAATCACATTTGAGCACGAGGTGACACAAAACTATCAACTTTGAGTTTTTGACACATAAATACCACTTGTGAGGTTAGGCTGTTACGCGGAGCACTAATTGCTCGTGGTTAGGCGTCTAACCATGTTTCTGGTAGGTGGGCCCCACTGTCAATGCACACGTGGCAGTGCAGACGAACTGACGGACCAGACCGCCGTTAACGAGCACGGCCAGTGCATGAGCACGATGCTTCGGTGCGCGGGCCGAAATGCGCCTTGATCCTGTCCTGCTCATCGCCCTGCTCCGAGCCAGCGGAGTGACGAGCAGCGACACCTCGTGGAGCGCCTGCACTGTGCCTAGCTATCGCATCCGCCGCATGAGCTCCTGTCCGGCGTCGCCGCCGCCGTGCGCGAGCGCCATGACGAGGTAAGTCGCGTGCTCCTGGCACCCCGTGCTCGCGTGCCGCGCCACGACCTCGTCCAGGGAGTGCGTGAGCAGCGAGTGCACGGTGCCACTGGCAGACACGGCCCGGACGTGCTCTAGGTTGGCCGAGAGGTTGTGGAGCGCGACCAGGCAGGAGAGTCGTGTGTTGGTTGGGACGTCAGTGGCGGCGCTACTGATGGTGGCAACGAGGAACGGGATCAGCTCGGTGAAGGGGGAGCAGCGCGAGGTCGTGGCTTTTCGCCAGGCACCTGTCGGTCATGAGCTGTTTCTGAAACCAGAAATTGACTAGCATCCACTAGCAGAGGATAGACCATGACACAAATACACAACGCAAATACCAAAGAAGAATTTTTTTGAAGATCCGCTGGCTGAGCAGAACATTTGATCTTCAATTTGCAAAACAATCGGCATTTCTGCGTTAATTAAAAAAATTAAAATCTGCTAAATCCAAGTCATTTAACATCAAAGTCGATTTGATTCAGACGTACACGGACCCGATCGAGTAAGAAGGCTTAGCAAAACATTTTTTTAAGATGGATTTCCATAGGTTGTATTCTCCGTGCACGTATTTGGACAGCCGAGTTGGCCAACGGGAATGTCAATATGTGCACATCAATCTCAGCGTCGTCACGCCCTATTTCTAACAATCGTGCGCCATGTTGTGCGGCATGGATGATGTACGTCAAAAAAATTACAGTGCAAGTGTGCATCACAATATCACGTGTTAGGACAGGTTAACAGCCTCTGCTCTATCCGTCCATCCGTGCACTGATAACGGGTCCTATCTGCCAGAAACATGGCTAAACGTCTAACCATGAGAAATGTGTGCACCGTGTCACGGCCTGACCTCAAAAATGGTATTTATATGTTAAAAAAATCCAAAGTTGGTAGTTTTGTGTCACCTCATGCTCAAATGTGGTGGTTTTTTATCATTTTTTCTATTTGCTACTGTTCGAACATTGCTAGTGTATTTTTCTCCTACCAGGGAGTACTTTTTATAAATGCTTCTAGACTTCCTTTAGTGTGTAATTTCGTTCCAAACATAGACACTACAAAAATCTAGATGCATTCGTCTCGCAAAAGTTAAACATATTATCTTTTGAAACGGAACAAGTATTCCCTCCATCTATAAATAACTGACTTAAGTTTATCAAGATATAAAATGTATAGACGGAGGAAGTACTTTTTAATCGTCTTTGCATTCAAAAGATGTCTACAAACAATACCCGACGAGTTTTCTTTTTTTGTGATTAATCGCTTTGGTTTTTATTATCAGAATCCCCGGCACTCTCAAATGCCAATAAGTTTTTTTAACAGCGGAAAGGCCTAGGGCCTGGATACTGCATTAAATCCCAAGCGGTGCGGTACCAATTACAAAAAGGACCTTACAAAGAAAAACAATTTAGATCCGGTTTTGCCAATTACAAAACAGACCCTATCTAGAAAACAAAAAATGCAATCGGGTCCGCCGCCACCACTGACGAGCTCTGGCCTCAAGCAACGAGCTCCGCCGCCAATTCCAACAAGGCCACATGGAGCTAGGGAGGACAGGAGCGTCGTCGCGAGTCCATAAGAGGGCCTCCGATGGAGGTTGAAAAACACCTGACACATCGCCGGCGTCAGGGCATGGAGTGCTGTCTGCCAGCAACTTGAGTCGGCAGCCGAACTTGTGCTGTCGAGGATGATCTCTAGGAAAGCGCGGTACCAAAAATTCCCTGGCCGTCATCGCATCTGGTCTTCGCCGCATCGCTACCATCCTTCTCCACGCCACCCCGGCCACTAAGAGGGAGGAGCACCATCGCTGAAAGTGCAATGGATGTCGCCTAGAGGGGGTTGAATAGGCTTTTAAAATTATTACGGTTTAGGCTCAAGTAAATGCGGAATAAAACTAACGTTTAATTTATTGAGCACAAAACCTAGCCACTAGGTTCACCTAAGTGCACCAACAACCTATGCTAAGCAATACAAGCAACAAGGTGATAGCAAGAAATAAATACTTCAAGTACGATGGCTATCACAATGTAAAGTGCATAAGTAAAGGGCTCGGTTGAGAGGTAACCGATAGACGCGGAGACGAAGATTTGTTTCTCGAAGTTCACTTCCAAAGAAGCTACGTCTCCGTTGGAGAGGTGTGATGGCGCAATGCTCTCCGAACGCCACAAATGGCTGACCTCGAGGTGTGGTGGCTCGATGCTCACCCAACTCCACACAAGGCCTCACCTCGGATGCGGAAGCACGCAACTTACCGACGCCACAAAAGGCTCGCCCTATTCTCCCGAGTGTGCACCACAAAAGGCGGGCACTCGCTCCACTATGGGACGCTTGATGGCGGTCACCGAACCCGTACAAGATTGGGGCGAAATCCACAACTCAATTGGAGGCTTCCAACAACAAAGCCACAAAAGGCTACAATGCCACAAAAGGCCAACAAATCCACAAAAGGCTACAAGACTACAAAAGGTCAACAATCCAACCACATAACCGTCTAGGGTTCCAAGGAACCCAAGAGTAACAAGCCCTCAAGCTTGTACTCGTCGAATCTCCGAGGAGAACTCAAACCTATGCAACAAATTCAAGGGCAAGTCCTTCACTCCCAAATTCCAACAAAGCTACAAAAGCTATTGGGGGAATAAGGGAGGAAGAACAAAAGAGGAGAACACAAAACTCTCCAAGATCTAGATCCCAATGATTCCTTCACAAAGAAGGAATTTAGCTTGGGGGGATTGTAGATCTAGATCTCCTCTCTCAAATCCCTCAAAAAGATGCAAGAATCATAGGAAGGGAAAGGGAGAGGGAAAGCTTCTTCAAGGTCAACAATGGAGGAGAGAGAGAAAGCCAAGAACCAAGAAAAAAAGCTAGTGCCCACGAAGGGGAAGAGGAGCCCCTTTTAAAGGGCTCCCAGATCTTCCCGTTATGGGAATTCGTGACCATGGCCGGAACTTCCGGTGGGAGCCCAGAAGTTCCGGTGGCACATAGCCAATGGTCAAAAACTGCGATGCGAGAATCTGAAAACACGAGTCCTGATCGAAACTTCCATCGGTCCACCGGAACTTCCGGTGGAAGTTCCGACAGAAGTTCCGTCAAATAGACACATCCAAAACAGAAGGTTATTGAACGTGAGCGGAACAAGAACCGGAACTTCCACCGGAACTTCTGGCGGCAAAAATATTGGGTATCACCTTGGGAGAAAATACCATGAATATATATGTGAAGTATCCCCAAAGGTGTGGAGCCGGAAAACTCGCAAGATCAAAAACGACAATAAGATATGCAAGGGAAATCCTTAGACGATGAACTAGAGCTTGTTATGATGATGACCACAAGCTCTAGATCCTCTCATGGACAAGAACCAAATAACAACCAAGAAAGATGATGCTATGAATGTAAAGGTTTGAGCTCTCTCCGAACGATGCAAACGAGATACCCGCTTGAGAGCCCCTCTTGATAGTACAGCTATCTATCCAAAACCTGGTATCCCAACTAACAACATGAGACCGGCAAAAGAAAAGCACTATCAAGAACATACCTTTGCCTTGAGCATCCCACTTGAACTTGATGTAGACCGTCTTGTTCTTCTATAGTGGGAACACCTTTCTTGGATGCTCTTGCTGTAGGGGTTCGTAGCATGGAAAACAAAATTTTCTATCGCATGAACACACACAAGCTAAGATCTATCTACTAGATTGCAGCAACGAGTCGATAGAGTACTAACCCTCGAAGATTACAAAGCGGTTAACGAGAGCAGATTCTCGTGGGTGATGTAGTCGTACACTTGCCGATCTCAAGATCACGTAGACGATCCTTCCGGCGCTGTGTTCCGGCAGCGCTTTCGCGGTCGGTCACACGTTCGGTACTCGATGAAGACCTTCCTCTCCCTTGTTCCAGCAGGAAGCGGAGGTTGTAGTACTCTCCTCGCGATTCCGGCAGCACGACGACGTGGTGTCGAAAGTAGAGGGGAGATCCCGCAGGGCTTCGTCTTAAGCCGGTGCGAGTATGGTGGAGCAAGAGAGGTACCTTGGCGATCTAGGGTTTAGAAGCACCAAGGGGAGAGGTGTAGCCGGTGGCTAGGGTTTGGGGAAACCCTAGTCGGCGACTTGGGAGGAGCCCTAGGCGGCGGCAACTTGGAGGAGGCCGACGGCTTGGGGCTAGGGTTTGAGGTGTAGGGAGAGGGGGCGCCCTACCCCTCCTTATATAGGAGGGGAGAGGCGGTTTGGGGAGGAGAGAGTCCTCCTCCAACTCCTCCTCATGGCCGGCGGGTGGGAGGGAGTGGGACTTCCTCCCCAAGTAGGTTTCCTACTCTCCCTCCACCAAGCAAACTTGATATTTGACTTTTTCAAATTGGCGTTTGACTTTCAAACTTCGATTTGATTTCTTCTCTTTATTTTGCCCAGCCAAGTGACCTAGTACATGATGCAACCATTACAAATTTGTCATGACACATCCATGTACCCTTCCCCTCCGGAGTGCCGGACCTTCCGGACCATTCCTGGTGAAAACACCGAAATCATTCCCGAACTCCGAAACGGGACTTTCCTTATATGAATCTTATTCTCCGGACCATTCCGGATCACCTCGTGATATCCCGGATCCCATCCGAGACTCCGAAAAACATTCGGTCTCTTTCTCATAATACCATAACTACTCAAAACAACGTCGAATCCTTAAGTGTGTCTCCCTACGGTTCGTGAATTATGCGGACATGATCGAGACACTTCTCCGAACAATAACCAATAGAGGAATCTGGAAATTCATATGGCTCCCACATATTTCTACGATTACTTTGCGATCGAATGAACCACTTACATACGATACCAATTTCCCTTTGTCTCACGATAGTTTACTTATCCGAGGTTATGATCGTCGGTATCTCTGCATACCTAGTTCAACCTCGTTACCGATAAGTACTCTTTTCTCATTCCCGTGATATGTGATCCCTTGTGAGCCAGTCACATGCTTGCAAGCTAATTGGATGACATTCCACCAAGAGGGACCAGAGTATATCTATCTGTCATATGGATGGACAAATCCCACTCTTGATCCATGTGCCTCAACCCATACTTTCCAAACACTCAATGCCACCTTTATAGCCACCCAATTACGGTGTGGTGTTTGATGTCATCAAAGTATCCTTCCGGTGATGGTGATTAACATGATCTCATGGTCGAAGGAATTAGGTTACTATGTATCAGAAAGCTTATAGCAAATGAACTATATTAAATGACTTGATATTTATGCTATGCTTAACTATAGGAGTATGTCCATCACATCATTCTCCTAATGATATGACCCTGTTGTTAATAACATATTTATGTTCATGATCAGGAAACCATGCTCATATATTAACCAACAAGCTATTTTAACAAGAGGCTTTACTAGGGACTCTTCTATGTTTACAAATCACACAAGTATTAATGTTTCCGGTTAATACAATTATAGCATTGTATATAAACATTTATCATAAGTATGAAGATATGATAATAACCACTTTATTATTGCCTCTTGGGTATATCTCCAACACTTGCTTGATGAAGATGAAGACTTGCAAATTTCTCCCCATACTCCATGGGGAAACCTCTTCTTTGAACTTGTCTTCATCACTCCATGATCACGAGGATGGCAAGCTTCAAGCATGAGATCTTCTAGAGATGGTGCATCTTGAGCTCGCCCTTCTTCATCGCTTCTTGACGTTGTGCGGTGACCCAGCATACCACTACATGTGTAGTACACTATATTCGTTGACATGACATCCACAGGACACCGTTCCGTAAATATCACATCCCTCAGAGTGGTACAACAGAAATATTGCGGGTCCATATTACAAAGGTACACACATCATTATTATTACAATACATGAAGTTCAAGACTTCCAAAAGATCCAACTTACAAACCAAAATATAAGATGTCCAGCGGAAATTTAAAAGTAACAACTCCGACTAGGACTGGAGCTCAACAGCTTATTTTATAGAGTTCATGTTGTTCGGCTCCGTTGGTTACTACTAACTAGACTCTTAAGTGGACTCGTTCTCATCGACACCGTAACGGATCTCGTAGTCCACGCCTTCAACTCCTCCGGATAGATCAGGTTCTTCGTAGAACACGTCTTCTTGGCATTCAGCTGCGTACATTGGCACATCTTCGGAATCCTCAGAGTCTAAGCAAGGGATCAAAGGAAAGAATGAGTAACAGCGTTACCCAACAAGTTCATTATATGCAAGGTGGGAAGTTTGATGCTCTATCTACCACCTCGGATTATAAATCATTGGCGCTCTGCAGTTTTTGTAAATATTTCTTCAAAGATTGATTTTATTCTGAAAAGCTAAGACAATTAGCCTTCACAGGTTGACTAGAACTTTCATGGAGTTCCTTTGCTGCTGCGTTCGTAGCTCCTTCCCGGAAAAGGGAGTAACAAGTTACAGTTCTTACACTCTACAGAGGTGCGTTTACTTTACCCATGAGAGATCAACTCCTTGTTGCACAACCGGGCGTACTTTCCCGTCCACAATTCCATGATGTGGGGCCCAGTAGTTGGTCCAAGCCAATCACTGCCCCCTTCGCGACCCCGCATGCCTCCTTGGTGTACACCATGCCCACATAATGAATTACGGCAATGGTTTGTACAAACCGTTAGATGCCAGAACTATCGTGGGATGTTGAGGGTTCCCACCCATATGTTGCATATCCTCTACGAATTACCAATTAATATGCACGCTACGAGGATAACAGCCACGACCTGCACATCCGGCTTCATGCGAGAGGAAGAAGATACAGCTGACTTCTCTGTCCCATTCCAAATCTCATGGCTAACGCGTAATATACGGCGCTAGAATCACTGATGTCAGGGGTTATTAAGTTCCTACTTGATCATCATTGTTGCAATTAGAACTCTAAGTTCTATTGCTCCATCATATCACCACTTAGGATGATATCCATAATTTCTTTATTTGGGAAAATAATATTTTCTTTCTTTTATAGCATATATGGTAACACACAATTTGCAAATACTTTGAAAAAGACTCTTCAAAGGATATGAGCAAGTGATGAACTTGCCTTGTGATGGCAAGGTAGTGAAGTCTGATGCTTGCACTGGACCTTGAGCTTCTAGTTCTACAAAAACATCATTATTGCCCGATAAGGACAATATTTAAAGAAGCAAAATGATTATGCAAGTAATGTAATGCATTATTTGAATTTGTATGCATTTATCCCAAAGTTTTTCTTTTTGAGTAATAAAGGCTTATAAATATTTTTTTTAATATTTTATAACATATATTGAATTGTTTTATTTTATTTCCCTTTATTTGTCTTTTATTGATTTAATAATTCCTTTAGGAATTATTAATTATACCTTAATTTTATTACTAACTATTTATTTAGTATTTTTCAAAAATACTATAATATTAATAAATAATGAAGGTGATTTTTATTTATTTTTATCACCTTTCAATAATTTTGTAAAATTCCATAAGGAATATTTAAATTACAAAATTCTTATAAAAAATTGAATATCCAAAATTTGATATCTTATTTTATTTGTATAGACTGGATTATTGTGAATCCAAAAATATTTTATTTATAATTTTTGGACTATTATTCTATTTTCTAGAATTTTATTAAGTCCAGGGGTATTTTGGTATTTTCCTTTTTTATTAAAACAGGCCTAAAAGAATTTCTGGGCTGGTTTATCTGTATTGGGTCCTGTTGGCCCACTAGTACTAAACAAAAGAGCCACCCTGAAGGGTCTGGCCCAGCTCGGCCCATTCCTTACCGCCTCTCTCTCTCGCGAGTTCATCTTCTCCTCCTCTGACCCCGACCCTGTGGCCGGCGATGCCACCACCAGCGATTCCCGCCGCCATCGGCCATTCTGGTCGCCGCTGTGGTGCATTAGGGGGTTGTCGACGATGGCCGTTCGTTCTATCCAATTGGATTCGAGCCTAGGGCTCTCCTGCGATGGATCGATGTCATCCCGAATCCTAGGGTTTGGGGGATTTGCATGGATTCAAGTGCAGTTTTGGTCGTCGTGCATTGAGGTGATGCTCTGCACCTCCAGGCATGATCAGGGTCGTTGTCGTGGCACCGTGCGGGTTGCAGCGCCCCCTCTGGGGTGCTCCCCGTGCCGCCATGGCCGTCGGCCCCTCTGCTTCCTCTTCTATCCTTCAGCGAGGACCTATGGTGAGTTTGATTTCCCTCTCTTGATGCTCTCTGTTCTTGTTGATTTGATGCTAGATGTTAGCAGTGTCTTCTCTGGCTACTGTCTGATTCAGATTAGGATGATTATCCCTTTAGGGTTTCTGTGATGTGCTTATTCATGTACTGGAGGAATTGATTCATGTTTAGATGGTCTATACCTATACTGAATGCTTATTGTCCAGAGGCTTGTTGGTTGATCTGATGTATGGTGTTTCTGGTGGCTTACTTGATGATTTGATGCTTAGATTGCATCTGATTCAGATGATGTGGTTGTATGGGAACCATGCTTGGTAAAGCAAATGATCTGATAGCTTTCCACTGATTATTTGATTCATGGTCATGATTATGATAAGATACAACTACTGTTCTAGTGCTGTAAGCTTGGAAATTAATATGTGGATTGAGATCCTCATGATCTCAAACAGTGAAGTGTATTATGGGAATATTCTAGTTATGATTCCTGGTTTTTTACAGGAAAATGATTAGTTAGTTGATTTTCTAAATCTAGGATGATTTACTGTTGTTCCTGATTCATATTGAATTGCTCTTGTGACACCATCATGTATGGCACACAAGTTTAATTCTAAATCATGGATTTGGTTAGTTGATGCTTGAGACAATCTTGGCTTTGAAAACTAGAGATGCTCATATCTTAATTCCCTATGACCAATGATGTTGGTCTGAGGCTTAGGGATTCAAATCTTATCTAGTTGTTTCATCTAGATAGTCCTGGTAGTAGTACCAGCTATTCTTTATTGAATCATGGCTTGGAAAAATGATAATGAGCTTGATCAATCTATGGATCCCAAAGATTTGTTTCTAAGGTGCTACTCTTCCTTTAGAGATGTGCCTAGAAATAGATCATAGGTATATATATGATTGAATTGTAGAATATGGTTTAACAACCAAAGCTAGGATGTTGCTCTGAGCTCTGGTTGGATTCTGGTGCTTTGCTGTTTGCCTTTAGATTTTCAGAAATCCCTATGATGGATTCACCCCACTTGGGTGTATTCTGAGGGTTTGTTTTGTAAAACAACACATGCCTTTCTCTAAATAAGATGATTAGATCATGTGAAGGTTTTATGAAACTCACCACAAAAGCTGATATTTGTGGAGTAAATTGGTGATGATCTTGATCTGGTTTTGCTGGAATTCTGTTCTTGATCTGGAGCTAGCCTGCTCCTCCTAGCTCCTGGGCTTGGCCTTGCTGTCCACCTTGTTCATGCCCCTCCTTATGTCAGCATCCTGGTGATGTTTGGGTTAATCTGGTGGTTGGTTTGGCCGCTGTTCTTGGTTTACTTGCTGTTCACCCTGGCTGTGTTGTGGTGTGGTGTGGTGTGGTAATGCACTGGGGTGCTTCCCCATGGTTGTGCTCTGGTTTTGTTTGATCTGGATGTGCTTGTGTAGTCGACAGCACACCCTTGCATGCTTGTGTGTGTGCAGTCTGTGTGCCTGCTATGCACATATGGATAGGTTCAGAAGATTTGATCTTACTTTTACCTTGGATGGTGAACTGATCCCTTTTGGCTGTCCTTTGCATTCTGGCTGTGAATTTATGAAAGATGAAATCTTTCATATTGGTGAAACTTGCCCCTCTTTAACATTTCTCAATGATGAGATTGTCAAGTGCACCTCACTGACATATCTGAGAGAAATACATACTAACACTAATCTTGTTTTATTTCTGTGTAATCCTTGTTTTGCAGGTTCAAAGATAAAGATGAAGATTAAGTTTAGGTTTTAGATATAGGATAGTTAGTAGATGTAATTTTCTTAATCCTTTGTAATTTTTTTATAGTTCATGTAATCTTTATTTTATTCAATTGTAATAAAGATTATGTTATTATTAATAAAGAAGATTCTTATTCTTTATTTTATTGTATCTTGTTTATGTCTTTATAATATGAAAATGAACTTCATAATTTCTATTGTTTTGAGATTTAAGTTATACTACCTATATCTTAATTAATTTAAGATTCAAATATTATATCTAAATCATTTAAATTATTTTTCAAACACTTAAGTTTTTTAAATTCAAACCCCTTTCAAAACACACATAATTCTTTTAAGATCACATAAAAGTTTATAACAATCCTACTTTAAGTCTAAACCTAATCTTAAAGTAAGAAAGAAACATTGATCACTTAAGATTTTATTTGGCGAAAATTTTACCCACTTTTTCACAAATAGATGCATGCAACAATACATAATCCTAAATCTACCCTTCGTTAGGTTCCTAAATGCTGGGATGTTACACGTTGATCCATCTTGATGCAACTCTTTGCACTTTTCTTGATCAACCTTCAAGCTCCTTCTTTCAACCTTGAGACCAAAACATGGCCCAAGCGATGCCAATGGACAAACCTACAAGTGAAACTCAATTTACGCATTAGTCCATAGGGACTGTCATTAATTACCAAAACCACACATGGTGGCATACATGCCCTTTCAACCGCACATAGCCAGATCCAGCGGAAGCCGATAACCTGGACCTTATTTGAGGAGCTAGAGGAGTTCCACACCGTCGCTGCATTCGGCTCTCTCCATGAGAGCACTGCCGCGCCGCGAAAATCCACCTCCCGAGACTGGGCACGGTCTACCTCGCCCAAAATCTGAGCTCCAGAGGCTTTCGTTATTTATAGGGATGCAAGGTCCAGCCATTCCCGCTTGCGCCGCCGCCTGCCACCAGCGAGACCCATCAAAGACGAGGTGGTTCATGGCGTCGAATATCTGGAAGACGGAGATCTCCAACCTACCCCCAAACGTCACCATGGGCACACTACATAAGCAAAAAACTAGACCTAGCCCTACTTCTACTCAGAACAAAGGAAGCACAACAACCTACACCATCCTCCTGGCCGTTGGCCCAAGAGCCGCCGAAAGGGAGGAAGGGAAGGGGTGCCGACATGGTGAGGAAGCCGAATCTCAATGGGTGGAGCAGAGAGAGAGGAGAAGTCCAGATGCCAATAAGTTCATACAATCCTCTAGCAGAATAGCCAGGTTATACACAACTTATTCCCATAGCCTAATTTCGCTAAATTGTGAGCTACCTCATTATATGATCTAAGTACATGCATAACCAAGTGATCGTAAAAATCACCTAGGCTTCTCATGATATTTCTGCTAGAGGCCAGTTTGCTCATCTACTCAGGTCCATCCACTCTAGATCCGTCTTGGCCGTAAACTATTTGTTTCCAAGATGATCTTGCCCATTTGCATCTCCTTTGCAAGTTCTAAATAGCTATGCCCTCTCCGAGATATGATCATAGGTATCAACCATACCTTAGTTTGATCTTGTTAAAGCTAGGTATTCTTTACTCGTTCTGTGATACAACAATATTGTGACCGAGTAACATTCTTGCAAACGGTGTTGATGTGATATCACCGAGAGGGCCCAAGTATATTTTTGTCATTTGGATGGACAAATATCATTCTTGATCCATGAGCCTCTCATAATAATTTCAGAGTACCCAACGACACATTTCTAGACACCTTGTTATAGTGTGATGTTTGATGCCATCTAAGCACTCCTCCAGAGTTAGTGATTGAAATAATCTAATGGTCTAAGAATTAGGGTTACTTCACATGTGTTTGATATAGCAATGTAAACTTAATAACTAGATTGTTATTGCTATACTTACTTTGGGTGTATGTTTATCATATCATTCTTATAATGGAAAGATTCCGTTATTAATAACATCTAGTGTTCATGATAAAAAAACCTTGATCATCTGTTAATCAACGAGCTAGTTAAATAAGAGGCAGTGCTAGGAACTCTGGTATGTTTATTAAACACACATGCATTAACGTTTTCGATTAATACAATTCTAACATGCTAAATAAACATTTATCATAAACATGAAATAAGATAATAACCATTTTATTATTGTCTCTCGGTATATTCCCTTCATTATTTTCATATCTACTACCTAGATCCGCACTAGAGACTCTTGAGAGTAAACCCTAAACCCTAATCGCCGTCCCAACACCTGCCGCCACTTCAGCCTGATGTCGTCGCCGCAAAAACACAAAGCCAAGAAAAACCACAAACACCGCCGCACAGCCTCTCTGTTGCCGCCACCTACAACTTGATACTCAAAACCCTACAACTACAAGCCCATACACCCGCATCTCCGCAATTTCTGTCGTTGCGCCACAACCACAAAATCATGTCGCCACTGCAATACCTTTGCTACTATCGCCATGTCTTCTTCAACGTCTTCTTTGACATCATCGGTTACTGCTGATGACCCACAAGTATAGGGGATATATCGTAGTACTTTTGATAAATAGGAGTGTCAATCCCAACGAGGAGGAGAAGGTGCTGACTAGTGGTTCTGGATCAAGAATTCACTGTAAAATACTAGCAAACGGATTTTTAGGGTTTTTTGATAATACAAAGAAATAAAGTGCAAGTAAATAAAGATACAAGAATAATTGTAGCAAGTGGCCCAATCCCTTCTTAGCAAAGGACAAGCCGGTGATATTACTTATGAGAACCAAATGTTCTCGAGGACATATGGGAATACTGTCAAGTTCTTTCGCTTCATATAGTTGATTAATCTTCTTTGGTTTGATAAGTGTTGTGTGGGTGAACCTATGCTAATGTACCGACCTTACTTGGGCTAATACATACTTGTGATTAAACCCCTTGCAAGCATCTGCAACTACAAGAAAGTAATTAAGATAAAAACCTAACCACATCATTAAACTCTGAGATCCTACACTCCCTTGTGCAAAAGTTTCTCAACGGGGTTCAGGTTTCTCTCACTTCGGCAACCCCACAATTAGTAGCCAAATACACAATGCATTCCCCTAGGACCATAAATGGTGATGTATCATGTAATCGACGTTCACATGACACCACTAAAAGAATAGCACCACAACTTAAATATCGAATCATTGAATAATACCTTAACACAATTGCACTACTAACAACATGAATTCTCCCATGTCCTCAAGAACTAAACGAACTACTCACGAGACATCATATGGATCAAGATCAGAGATGATATGATGATGAATAACAATCTGAACATAGACAATAATTCAATGGTTCCACTCACAACCATCAACTACAAAAGTAATCAACATCGGGAGAGTTTCCCCTAAGAACTATGCAAGATTCAACACAATTGTTACAGCAGGATGGAGTGGTGATGATGGTGCTGGTGGAGATGGTGGTGAGGATGATGATGATGATCCCGATGAAGTCTATCTTGATGATGGTGTTGATGGCGATGATCTCCCCTCTCCAGGAAGGAATTTCTCCGGCAGAAATCTGTCTGCCGGAGAGCTCTTTCTCTCTCTATAGTTTCCGCCCCGCAGAGGCGGCTGATGACCCACAAGTATAGGGGATCGCAACAGTCTTCGCGGGTAGTATTACCCAATACTTGCAAGCCTTAACAACTGAGTTATCAGTTCAGCTGCACCTGGAAATAGTTCTTGCTCACAGAATTTTATCTGTAGCAACAGTTTGTAGTAGCAACAGCAAAGCAACAACAACAGTGAAACAGTAGCAATAGTAACAGTAAATAGTGGGATTCGAGTGCGGTAGACATAGGGATGGATGGATGGGCGTTGCATGGATGAGTCTAAACACGTAACTTAAAGATCTACGCCATTGCAGATAAATAATAACAAGCATCCAAGTACTAAACAATCCTAGGCATGTGCTCCAAATATAGTCATACGTGCTCGCAATGAGAACTTGCACAACATCTTCTGTCCAGCCAGCCCGTGGCAGCGGGGCCTCTAGGGAACTACTGGCAATTAAGGTGCTCCTTTTAATAGAGCATCGGAGCAAAGCATTAACACTCCATGAACACATGTGATCCTCACACCACAGCCATCCCCCCGGTTGTCCCAATTATTGTTACCTTGGGGCCTTTGAATCCGGACAAATATATGTGTACACAACTTGCATATAAGATCACAAACAATACTATCATAATGATTCAATAATAAGTTCAGATCTGAGATCATGGCACTCGTGCCCTAGTGACAAGCATTAAGCACAACAAGTTGCAACAAAGTCAAATAGCACTAATAGAGATACTAGGCACTATGCCCTAATAATCATATTCGATTACATGATAGAACTCATCCAATCCCTACCATCCCCAAGCCTACAATGGGGGATTACTCACTCATGGATGAGGGAAACATCGGTGGTTGATGGAGATGCGTTAGTGATGACGATGGCGATGATCCTCTCCAAATTACCCGTCCCGTCAGGGTGCCAGAACGAAGTTTTTGGATCCGAATCTTGGTTTCTGGTGGCGGCGGCGGAGCGGAACTCTTCCTGGAAAACTATCGAACCCCCCTTGGTTTTTAGGTCGAAAGGCAACTTATAGGCGCCGAGGGAGGCCGAGGGGGTGCTTGGGGTGGCTGCACCCCCTCCAGGCGCGGCTAGTGGTGGGCCCGCGCCTGGGGTGGGTGTGCCCCCCCAGGCCTCCTCTCCGTCTCGTCTTTTGGCTCCGTGGATCTTCTGGTGAACTATAATTTTTGGTATATTTTCCGGGATTTTTCCTGATAGTTCATTTTCTGCACAAAAACAAGACACCAAGGTAATTCTGCTAAAAATAGCGTCAGTCCGTGTTAGTTGTATCCAAATCACACAAGTTTAGATAAGAAACAATAGCAAAGTGTTCGAGAAAGTAGATACGTTTTGGACGTATCAACTCCCCCCAAGCTTAGCTTATTGCTGGTCCTCAAGCAATTTAGTTGAAAACTGAGTGCAATAAAAGAACTTTCACAAACACTTTGCTTCATATGATATAAATATTCTCAGCACAAGAGTAGATGCTTAGACAATTCATAATAAAGAGTATGCAATTAAGTCTACTCAATAGTCAATGCAAGCTATGAAAAGAAACCAACTCAATAATAATAAGTAGCATGAAACATAAACATAAGCAACATTGCAATGCTCATAATAAGGTATGGTAGAGTGGTATCTCGCTTGCCTTTGTTTGAAGAGCACAATATAAGTGCCAAGGCACCTCTGAAGTTCACATGAAGACTAGAAGTAAAGATATCAGAGATACAAGCATCAAAGTCATGACATAATTAACCAAGTTTTGAGACAAACATAAGAATGACAACTATGCTCTTAAGAAGGTGCTCATAGAATAAGTGGTGACTCAACAAGGTTGTGAAAACGGTTTTGAAAGGTTTGAAAGGCTTCCAAATGCTGAAAGGAAGGTACTCATTAGCTTTGAGCTCTCATTGCCCCTATCATAGGCATCTTCATGTGGTTAAGGTGAAAGTGAGGTCCACTCTGAATCATATGCTTGATAGACCATAAACTGGGAATCCCAAGTCCCTTGAGTACGAGGGCCGCTCCGTATGCTACTCAACTTTGGTCACCTGAAAGTTCTTGTCATTGTAAATACATGCATATCATAGAGAACCACCAACGAGGTACCCCTTGCACATGGTACAGGAGCTTTCCCATAACCAAAATGACAAGACAAGCAGACAATGAGCATCTCAGCAATCTTTTTATTTACCATGTGCATAGCTTTTTATTGAGGATGCTTCATAGATGGTCATTATGGTGATGCTGCAAGTTTCCACCATGATTAGGCATGGCTTAGGCTAGCGTCCCAAGCGTTACACAATGTATAAACTCCATGAACTCACAAGCTCCCCTTTTATTTCACATCGTCGACATCCGTAAGCAAAAGAGCAAAGTATCAACTGGATGAGATATCCAAAAAGTGTTGAAAGCGTTCCCCATGACAACACGGATCTGCTGACTCTCGGCATATAATTTGCAAGCATATAACTTTCATGGGCTAGTCACAATGGTTCAGGATTATTAAGCGCAAGTAATAAAGTGTGCCATCAAGTTCGTGAGAGCTTTACTAACTAACTTTCTCAAAATAGACAAACATTTTATTTGGAACAAAACACGACATATAGAATATGCGCTGAAGTAGCAAATGATGCTAATAGGTAGGTATAGTGGACACAGCTGGAAATATTGGTTTTGGGGAGTCGGAAGTACATGTAGAGCTCATACTCAGTGCAAGTGAAGGCTAGCAGTAGAGAGGGAGCGACAAACGAGAGAGCAATAACTGTCATAATCATGCTTGGAACAAAACAGGACTAATTATGGCATGAAAGTGATACAAGAACTCTGAGGCAAAATAAATCATTGAGGCTTACTGACTATTGATTAGTCATATACATGCGTGAGCATGTGCCAAGTTGATTCACATGAACAGTCAGAGGAGGATACCACAATATCATACCAAAGTATGAATAAAACAATGCAAGCAAACATTCATATGACATGCTACAAACTATTAGCAAGCTAGAGCTAATCACAAGCAAGTAAGAACTACTAAGTATCCATAATGACATATACCTTACACAAACAGGCTAAGCATGCTCACAATGATGAGTATATGTACAAAAATGAAACAAATAGAGTTCGTTACCAGCCTCTTACCACTCCTCGAGTTGTCTTAATCTTCATTATTGCTCTTCACTTGTGTGACTCGAATGATAACATGAAACCAAAATCTACTGAGAATGGCTGAACCCTGCAAAGAACTCACAAAACCAAAGAAGAACAACAAATATTTTTGGTGTTTTCGTTTTTTTAGAAACAAGAAAACAAAGAAAAACCAAACAAGAGGCAAACAAAGCAAAACAAACAAAGCAAAATCTTTTTGGATTTTTATTTTAAGGCAAACCAAAGCAAAGAAACAACAAATTTTTTTTTGGTATTTTTGTGTTTTTGAGAAAGAAGCAACAAAAACCAAAAAGAAAGCGAAAAATGGATATACAAAGAACCGATCGAGCATGATATAAAGGTGAGCATGACGTTGGTATACCTCCTCCCAAGCTTAGGCTTTTGGCCTAAGTGGGGCTCAATAGCATGGGTAGTAACCCCATGCAGGTGGGTCATCATAGGAATGATCATAGTCAGGCACCTGCGATGAAGAAGAAGACGCGCCCCAATCAAATGAGGGTTGCTGGTATGAAGACTCTCCCAAGTTGGAGGGCTAAACCAAATTGTCTTCGGCATCCTCTTCAACATTCTCCTCTTGCTGGGAGAGCTCCGCCACATATGTGTCAACCTCCTCCGTAAGCGACCATCCTTGCCTGTTATCAAAATTAAACAAAGCAGGTGCATGCAAATAAACTATTTTCTCAATCCTACCCTTTCTTTGACCTTGCTGGGCAAAAGATAATTCAAACGGCAAATTTCTCACATTAGCCCCCAAGGAAACAAAATAGTCCTGATGACCCACAAGTATAGGGGATCGCAACAGTCTTCACGGGTAGTATTACCCAATTTATTGATTCGACACAAGGGGATCCAAAGAATACTTGCAAACCTTAACAACTGAGTTGTCAGTTCAGCTGCCCCTGGAAATAGTTCTTGCTCATAGAAGTTTATCAGTAGCAACAGTTTGTAATAGCAATAGCAAAGGAACAACAACAGTAAAACAGTAGCAATAGTAACAGTAAACAGTGGGATTCGAGTGCGGTAGGCATAGGGATGGATGGAAGAGTGTTGCATGGACGAGTCTAAACATGTAACTTCAAGATCTAGGGCATTGCAGATAAATAATAACAAGCATCCAAGTACTAAATAATCCTAGGCATGTGCTGCAAATATAGTCATACGCAAAGGCGGACCTAGAAAAATTTCAAAGCCTGGGCAAGCTGAGAGCATCTCCAACGAGCGCTATAAAAAGGCGTGTGCTAAAACCATTTTACAACGCGTGTTTAGTGATTTTAGCGCGCGGTAGGCTACAGTTGCACCAGGTGCGCTTTAATTCGTGTGTGCAAGCAAAGCTGCACCAGGTGCTATAAAATATGGTGCCACAAACACATTTTTTCACAAAAGTGCATCAACCAAAGATCAAACAAACCAAATAAATAGACTAGAAATAAATATACAATAGATGGAAAATAAAACAGACTAAAACTCATCACCATCGACGGAGGTAGAGGAGAATAGGTCGAGCCAATGCTCGTCGTCGTTGCCGATCATCGACAGACCGGCTTCCTGCATGAGGATGAACTCCTGGCGCGCTACTTTGTTGGCCCTCCTCGTCGCCCGAGCCGCCTTCCTTGCCGCAAAGAAATCGACCTTAGCCTCAGACGTTTCCGAAAAGTGGCTCGCCCATGCCACCTTGGCGTGCTCATCTTCCTTAGGGTGGTAGAGGTGTCGCTTCTCCTCGACCGTGATAAGGCACGGTGACGGTGTCAGCATCTCCGCCTTGTCGCACGTATTGACGTCGTTGAAGTTGAGGTCCCGGTGTTGGCGGCCGATACGCCACACCACCACATTGTACAAGGTCTTGCTACAATAGCGAACAGTATTTTCGCGCCATGGAAGTTTTGTGGTTTAGCGAGAATAGCGAACAATATTTTCTACAAGGTCTATGATGAGAATCTTCGGTGATATCTCTGGCGAGGTATCCGGCGAAATAGCGAACGGTATTTCTTCGACGAGGCCTCAGATAAATCAATCTTTTTTCTATTTTTTGAAGTGAACTTTTTTTCTGCTACAATATTGCAAAACCATGATATTTATAGCAAAATCAGGACCTTTTTAATTAAAAGATAATTTGGAGCTATCCTTAGGGTGGTTTAGTGCTTCATTTGGGAATCGGGGATTCTGGGAGCAACGATAGAGAACGGCGTCGATACTTTTTTTTTTGGAATCCATCGGTAATGTTGCAGTTTCAGCAATCTAAGTTATTCCAGAGATTGTGGCCCATAACGCGCAGACGTGGAGGCATAGACCAACTGCCAAAAGAATTGGACAGTGTAGCCCGGGCAAGGCAGTGTTTACGCGTCATTTTTCTCTAAGCTAATCGATGTTCACCAGCGTCGCGCGTGAGCGAAGCCCGGGCAGTCGCCCGGGCAAAAGGGATGATGCGTCCGCCCGTGGTCATACGTGTTCGCAATGAGAACTTGCACAACATCTTCTGTCCAGCCAGCTCATGGCAGCGGGGCCTCTAGGAAACTACTGGCAATTAAGGTGCTCCTTTTAATAGAGCACCGTAGCAAAGCATTAACACTCCGTGAACATATGTGATCCTCACACCACAGCCATTCCCTCCGGTTGTCCCAATTATTGTCACTTTGGAACCTTTGAATCCGGACAATGATATGTGTACACAACTTGCAGATAAGATCACAAATAATACTATCATAATGATTTAATAATAAGTTCAGATCTGAGATCATGGCACTCGGGCCCTAGTGACAAGCATTAAGCACAACAAGTTAAAACAAAGTCAAATAACACTAATAGAGATACTAGACACTATGCCCTAACAATCATACTCGATTACATGATAGAACTCATCCAATCTCTACCATCCCCAAGCCTATAGCGGGGGATTACTCACTCATGGATGAGGGAAACGTAGGTGGTTGATGGAGATGCGTTAGTAATGATGATGGCGATGATTCTCTCCAAATTCCCCACCCTGGCAGGGTGCCAGAACGGAGTTTCTGGATCCGAATCTTGGTTTCTGGTGGCGACGGTGGGGCGGAACTCTTTAGGGAAAACTATCTAACCCCCCTCGGTTTTTAGGTAAAGGCAACTTATAGGCGCAGCGGGAGGCCGAGGGGGTGCCTGGGGTGGCTGCACCCCTCCAGGCGTGGCTAGTGGTGGGCCCGTGCCTGGGGTGGGTGTGTCCCCCCCAGGCCTCCTCTCCATATCGTCTTCTGGCTCCGTGGATCTTCTGGTGAAATATAATTTTTGGCATATTTTCCGGGATTTTTCCTGATAGTTCATTTTATGCACAAAAACAAGACACCAAGGTAATTCTGCTGAAAACAACGTCAATCTGTGTTAGTCGTATCCAAATCACACAAGTTTAGAAAAGAAACAATAGCAAAGTGTTCGAGAAAGTAGATACGTTTTGGACGTATCAGCGGCAGAATCTTTCTGTGGTTGCTCTTCGTGTTTTAGGGTTTCGAGGAGAAGATATAGGCGAAGGAGCAGAGCAGGAGGTGGGCTAGGGTGACCACACCCCCTGGTGGCGCAGCCTAGGGTGGCCCGTGTCTGGGGGGTGTGGGCCCCCTGTGGCCCATCTCAGCCTCCCCTTCTGGCATCCTTCGTCTTCTGGAAAAATATAATTTTCCATATATTTTCTGGTATTTTCTGATCTTCGCGAAAATTGCATCAAAACACCGAGTTTTCCATCAGAAACCTAACTCCGGCAGTTCATCCTCCAAGAATCATCCAACATGCAAAAATAGATTAAATGACATAAGTATCACCTCTTAGTATGAAATATATCAAATGTATAGCAGTAAATTATGATATAGAATGGTGATGCAAAATGGACGTATCAACTCCCCCCAAGCTTAGAACTCGCTTGGCCCCAAGCGAAAACCGAGCTCAGTAAACATGCCCATAGGTTTATGGAGTGAAGTGTCGATAAAAAGAATACGGACAAGAAGCATCACATTCACCAACAGACAACTCATAAAAGAAAGCAACTCACCATTATATAACTTAACTTGCAACGAGTATGAGAGTCACAATAAATATGCATTAAGACAAATCATAATTGGTAATGGCAAACTTTGTTCTTGGTCAGAACAGTTGACAAATCATACTTGGTTTTCAAGCAAGACTTTTGTAAAGAAGTTTATAGCAAGATCCCCCTTTTGCTCAAACATAAAAGGCTTTTCACAATGATGGTTTCAAAGTAATACTCATTCAGATAAGATTTTTGTGCAAAACGAAGAAGATAAGAAACATGATTGAATAAATCATCATATGAATGATTGAAACACAACAACTCAAATGCTTGCTGGAGATAGAAAGGAACAGGTTTACTGACTCAACTAAGAAGTAAAAGAAAGGACCTTCACAGAGGGAAGCAGGGATTTCAAGTTCATAAAGAGCTTCCAAAAGATTATGGTACTTACTAGCTTTGAGCTCTCATTGCCCTATCATAGGCATCTTGAGGTGATTAAGGTTAAAGTGAACAAATATGGAGTATATGCTTGACGAAGTATAAGTTGGCAATATCATGTCCCTTGAGTACGAGGGTTGTTCCTCATGCTACTCAACTTTAGTTACCGGTAAGTTCTTGTCATAGTAAATACATGTGTATCATAGAGAACCGCCAACAGGGTACCCTTGCCTCATGATATAGGAGCTATCCCATATCAAAATGACAAGGCAACAGACAATGAGCATCTCAGCAATCTTCTTATTTACCATGGGAAAATGGTGATTTTTTCTCTTCTTTTCTTTTTTTGTCTCTCTGTATCTTTTTTTTATATAAGAAGAATGCTTCATAGATTGCTCACTATGGTTATGCTGCAAGTTTCCACATGATTTAGCATGGCTTAGGCTAGCGGCCCAGGCGTTTTTATAACACATATACATAACTCCATGGACTTACAAGCTCCCCTTTTATTTCACACCGCCGACATCCATAAACAAAAGAGCATGATATCAACTGGATAATATGTACAGGTGTTGAAAGCGTTCCCCGTGACAGCACGGTTCTGCTAATCCCAACTTATAAGTGCAAGCATATATAACATAGATGACACAATGGTTCAAGTTTATTAAGGGCAGGAAAATAAGGTGCGCCATCAAGTTCGTGAGAGCTTTACTCACCAGTAAAATGGTAAAAAGATGAAAGGTAATGATGTGATACTGCGACACTCCCCCAAGCCTGGAACAAGCTAAGGGGATGCCAAAACCTGATGACGAATTATTCCTTCGGTGGTGGTGTTTTATCCAGGGTGAGGAAAATCTCCAGCATCTTATGAAGTATATTATTCTCCTCTTGAAGCATATCCACCTTCTTCCTTAGGGCTCGGTACTTATCACAAAACTCATCAGTCATTTGAAGGGCTTCCACTGCCTCAGGGCAGGAACTGAAGTCTAGAACGGAGGTCATATCCCCTGCATATTATGAGAAAAAGCACGTCTAGTGTTAATTGTCCCTACCAAAGTAGGTTTTCTCGCCCTTGATCCCGTGGCAGTTTTTTCCTTCATGCATGCTGACAAGTTCTTTACTTCCCCCTCAACGCTCCAATCCATGTCTTTGCGCCTAGATGCGATCCTTTCTTCTTCCACGGGTTTCTTGCCCTTGTCGTTGGCGGAGACCATTGTGCCTCTAAACTTGAGAATATTTCCTGAAAGAAACAAATCGAAAATAAAACACGAGGAGAACACGATATACGGACCTCGGGGGATCCGGGTGATTATATATTACGAAGTTTTATGACATAAGGAAAGTACTAGGCGAAAACGGGACGGAGACGGGCTCCAGGGTGGTCACACCCCCTGGTGGCGTGGCCAGGTGGGGCCCGCGCCACTAGGAGGTGTGGCCCACCCGGGCTCCGTTTCCTCCCCTGTTTCGACTCATTACCTTCTGTATGGAATAAAAACTGCAAAAATATAATAAGAAAAGTTTTTCACGAACCTTCTGTTTTCAGCACTTTTACCTATTCAGAGACGGACTCTGCAGATTCTTTCTCTCCAACACTTGAAAGTTCCTTTCACACAAACCTCCACACAAGCTTCAATAGCAACATTAGTGCATGCAAAAACAATAAACCTTTGGGTTAAAACTTCAACTGAAATCCATCAAAACAAAAGATACTGTAGCAACTCCTTTCAAAAGCCCAAAAAGAATTTAAAAGGAAGTTGATTTAAGAGGCAAATGCAAACGATGGCAGCAATCTGTCAAAACAAACCAGCATGTAAAGATTGATTTTTTCGAAAATATTCTGTTACTCAAATAAAAAAGTGCAAAACTAACGAAAGTTGGATGACAACTTGGGTCACAGGCATAGAAAATTACAGATCAATCCAACATACTGATATTTGTCACGAATTTTTACAATGAAGCACAAAAATCTATCCCAGGAAAACAACTTTTCACAACTCCTCTACTTCTTAAAAGAGGTTGATCTTGACATAAAAACCAAACAAAAAGGATAAGGAGCAGTTATTACAGAGGTAATAACTTCCAAGACTCAAAGAAAAATAAAATGGGTTGTCTCCCAAAAGCTCTTTCTTTATAGCCATTAAGATAGGCTTGATAATTTCAATGATGCTCACATAAGAGATATGGATTTGAAATGAAGGAGAGCATCAAGAAGCAAATATCCAACACATTTGAGTCTAACCCACTTCCTATGCAAGGGAGTGTCATAAGAAAACAAATTATTGAAGCAAAATGCCACTAGCATAGGAAGACAAAACAAGTGCAACTTCAAAGATTTCAACATAAAGCGGGGAAACTTAATATTATTGAGATGCATAAAACCATGTTTCCCTCTCTCATAATAACTTTCAGTAGCACTTTGAATAAAGTTGACAATATAACTATCACAAGAAACAACTTTATCATCAGAATGAGCATACTTATAATCATCAAAAAGAGGTTTAAGGTCATAAACTAAATCAATAGAAGCAAGTTGTTCAACTCTAAAATCTTCATTAGGCAATTCATTTTCATACGGAGCTTTAGCAAATTTGGAAAAATTAAACTCATAAGATTCTCCATCAAACTTAGTTAAAATTTTCTCCTTCTTACAATCTATAATAGCTTCACAACTGTTCAAGAAAGGTCTACAAAAAATGATAGGACAAGTTTTACTAGCAGCTGAACCAAGCAGTAGAAAATCAGTAGGATGCTTAATCTTACCGCAAAGGACTTCCACATCTCTTACAATACCAATTGGACAAATGGTTTCTTTATTAGCAAGGTGAATTACCACATCAATGTCTTCAAGTTCACAAGGACCAATTTCATGCATAATTTCTCTGTAAAACTCATAAGGAATAACACTGGAACTTGCACCAATATAACATAAACCATAATAGCAATGATCACCAATTCTATCAGAAAGCACAGGGACACTAGATTTTCTAGCTTTACTAGGATGAGAGACAATATTAAAAGCTTCTTCACAAAAGATAATATGCCCATCCTCTACATTCTTAGTGACAAGGTCTTTCTTTATGGCTACTACAAGTTCAATATTTATTTGTTCATCAGGTTCTACAGCTTTCTTTGTACTCTTGCTAAACATATTAGCTATAATAGAATGTTCCTTTACCTTAGAAGGGAAAGGTATTTGCTCAATATAAGGTTTAGGCAAAATATGATCAACAATATAGACTTTAGTATTTCTAGCAGGAACATGATTAACAACATCTTTATAAGGTGCATGGTACTTGTTCCACTTCTTTTTAGGAATTTCAATATAAGAGGCAAAGGCCTTAAAAAAATTGGCAATACTTTGAGAATCAAGACCATACTCAATACTAATATCAAGGAAGTCATCAGTTTCCATAAAAGATTTAATGCATTCATAATCATAATTTATACCTGACTTTCTTCCTTTGTCATTCTCACATGCTTCTGTGTTTTTTTGAATATGTTCTAGAAGATCCCATTTAGCTTCTTCCTTCATACGTGTGAATGATCCAGCACAAGAAGCATTTAATAAATCTTTATCATGAAGAGACAACCTTGCATAAAAGTTATTAATTATAATATTATTAGGGAGTTCATGAATAGGACATTTAAGCATTAGTAACTTCAATCTTCCCCAAGTTTGGGCTGTACTCTCTCCATCACGAGGCCAAAAGTTATATATTTGATTCCTATCCTTATGAATCTCACTAGGAGGATAGAATTTAGAATAAAAGTGAGGTACTATTTCCTCCCATTCCATAGATTGTCCATTCTTCAGCAGCTTATACCATTCTTCAGCTCTTCATTTCAATGATATAGAGAGTAACTTCTTCTTAACTTGTTCCGTTGTGATACCTGCACACTTAAACAACCCGCATAATTCATGGATAAAAAGCAAGTGATCATCAGGATGGACAATTCCATCTCCAAAATAATAGTTATCCATAACACAATCAACAATTCTTGTAGGTATCTTAAAAGGATCTATCTCAGCAGGTGGTGATTCATCTACTACCCTAACAGTGGTATTCGCTTTTCCAAATAGGAAACCAATTGGGTTATCCATATTGGAAATAAAGTAATAAACAAAAATAAAAGCAATACTCACAGTAGATGTTTCCTTTACCAGTTCCACTCTTCAATAGTGCTTCACTCCCGGGCAACGGCGCCAGAAAATAGTCTTGATGACCCACAAGTATAGGGGGTGTATCGTAGTAATTTCGATAAATATGAGTGTCTATCCCAACGAGGAGAGAAAGGTGCTGACTAGTGGTTCTAGCTCAAGAATTCACTATAAATACTAGCAAACGGATTTTTAGGTTTTTTTGATAATGCAAATAAATAAAGTGCAAGTAAATAAAGATAACAAGAATAATTGCAGCAAGTGGCCCAATCCCTTCTTAGCAAAGGACAAGCCGGTGATATTACTTATGAGGACCAAACGTTCTCGAGGACACATGGGAATACTATCAAGTGCTTTCGCTTTATATAGTTGATTAATCTTCTTTGGTTTGATAAGTGTTGTGTGGGTGAATCTATGCTAATGTACCAACCTTACTTGGACTAATACATACTTGTGATTAAAACCATTGCAAGCATCCGCAACTACAAGAAAGTAATTAAGATAAAAACCTAACCACATCATTAAACTCTGAGATCCTACACTCCTTTGTGCAAAGGTTTCCTAACGGGGGTTCAGGTTTTTGTCACTCCAGCAACCCCACAATTAGTAGCCAAATACACAATGCATTCCCCTAGGCCCATAAATGGTGAAGTATCATGTAGTCGATGTTCACATGACACCACTAGAAGAATAGCACCACAACTTAAATATCAAATCATTGAATAATACCTCAACACAATTCCACTACTAACAACATGACTTCTCCAATGTTGTCAAGAACTAAACGAACTAATCACGAGACATCATATGGATCAAGATAAGAGATGATATGATGATGAATAACAATATGAACATAGACAATAATGCAATGGTTCCACTCACAACCATCAACTACAAAAGTAATCAACACTGGGAAAGTTTCCCCTAAGAACTATGCAAGATTCAACACAATTGTTATAACGGGATGGAGTGGTGATGATGGTGCTAGTGGAGATGGTGGTGAGGATGATGATGATGTTCCGGATGAAGTCTAGCTTGATGATGGTGTTAATGGCAACGATCTCCCCTCTCAGGGAAGGAATTTCCCCAGCAGAAATTTGTCTGTCGGAGAGCTCTTTCTCTCTTTATAGTTTCCGCGCCACAGAGGAGACGATATTTGTGTGGACGCTCTCCGTGTATTAGGGTTTTGAGGAGAAGATATAGGCAAAGGGGAAGAGCAGGAGGTGGGCCAGGGTGTCCACACCCCCTAGTGGCGCGACCCAGGGTGGCCCATTTTAGCCTCCCATTCTGGCATCCTTCGTCTTCTGGAAAAATATAATTTTCCATATATTTTCTGGTATTTTCCGATCTTCGTGAAAATTGCATCAAAACACCGTTTTTTCCATCAGAAACCTGACTCGGGCAGTTAATTCTCCAAGAATCATCCAACATGCAAAATAGATGAAATGACATAAGTATCACCTCTTAATATGAAATATATCAATGAATAGCAGTAAATTATGATATAGAATAGTTATGCAAAATGGACGTATCAACTGCCTTGGCCGCAGTCCTGGGAGCGCCGCCGACTCATCTCCTTACTCGTGATAATGCACTTGTCTGGAAAGCACTTGTCATCCCTGCGTTGCGTGGTGCACGGGTCCTAAATCCGGTGAAGGGACTTGAGGTTTCCCATGTAGAGGAAATTGAAGTTGAGGACGCCAACGACAAGCGCGTCAAGATTGAAAACTCTGAGTACTCTGCCTGGGTCACACGAAATCAACAAGTTCTTCGGTATATCTTAAATCCGTTGTCTCCAGATTTGCTCTCTCATGTCATCGGTCTTGATACCTCTGCTGAAGTATGGAAGGCAGTCGAATCCCTCAGTATGACTTCTTCTCATTCTCGGGCCCAACAACTTCGGTCTACTCTGAAAGAGATGAAGAAGGGAGATCTTTCGGCTGAAAAATACTATGACAAGATGAAAACAATTGCCTCTGAGCTCGCCGCTGAGGAATGCCTTTAGATGAGGACGAACTAATCTGGTCAATCTTGCATGGTCTTGAGGATTCGTACAACACACTGAAGGTGGCTGTTAATGCAAATTCAAATACTTCTCTAGATAATTTTGTTAGTCAGCTCAAGGCTTTTGATCAGTTGCACAAGTAGTATAGTGGTGATACATTCATCTCATCGGCCAACCTGGCGTGTAGGAGTGGGGATCGTACTCTACCTCCAGGTCACCAAGATGACCACCCTCGTCAAGATGACTATGGGCGCCGAGATTGCTATGATGATCTCCAGGACAATCATGGACGTCGTGATAGATATGATGACCGACATGATCGCTATGATGATCGTCGTACTAGTGGTGGTGACCAAGAATGCCGTTATGATGATTGTCCTCACCGTCATGACAATGATGGAGGGCGACGCCGAGATGATGGGCGTGATGATGGATGTCGAGATGACCTATGTCAATGGTACCTGTCAGATCTGCAAGATCCATAGCCATCCTGCCAATATTACCTGTCAGATCTGCAAGATCCATGGCCATCCCGCCAGCGGTAAGAAAAACATCCTGCCGACGCGATAGTGGGGCCCACCCCTTTCCGCCACTGCCAAAGGCGGGAGGTGACGAGGTTTGATCTCGTCAATGCCCATTGTTATGAGCTTGGGTTTTGGAGAATATGGGGATACTAGAGATGGCGGAACGGTTAACAGACAAGCAACCAGGGGACACGAGATTTACCCAGGTTCAGGCCCCCGGAGGGAAAACCCTACTCGTGCTTGTGTGCTCTTGATTACGGCAGAACCGAAGGTTACAGGGGTGCGCAGATGCAATCTGGCGTGGAGATGTGCATGCGGTGAGAAAAAAGGTGTCCTCCTCGTCGTACCCTCCTAGCCTTTATATAGAGATAGACAGGTCCCAGGCATAGATCGAGTCGGTTACAGGTTTAGGGTTTTGTCCCTTTGAATATTCTATCTATTCTAGTCTTGATCTTCAAGGATCCGAAGATGTCACGGGCTTGGGCCACCCAAGAATCTCCATAGGATGCGTATATTCTTGTGGGCCTTCCTTGGGATGGACCAGATATGCCAATGTCGTGTACCCGTAGGGTATAACCTTGTCAGTAGCCCCCGAGTGTTCAGTCGAATCGTAGATTCGGCTGAGGACTCTTCAATCTTTCGGGTGCGGCTGTTTCTGTTCATAAGAGGAAGAAAAAATGACTTTAGTTTGTAGGGATTGTTGATGCGTGTGCCTGACTCTCCTGACGGATCAGGGCCAATTAACTTTCTCGGGACAAAACAACACGATCTTCTTCAGATTCGAGTCCCTAGACTCGAACCTGGAACGGATGCTGGCGTAATTTGACTCAGGCTGTTGAGGTCTTACAGGAGTCGAACCCTAGTAGTTTTCAAATGATGTACCCAACGCGTCCGTCGGGATTTTCATCGCGCCTGTTGGCACAGATTTTTACTAGTAGAGCGCAGTCAAGTGCGTTACCATGCCATCAGATGGTATCTATAGGTCTTATCTTTGCGTCATAGACACAACATCCGAAATTTTATCACTACGGAGGTGTTTCGGGTGGCCAAGGAGGATGTTATTCACTTAGCGTTGGTTGGGGCAAAGTTGCCAAAACGTTTTTGCATTTTGATCCGAAAGATCACAGTCGAAGAATTCATAGGGTGCGCAACCAGCGCTCCCTATGGGAGTAGCCCCCAAGTGTATGTTCGAGTCGTATACTCGAAGAGAGACTTTAGTTCAGTCGTTGTCAGCTTCAGGTCCGTAGGACACAATTTTTTGGGTGCTTGAATCAACCCTCCCTATGGGAGTAGCCCCGAGTCCATAGTGGAGTCGTAGACTTGACGTAGGACTCGAAGAATCAATATTGGTGTGCTACCTTAGTCATTCCTCGGGTGCGCGACAAGTGCTCCTGATAGGAGTAGCCCCCACATAATTGCTCGAATCCCAGATTCGAGTGAGTACTTTTAGTCATCAGTTGAAGATTTCTAACCATTACTAGTGTGATTTTGATGACGTCAGTGCTGACGATCGGTAACCTCAACCGTCTACAAGGAGATCATGCCCAAGGGTGCTGCCCTTGAGGATGTTGATTCTCTGGCGGATGCGCTGTCAGAGGATGCTCCTGCGGCCTACAAGTGCAAGCAGAAAGGCATCGGCGCTTCCATGGGGCTGGCCATGGCCATGGCATCTGGAGTGGAACTCGATCTTCACCAGGTCACCTCCCAGATGCTGACATCTCCCGGTGGCTCCGAGGTAGCCTTTGATCTCTTCGCTTCTCGTTGTAAGCGGTATGGTCCGAAGCTTATCGACCTGCTGGCGGACTATGCGGCGAGGCAGTAGGGAGAAGCCAGGGAAGGCACTCTGGCTCCGACGCCACTCCGGATACGGCTGCTTAGGCTTTGTCGTTGTATCTCTAGGATAGTTTACCTTCTTTTGTAATGTATACTTTTGGTGATGAACAATTTCTCCTTGTGCCACGCAGTGGCTTTTGATGTATATAAATGATGTTTCGAGTTGTTGCCCAAGACATGTGTTGTTTATATTCGTGGTTGCTTTCCTTTAGGGACCTTCGGGTAAGGCTCCCGTGAGTACTCCGACTGCTCCTCAGCCGTGACCATCTTTGGATGATGCGTCGCAGCTTGTTTTTCTTCGTGACCGCGTTCGCAGTCTTGAGAAGGAGATACTTGGCATTCGAGGCCATGTGGATGTGTGGAAGTCGAAGGCGGAGCGATCCACTGCTAGGGAGGAGTATATGATGGGGGAGCTTCATGTAACATCCCAGCATTTATGACTAAACGAAGGGTAGATTTAGGATTTTGTGCATCTGCATGCATGCATCTGAAAATCCGGGTAAATTTTTCGCCAAATTAAAAAGACTAGAGTGATCAGTATTCTCACTCCGATGAATTAGGTTTAGTGTCATCAGAAGGGGAGTGATATGAATTTTGACATGACCTCTATTGTTTTCTGGAGTTATGAGGGAAGAAATTTGACTTATAAACAATTATTCACAATAATACAAATACAAGTATTATAAATAAAAGTATAAAGACTATTAAAATCCAACATTACAATGTTCTTTTACAATAAAAGAATAAAGGAATATTACAATTAAACAAATAAGTGAAAAAAGAAAATAGAAAATGAATTACAATAATTAAACAAATAGAAGAATTCTTTATTAAAAGAATATATATTGCATTAGTCTTTTATAATAAAGGAATAATAAGAATGGTTACTATAATAATATAAATTAATGTATTACAATGTTTTTACATTAATTCTTGATAGAAAAGGAAATTACAAAAAAATGGGATAAAAGAAAAATCCTAGAACTAATCTTCATCTTCACATCTTCTCATTTCCTAATCTTGTTCCTGTAAAAGCATGAAGTAAACAAAATATAGTATAAAAAAGTTTGGGGGGGGTTAGAATTACTCTCAGTAATGCAATGTGATGCATTTCTTGTCACATCATTGAGTTTTAGAGAAGAAAACTAGTCAAGTGTAAATTCGTTCTTATCAAATTTGTCTCAGCACAGCATCATTAACATAAATGGGGCAAGTTTCACCAATGTAGTAAAAGGTAAAAGTCAAATAGTAGAACCATCAGCAAATATCAAGATATTTTAACTTAATCTGATCCATAACATCACAGCAAGCATACAAGCAGCTCACACACATATGCAACTATGTGTGCTGTCAGCACCACAAGAGAGCAACACATGGAGAGGCAGCACCAGCCGTAGCAGGGCTGCTAGCATATCCATCCCACACACACCACGAGCACATAGTTCCTCCACTAGCTCTAGAGCACCACAAAGAACATCACATGTTCTTATTAGATTTTCCCAAAAACACACAGATCAAACCACCTCACTAGCAACCTAGTTTCAATCATGTACTCCTAGCAATCTGGTTGCTTCAATGAGCCATCCAGATGTAGGTCAGGATCAAACAAGATAAGGAGGAGGAGAAGAATATCAAGAAGGAGGCTAGTAGCAGATCAGGGAGGAGAAGGTCAACAAGATCAAAACCACAACATCAGGAAGAGCTACTCAAGCTCAATTTAAGACATACCAAGCATCATCATATACTGCTCAACATCAGGTTGCTGTTCCTCTCTAAGACAGCCAAAATGTTTGATATCAATTGTTCTCCTATTTTCTTTTCCCAAGATGGATTTTGGGTAAGAGAGAGCTCTCAGTATAGTGTAGAAGTGCTACACTAAGTTCATCCCAGAGCTGTTAAAAGCCAACAAGAATTTGTTCTTATTTTACATCTGGCCTCAGAACCACATCATGGGCAAGGATTGGACTAAATCCTAGTCAAGTATATTTTAGTAGATCATATAGTTGATCTAGACAACTGTGCATCCTCCAGAGAGGTACCACAGCAGCTAGATCATCTATAAAGGCTACAAATCTTGCATATAGGACATAGCCAATAAATTAAAGCATCAAATTTATAAAATTTTAAGCAATCTAAATCATTTTCCTAAGTGATGGTCACCAGGAATCATTCCATCCATTCAAAGATCTAAGTCTCAGCTTTATACATCATTGACCAAGATCACATATTAATATTTCACATCTAGATCATCCAGATTAGAGGATATCATTTTTCCACACCTACTTGGAAAGTCTAGCAGATCCATTAGTGGAAAATAACTGTGTTCCATCCTAAAGGAGGCATCACAGTGGCATTCCACTATTGAATCTACACAATATAAGAAATCATCACCACATAATCATTTTCCTAGCTTACAACAGCTAGAAATCATTTAAATTCTCACTGTCATATTGACAGAATAAATTTTCACTCACTTATATACAAGCTATCAATTGGACTACAAGTTATAGCCAGAAAAGAGTCCAGGCAGTAGTTCACAGCTGCAGATCATGCTACCTAGGCCATCACTGTGCACACTCCAGGAATGGAGGCAACACAACAATAGCTCAGATAGTAGATGTCACTGATAAGTAAGGAATCCATTTTGCAGTACATTAATTTAGTTAAATCAATCTCATCTGATCATGCTAGATATGATCAGGCTATTGTGTACACTCCAAAGAGGCATCAAAATAGCAGGACCATATTAGCAGAAGCCACTCTGGGAAATTCCCTTAGAAATAAAAAGAAATCTCTTATCTCATAAAAATAATAACTTAATTTTTTTACAAATAAAATATAAAACAAATATTTAAAGACATTAATTAATTAAGAAATTTTATAAAAAACATAAAGATATTACCTAAAAATAAATAAAATTAATTTTTAAGATTTCAAGCAAGTATATTTACTAGAAAAATACTAAGTATAATATTATAAAAACATTTTAAAATTCCTAAATAATATAACTTCAATTATCTAAATTATTAAAACAATATGGCTGTAACATCCCAAAATACTAAGCTTGGATCATCAAAATTAGGTTTAACAAAAACTTTTCTATATAAAATTATTAATGCATGCATATGTGTATGCATTGATTTTGAATTCTTTTAAAACCACCTTGTTTGTTTGTTTCATTGCTTGTAAAATGTGTCTTAGGTGAAATAAACATCATCTAAAACATTTCCCACACTTTTCCTAGAGAAAAGTAAATCAAAACACATATATTAAATGAATGGTCACTTTGACCAATTTAACTCTCATGCCTACTTTGGTTGTCTCAAACTTTCAGAACCTAACAGAAACTTTTCTGGATCTTTGCACCCCTTGATTGTACTCATAACAAAGTATCAAGGCCCACTTTGTGATCATCCAGAAACTTTCAAATGCATAGTTTAAATGACAATTCAAAATTGAATCTTTATCATATGGGAAGATCCTGCTTTTTCAAAAACCACTCAAACAAGCTCAACTTTCAAAACCCAAGCATCTGCAGACTCACCAGCACCAATCTAGCAAACCCACCAAAAATCTTTTCAAAATTCAAAACTTGATTTCATGCGGCCATTTCATCAAACAGGTTGCAGACACAAATCAAACAAACATCAAACACTATTGTGAGCAGTGATTCTTGCCTAACTTGTTCCCTAGTTAGCTCACAACCAGCTCAGTAGATCATCTAGTAAGATTAACTAAGCACTAGCACCACTGTGAGCTTGCCATTGCCATCAATGGTGAACAGCCGAGCACCCCCTTGCCACCCCATAGTCGACAGCAAGCTAGGAGCAGCATCAAGCCTAGCCAGCATGTCTGGGAGGCAGCCCACCGTCCACCGCCACTCCCTGTCCCAGCCGCGAGCGTTGCCAAGCCCTGGACCACGTGCAAGAGCCGCACCCAGACCGCTAGAGACCATGCCGAGCGTGCGCTAGAGCGCCACCCTCGACCAGCGCCCACAGACCGCGCGCCGCCCTCACCGCGTGCACACATGATTGCCACCGACCCAGGAGACCGCCAGACATCCCCGTTTGCCGCCCCGTGCCGCACAGCCACCGCCCACCGTCGAAGACGCCGCCACTGCCGTGCAGAGCATCGCCCGTTCCAGACCAAGCCGCACTACCCCACGCCTAAAAACCATGTCGTTGAGCATCGCCAGGAGACACATCACCGTCCCCTACCCTTCCCCATGCCATTAGCCACCTGTAACATCGCCCCCGACGAGCTCACCGTGCGCCCCGACGGTCCCCTCGCTCGACTATAAATAGAGGCCACCCCCGCTCGATTTCTTCACACCATCTCACTCCCCTCTCCTCACTGATCGTGCCACACCGTTCTCAGAGCAAGGCGAGCACCACCCCACCGGAATTTCACCGGAGCCCGCTGCCTCTGGAGAAGAAGGGAGCCATCGATTTCGTCCACCCCAGGAGCTGCCGCGACCACCCCTGAGTTCGCCGTCGTCGACTTCGTCGTTCGCCCGCCTCGCCGACCCTCGCCCGTACCCCGGTGAGCCCCCAGCACCCCTCACTGGCCGCGTTAGGTTTCATTCTCGCCGGCGTTGTCTCGCGTCGACGATGACTCCCAGCCGTTGGATTAGAACTAGATCGAACGATCCACGTTGCCCCATACCGCTTCGCCCAGCCCTGTGTCACTGACGAGTGGGGACACCCACTTAAGCAGCCCACGGGAGCACTGCGCTTAGCAGGCCGGCCCGTTAACTTTTCCCGCGCAGCCCAGTTATTCAAATTAAAAAATTTCCATTTCAATTCAAACACACTTCTGTACCCAACTTCAAAAATCAACCCAGATCGATTCAGTACACCAAATTGAATGAATCCAATTTTGTTGGAAAGGTCTGTGAATGCTGAATCCAAGCCCGTTGGATTCAAGTCATTTGGATCTATATATCAGCCATGGTAAAAATAACAAGGCAGAAGCTTTTCTGCATTCAAACATTTTTCAAATTTAAACCATACTAGCTTTTGAGTTGATTCCAACTCTCAAAACTCACATTTAACCATACCTTTTAGAATATATAAAAATATATAGGTTTACTTGCAGAAATATTGTTCAAGTAATAAAAGAATGCTCCATAGGCATTACTAGCCACTTTAATTAATTAAGATAAAAGGGTAAAACCTTATTAAATCGTGACACCACTTTAAATGACATTCCCATGGACTACAATATGTGGTGATGACATGTGTCAACACGATCCCATGTTTGGTTTGGAGAATATTAAATCTTAAGTAGTTTTTCAATGAGTAGAAATTACTTTTCTAAAAATAAAAGGAATTAAACCAAGCCTTAAACTTGTAATGTTAGAGATGATGCTAGATCATCTATAGGACCCTTGTGTGTGATGATTGCAAGTAGTTAAGTATTGTTTGGTGATTGTGTACCTCGTATTTATTCATAGACGCTAGTACCGACCAAGGATACGAGGAGGAAGGAGGATTCTACGAAGAAGAAGCCGAGGAGAACTTCAACCACTGCTCTGCACAAGGCAAGCTAACACTTGCAAGATACTTTACCTATGCAAGCTAACACTTGCAAGATACTTTACCTATGCAAGCTAACACTTGCAAGATACTTTACCTATGCAAGCTAACACTTGCAAGATACTTTACCTATGCAAGCTAACACTTGCAAGATACTTTACCTATGCAAGCTAATACTTGCAAGATACTTTATCTATGCAAGCTACTACTTGCTTGCTACCATGCCTCTATATGCCTTAAAGCATATATTATCATATCCACTTGATAAACCAATCCTAGTTTTATTTGCAAGCTTCTTACTTTATTTCTTTATCAAAGCTTACTTAGAGTTTACTTAAGTGAATTATAGATACTAGAAAGATATTTGAAGGTTGCATAATAAAGAGCATAAAATTTGGCCTAAGTTAGAAACCTTGATATCAGCCTAAGATATAAGGTTGTACCTAGTTGAAACTCCACTAGTTTACCACCCCTCATTAGTACTTACCCCACTTGTAGATGCTAGTGCTAAGCCTAAAACTTGATCAACTTTAGATTGGGAATACTTGGTGGAAAAATGGTTATGAAAACCTTGAAATGATGGATCATTCTATTGAAATGTTTTGGACATGTGTTTCCAAAAACTTGGTGATTTTGGTGATAAAAATGTTGAGGCATGAGCCTTAGTCCTTTATAAAACTGATGGTTGTCTGGATGCGACACCATTCCAATTTTATCGTACAACCACAATACCCGAATATTGGGTAGGGCTTGACTAGAAATTTATATACCTTAGTATTAGTTCCCTCACGGCCAAGGTCTGAGCTGAGGCTACCTTGTGAAGATTGTCCACCTGTGCAGTACCCAAGATGACAGTTGGTCATGGTTGGGAGGCCAAACTCACAGGAGAGGTGCTTATACTAGGGCGTGTAATTGAAAGGTTAGGATTGATTATCCGCATACTGAGTATGGTGAATTCAGGATTTGTTCCTGACGAATGTATCGAATGTTGTGGTGAAAGTGTACAATCTCTGCAGAGTGTCAAACTATTCGAATAGCCGCGTCCGCGGTTATGGAAAGTTGGAGTGGCCATACTGTTCCCCCGTCAGCCTTTTCAAAATAACTTGTGAACTGAATTGAGACTTTGACTTGACCACAACAGAGTTGTGACATGATTTACAAGATCCCACTTAGGAGTTATAAAATTGTGACTAGCTTTGGAACCTAGTAGAGATAAATCTGGCTTTTGCAAAACAACCCTAGAGCCTAGTGTCCTATTATCCAAAAACCCCTTTACTTGTTAGTATTAGTTTGCGAGTACTTAAAGAGTACTCATGGCTTTGTCCCTGGCTATTCCCATGGCCAGACTATGAAGAGGAGTACCTGGAAGATGGACCCCAGGAAGGTTACGACAACTAGGATCATCTCCCATCGTCAGCATTGCCTGTGACCCCGAAGATGGAGCTTCGCCTACGCTACCGTTACTATTACGTATTCCGCTGCTTGATATGTATTAAGAACTGGATCATGAGATCCCTATTTGTGTAAGAACTTATGTATCGTTTGTAATGGATGATGTACTATGGTATCCAATTCTGTCATGTCTCGCAAAAATGGTAATCCTGGGATTGCGATGTATGGCATAACAGGCATCTAGGATTGAAAAATCCGGGTGTTGGATTCCTGAGTTGGATGATACTGATGTGGTTTACTTTGGGACACCTATCTCTACTAATCAAGTTAGAAGAAGCTCAAGGTCTACTAGATACAGGGGATTTAAGCCTAAAATTATCTGTGACTCCAAGATCACTAAATCTAAAGTGAAGCAAAGGAAGATTCCTGAGGTTAAGGCTGTTGAAGTCACTGATGAACTTGCTCAGATAAATCCTGGTCAGGGTGGCATGATCTCTGATAGGACTCTCCTTGCAACACCAATTCCAGTACTCCAGTCGATTGGAATATCTCTTTGTGGGGTACCTCAGGAAGATCTCACTCCTCTGAAGCTTATGGAAGGCTGGCAGGAGAAGGAAAATGCTGACAGTGCCTAGTGCCTGTCTATTTTTACTTTGGTCTCTTTACTTTTGAGTTGTAATAATGTCACTACCTAAACAATGGATTATTTTGTGCTGGAATATCAGAGGGCTTAATGCTAGTGAAAAACAATTAGCCTTAATGAATGCTATTAATGTAGGGGTTCGTAGCATGGAAAACAAAAATTTTCTATCGCATACAAACAAACAAGCCAAGATCTATCTACTAGATTGTAGCAACGAGTCGATGGAATAACTTACCCTCGAAGATTCCAAAGTGTTTAACGAGAGCGGATTCTCGTGGGTGATGTAGTCGTACTCTTCCCGATCTCAAGATCGTGTAGACGATCCTTCCGGCGCTGCGTTCCGGCAGCGCTCCCGCAGTCGGTCACACGTTCGGTACTCGACGAAGACCTTCCTCTCCCTTGTTCCAGCAGGCAGCGGAGGTTGTAGCACTCTCCTCGCGATTCCGGCAGCACAACGGCGTGGTACCGGAAGTAGAGGGGAAATCCCGCAGGGCTTCGCCTTAAGCCGGAGCGAGTATGGTGGATTATGAGAGAGGGATATTAGTGGTCTAGAGATTAGACACACCAATTAGAAGGCTCTAAACCGCAGGCTAAAGCAATTAGAAGCTCTAAACCAAAACGGCTCTAAACCGGAGATTAGAGGTAGAAACTTGTGTGTATAGAGGAGGAGGCCCTGCCCCTCCTTTTATAGGTGGGAGGGGCGGCCAAGGGGAGGGGAGTCCCTCCCCAAGTCGGCCTTGGTTGGCGCGCCGGCTTGGAGGGACTCCTCCCCCAAGTCGGTTCCAACCACCTCTTGCTTGTTTCCCACAGTTTCCTGTTTTAGCCGTTTGACTTTTAAACTGGCCATTTGACTTTTCTGTTTTAGGATTCAATTTAATCCTTTATTTGGAACAGCAAGAACACTTAGTACATGATGCAATCATTCAATATGTAATGACACATTCATGTACCCCTTCCCCCCCGGAGTGCCAGACATTCCGGAACCTTCTAGAACATTCCCGATGAAAACACCGAAATCATTCCCGAACTCCGAAACGGGACTTTCCTTATATGAATCTTATTCTCCGGACCATTCCGGATCACCTCGTGATATCCCGGATCCAATCCGAGACTCCGAAAAACATTCGGTCTCTTTCTCATAATACCATAACTACTCAAAACAACGTCGAATCCTTAAGTGTGTCTCCCTACGGTTCGTGAATTATGCGGACATGATCGAGACACTTCTCCGAACAATAACCAATAGAGGAATCTGGAAATTCATATGGCTCCCACATATTTCTACGATTACTTTGCGATCGAATGAACCACTTACATACGATACCAATTTCCCTTTGTCTCACGATAGTTTACTTATCCGAGGTTATGATCGTCGGTATCTCTGCATACCTAGTTCAACCTCGTTACCGATAAGTACTCTTTTCTCGTTCCCGTGATATGTGATCCCTTGTGAGCCAGTCACATGCTTGCAAGCTAATTGGATGACATTCCACCGAGAGGGCCCAGAGTATATCTATCCGTCATATGGATGGACAAATCCCACTCTTGATCCATGTGTTTCAACCAATACTTTCCGAACACTCAATGCCACCTTTATAGCCACCCAGTTACGGTGTGGTGTTTGATGTCATCAAAGCATCCATCCGGTAAAGGTGATATGCATGATCTCATGGTCGAAGGAATTAGGTTACTATGTATCAGAAAGCATATAGCAATTGAACTATTTAAATGACTTGATCTTTATGCTACGCTTATCTATAGGAGTATGTCCATCACATCATTCTCCTAATGATATGATCATGTTGTTAATAACATCTCTATGTTCATGATCAGGAAACCATGATCATATATATTAACCAACAAGCTAGTTTAACAAGAGGCTTTACTAGGGACTCTTATTTTTAGTTTACAAATCACACAAGTATTAATGTTTCCGGTTAATACAATTATAGCATGGTATGTAAACATTTATCATAAGTGTGAAGATATGATAATAACCACTTTATTATTGCCTCTTGGGCATATCTCCAACAGTCTCCCACTTGCACTAGAGTCAATAATCTAGTTTCAAACCTTTGTGTATTCAACACCTATGGCTTTCCGGTGTTGTATGTACACGATTGCTAGTGGTCAACTGATCTCCGGATCTGACACTTCCAGGTCCGTGTGTAATTGCATGTCTTTGCGTCTCTACACATCACTCATTCTCTAATGAGATGGCTTTGTACAAATTTGGTCTTTCGGTGTGACCTTTAGCTCTTTGGGGTTAAAACATGTTGATAATATTGTCGCACAATATATCTTCATAGTATTATCCCACTGTGAACTACACCTAGTTTGATAACAAACTACTTGACACAAATGCCCTCTTTTGCTGCTAAAATAGCAGTCATATACTTAGCCTTTTGTTGTAGTATCTGTCACAATGTCTTAACTTTGGAACTCATACAAATACATTATGGAACTCACTTTCCATTATATTGTGCCACCCTTAGTTTAGATTGAGATAAACTTAATTTGTACTTTGTGACAAAGCTAGTATCAATGTAGTACTTTTACAATGAACTAACCATCTATTTGTCACTTCTACAAATATTATACTCTTAGTTCTTCCAAAAGATCATAAGAATATCCTTACTATTGTCCAATGATCATCTTACGAATCATTCTGGTATATGCTCACAACATTTAGAGCATAGGACATATCTGGATTTGTACATATCACAGTATGATTGATATAAATACTCTTTGTGATTTCATACATCAAGTATCAATCTATACTTGATTATTTGTTTCACTTTACCAAATGTCAATACACTTGAATATATCATCAACATTGAACTCATTCAATCCTTTCTGTGCGACAAGAACCTCTCTTGTAGTTTCTATATTGAACTCATTCAATATCTTATCTATGTACTTCTGGCACAACCATATTAGCGTCTATTGATGCCAAATATTTGGGTTTTGCCTAAGTCTTTCATCGGGATGAAATTCTTAATATGTGTTAATAAAAGATACATTATTTCCAATCAACAATATGTCTTTCACATAATGTATTAGAAACATGTCTTAGCGCTCCCACTTAATTTCTTGCAAATGCAAGCATCTTCATCGTCTCTAATGAACTTTTAAACTCCTTTAACAGTTTCATCACAGTGAAGATTCCAACTCCGCGATGCTCACTTTAACCATTGAAGTTTGCATATGCTTTTAGCATCCTTTGAATTAACAAAACCCTATGGACCGTGTTATGCACATGTCCTAGGTAACGATTCTATTAGAAGAACTTGTTTTGTTTATTCAACTACCATATAACAAATTATATGTAGTGGTTGCTACATTAATCCGTCTAGACTAAATATCACTATGGAAGATCAAATCTTGTCATAGTCAACCTTTGAACATTTTGTGAACTCTTTCCCAGCATGTCGACTATTTCATAGATGTAAAACATCCATGTCTATTTCTTTATAGATCCAGACACAACTGTAAGGTCTTACACCTTTCTCGAGGGTCCTTCAAGTTCAAAACTTGATTTCTCGTGTATGGAACTATCACGGATTTTATGGCTTCAAGCCATTTGACGGAGTCAGGGCCCATCATCGCTTCTTTGCATGTAGTCCATTCATTATTCTCAAATAATGATTCAACCCTCAAATCTTGGTATTTGATTGTTTACCCGACCTACTTGTTTCAATAGGAACTTAGATCTCCGTGACCACAACCTTTGAGGCACGTGAGCCATGAGCATTGTTGCTGCCTCCGGAACACTTTTCGGCGCTGCGCAACTCTGCACATATAGCTAAGGTTCTTTTAACCTTATCAAAGTTCTATTGTCCTCCCACTTAACTTTTCACGAAAAATTCCTTCCCAAAGAAACTTGACGTTCTAAGCGACAAACACTTTTGTCTCTGGTGTTATGGAGGAATACTCAACAGTTATTCGAAATAATCATACAAAGACAGGTTCATCCGACTTTGGTTGCAAACATCTTTCTTATGCATAGCAAACCAATGTTTAAGAAAGGACAACTTGGGTTTTATCCCAAACCATAACTTTATATGGTGTCATTTCAACGGATTATGATGGAGCTCTTTTCAGTGGAAAAACGGTAATCTCTAAAGCTTTTAATCTTTTAAAATACAATGGCAGTTTTATGAATTACACCTTCGATCTTACCATGTCAAACAAGGTTTAATTACATATCTCGAACGCTCCATACTCTTTATGGTGTTTCGGGAAAATGCAAATCCACGGAACGATTCCTTAAATCTTAGGTATTATTCTAAAGTCTGTAACTCAAATATCTTCCTTTATGATCTTTATCATAAACTGTTTATATTCTTGTTACAATGATTTTGCACTTCATCTTGAAAGTCTTTGAACTTTTCAAATGTTTCATACTTTATCCTTATTAAGTAAATATTCATATATTCACTCAAATTCTCGGAGAAAGCATATGAAGTTGAAATCCATCGCTCTTGACTACACATAATGGACTTCGTACAACAATATGTACAAGTTCCAATAAGCTAGTCATTCGTTCCCTTTTGGCCTATGAACGAAGTTTCAATTATCTCTAGGAAAGTTTCACAAGCGTCATTTGATCAAAAATCAAAAGACTCCAAAATTCCATCCACATGGAGTTTCTTTATGTTATCTTTCCAATATAATTTAAACGGCGATGTCACTTCCTAAGTGATCTTTCAATCAATTTGTCTTTCGACATTTTTAGCACTAGTTTTATGGATGTGATTTCTCCAACGAGATTTGTGAATCATCCATCTTTTATGGATTACGGCAATTATTTGAACAACCCTTTTGTTCTCCCAATACCTGATAAAACAAATCTTGAAGGCAAGCTTTGATTTTTAACGAGCAACACAATAACCCTTTATTTGTTCTTGATGAACATCATCACATATTCTTTCGCTAGTTACTTAGGCCATTGTAGTTCATGAATTGTGTTGTTTCGTATGACGATTCACACCAACAAATTTAGTATCAAATACTTAAGAACCACATTGTTTAATAAGCAAAGAATATAGCCATAACATGTATATCATCTATATACTTAAACTGAACAATTCTAGTCTTTTCTTTTCTGCCATATATTTATGAGATTCTCTTTCAGTATTTCCTTTTCTGTTTGAAAGAATCTATCAACATCAATAGTGGAGTCATACATATGACATATAGTCCAAAGCGTGTATAGTTAAATACCAATGTCTTTGGACTTGCACTTTGAAGTAGATCACCATTATCAAATGTTTGGTGTTCTTTCAAATTCCTTTCCTTAGTAATCTCTTGGTGTAGTAAACATTTTACCTACATCAAATATTCACCCTCATCATGGATTTATCCATGATCAAGCTACTTTTAGCTTGTAACGGTGAATCGCAAGTATAATGTTGCTCTCCAAAACCTTTTGGAGGATTAGGACAACTAGTGTCTCCAACCTTTTGCAAATTCTCATCAAATATGAGAACATGACTTTTGCCATATTATACTCTATCATGTTGCAACCAAAACTTCGTTTCAGATATCACAATATCTTCCACACATCATGGTTTCTGAAACAACTCTTTCAGATCCTAGATAACCTTGATATTAAGACAATCCTTTGAATATCAAGAATCATGGAGACAAACATGATACTTATATACTAACACTTGGAATTGTTACTCTTGATTTAATATTAATTATTAAACTTCATGGAGTAACCGGAACTTACTGAAAGTTTGCAATAGGACTTTTAAACTTTAGATTAACACTTCAAAACAATACGATACCAGTTCGTAAAGTAACTAACCAGAATTCTATAGTTCTATCATCTCAATTATAACTAAGCGCAAGGTGGTAAACGGATGCCAATGACTACAACAACTATGCAAATTCACTTTGATTTAGTTTATGATAAATTGAGTTCTAATTAATAATTAAATTAATCTAGGTGAACTCCCACTCAAAACAATATCCCTCACATTGTTTTAGTGATCACACGAACCAAATCCACCACATCAAAACCGATCATCACGAGAGTTGATATAGCTTCAATGGCGAACAATCAACATGTTCATCATATCTACTATATGACTCATGCTCTACCTTTCGGTAATCCGTGTTCCTGAGGCCATGTCTGTACATGCTAGGCTCGTCAAGATCAAACCTTAGTTTCTGCATGAGCAAATCTGGCTTGCTCACGTTGTATACACTTGCAGAATCTAACACACCCGATCATCACGTGGTGCTTCGAAACAACAAGCTTTAGCAACAGTGCTAACTAAGGGTGAACACTTTATGACTTGAAATTCATGTCCATGAGGGATCATCTTATAATGCTACCGTCGTATACTAAGCAATACAAGATGCATAAAGGATTAACATCACATGCAATTCAATAATATGTGATATGATATGGCCTTTCTTCTTTGTGCTTCCGATCTCCATCTTCAAGCACGAACATGATCTCCATCATCATCGGCATTGCATCAAGGTCAATGACGCTTCTCCATGGTTGTCGTCCACCGGCTTCAACTATTACAACTACTTTGAATAGACACGCGGGTCTTAACATAAATTAAAGACAACCATATGGCTCCTGCCGGTTGCCAACTTACAATAAGGAACATTGCATACATCATATATAATCACAATCATGGCCATATCACATCACAGCACACCCCTGCAAAACAAAGTTAGACGCCTCTAATTTTCTTTGCATGTTTTACGTGGTTTGGGGCTTTCAATAAGTGTCGTTCTAACTTACGAACAAGAACCACAACATTGATACTAGTATTGTCAATCACCCGTTGTAAATTGAATCTTAACTATGCTAGGAGAAACAGGCACCCGCAAAGCCACTTATGCAATACAAAGTTGCATGTCAAGCGTGGAGCAAGTCTCATGAACGATGTCATGTAAGGTTAGCCCGGGCCGCTTCATCCCAACATACCGCAAGATGCAAAGTACACAAGAAGCAATCAACAATAAAAGCATCAACGCCCACAATGACCATTGTGTTCTACTCGTGCAACAGATCTACATATAGACACGGCTCTGATACCACTGTAGGGGTTCGTAGCATGGAAAACAAAAAATTTCTATCGCATACAAACAAACAAGCCAAGATCTATCTACTAGATTGTAGCAATGAGTCGATGGAATAACTCACCCTCGAAGATTCCAAAGTGTTTAACGAGAGCGGATTCTCGTGGGTGATGTAGTCGTACTCTTCCCGATCTCAAGATCGTGTAGACGATCCTTCCGGCGCTGCATTCCGGCAGCGCTCCCACAGTCGGTCACACGTTCGGTACCGACGAAGACCTTCCTCTCCCTTGTTCCAGCAGGCAGCGGAGGTTGTAGCACTCTCCTCGCGATTCCGGCAGCACAACGGCGTGGTACCGGAAGTAGAGGGGAAATCCCGCAGGGCTTCGCCTTAAGCCGGAGCGAGTATGGTGGATTATGAGAGAGGGCTATTAGTGGTCTAGAGATTAGACACACCAATTAGAAGGCTCTAAACCGCAGGCTAAAGCAATTAGAAGCTCTAAACCAAAACGGCTCTAAACCGGAGATTAGAGGTAGAAACTTGTGTGTATAGAGGAGGAGGCCCTGCCCCTCCTTTTATAGGTGGGAGGGGCGGCCAAGGGGAGGGGAGTCCCTCCCCAAGTCGGCCTTGGTTGGCGCGCCGGCTTGGAGGGACTCCTCCCCCAAGTCGGTTCCAACCACCTCTTGCTTGTTTCCCACAGTTTCCTGTTTTAGCCGTTTGACTTTTAAACTGGCCATTTGACTTTTCTGTTTTAGGATTCAATTTAATCCTTTATTTGGAACAGCAAGAACACTTAGTACATGATGCAATCATTCAATATGTAATGACACATTCATGTACCCCTTCCCCCCCGGAGTGCCGGACATTCCGGAACCTTCTAGAACATTCCCAATGAAAACACCGGAATCATTCCCGAACTCCGAAACGGGACTTTCCTTATATGAATCTTATTCTCCGGACCATTCCGGATCACCTCGTGATATCCCGGATCCCATCCGAGACTCCGAAAAACATTCGGTCTCTTTCTCATAATACCATAACTACTCAAAACAACGTCGAATCCTTAAGTGTGTCTCCCTACGGTTCGTGAATTATGCGGACATGATCGAGACACTTCTCCGAACAATAACCAATAGAGGAATCTGGAAATTCATATGGCTCCCACATATTTCTACGATTACTTTGCGATCGAATGAACCACTTACATACGATACCAATTTCCCTTTGTCTCACGATAGTTTACTTATCCGAGGTTATGATCGTCGGTATCTCTGCATACCTAGTTCAACCTCGTTACCGATAAGTACTCTTTTCTCGTTCCCGTGATATGTGATCCCTTGTGAGCCAGTCACATGATTGCAAGCTAATTGGATGACATTCCACCGAGAGGGCCCAGAGTATATCTATCCGTCATATGGATGGACAAATCCCACTCTTGATCCATGTGTTTCAACCAATACTTTCCGAACACTCAATGCCACCTTTATAGCCACCCAGTTACGGTGTGGTGTTTGATGTCATCAAAGCATCCATCCGGTAAAGGTGATATGCATGATCTCATGGTCGAAGGAATTAGGTTACTATGTATCAGAAAGCATATAGCAATTGAACTATTTAAATGACTTGATCTTTATGCTACGCTTATCTATAGGAGTATGTCCATCGCATCATTCTCCTAATGATATGATCCTGTTGTTAATAACATCTCTATGTTCATGATCAGGAAACCATGATCATATATATTAACCAACAAGCTAGTTTAACAAGAGGCTTTACTAGGGACTCTTATTTTTAGTTTACAAATCACACAAGTATTAATGTTTCCGGTTAATACAATTATAGCATGGTATGTAAACATTTATCATAAGTGTGAAGATATGATAATAACCACTTTATTATTGCCTCTTGGGCATATCTCCAACAATTAAAGTTAGTGGATGTTCAGTTATTTGCCTGCAAGAAACAAAGAAGGAGAATTTTGATCTGCAGTTTATTAAATCTTGTTGCCCAGCAAATTTTGATGAGTTTGTCTTTGTGCCTTCTATGGGGGCTTCTGGTGGCCTCATTATTATATGGAATAGTACAATATTCTCTGGAATTGTCATGCATTGTGAAAAGTTTGCTCTCTCTGTTCATTTCACTTCCTCACATTCTGGCCAGTCTTGGACATTAATTAACATTTATGGCCCTTGTAATGGTGAATTGAGGGAAAAGTTTATTGAGTGGATGTTTGAGGTGCACATTCCTGATGATGAAGATTGGATCCTAATGGGGGACTTTAATTTTATTAGGTCTCCTGCAAATAGGAATAAACTTGGGGGGAATGTTAATGACATGCTCATCTTTAATGATTTCATTAGAGAGCAACATCTCACTGAGTTGCCAATTAAAGGAAGAAAATATACTTGGAGTAACATGCAACAAGACCCTCTGTTAGAGCAACTTGATTGGTTTTTCACCTCCATTCACTGGACAACTAGTTTTCCTAACACAGTTGTTTCCACACAAGGCAAACCAACTTCTGATCACACTCCCTGTGTTGTTTCTATTCATACTAAGATCCCTGGTAGTAGGATTTTTAGATTTGAAAACTTTTGGGTTGCTCATCCTGGATTTCTGGAAGTGGTTGCAAAATGCTGGAGTAAGCCAACTCACAAATCCAACAGTGCTGCAAATCTTAATGCAAAGCTAAAAAAGCTGAGATATGACTTGAAATTTTGGAGCAAATCAATCTCAAAGTTGTCCACTTGTATTGCAAATACCAATAAAGTCCTCTCTGAACTTGATAATCTGGAGGACAAAAGGCCTTTATTCTGTCAGGAAGCAAATTTCAGGAGAATTTTAAAAGCTCACCTTGTAAGACTTCTACAATACCAGAATGCTTATTGGAAGAAAAGATGCACAGTTAGATGGACAAAGTTTGGAGATGAAAACACAAAATTCTTTCATAATTTTGCTACTGAAAGATATAGAAAGAATAATATTGCCTCACTTAAACTCTCAGATGGTTCTTTTGTTACTGAGCATGCTGATAAAGAAAATGCTATTTATCAAGCCTATAAAGAAAGACTGGGCACATCTACACAGCCTGAGATGCTTTTTAATCTTCAACATCTGATTACTCCTACTGAGGGCCTTGAGGTTTTATCCTTACCATTTACTAGAGAGGAAATTGACAAGGTGGTGAAGGAGATGCCAAGTGATAAAGCCCCAGGTCCAGATGGTTTTAATGGTCTCTTCCTCAAAACATGTTGGCACATCATCAAGGAAGATATCTATTCTTTATGTTTCCAATTCTATGAAGGAGATCTTAATCTAGAAAGTATAAATATGGGTCATATTACACTCATTCCAATGATAGGATCACCTGAATCTGTCAATGATTTCAGGCCAATAACCCTGCTTAATTGTGTTCTGAAGCTTATAACAAAGATCTTGGCTAATAGGCTACAGAAGGTTATATTGAAGATTATTCATAGAAATCAATATGGTTTTTTAAAAGGCAGAAACATTCAGGATTGCCTTGCTTGGGCATTTGAATTTTTATATCAATGTGAAGCTTCTAAGAAAGAGATTATTTTACTCAAGTTGGACTTTGCCAAAGCTTTTGATACCATTGATCATATGGCTATGATGAAAATTATGAAACAGATGGGTTTTGATGATAAGTGGTTGAAATGGATTGAAACTATTTTTGGTACTGGAATGTCTGCTGTTTTGCTCAATGGAGTCCCTGGGAGGCAATTTCATTGCAAAAGAGGAGTTAGACAAGGATACCCTCTGTACCCCCTTATTTTTGTGCTTGCTGCTGATTTACTACAATCTGCAATCAATAAGGCATTCAGAGACAACATACTCAAGGCCCCTTTCTCCCCTGATTTTGGACAGGATTTTCCTGTGGTTCAATATGCAGATGACACTTTGATTATAATGCAAGCAGACAAAGATCAAATACAGATAATGAAAGGGATTCTTCAGAATTATGCTGTTTCTACTGGTTTACAAATTAATTTTCATAAGTCACACCTAATACCAATAAATCTGGCTGATAACTTATCTCAGGAAATTGCAGATATATTGGGATGTGCAATTGCCAAAATGCCTTTCACTTATTTGGGGCTTCCTCTTGGCACCACTAAACCCACTGTTTATGATCTTATGCCACTGATTGACAGAGTTGAAAGAAAGGTTTCTGCCTCATTCATGATGATGTCTTATAGTGGGAGAGTTACTGTGATTAATTCTTTACTGGCTTCAATTGCAACTTTCACAATGTGTGCAATCAAACTGCCAGAGAAGATTGTGGGGCATATAGAAAAAATTCAGAGACACTGTTTATGGAACAAGAAAACTGAAGTGGGGGAAAAATGTAATTCTTTAGCTGCTTGGGATATGATTTGTAGGCCCAAATGTAGTGGAGGTGTTGGCATTCTCAACCTTAAAATTCAGAATGAAGGTCTGTTGCTTAAATTCCTGCATAAGTTCTATAATAAGGATGACACACCTTGGGTCTCCCTAGTATGGAATGCATATTACAACAACATTGTTCCTCATGCTTCTGGACCCTGTGGCTCTTTATGGTGGAAAGATGTTTCTAGGCTTTCACATTTATTCAGAGGAATAGCTAAAAGCTCTATTGGTAATGGGGATACCACACTGTTTTGGAAGGATCAATGGTCTGTAACCATCCTAGAAGAGAGTCACCCAACCATTTACTCTTATGCTAGGAAGGAAGATATCTCTGTACAGGAGTTTCTTACAGCTGATAGTTTGACACAACTCTTTTATCTCCCTTTATCACCTGAAGCATTAGCTGAATTGAGGGACATTCAGAATAGCTGTAGAGAAATTGAACTAAGAGAACATTCACATGACACTTGGAGCTATGTTTGGGGGGACAAAGAATTCACTTCTAGCAAATATTATCAATACAATTTCAGAAATATAAATCCACACATATCCTTTAAATGGCTGTGGAAATCGAAGTGCACTGCAAAAGTGAAGTTCTTTGGGTGGTTAATTCTGTCTGACAGATTGAATACAAGAAACATGTTAAGAAGAAGACATTATGCATTGGGGACTGGATATGACTGTTTTATGTGTAATCACAATACTGAGGAAACAATTGAACACTTGTTTTTTCATTGCCCATTTAGCCAAGATTGCTGGAGTTCAATTAACATCTCTTGGGCTATGAATAACTCTAGACTCCAGATCATTGAACAAGGAAAAAAGAGCTGGAATAAAAAGCTGTTTATGGAAATTACCTTGCTGGGCTCTTGGAACATCTGGAAAGAGAGAAACAATCCCTGGTTTAATAACATACAACCCTCAGTTCAGACTTGGAAGTCAAGATTTGCTGCTGATCTGTCATTACTGATTCATAGGACTAAAGAGGAGCTAGATCCACTTATCAAGAGCATTATTCATAGTTTGTAAACCTTCTTGTACTCCTAGATTTATCTTTTCTGACTTTTTAGAGTCTCTCCCCCATCCTCTTTCTCTGTGTAAATATGGAACCTTACAGATTCTGACCCATTATTAATGAAAATGAGGCAGTAGGAGTCTTTCCTACTGTTATTATCCTCAAAAAAAAAATCCGGGTGTTGACAAGTTGGTATCAGAGCCATCCTGACCATAGGAGACCCTAGTTAGACTGGACGTTTGAACCAAAAACTTGGTTTCAAAAACAAAGAAAATAAATATTTACAAAAACTTATTCTCATTCTTATCTCTTTAAATTCTTTCCTAAAAATTCATGTTCCTCAAAAACTCTTGCAAAATACATAAAATTTTGACACACTTGATCACCCTGCTAATCTACTCATCCTCTATTTTTATAGATGGACGTGAAGTACAACAAGTTTTACCAACTTGGGAATGGAGGAGACCTTATCTTTGAGAGGGATTTGGACCAGCTTTCGGAACTTCTGGAGCGTCCGCACCCCGAGTTCTTCGGAGCTCAGCTCAATGATCAAGGAGGAGAAGACCTGCAGTGGCTAATTGTTGCAAGTCTCTGAGGAAAAATTGAACCTCCGACTACGGAGGGAATTCAGTTTACCTTGAGGGAAAACAACTGGCTCGATGGACTTGCCAGAGCAATGTAGGAAGCTCTTTCCCGTCTGTGTGGGCAGAGCATCAATCAGATCAAGGGTACTCGCTTTGAGTTTTTCCCAAGGCGTGATGCAAATGGACAACCACTGGAAGCCCCATACCATCCCGAGCTGAAGACTCAATTGGACCACCTTAGCTTCATGATGTACGATCGTCAGCAGGAGTTGGACAACTGCCGTGACTACTGCAACCACAAGTCTGCCATCATCAAGACAAAGGACCAGACCATCGCCATGCTAGCAAGGGATCGCAAGTCTCGCCACCGTCATCTCGACAAGAAGGAGCGCATTATTGCCCGTCTTCGCCACCGCATCTCATCTTTGGAGGAGACCATCCACGAGAGAGACATGCAGTTGGAGGAAAGGGAGAATGCAGGAGAGGATCTTCGTTGAGACCCTTACTCCTATCTCAGCAATGACGATGATTTTCTGGAGGATCAGGCCATGGACTTCTTCACCGATGAGGATGATTTCGCCTTCATCGATGATGATGAAGATGATGAAGCCACAGATTCCGAGGAGTGGTAGCACTTGAGCACTAGCGTAGTGAGTAGAATTCGGTCCCACTGTATCGTAGTTTCCAGAATGGTTCTTAAAACCATCTGTTTTTCTTTGTTGTGGTGTGTGTTGTACTGTGTGCTATGAATGAATGAATGAAAAGCAAGTTGCTAAAAAAAATCAGAGTCAAACTTTAAAACTTTTCAAAGACCCAAGACCTTAGAAATTTCCCTCTTTTCTCACGATCTATCTCAATCTTCAGATGCCACGTGGAGGAAGTGGTTCATCCCCGGACCCGATGTTGAAAATCCTGCAACTATTGACTTCTGACCACGAAGCTGAAAGAGCGGAACGTCAAGCCAACCTAGCCACTCTGCAGCAGATAGCCCAGCTAGCCCACAACAACCAAGGCCACGGAAATCAGGACAACCATGGATCTAAGCTCAAGAATTTCCAGAACACCAACCCACCTGTTTTCACTAAGTCAGAAGAGCCCCTAGATGCCGATGATTGGCTGCAAACCATGGAAAATAACCTAGAAGTCGCAGGAGTGGAAGCGAACGAGAAAGTCCTGTTCGCCACCCATTATCTAGCCGGAGATGCCAGGTCATGGTGGAACAGTGTTCGCGCAATGACCGGAGGCCAGATGATGACCTGGGAGGAATTCAAGGTCAAGTTTAGCAGAACCCATGTACCACCAGGTTTGATCAAGAGAATGAAAGACGAGTTCAAAGAGCTGAAGCAAGGAAGGATGTCTGTAGTGGAATACCGTGACAAATTTTTGTCATTATCTAGGTATGCCCCGGATGAGATAGACACTGAAGCCAAGAAGAAAGAAAGATTCCTGAATGGTCTGCATGACGAGATGCAGACGGTGTTAGTCAATATCCCCTTTGCAGATATTGAAGCCCTTGTTGACTCCGCTATCCAGATGGAAGGAAAGATCAACCAAGCCAATGAGAACCGCAAGCGTCGTATGATGCATCAGCCAGGAACCCATCAGACCCCAAAGTATCGCCCTAACCCATCTCCAGGATTTGCCCCAAGAACCAACAGAACCCCGATGAACCGTCCGACCTATCCCAACCGTGGAAACCCTAGACCCGGAGGAAATCACAACAACCCCGGCAACTCTAGCAATTTCACCCGTGCCCCACCCAAGTTCAACACCAACAATGCTACCGCCAACCCCAACACTGCCCCTAGGACTGGAAGCAATGCTGTGCCTGTAGCAGCCAAAGAAAAGTCGCAAGTGACTTGTTATGACTGTGGAAATAAAGGCCACTATTCTAACGAGTGCCCCAACAAGAAGAATGCTACAGCCCCCAATGCCAATGCCCCAGCTCAGCAACAGCGTCGTGTTCAGCCCGGGAGAAGATTTGCCCTAGGGAATTCACTCAACCGCAATGGCCGTCTTTTTCTCATGCATGCTGAAGAAGCTCAGGAAGCGCCATACGTCGTGCTGGGTATGTTTTCTGTTAATTCAGTACTTGCAAGAGTGTTGTTTGATTCTGGTGCATCGCATTCATTTGTCGCCGAAGAATTTGCATGCACTAGTAAAATTCAACCAACCAAACTGAATCATGTTATGATTGTTCAAATTCCCGGATCAACCACCAAGGCTAGGCAAATTTGCAAAGCCGTCCCTATCCGAATCCATGGCATAGTTTTTTATGCTAATCTGATAGTACTCGGAACTAAAGGTTTGGAAGTAGTACTAGGAATGGATTGGATGTCCAAACATAAAGGATTGATTGACTGTGCCAAGAAAGCCATCACCATGACCAGTACAGCCAAAATATCAATCAAGCATATATCTGAAACCTTACCTCGTCAATTTAAATGCAACAAGAGTATAGCCCAACCTACCATTGACCAAGTCCGGATAGTCTGTGAATACCCCGATGTATTTCCAGATGTTTTGCCCGGTATGCCCCCAGATAGGGATATCGAGTTTATCATTGAACTAATCCCCGGAACCGGACCCATAGCCCAGAGACCATATAGTATGAACCCGTCAGAGCTCGCAGAACTGAAGAAGCAACTAGATTCCATGTTGGAAATAGGATTAATTCAACCAAGTGCGTCCCCATGGAGATCACCTGTCTTGTTTGTGGACAAGAAAGATGGAGGTAACCGTTTGTGTACGGATTATCGGAAATTGAATGATGTCACTATCAAGAACAAGTACCCCTTGCCCAAGATAGAAGATTTGTTTGATCAGTTGACTGGTGCCAAAGTGTTTTCTAAGATTGATCTTAGAACTGGCTATCATCAACTCAAAATTCGTGCAGAGGATATTCCAAAGACTGCCTTTACCACCAGATATGGATTGTATGAGTATACAGTCATGTCTTTCGGATTAACCAATGCCCCTGCTTATTTCATGAACCTCATGAATAAGATTTTTATGGACTTCCTGGATAAGTTTGTCGTTGTTTTCATCAATGACATTCTGATTTATTCCAAATCAGAAGAAGAACATGAGCTACACCTAAGGACCATTCTTGGAACCCTTAGAGAGCATCAGTTGTATGCCAAGTTTAGCAAATGTGAATTCTGGTTACAGGAGGTAGGATTCCTTGGTCACATTGTATCAGCCGGAGGAATTGCTGTTAACCCTGCCAAAGTGAAAAATGTAGAAGATTGGCAAGCCCCAACCACTCAAACCCAAGTTCGCGCATTTCTCGGATTGGCGGGATATTACCGCAAATTCGTAGAAGGATTCTCGAGTATCGCCAGACCCATGACCCAATTGCTGATGAAGGACAAGAAGTTTGAATGGACCGACAAGTGTGAAGCGCGTTTTCAAGAACTCAAAAGGAGATTGATTTTAGCCCCAATCTTGATCATGCCTGATATCACGAAACCCTTCGATGTGTATTGTGACGCATCCAAGATTGGACTCGAATGTGTGCTAATGCAAGAAGGCAAAGTTATATCTTATCTATCCCGAAAATTGAAGAAACATGAGCAAAACTACCCAACCCATGACCTCGAACTCGCAGCCGTAGTTCTAGCCCTGAAGACATGGAGACATTACCTGATGGGAAATCGTTGTGAAATTTATACGGATCACAAGAGCCTAAAGTATATATTCACTTAGAAGGAGCTGAATATGAGGCAGAGAAGATGGATTGAGCTCATCAAGGATTATGACCTGGACATTCACTATCACCCTGGTAAAGCCAACGTGGTAGCCGATGCCCTTAGTAGATTGCCGTGCCGCTTGAACTCCATGATTTTGAAGGAGCAACCAAGTTTGCACAAGGAGATGGAAGATTTTCGAATGGAATTAGTAAGTGAAGGATTTTTGGCTAGCATAGAACTCCAGCCCACTTTGATCAGTCAGATTAAGGAGGCGTAGAAGGAAAATGCTAGTATCGATGGAATCAAGTGTCGTATCAGTACAGGCAAAGTACCCGGATTCACCAAGGATGAAGGAGTGTTGTGGTACAAAGGACGCCTTTGTGTACCAGCAGATTCTGAGTTGAAAGAAGTTATTCTGAAGGAGGCTCATGATACTCTTTATTCTATCCATCCCGGAGGAACTAAGATGTATCAAGATTTGAAAGAGCAATTTTGGTGGCATAAGATGAAGAGAGAAATCGGAAGCTATATCGCCAAGTGTGATTTATGCCAGCGAGTCAAGGCAGGACATCAAAGACCCGCTGGATTGTTGCAACCATTGCAGATTCCGGAATGGAAATGGGATTCTGTAGGAATGGACTTTATCACTGGACTACCTACTTCTAGTAGGGGAAATGACTCTATCTGGGTCATAGTGGACATATTATCCAAAGTCGCCCATTTCTTGCACGTCAAAACCACAGAGTTCGAAACTAGCGGAGTTATACATCGCTAGAATCGTTAGTTTGCATGGAGTCCCCAAGAACATAGTATCGGATCGAGGAACTCAGTTTACCTCAAGATTCTGGAAGAAAGTTCAAGAAGGTTTAGGAACCCGCCTAGATTTCAGTACCGCGTATCACCCTCAGACCGATGGACAAACGGAGCGAGTAAATCAAATACTCGAAGATATGCTGAGAGCATGCGTGTTAGAATATGGATCCAAGTGTAACACCCCGGTTCTGAAAAGACCGTGGCCTCTATGTGACATGCCAATCCCTGGATCGGTTCATTGGCCCACAATAGAGTAAGATAGATAGCATAGAAAAATAACCGTGTATCATGTACTACAAAGATCCAGAGTACCATTATTACAATAAAATCCTAGCATAAAGCTAGCTCAATTATTCAGGTAGCAACATAAACATGTAAATCCTCCAATCTTCAATTTGCCCACAAGTGAACAAGTGCCGAGTGGAGTACCGTGGCCTATAACGATCAATCAAAATCGGAATAACCTGCAACATGAAACGTAGCAGCCCCGAAGGGTCAATACATGGAATGTATGGCAAGTAGAGCTAGTAATGGAGACAATAGTACTAACATCTACATGCATATTTGGCAAGTGGAGCTATGTCTGGCTTGCATTTGCAAATACATTTGTCCTACTTTCATAAACAGTTTGATTTTATTTGAAAAGATCCCAATTAAGTTAACTCAACAATATTAAAGCAATTATGAAATTAGAATGAGCGAGAAACATGTCATGGGATCAATATCTAGCAACTCAGATGTCCATAACCGGGGACACGGCTAATCGATTAGATTATACACTCTGCAGAGGTTAGTACACTTTACCCATGTGACTTGGCCAGCCCAGCTCGTACCATCACTCTCATTTTGGGTGATGATAGGGAGAAGACCAAGAAGAGACTGTTCGGGAAGTAGCTCCTCAATCCCGACGCGCACCGGTCCAACCTACCAAAATTCTACATCTCTGGATACGCGGGTTCGAGTTACCACAACCTACTAAGTCCAACCAACCGCCCATTCCATTATTGGCACATGGTTGTACACGTAAGCTACACAATAAAGAAGCCAATCATTCTCTCTTGATACCTGGGTGCCTTTCCGCAATGAAACCACCAAAATTATCAATACCATCACACCCAGGGGGTTCATTGATTAAGTTGTTTTAGTTTTAACAAACCAATACTTTGAGAAAACAAGTATCAATGATGTAACCCAGCCCTCGTTCAACATAGCATGGCTAAGCACATCTACCAACGGTGTTTCATCTACAAGGAAGGCCCTACCACATAATAGGACATAGCATAGCGATAGTATCATCCTACACATGCATCTACAAAATACACGACAATGCATTGAAAATAGTAGGACGATATCATGAACAAAGTAGCATCTACTTGCCTTGGTTGTAGCGGTCTGGAGCACAATCCTCACACGAGCAAGCGTTGCACTCAACACAATCTACACGACACAATTGCATTCATAAACAAACAATCCACAAGCATATGCAACAAGGATGATGCGTGAATGCAAGAACGGCAAGTGAATTGGTGCTACAGCTACACCACATAATTCTAATCCATAACACTACCGAATACATGCATGGAAAAATAGATTTGGCGCTAGGGAAACTACTAACCAAAAGTAGTGCTCACGACTAGAGCTAGAACTTAAATAATTCACGACCGGTAGTATACTGTTTGTAAAATCTTGGAAAAATTCTACCGCAAAGGCATCGCTGATTAGAAACAGTACCAATTGGAATTACTCCAAAAGGAGTTGTAAAACTTCCCGAGTAATTAAAACACTGCAGAAAGCCATTAAACAATTACTGCAGAAGTTTCTACTGTAAGCCTATCTTTTTAATTCACGATGAGATTCCCCTCGTTCATACGAGTTCAGGGACATATCACACGCGATTTTTGGAGCTACGGATATTTTTCTACGAATTTAATACTCCGAAAAGGCCACTAACTAGTTCGATTAAACTGTACTAAACCTGACAGTAAAAGTCTGAACCAAAGCTACAGCGAGATTCTACACGACTCACTGAACTCGTACATATTTTGTTTGCAATTTGTGGCCAAGCGGTTGAATTTCTACGCAATTTACAAGATTCTACCGAAATCTGCCAACCAAAGAGATTAACGAAATTGACCCTGTCAACTGTGTCTGTTTGACTGGTCAACTCGCCTGCTGACTGGGCGCTGACTGGGCGTCTGACTAGTCAACGCCTGGGATGCTGAACAGTCAACGAACGATCTAAGCCGCTGATCTGAGATCTGACGGTGGTTGTTGTCTTACCGGAAACGGATGGCGAAACAGACTCCGGAAGGCGCGGCGAGTTCCGGACGGCGGTGGCGATTGGTTCCGGCGTCGGGGTTCTTCCTGCACGGACATACACGTCAACGAACGGGTCAAGAGAATTAACGCGGCGCGCGTACGTGCGTGTATGCGTGCATGCAATAACGCGTGCGTACGCGTGCGTGTACGCGTGTGCATGCAAGCACGCGAAACGAGGCAGCGGCACACGGCAGCGGCAGGGCGGCGGCGCGGTGCGCGTCGCAGGCGGCAGCGCTGGCGGCGGCGAGGCGGAGTGGTGCAGCCGGCGGTGGCCGGCGGCGCAGGCGGCGGCGCGGGGGCGAAGGCGACGGCGGCTGCTCACCTCGAGGCGGCGGACGGCGGCGAGGTGGCGGGTGGCGCCGGCGGCGGGGTGGCCGTGGAGGCGAGCGGCGGCGGCGGTAGATGGGATCGGTGACGGCGACGAACGGCGGTGAGAAGGGCAGGAATGGAAAGAGGAGGAGGAGGCGAACCCGGCGGTGATGGCGACGACGACCGGCGGCGGCGGGGTGGCCGGCGACGGCGAGGTGGCCGGGAGGCGGCGGCGGCGATGGCGCCTGGGAGGCGGCTCGCGCGCGAGAGGAGAGGCGGCGGGGTCGGGCGTGTGGGGCAGGCGGGGCAGGCGGTGGTTGCGGGCACGGAAACCGAGGCAGGTGGGGCCTCTTTTATTTGGTCCCTCTCGCGGAAGAAAAACAATCCTGAACTGAAACGGCCCGGAAACTGACTACAACTCGGAAATCGGTCCGGATTTTCGGACCGTTTTTCGGCGGTTTACTAAAACGTCCGAGTCTTTTGCATACGAACTCCGATTGGAGAGATTCTCGCGCCTACGGGTTCGTATCGTCGAGGGGAACAACCTTCAGTCGAAGTTTGAGCGAAAACTCGAACCTACAGGGGTGGTTGTCGCAAGTCTCTCTAAAGCCTCCCGCAGGAAACTCGTAGCGAAACAAAATAGGGTTTTGAAGATAGCTTTTCGCCGAACCTTTCTACTCGACGGTTTTGCATGGAAAGATATGATGCAATGCTATGAATGATATGAAAGACCAAATCTAAAATTTGGGATGTGACACCAAGTGGGAAGACTGTCTGCCGTTCGCAGAATTTTCTTACAACAACAGTTATCAAGCCAATTTGCAAATGGACCCATTTGAGTTCATGTACGGTAGAAAGTGTCGCACCCCTTTGAAATGGTCGAAAGTAGGAGAGAGTCAGATTTTTGGACCCGACATCCTACGAGAAGCAGAAGAGAAGGTTCACAAGATTCGTGAGCACCTCAAGACCGCCCAATCCCGATAGAAGAGTTACGCCGACAAGAGACGTAGAGACCTCGCTTTCAATATAGGAGATTTTGTTTATCTGAAAGTGTCGCCATTGAAGGGAATGCAGCGTTTCCAACTCAAAGGAAAGTTAGCCCCCATATATATCGGACCTTTCAAAATTCTGAACCGTCGAGGAGAAGTATCGTATCAACTGGAACTACCTGAAGAGATGTCAGCTGTGCACAATGTGTTCCATATTTCGTTACTTCGCAAGTGTCTCAAAGTCCCCGAGAAGACCGAAGTATTCAAGAATATCGACCACCGGACCATAGAGATCAACGATGACCTGACCTATCCCGAAGTACCCATCCGCATTTTGGAAGAAGCTTTTCGAACTACCCAAACCCGAAGCATCAAGTTTCTCAAGATTCAGTGGAGCAACCACACAGAAGAGGAAGCTACCTGGGAGCGCGAAGATCACATCAGGACGGAGTTTCCCGATCTCTTCAAATCCTAGGTAATCTTTTCGTCCTTTTTCAAATATCGGGACGAGATTTTGTTTAAGGGGGGAAGGTTTGTAACATCCCAAAATACTAAGCTTGGATCATCAAACTCTAATCATCAAAATTAGGTTTAACAAAAAATTTTCTAAATAAAATTATGAATGCATGCATATGTGTATGCATTGATTTTGAATTCTTTTAAAACCACCTTGTTTGTTTGTTTCATTGCTTGTAAAATGTGTCTTAGGTGAAATAAACATCATCTAAAACATTTCCCACACTTTTCCTAAAGAAAATTAAATCAAAACACATATATTAAATGAATGGTCACTTTGACCAATTTAACTCTCATGCCTACTTTGGCTGTCTCAAACTTTCAGAACCTAACAGAAACTTTTCTGGATCTTTGCACCCCTTGATTGTACTCATAACAAAGTATCAAGGCCCACTTTGTGATCATCCAGAAACTTTCAAATGCATAGTTTAAATGACAATTCAAAATTGAATCTTTATCATATGGGAAGATCCCACTTTTTCAAAAACCACTCAAACAAGCTCAACTTTCAAAACCCAAGCATCTGCAGACTCACCAGCACCAATCTAGCAAACCCACCAAAAATCTTTTCAAAATTCAAAACTTGATTTCATGCGGCCATTTCATCAAACAGGTTGCAGACACAAATCAAACAAACATCAAACACTATTGTGAGCAGTGATTCTTGCCTAACTTGTTCCCTAGTTAGCTCACAACCAGCTCAGTAGATCATCTAGTAAGATTAACTAAGCACTAGCACCACTGTGAGCTTTCCATTGCCATCAATGGTGAACAGCCGAGTACCCCCTTGCCACCCCATAGTCGACAGCAAGCTAGGAGCAGCAGCAAGCCTAGCCAGCATGTCTGGGAGGCAGCCCACCGTCCATCGCCACTCCCTGTCCCAGCCGCGAGCGTTGCCAAGTCCTGGACCACGCGCAAGAGCCGCGCCCAGACCACCAGAGACCATGCCGAGCGTGCGCCAGAGCGCCACCCTCGACCAGCGCCCACAGACTGCGCGCCGCCCTCACCGCGTGCACACACGATCGCCACCGACCCAGGAGACCGCCAGACATCCCCGTTTGCCGCCCCGTGCCGCACAGCCACCGCCCGCCGTCGAAGACGCCGCCTCTGCCATGTAGAGCATCGCCCGTTCCAGACCAAGCCGCACCGCCCCACGCCTAAAAACCATGTCGTTGAGCATCGCCAGGAGACACCGCATCGTCCCCTACCCTTGCCCATGCCATTAGCCGCCTGTAACATCGCCCCCGACGAGCTCACCATGCGCCCCGACGGTCCCCTCGCTCGACTATAAATAGAGGCCACCCCCGCTCGATTTCTTCACACCATCTCACTCCCCTCTCCTCACTGATCGTGCCACACCGTTCTCAGAGCAAGGCGAGCACCACCCCGCCGGAATTTCACCGGAGCCCGCCGCCTCTGGAGAAGAAGGGAGCCATCGATTTCGTCCACCCCAGGAGCTGCCGCGACCACCCCTGAGTTCGCCGTCGTCGACTTCGTCGTTCGCCCGCCTCGCCTACCCTCGCCCGTACCCCGGTGAGCCCCCAGCAACCCTCACTGGCCGCGCTAGGTTTCGTTCTCGCCGGCGTTGTCTCGCGTCGATGATGACTCACAGCCGTTGGATTAGAACTAGATCGAACGATCCACGTTGCCCCATGCCGCTTCGCCCAGCCCCGTGTCACTGACGAGTGGGGACACCCACTTAAGCAGCCCGCGGGAGCACTGCGCTTAGCAGGCCGGCCCGTTAGCTTATCCCGCGCAGCCCAATTATTCAAATTAAACTTTTTCCATTTCAATTCAAACACACTTCTGTACCCAACTTCAAAAATCAACCCAGATCGATTCAGTACACCAAATTGAATGAATCCAATTTTGTTGGAAAGGTCTGTGAATGCTGAATCCAAGCCCGTTGGATTCAAGTCATTTGGATCTATATATCAGCCATGGTAAAAATAACAAGGCAGAAGCTTTTCTGCATTCAAACATTTTTCAAATTTAAACCATACTAGATTTTGAGTTGATTCCAACTCTCAAAACTCACATTTAACCATACCTTTCAGAATATATAAAAATATATAGGTTTACTTGCAGAAATATTGTTCAAGTAATAAAAGAATGCTCCATAGGCATTACTAGCCACTTTAATTAATTAAGATAAAAGGGTAAAACCTTATTAAATCGTGACACCACTTTAAATGACATTCACATGGACTACAATATGTGGTGATGACATGTGTCAACACGATCCCATGTTTGGTTTGGAGAATATTAAATCTTAAGTAGTTTTTCAATGAGTAGAAATTACTTTTCTAAAAATAAAAGGAATTAAACCAAGCCTTAAACTTGTAATGTTAGAGATGATGCTAGATCATCTATAGGACCCTTGTGTGTGATGATTGCAAGTAGTTAAGTATTGTTTGGTGATTGTGTACCTCGTATTTATTCATAGACGCTAGTACCGACCAAGGATACGAGGAGGAAGGAGGATTCTACGAAGAAGAAGCCGAGGAGAACTTCAACCACTGCTCTGCACAAGGCAAGCTAACACTTGCAAGATACTTTACCTATGCAAGCTAACACTTGCAAGATACTTTACCTATGCAAGCTAACACTTGCAAGATACTTTACCTATGCAAGCTAACACTTGCAAGATACTTTACCTATGCACGCTAATACTTGCAAGATACTTTATCTATGCAAGCTAATACTTGCTTTCTACCATGCCACTATATGCCTTAAAGCATATATGATCATATCCACTTGATAAACCAATCCTAGTTTTATTTGCAAGCTTCTTACTTTATTTCTTTATCAAAGCTTACTTAGAGTTTACTTAAGTGAATTATAGATACTAGAAAGATATTTGAAGGTTGCATAAAGAGCATAAAATTTGGCCTAAGTTAGAAACCTTGATATCAGCCTAAGATATAAGGTTGTACCTAGTTGAAACTCCACTAGTTTACCACCCCTCATTAGTACTTACCCCACTTGTAGATGCTAGTGCTAAGCTTAAAACTTGATCAACTTTAGATTGGGAATACTTGGTGGAAAAATGGTTATGAAAACCTTGGAATGATGGATCATTCTATTGAAATGTTTTGGACATGTGTTTCCAAACACTTGGTGATTTTGGTGATAAAAATGTTGAGGCATGAGCCTTAGTCCTTTATAAAACTAATGGTTGTCTGGATGCGATACCATTCCAATTTTATCGTACAACCACAATACCCGAATATTAGGTAGGGCTTGACTAGAAATTTATATACCTTAGTATTAGTTCCCTCACGGCCAAGGTCTGAGCTGAGGCTACCTTGTGAAGATTGTCCACCTGTGCAGTACCCAAGATGACAGTTGGTCATGGTTGGGAGGCCAAACTCACAGGAGAGGTGTTTATACTAGGGCGTGTAATTGAAAGGTTAGGATTGATTATCCGCATACTGAGTATGGTGAATTCAGGATTTGTTCCTGACGGATGTATCGAATGTTGTGGTGAAAGTGTACAATCTCTGCAGAGTATCAAACTATTCGAATAGCCGCGTCCGCGGTTATGGACAGTTGGAGTGGCCATACTGTTCCCCTGTCAGACTTTTCAAAATGACTTGTGAACTGAATTGAGACTTTGACTTGACCACAACAGTGTTGTGACATGAGTTACAAGATCCCACTTAGGAGTTATAAAATTGTGACTAGCTTTGGAACCTAGTAGAGATAAATCTGGCTTTTGCAAAACAACCCTAGAGCCTAGTGTCCTATTATCCAAAAACCCCTTTACCTGTTAGTATTAGTTTGCGAGTACTTAAAGAGTACTCATGGCTTTGTCCCTGGCTATTCCCATGGCCAGACTATGAAGAGGAGTACCTGGAAGATGGACCCCAGGAAGGTTACGACAACTAGGATCATCTCCCATCGTCAGCATTGCCTGTGACCCCGAAGATGGAGCTTCGCCTACGCTACCGTTACTATTACGTATTCCGCTGCTTGAAGTTGTATTAAGAACTGGATCATGAGATCCCTATTTGTGTAAGAACTTATGTATCGTTTGTAATGGATGATGTACTATGGTATCCAATTCTGTTATGTCTCGCAAAAATGGTAATCCTGGGATTGCGATGTATGGCATAACAGGCATCTAGGATTGAAAAATCCGGGTGTTGACAATAGCTACTTTGTTAATTATTTATAATTCTTTCCTAAGTAAGAAATGATCTTATTTAAAACATAATCTTTTGACTCTAAGTAGTCTAAACCATAATTATAATTTAATATAAAATCTAGGTGTAAACAATTAACTTTACAATATTCTTTTAAAATCCTTAACTAACTATAAGTCAAGGAGTTACAAAGTTATTCTTTGCAAATCATTAACAATTCATAAATAATCATATTTATCAAACTTGAAATTCACTAAATAAATTATAATATAATCCATCTATTTTTCTTTATAAAGAAAAATCTCATAGTATGATCTATAAATAGTACACATGCTAAATCTACATCTTTAAAACAAAGTTCCATAATTATAAGATTTTATTTTTATTATGCTTAGTAAAAACCTAATAATTGATAATGCTACAGATGCTATATCTCAAGTCCAAATTATATTTTTATATTTTACTTTGGTCTGAGATATTCTAAGCTAGATATATAATGACTCAAAATCATTTAAATCTTATTACAAAACCATAGCTTCAATCCTATTAATCTTCAAAGTTGAGTAACTTAACATAAATAATATTTTCTTCAAATGTTATTCTTTTTGCCACTTCAAAAGAAACATTATACCATTTCTTTAAAGCCATAACAACTTAAAACATGAACTTTGTAATAAGTACATAATATCATGGAACCTTAGAATTATATTATGATTGTACTTTACTCTTAATATTTTATGTGTTTATCCTTTTTATGAAGTAAACTTAAAATAAACCAAATCTTAAATAATGTCTAAGTCCATCTTACTGGTAATGATTGAGGAATTAGTTGGGGATTTTGCATTATGCATCTCATTACTTATGCATAACAACATATTGCTTCTTTAAACAGTGTCCTTATCGGGCAATGATGATATTTTTGTAGAACCCGAGGTCCAGGGTCAAGTCGAGACATTCGACTACAATACTTCGCTATATCAAGGCAAGTTCACACTTGCTCATGTCCTTTGATTATTTTCTGTAAAGTATTTTATAAATCCAGTGTTGTCATCACCTGCATTTCAAAAAGGTCAAAAACCCTATTTTCATAATTAAAGTGAACTATTGGTTACTGATCGAGGGTGATCAGGTAATCTATTAAATCTGGCAGTTGGAATACCACTGCATAGGAAAGTATCATCTAGGACTTAACAACCAATGTCACCAGTGATTCTCGCGCCCTATATTACGCGTTAACCATGAGATTTGGAATGGAACGGAGAAGTCAGCTGGATCGGCTCCCTTTCGCATGCATTGGACACTGTTATGGGCATTTGTGAGTTGCAGATCGTGGGTATAGCCGTTTTATACGGAGAAAGGTCTACCGTGGATCTGGGCTTACAAAAGACAGATTACTAGTGTTAATGGTTGTTGTGTGTATCCAACTAAGGTATAGCCGTTTTATACGGGGAAAGGTCTACCTTGAGTTTGGGAATACAACAATTGCGGTGTATGCGGGGTCGCGGAGAAGGACAATGATTGGCTTGGATCATCTACAAGGCCCCACACCATAGGAAGTGTGGACGGGAAAGATTCGCCCGGTTGTGCATCAAGGATTCGATCTCTCATGGGTAAAGTAACGCACCTCTGTAGAGTGTAAGAATTGTAACTTGTTACTCCTTGTTCCGGAAAGGAGCTGTGAACGCTGCAGGAAAGGAACTCCATGAAATTTCTGGAAAACCTGTGAAGGCTGACGGACATAGCTTTTCAGAATAAAATCAACCTTTGAAGAAATGTTTACGAAAACCTGCATTGCCTATGACCTATGGTCTATGGCTATAGATATAGTGCATCAAACACTCCTTTTTAGTGAACTTGCTGAGTACGCTCGTACTCAACGTATCTTCTTAACCCTTGCTAGATTCTAAAGACAATAACGGTCAGAAAGAGGAAATACTATATCCAATTGAAGACCAAGAAGAATTCTGTTATATTTCTTGATCCTTCAGAGTAGGTCGACTCTGTAGAAAGATAGATGTAAAACTTGTATATATTTCGAGTGGGCTTATTATGCCCTTTGTTGTAAAGATTATTTGTATTAGCACGTGGTGCTTTGTTGTATGCATGCCCATTTTGTTAGTCTGACGTGGTCAGCTACTCAGGTTTACATGCGTTATACTCAGTCGACGAAGTCGTGAGGTGAGGCGAAGCCCCCGAGTGTTGGAGATATGCCCTAGAGGCAATAATAAAAGTGGTTATTATTATATCTTTGTGTTTATGATAAATGTTTACATTCATGCTATACCAGTATTAAACCGGAAACATTAATACTTGTGTGATTTATAAACTAAATAAGAGTCCCTAGTAAAGCCTCTTTATAATACTAGCTTGTTGGTTAATAGATGATTGTGGTTTCCCGATCATGAACATTGAGATGTTGTTAACAACAATATCATATCATTAGGAGAATGGTATGATGGACATACTCCTATAGATAAGCGTAGCATTAAGATTAAGTCATTTCAATAGTTCGTTTGCTATAAGCTTTCTGATGCATAGTAACCTAATTCCTTCGACCATGAGATCATGCTAATCACCATCACTGGAAGAATGCTTTGATGACATCAAACACCACACCGTAACTGGGTGGCTATAAAGGTGGCATTGAGTGTTCGGAAAGTATGTGTTGAGGCACATGGATCAAGAGTGGGATTTGTCCATCCATATGACGGATAGATATACTCTGGGCCCTCTCGGTGGAATGTCATCCAATTGGCTTGCAAGCATGTGACTGGCTCATAAGGGATCACATATCACAAGAACTAGAAAAGAGTACTTATCGGTAACGAGGTTGAACTAGGTATGCAGAGATACCGACGATCAAAACCTCGGATAAGTAAACTATCATGAGACAAAGGGAAATTGGCATCGTATGTAAGTGGTTCATTCGATCGCAAAGTAATCGTAGAAATATGTGGGAGCCATATGAATTTCCAGATTCCTCTATTGGTTATTGATCAGAGAAGTGTCTCGGTCATGTCCGCATAATTCACGAACCGTAGGGAGACACACTTAAGGATTCGATGTTGTTTAAGTAGATATGGAATGTTAGTAGGGATATCGAATGTTGTTCGGAGTCTCGGATGGGATCCGAGATATCACGAGGAGATCCGGAGAATAAGATTCATATAAGGAAAGTCCGATTCCGGAGTTCGGGAAAGATTCCGATGTTTTCATCGGAGAGGTTCTAGAAGGGTCTAGAAGGTTCACCGGTTCGGAAGGGGAATGGTCCATGAATGTGTCATGGGTAAGTGGAATGATTGGATCATATCCTAGGTCACTTGGTGTGGACATTTGCAAGAGAGAATTAAAGCTCTAAATTGGAAGTCAAATGGGAAGTTTGAAAAGTCAAACTGGAACAATGGTTTCCTAGTGGAAGAAGAAAAGAGTCCTTCTCTCAATCCAACTTGGTTTTGGGTTTGGATTCAAACCCACCCCTCCCAAGGCTGCCCCCCTCTCATAAATAGAGGGGGAGGGCTGCCCAAAACACACAAGCCCTAGCCCTCCCACACCCAAGCTGCCGCCGCCACGCCTCGTCGCCGCCGTCGCCAGCCGCCGCCGCTGCCTCGCGCCGCCGCCGACACCTCCTCCTCCTTCTCCCGGTCTTCTAAACCCAAGATCACCGGGAAACCCTAGATCCACCATAACTCGCACCGGCTTAGGCGAAGCCCTGCGGGATCTTCCCTCTACTTCTGACACCATGCCATCATGCTGCCAGAATCACGAGGGGAGAACTACAACCTCCGCTGCATGTTGGAACAAGGTAGAGGAAGGTCTTCATCGAGTACCGAACATGTGACCGACTGCGCAAGCACTGCCGGAACGCAGCGCCGGAAGGATCGTCTACATGATCTTAAGATCGGAAGTGTATGACTACATCACCCACGAGAATCTGCTCTCGTTAACCGCTTTGGAATCTTTGAGGGTGAGTGCTTCTATCGACTCGTTGCTACAATGTAGTAGATAGAATTTGGCTTGTTTGTGTGCATGCGGTAGAATTTTTGTTTTCCATGCTACGAACCCCTACAGTGGTATCAGAGCCGTGTCTATATATAGATCTGTTGCACGAGTAGAACACAATGGTCATTGTGGGCGGTGGTGCTTTTATTATCAATTGCTTTTTGTGTACTTTGCATCTTGCGGTATGATGGGATGAAGCGGCCCGGGCTAACTTTACATGACATCGTTCATGAGACTTGCTCCACGCTCAACATGCAACTTGTATTGCATAAGTGGCTTTGCGGGTGTCTGTCTCTCCCATCATAGTATAGATTCAATTTACAACGAACACTTGATAGTTGAAACATCAACGTTGTGGTTCTTGTTCGTAAGTTAGAACGACACTTATTGAAAGCCCCAAACCACGTAAAATATGCAAATAAATTAGAGGCGTCTAACTTTGTTTTGCAGGGGTGTGCTGTGATGTGATATGGCCATGAGTGTGATTATATATGATGTATGCAATGTTCCTTATTGTAAGTCGGCAACCGGCAGTAGCCATATGGTTGTCTTTTAATTCCGTTAAGACCTGCGTGTCTATTCAAAGTAGTTGTAATAGTTGATGCTGGTGGACGCCAACCATGAAGCGGCGCCATTGACCTTGACGCCACACCGGTGATGATGGAGATCATGTTCGTGCTTGAAGATGGAGATCGGAAGCACAAGAAGAAAGGCCATATCATATCACATATTATGAATTGCATGTGATGTTAATCCTTTTATGCATCTTGTATTGCTTAGTTCGCGATGGTAGCATTATAAGATGATCGCTCAAGCACAAAAATTTCAAGTTATAAAGTGTTCATCCTTAGTAAGCACTGTTGCTAAAGCTCGTTGTTTCGAAGCACCACGTGATGATCGGGTGTGTTAGATTCTGCGAGTGTATACAACGTGAGCAAGCCAGATTTTCTCATGCGGAAGCTAAGTTTTGATCTTGACGAGCCTAGCATGTACATACATGGTCTCGGAACACGGATCACCGAAATGTAAAGCATGAGTCATATAGTAGATATGATGAACATGTTGATTGTTCGCCATTGAAACTACATCAACTCTCGTGATGATCGGTTTTGATGTGGTGGATTTGGTTTGTGTGATCACTAAAGCAATGTGAGGGATATTGTTTTGAGTGGGAGTTCACCTAGATTAATTTAACAATTAATTAGAACTCAATTTTTCATAAACCTAGTCTAAATTATTGCAAATATGTTATAGATCAATGGCGGCCCCTACCATCAATTTTAATGTGTTCCTAGAGAAAGAAAAGTTGAAAAACAATGGAAGCAACTTCGCGGATTGGTTCCGCAAATTGAGGATTGTCCTCAATGCTAGTAATTTGACCTATGTGTTGGATGCACCGCTGGGTGACCCGCCTGCAGCTGATGCTACCGATGAGGTAAAGAATGTTTTCCTCGCTCGGAAGAATCAGTACTCCACAGTTCAGTGTGCTATCTTGTATGGTTTGGAATCGGAGCTTCAGAAAAGGTTTAAGAACCATGACCCACATGATATTGTTCGTGAACTCAAAATGATATTTGAGGCTCACGCGGCAGTTGAGAGTTATGAGGCTTCTGAAAAGTTCTTTAACTGTAAGATGGAAGAGGGCAGCTCCGTCAGTGAGCACGTGCTTAAGATATCTAGGCACGCTAGCAAGCTTCAAAGCTTAGGTATAGTGATTCCTAATGCTTTGGGGATTCACCATGTCCTCCAATCACTACCACCAAGTTACAAGAACTTTGTGATGAACTACAATATGCAAAACATGGACAAGTCGTTGCCCGAACTCTTCTCCATGTTAAAGTCTGCAGAAGTGGAGATCAAGCAAGAGCACCAAGTGTTGATGGTCAATAAGACCACCAAATTCAAGAAGCAAGGCAAATCTGAGAAAAAGGGAAACTTCAAGAAGGGCGGTAAGAAAGTTACCGCGTCGGCGAAGAAGACCAAGGCTGGGCCTAAGCCTGATACTGAGTGCTTTTACTGCAAGGGAGAAGGTCACTGGAAGTAGAATTGCCCTAAGTACTTGGCGGATTTGAAGAACGGCAACATCAAGAAGAAAGGTATATCCGATATACATGTTATTGATGTGTATCTCACTAGTACTCGTAGTAGTGCCTGGGTATTTGATACTGGTTTGGTTGCTCATATTTGTAACTCGAAACAGGTGCTGCAGAATAGACGGAAACTAGCGAAGAACGAGGTGACGATGCGCATTGGAAATGGATCAAAGATTGATGTGATCACGGTCGGCACGCTACCTCTTCATCTACCATCAGGATTAGTTTTATACTTAAATAATTGTTATTTGGTGCCTGCGTTGAGCATGAACATTATATCTAGATCATGTTTATTGCGAGACGGTTACTTGTTTAAGTCCGAGAATAATGGTTGTTCGATTTATATGAGTAATATGTTTTATGCACATGCACCTTTGATAGATGGTCTATTATTATTGAATCTCGATTGTGGAAATACACACATTAATAACATTGAAGCTAAACGTTTGAAATTGAGCGATAACTCAACCTATATGTGGCACTGTCGTCTTGGTCATATTGGAGTCAAGCGTATGAAGAAACTCCATTCCAATGGAGTTCTTGAATCACTTGATTTCGAATCAATTGAAAGATGCGAAGCATGTCTGATGGGTAAAATGACTAAGACTCCATTTTCTGGTATGATGGAGCGAGCTACGAACTTATTGGAAATCATACATACCGATGTATGTGGTCCACTGAGTGTAGCATCGCGCGGTGGTTATCGTTATGTTCTTACCTTCATGGATGACTTGAGTAGATATGGGTATATCTATTTCATGAAACATAAGTCTGAAACTTTCAAGAAGTTTAAGGAATTTCAAAGTGAGGTAGAGAATCAACGTAACAAGAAGATTAAATTTCTACGATCTGATCGCAGAGGTGAATATCTAAGTTAACGAGTTTGGCGAGCATTTGAAGAAATATGGAATACTTTCACCATTGACACCGCCGGGAACACCACAGCGTAATGGTGTGTCCGAACGTCGTAATCGAACTCTCTTAGATATGGTTCGTTCTATGATGTCACTTACATATTTACCGCTATCCTTTTGGGGTTATGCATTAGAAACAACCGCATTCACTTTAAATAGGGCACCATCTAAATCCGTTGAAACGACACCGTATGAATTATGGTTTGGGAAGAAACCTAAATTGTCGTTCCTTAAAGTTTGGGGTTGCGAAGCTTATGTAAAGAAGTTACAGCCCGACAAGCTTGAACCCAAAGCGGAAAAATGCGTCTTCATAGGATACCTGAAGGAAACTATTGGGTATACCTTCTATCATAGATCCGAGGGCAAAATCTTCGTTGCCAAAAATGGATCCTTTCTAGAGAAGGAGTTTCTCTCGAAAGAAGTGACTGGAAGGAAAGTAGAACTCGACGAGGTTGTTAAACCTTCTCTCAAACTTGCGAGTAGCACATCACCGGAAGTAGTTCCTATGGCGCCTACACCAATAAGAGAGGAAGCTAATGATGTTGATCATGAAACTTCGGGTTGAAGTTACTACGGAACTTCGCAGGTCAACGAGAACTCGTACCACTCCTGATTGGTATGATTCCGTTATGAGTGTCATGTTGGTGGACAACACCGATGACCCTGCGACATATGAGGGAGCGATGATGAGCCCAGATTCCAATAAATGGCAAGAAGCCGTGAAATCCGAGATTGGATCCATGTACGAAAACCAAGTATGGACTTTGGTGGACTTACCGGATGGCCGGAAGGCTGTCGAGAACAAATGGATTTTCAAGAAGAAAACAGATGCTGATGGTAATGTTACTGTCTATAAAGCTCGACTTGTCGCAAAAGGGTTTCAACAAATTCAAGGAGTTGACTACGATGAGACTTTCTCACCAGTAGCAAAGCTAAAATCTGTGAGGATTATGTTAGCAATCGCTGCATATTATGATTATGAGATATGGCAGATGGATGTCAAAACGGTGTTCCTCAATGGAGACATTGATGAAGAGCTGTATATGATGCAACCTTCTTAATAGTGTCAAGGATTATTTGAATAATAATTTTTCAATGAAAGATCTTGGCGAAGCATCTTACATATTAGGCATAAAGATTTATAGAGATAGATCGAGACGCCTAATATCATTGTCACAAAGTACATATTTGGAAGAAGTTCTAAAGAGGTTAGGAATGGAAGATAACAAGAAAGGGTTCTTGCCCATGTTGCCCAATATGACCTTGAGTAAAACTCAAAGTCCTGCAACGGCAGAAGATAGAGAAAGGATGAGTAAGACTCCCTATGCCTCAGCCATAGGATCTCTTATGTATGCCATGCTATGTACTAGACCCGACATTGCATATGCTGTTAGTTTGACTAGCAGATATCAAAGTGATCCAGGAGTGGATCATTGGACAGCGGTCAAAAACATCCTTCAGTACTTGAGAAGAACTAAAGATATGGTTCTTTCTTATGGAGGTGATGAACAACTCGTTGTTAATGGTTAAACCGATTCTAGTTGGAACACTGATCCGGATGATTATAAATCTCAATATGGATACGTATTTACTTTGAACGGTGCAGCAGTTAGCTGGAGGAGTGCAAAACAAAGCATTGTGGCGAGATCTTCAACTGAATCAGAATACATAGCTGCTTCGGAGGCTTCACAAGAGGCGATATGGATGAAGGAGTTCATTGCAGAGCTCGATGTGGTTCCAAGTGCACTGGACCCAATGTCTATCTACTGTGATAACATGGGCGCCATAGCCAATGCGCAAGAACCAAGGTCACACAAGAAGCTGAAGCACATCAAGCTACGTTTTCACGCTATTCGAGAGCATGTACAAGATGGTGACATAAAGATTTGCAAAGTACACACATATCTAAATGTGGCGGATCCGTTGACTAAACCTCTCCCGAGGGCAAAACATGACCGGCACCAAACTGCCATGGGTGTTCGGTATATTACCATGTAATCTAGATTAGTTGACTCTAGTGCAAGTGGGAGACTGTTGGAGATATGCCCTAGAGGCAATAATAAAAGTGGTTATTATTATATATTTGTGTTTATGATAAATGTTTACATTCATGCTATAACAGTATTAAACCGGAAACATTAATACTTGTGTGATTTGTAAACTAAATAAGAGTCCCTAGTAAAGCCTCTTTGTAATACTAGTTTGTTGGTTAATAGATGATTGTGGTTTCCCGATCATGAACATTGAGATGTTGTTAACAACAAGATCATATCATTAGGAGAATGGTATGATGGACATAGTCCTATAGATAAGCGTAGCATTAAGATCAATTCATTCCAATAGTTCGTTTGCTATAAGCTTTCTGATGCATAGTAACCTAATTCCTTCGACCATGAGATCATGCTAATCACCATCACCGGAAGAATGCTTTGATGACATCAAACACCACACCATAACTGGGTGGCTATAAAGGTGGAATTGAATGTTCGGAAAGTATGTGTTGAGGCACATGGATCAAGAGTGGCATTTGTCCATCCATATGACGGATAGATATACTCTGGGCCCTCTCGGTGGAATGTCATCCAATTGGCTTGCAAGCATGTGAATGGCTCACAAGGGATCACATATCACGGGAACGAGAAAAGCGTACTTATCGATAACGATGTTGAACTAGGTATGCAGAGATACCGACGATCAAAACCTCGGATAAGTAAACTATCGTGAGACAAAGGGAATTTGGTATCGTATGTAAGTGGTTCATTCGATCACAGAGTAATCGTAGAAATATGTGGGAGCCATATGAATTTCCAGATTCCTCTATTGGTTATTGATCGGAGAAGTGTCTCGGTCGTGTCCGCATAATTCATGAACCGTAGGGAGACACACTTAAGGATTCGATGTTGTTTAAGTAGATATGGAATGTTAGTAGGGATACCGAATATTGTTCGGAGTCTCGAATGGGATCTGGGATATCACGAGGAGATCCGGAGAATAAGATTCATATAAGGAAAGTCCGATTCCGGAGTTCGGGAAAGATTCCGATGTTTTCATCGAAGAGGTTCTAGAAGGGTCTAGAAGGTTCACCGGTCTGGAAGGGGAATGGTCAATGAATGTGTCATGGGTAAGTGGAATGATTGGATCATATCCTAGGTCACTTGGTGTGGACATTTGCAAGAGATAATTAAAGCTCTAAATTGGAAGTCAAATGGGAAGTTTGAAAAGTCAAACTAGAACAATGGTTTCCTAGTGGAGGAAAGAAAGAGTCCTTTTCTCAATCCAACTTGGGTTTGGGTTTGGATTCAAACCCACCCCTCCCAAGGCTGCCCCCTCTCATAAATAGAGGGGGAGGGCTGCCCCAAACACACAAGCCCTAGCCCTCCCACACCCAAGCCACTGCCGCCGCGCCAAGCCGTCGCCGCCGTCGCGCCGCCGCCCTGCGCTGCCGCCAACATCTCCTCCTCCTCCCGGTCTTCTAAACCCTAGATCACCGGGAAACCCTACATCCACCATAACTCGCACCGGCTTAGGCGAAGCCCTGCAGGATCTTCCCTCTACTTCTGACACCACGCCGTCGTGCTGCCGGAATCGCGAGGGGAGAACTACAACCTCCGCTGCCTGCTGGAACAAGGGAGAGGAAGTTCTTCATCGAGTACCGAACATGTGACCGACTGCGGAAGCGCTGTCGGAACGCAGCACCGGAAGGATCGTCTACCCGATCTTGAGATCGGCAAGTGTACGACTACATCACCCACGAGAATCTGCTCTCGTTAACCGCTTTGGAATCTTCGAGGGTGAGTGCTTCTATCGACTCGTTGCTACAATCTAGTAGATAGATCTTGGCTTGTTTGTGTGCATGCGGTAGAATTTTTTTGTTTTCCATGCTATGAACCCCTACACCGAGTGTGTTGTAACAGAACATAATGTAAGAAAAAGGAATAATTTTTTGGGCGAGACACTTAGCTTTAATTCATATCGTAATTAGGAGGTACATTGTTCGGCTGAGTAGCCTTATTGAAAGTAAAGAGGGACAGCTAGGGGTAGAAGCATCGCAATTGTGCGACGTTCCATGGGTTGGAGTATGCGACTCCTGACTTGACGTCCTTGAGGCGGTAGGCGCCACCTGGGATGACTTCGATGACGATGTAGGGTCCTTCCTAGGGTGACTCGAGCTTTTTCGGTCGCTCCCGCTTGAGTCGTAGGACGAGGTATCCTTCGACGAAGGACCTTGGGCGCAGCCGACGACTGTGATAGTTGCGGAGGCTCTGCTGGTAGACCGCTGAGCGAGCCGCGGCGATGTCACGTGCCTCGTCGAGTGTGTCGATGGCGTCTTAGAGTGTTGCCGTTGATTCGGCTTCGCTGTAGGCGATGAGCCGTGGGGCCTTGTGGCATACTTCCGCAGGCAACACGGCTTCGACTCCGTGTACCATGAAGAATGGCGTGTAGCCACTTGAGCTGTTTGGCGTTGTGCGCAAGCTCCAGAGGACGGAGGGTAGCTCTTCTGCCCAGACTCCCACAAGACGTTTGAGTGGGCTGAGTAGGCTTTTCTTGATGCCACCGCCTACGAGGCCGTTGTCCTTTTCTACCTGCCCATTGGGTTTGTGGGTGTGCCACGGAGGCGTATGATATGTTGATCCCAAGGCCTTCACAGACGTCCTGAAATTGTTTGGAGATGAAGTGCGACTAGTTGTCCGTGATGATGCTGTGCGGCACGCCAAACCTGTAGACTATGGACTCGAAGAACTTGACGGTCGTTTTGCCCTTTTGGTTTGTGACGGGCATTGCTTCGATCCACTTGGTGAACTTGTCGACTGCGACCAGGAGGTAGACGTGGCCCCCTTTCGAAGATTTGGGCAGTTTGTCGATCATGTCGAGGCCCCATTGGGTGAAGGGCCAGGCCAGTGGTATGGGCCTGAGCTCCGATACTGATGCGTGCAGTTTATCTACAAACCTCTGGCAGTCGTTGCACTTCTGTCGGGTCATCAGGCAGTTCTCTGTTTAGCAGCTACCGAAGGTACGGTTGCGTCCATGTTTCTTTGATTTCCATGACCTGCATCAGGTTGACCAACGCAACCTCCGTGTCAAGCTTTTCGGGTCCTTCCTGTCCTTCGGGTAGCGCAGCCCCGAGTGCTCTGCTTCTTTGGGTGATCCCTTAGGGAATTTCCATTTGATGGAGGGGACGCATATTTGCTCGAGGAACACGCCTGGTGGCACTCGTGCGCAGGTGGAGCCGATGTTGGCGAGTCTGTCGGCCTCCTCGTTGCTTTCCCTTCCAACGTGGCGAAGCTCGCAGTCGTCAAAGTCTCCTTCGAGTGAGTTGTAGAGCGCGCGGTACGCGATCATGTTAGCGGCGTGTGCGTCGCACTCATTCATTGTCTACTGGACGACGAGGTTTGAGTCACCGTAGATGACTAGGCGCGTTTCGCCGTAGATCTTGGCCATCCTCATGCCATGGATGAGGGCTTCGTATTTGGCCTCGTTTTTGGAGGCACGAAATTTCATCTGAAGGACGTGTTTCATCTTATCGCCCTGCGGGGACGTCAGTATGGCGCCAGCTCCTGCTCCGGCCTCGCGCTTGGAGCTGTCGAAGTGCATTGTCCATGACTGCGTCATGTCCGGGGTGTCCGGCAGCTGGAGCTCCATCCAGTGGACGAAGAAGTCAGGGAGGACCTGTGACTTGATCGCATGGCGCCATTCGTAGACGATGTCCAGAGGAGATAGCTCGATGCCCCCATAGGGCTATGCGTCCCGTGGCTTCGGGGTTGTTCAGGATGTTGGACAGTGGTGCCTCATTGACGACCATTATCTGATGCTCCTGGAAGTAGTGGTTCAGCCGACGAGCCGTGATGAACACGCCGTAGGCGAGCTTCTGATAGTAAGGGTACCTCTATTTTGTTTGCATCAATACCTCGCTGAGGTAGTAGATTGGGCGTTGAACCACGTGGGTCTTGCCTTCTTCGGGTCGTTCGACCACGAGTACGATGCTTACCACCTGATGCGTGGCTTCTATGTACAGTAGTAGAGGCTCGCGTTCCTTTGGCGTGACCAGGACGGGCGAGGTGGAGAGCAGTCGCTTCGGATCTTCGAATTTGTCGTTTGCTTAAGGTGTCCACTCGAATTTGTCTGCTTTGCCTAGCAGCTGGTAGAAAGGCAGGGCCTTCTCGCCCATGCGGCTGATGAATCTGCTCAGCGCCGCGATGCGCCCAGCTAGTTGCTGGACACCCTTGAGGTTCTTCGGCTTCTCCATGGCCAGTATGGCCCGGATTTTCTTCGGGTTCGCCTTGATACCTCGTTAGGAGATGAAGTAGCCGAGTAGTTGGCCAGATGGGACGCTGAAGGCGCACTTTTCTGGGTTCCACTTGATCCTGTAGTGGTCAAGGTTGTCGAACGTCTCGCGGAGATCGTCGATCAACGTCTTGGCCTCTTTTGTCTTGATGACTATATCGTCGACATAGACCTGTATATTGCGGCCGATCCGGCTTTTCAGGCATGCTTGCATGCACCGTTGGTATGTGTCACCTACGTTCTTCAGCCCGAAGGGCATTGTGTTGTAGCAGAATACTCCGAACAGCGTGATGAACGCCGTTTTCTCCTGATCTTTGACCTTCAGCCGAATCTGATTATGGCCTGAGTAGGCATCAAGGAAGGAGAGTTTCTCGCATCCTTCTGTTGAATCGATGATCTGATCGATCCGAGGTAGAGGGAAGTGATCCTTTGGGAAGTGCTTGTTGAGCGACGTGAAGTCCACGCACATCCGCAGGATGTCCGTGTCCTTGATCTCCCGGATGAAGTCGGCGTCGAGGAGTCTGTTGACTTCGACTCCTACGGCTTTGGCCCGTGGCTCAGACAATCGTCGGATGGACTTTTTGACGGGCTTGGCATCTGGAAACACATTGAGTGCGTGCTCGGCAAATTCCTTGGGAACTCCTGGCATGTCCACAGGACACCAGGCGAAGATTTCCCAGCGCTCATGGAGGAATTCGACGAGCGCACCTTCCTATGCGGGGCTGAGGTCATTGGCGATCAGTGTCGTCTTGGAGGCATCCGTCGGGTGGACCTGCACCTTTTTCGTGTTGACTGTTGAGTCGAACAACATGTCGGGTGCGTTTTGCTTGGAGACTGGGGGTGCCCCGTTGTCTATCACCTCTCGAAGCCTTATGAGCTTCTCCTGCATGCCGAACGACTAGGAGATTCTGTTAAAGTCTCTATCGCAGTGGTCGGATCGGGTGAAGCTGCCTTGGACCGTGATGGTGCCTCTAGGCCCTGGCATCTTGAGTAGCAGGTACGCATAGTGCGGTACTGCTAAGAACCTTGCGAATGCCACGCGCCCGAGGATGGCGTGTTATTGTGATGGCCAGTCTACCACTTCGAACTCGATCCGTTCACACCGAAAGTTTCTGGGTTTGCCAAAGATGACGTCGAGCCATATCTTTCCCAGGGGAAATATGCCCTTCCCTGGGACTATGCCGTGGAACATTGTGTCGGACTGTTTTAGGCTGCACAGCAGGATCCGCATTGCTGTTAGGGTGCTAGCGAACATCAGGTTGATGCGCTGCCGCCGTCCATGAAAACACGGCTCATCTCAAACCCTCCGATCTGCGCCTCAAGCACCAGGGTAGCATGACCTGGGCGAGGGATTTGGCGGGGGTGATCCGAACGACTGAATGTGATGCAGGACTCCGAACCGCTGAGGAACTCAGGGATGGCGGGTGAAGCGGTCACAACCAGGCTGATTTGGCGGGTGATCTTCTTTTGCACCCTGTTTGTTGTGCGTCCTTTTTGGATCATCAGAGATCCTTTCGGTGTGGGGTACCTGTTTACGCCTTTGTTTTGCACGGGTGTGGTTGCTTGATTCGAAGGTCCCATGGGTGTTGGCGGAGGAGCTCTGTGGGCGATGTCGCCTGGTGCAGGTGCAGGTCCAAACCCGGGGTTGAGGATCTGCCGTCGCATCTGGGTGAGACCCTCGCTGAGTTTCTGGAACTCGCGGCAATCCTTGAGCATGTGGCTGGCCTTCTTTTTGCCATCCTGCTTGTCGATGTAGAAGTGGATGGTGCATGGGCCCGACAACTTGTCATATGCCGATTGTTCGTCGTCGCGGCCGCGGCGCTGCCACGTTTGCGTTGGGCGTCCTCCATCGCGGAAGTTGCTTCCATGGTATCCGCCACTGCTGCGGTTGTTTTTGTTGCGGCGTTCGGCGTAGACAGCTGCAATCATGTTGGGTCCATCACGGTCGTCATAGACGCGCGATCTTCGCTCGCTACGGCGCTCGCGTCTGCGGCCGTAGTCATCTTCCTCATCCGAATGTGCTCGCTGGACGGAATCCTCGCCATCTACCCACATGTTGGCGATGTCCATGAGGTGGTCGAGTGTCTTGGGCTTGACGCACCCAAGTTCTTCCTTGAAGTCAGGGTGCTTGACGCCGTCCTTGAAGGCGTCAATCGTTCTCTCCACGGAGATGTGTGATGTGGAGTTCTTGATATTGGACCAGCGTAGTATATACGAGCGAATGGATTCACCCGTTTGTTGAGTGCATGCCCGCATCTCTTCGATCGAGGCTGGCCTCTTGCTGGTGCCTTTAAAGTTCCGGATGAAACTGTAGGCCAGCTCCTCCTAGCTTCAGATGGAGCCGGATGACAGGATGCTGAGCCAGATCCGGGTTGCGCCTGTCAGCTGCAGCTGAAGGCATTGCAGGGCGGTGTTCTTGTTTTCGCCGTGGAGCTTAACGGATGACAGGTGGTCGCTGAGCCAAGCTTTCGGGTCCTGCGTCCCGTCAAACTTTGGAGTGTCCGAAGGAAGCTTGAAATTTTTTGGCATCCGCGTTCGCTGAACAGATCTGCTGAAGCATTGAGCTCCGTAGAGTTCTCCATCGTCGTCCTCTTCGGATTCGTCTGAGCACGTACGCTTGGCACGTGCCTTGTCGACCTTGCGCTGGGCAAGGTCGTTTCGAGCGTCGTAGTCGCGGCTGCGACGTCTTGGGCTCTTGCGTCGTCGAGGTAGATCATGCTCGTCTTCCTCTTCGTCTGATGAGTGTGTGGGGCTACGGTTGAATCTGACCGTAGCCTTCTTCTTTGGCTCCGTAGGAGCTTCCTCGTGGAGTGCAGCTCCGACGAGTCCGAGTCCGGCTAGTGCGGACTTGTGCATGACTCTCTTCGGGTCCCCCACCGGAGGTGGATGGGACGCGAGATATGTGGTGGCTGCCATGATCGCAGCTTGTGGCTGCCATGAAGGACGTGTTGAGTGTTCGGGTGACCTCGCGACGTGCAGTGGAATCCATGTGCTCTGAGTGATGCTTGTTGGCATTGTTGTCGTGCGAGCTGGAGCCGCCAGCTGCGGAGAGCGCAGCTCGCCGCGCGCTAGACTCCGACGCTGCTTGCTTGCGTTTGTCGAGCTGCTCCTGCAGCTGCACTTGCCTGTTGTGTTCGCCGATGAGCAGGAGGTGGTATGCCATTAGTAGGTCACGTGAAGAGTTCACGGGTAGGATCTTGTTGCCCGCGATGGCTTCGCGTGCCTGGCGCCAGCCATCCTCGTTGAGGTTGATCCGATTGTAGGCGGCAGCGTCGCCCTCGTTGGGCGGGAGGGATGGTTGCCTGATGTTTCCTCCGTTTTCACCCTCTGGGTTGGGTGGTGGTACATGGGCACCCGAACATGGTGGTTGTTGCTCCACGTCGCTTTGGATGACCATGGCGCACTGGTAACGCTCGCGGATTGGATCGCTGTTGCTGCAGCTTTCGGATCCGAAACCGTAGGTTCCTTCATCCGACGGGGGGCCGCATAGATCTGAGTTGCAGCTGCTGCTGTCGTATGACTCATCTGTCAGCGTTGACGTGCGTAGCACGCTAGGATGCGGGGCCCACGAGGCGGGCCTGATTGATGACAGTGGCACCCGCTCTGGGAGGCGGAGAGTGCCTGTCTGTCCCACCTGGAAGCAGAAGCTTCCGAACAGAATTTCGAGCCCGTCGGCTACGGGCTCGAAGTCCTTCATGGTGGCTGGCGAGTGGACGGTGAAGTCGAAAGTGCCGAAGAGGAGATGGCTCTCCGTCGCCGAGGAGTTGTAGATCGCTTTGGTCGGGACCGTCGCGATCGCACAATCAGCGTCCCCGATCCCCACAGACGGCGCCAATTGACGAAGTTTGATCTCGTCAATGCCCATTGTTATTAGCTTGGGTTTTGGAGAAGATGGGGGTACTGGAGATCGCGAAACGGTTAACAGACAAGCAATCAGGGGACACGAGATTTACCCAGGTTCAGGCCCCCGGAGGGAAAACCCTAATCCTGCTTGTCTGCTCTTGATTACGGTGGAGCCGAAGGTTAAAGGGGTGCGCAGATGCAATCTGGCGTGGAGATGTGCATGCGGTGAGAAAAAATGTGCCCTCCTCATCGTACCCTCCTAGCATAGATCGAGTCGGTTACAGGTTTAGGGTTTATCCCTTTGAATATTTTATCTATTCTAGTCTTGCTCTTCAAGGATCCGAAGATGTCACGGGCTTGGGCCACCCGAGAATCTCCACAGGCTGCGTATATTCTTGTGGGCCTTTCTTGGACTGGACCAGATATGCCAATGTCGTGTACCCGTAGGGTATAACCATGTCAGGAGAGTCATCCCGCCTCGCCCTATGGCAGGAGGGCTGGACCGCCACAGGCCGTGGTGGGAGGTGCCACATGTCACCTTTTCAGCCTCTCGTCAGGGCATTTCTGGTGTTTGCTGTGCTTGGAGGGCATATTTGGTGATGCCGTGTTGTAGAGGGGCATATTTGTAGGGAAAAAAATCCGTCAACGCATCTGAGATTGGCAAGTGATGGACGTGCGGGCAACTGAAGGAGTTGGCACGGGATGATGAACCATAAGTGATGTATACGTGCCGGCGACTGATGATGCCTTGTGTTGACATAGTACTAGCATAGTATTATGTAAGCAAAGTGGGGATTGCAATCTGATCTGGAAATCTTGTGCCGGCCGGCCGTTGGAAGATGAATTGATCTCACTGGAATTGAACGCACGTATATGTATATAAGTCTGACACACGAGGTTCATCTCAAGCATATACTATTAACTAAGGAGTTGGCACTTTGCTTGCTATGCTAGTTAGCATCTCCATGTAGCCTACAAATAGGATCCCGTACCCACTAGTATACGTGCATCAGTATAATCACAGCTATCTCGTTCATCCCCCATCCATCCCCGATCCATCCATCCATCACACTTGTGACTTCCCAGCAAGGTCGATCAGATAAGATCCAATCCCCCATGGCTTCCGCCCTCAAGGTCGCCGCCTTCGTTGCTGCCCTCTACCTCTGCCTCGCGGTCAGCGTTGAAAACACGCTCGCCGGGCACGTTGGTAGCGCCGCCCTGGACACCCGTCTACGCAAGCAACTGTGCTTCGTGTGTGAGGCCGCCCCTCGTCCTGACCCCGCTACTTCTCAGCCCAGATTGCTGCGGCTAATGGCCGCATGCCGGCGTTGGTGCCCAATTTTTAGTAACCGTCGTCATGTCACCTCAACTTGTTCCTATATGTACTATCATCTTCAGTTCTACTCGTACATGTTGAGCACCGGCCACAGGTATGATACGGTGCTCACAAAATAATGGCCCAACGTGATTGTCTATTTGTATTACTACTACAAAATAATGTACTATAATTCATTCAATAAATGACATGGCATATAAAATTTCGGGATCTCTATTCTTAGACCGGTTTAAAAATTGCCAAACTCGGCGGACTCACTCCAGCCGTTCGATAAAAAACAAACGTCCCGTGATGATCCCGACGACCCTGTCACTCCTTTCCGAGCCGTGACCACCTGGCCTCCCACGTTTAGCCAAACCCAATCTTTCCCTTCCCCATCGCCGGCCACGAGCTCCTCGCGCTGCACCCAAGAAGCCGTGCTCCTCCCAGCCTCGCGCCTCCGCCGGACGGTCGTGCCCCTGGTTTATCGCCCTGCCGTGAGGAGCACATTTCCCCTCCTAACCCTCCGCCCCTCCGTCGGGGAGGTTGTGTCTTTCCTGGGTCGACGCACCGCCGCCGGGAGGCTGTGGCTCTCCAAATATCCTGCGCCTCCGCGACGAAGCTGTGTTGCTCCTAGTTTTCGGCACCGCCTGGAGGTCGTCGTAACTCCTGCTTCCCAGTCTCCTGGTCAATTAGATCGATGAGGACTGACGGATGGCTGCTTCCTCGTCGTTGTTGCTGCTACTCCTAGCAAAAATTCTCAGTAGATTGTCCTGACGTAAGGCTCAATCCTTAGTCATATGAGGCACCAAGATCCGCCGCCAAGCTGCTGCTTATTGTGCTTAGAATGGTCATATGGCTGATGGTCTAGCTAGCTAATAAGATTCCAGATGCTCGCCTAGTACTGCAGTTTAGCAAGGATGTTGATTCGTAACCTGAAGCTACTAATTTGAGGAAATTCTAATAAATATTTTGAGTAAGTTCTAATTTGGTTTTATCCTGACAAGAATATTTATCTAAACATCAAAGTGAGATTCTAGATGATAATGCAAGGACACTACTTGCTTAGTTTCGATGCCTCAATGATTTGTAACACCCGTGATATTTTGGCCCATGCTACTGTTGGAAATTGGTCCAATATGCGACGCCGTTCGTCGAGTACTTTCCGACGACAGCCGACGCATAGCAGTAGCGGCAACTTTGATCAACTTCCGGCAAGATCGTACACAAGGACAAGTCGCCGAGGTACACGTACGTACTAATAAGCTACCCTTAACTAGAATCGATCAACTAGTAGAGCTGGCTCACGAAACACACGCACGCACACGGAAACGATCGGTTATTGCCACGGGAGCATATCGCTCCTGTCTCTAGTATTTTTATTGCTTCTGTCTCTCACGGGTTGTTTTTACACGGGCCTTACACACGTATATATAGCAGATTTTGTATAGCTAACCTAGTAGGATTAGGACATCTAATTCCTACTCTATTCGGCTACTCTTGTCTACTCGGATACGTACGCCCGTACCGCACACGGTGCCGCTTCGGTGTCCGTCGTGCTTATTCCTAACAATCACCCCCTAAGCACGACGTGCACTTCACCTCGACCTGGATCCCAAATACGCCAGCTACTCCCCGCGGGCGTTATCCTCGGCATTGCTTTCGCCGCTCCAGGCGTCCTCTTCGACATTGCTTTCGTCGTCTCTTGTGTTACCCATATCGCCGTCTTTGCTCTTGTCGGCTTCTCCATGGCTTCACGCCGACAGTCCTTTTTGTCCGCGCCCTTCTCCATGCCTTCACGCCGACTATCCTTTTTGTCCACGCCTTGAGACATTATACTTGGTTTGATGAAGTACTTTCTCATCGATGCCTCACATATTTGATCTACTACTTGCCGGTGCTCTTGGATTCAATAGAACAAATAAGTAGGAGGTAACTCAAATTGGTTTTCTTCTAGCTTCTCTATACCATGTGAAAAGCCTTTTGATGGATCTGCACCCCCTATTGTTGGGTCTCCTCCATCTATCTGGCCACCAGTCCACACTCTTGGACCATCGCCTTCTGGCCTTGCTGGCCTGTTTGCTGGGCTCGCTTCAGCTCCCCCTCCTCCTCTAATGTTTGGGCAAACAAGTGCAGGTATCGCTGCGCATGAATCTGTACACCCTTCCAGTTCCGTATCTTCTGGCCACAGACTAGCCTTTTCTTCAAACTCTTTGTCTTCTGGAAGAATCCCTAGTGCTTCTGGCCTGGTGTCCACGCTTGGAGCTCCCCCTAGACCTTCAACATCTTCTGGGCCCGAACTTGCTGACAAGGATAAGCTTGGTTGATCCATATTTTCTTCATACTCAAGATCCCACGTGACGTGAAAAGTTGAATATTCCGGTTCGTTGTAGCCCCAATTCCATGACTTGCCTTCCTCAAAGATTACGTCTCCCTTGAAAACCACCTTATTGGTATAAGGATTGCACAAGCGGTATGTCTTTGAGCCTTCATAGCCTGTCATGATCATTGGAATACGTTGCTCCGCCAATTCCGCCTTTACATGCGCCACACATCCAAAAGTACGAAGATGATCAACCGAGGGCTTTCATCCGTACCATGCTTCGTACGGTGTTGTACCAACTCCACTCTCAATAGATTCCATGTTCAGCAAATACACAGCCGTATTGACTGCCTCACCCCAGAATTTTCCTGGCAAGCCTTTACTCTTCATCATGCTCCGTGCCATGGTCAACACAGTTTGATGCAGCTCACCCCCCTCATCAATGCGTAGGGCTCTTATCTTTTCCTCCACCTTGAACTCTTCGGCTTCCTTGATCTTCTCGAATGCTTGTTGAGCTTGATCCTTACTTTTCAGCAACACAATCCACATGTATTTACTATGATCATCCACCACAAGCATGAAGAACTTATTGCCAGACGGAGTTGCGGGTGAGATTCCAACGCATAGATCGCCATGAACAGGTTCCGAGGCTTCACTTGCCTCAAACTTGGCTTCACATGGGAACGCGGCACTCTGTTCCTCATGATGCACACACGGTAGATCGTGATTCACTTGCGCCACAATCTCCGTAGCCGATGATGGAGGATCCTCCTCATCCTTCAACTCAGTTACTTCGAGCATCAGGTGCGCCACAATCTGCGTTGTTTCTCCTTGCCGCTCGTGGAGCCTCCTTGCTTTTCTTTTGAAAGAGTCATCCATTGCTGCTTTGTGAGCATCAGGTGCTCAACCTGTTCTGGATCACCGAAGCTGATCCGGATTCTCTCATCGTGTGCCTTGAATCTTCCGACGAGATCCTCAACCGTTAATGTATTAAGGTCGAGACATTGTTCGATCGATGTAACGATCTGCATGTAGCGCGTCGGCGCCGCACGCAGGAACCTTCTGACGTTCTTGATCTCATCCAATTTCTCGCCATATCCCCTGATTGCGTTGACAAGGGTAACGAAACGGGCGGCAAACTGATCAACCGTCTCGCTCTCCTCCATCTTCAGATCTTCATAGCTTTTTGTCAAAGTTTGAAGATGCGCTTCCTTCACGCGGGCATGACCTTGGTGCAAGATCTTGATCGTCTCCCATGCATCCTTCGCCGATTTCTTTCCGACGAGGTGCTGCATCACGTCCTTCGGCACGACGGAATAGAGCGCCGTTAACGCTTGGCGATCCTTCCGGTACTTCGCACCTCCCTTGACGTACTCGTTGCCTCCTGAATCGACGGCCTCGCAAACCTCCTGAGCCTCCATGGCCACCTCCATGTTGAGTGCCCATAGCCCGTAGTCCTTGCGATCGAGGCGCGGATACAAATCCGCCCCCACCGTCTCTGTCACCGGTGCCGATGCCGAGTTGTCGCCAAACTTCACCATCGCCATGACCTCCTAGTACTTTCAGCAGATCACGGATGACGACCTTGGCTCTGATACCAATTGTTGGAAATTGGCCCAATATGCGACGCCGTTCGTCGAGTACTTTCCGACGACAGCCGACGCATAGCAGTAGCGGCAACTCTGATCAACTTCCGGCAAGATCGTACACAAGGACAAGTCGCCGAGATACACATACGTACTAATAAGCTGCCCTTAACTAGAATTGATCAACTAGTAGAGCTGGCTCACGAAACACACGCACGCACACGGAAACGATCGGTTATTGCCACAGGGAGCATATCGCTCCTGTCTCTAGTATTTTTATTGCTTCTGTCTCTCACGGGTTGTTTTTACACGGGCCTTACACACGTATATATATAGCAGATTTTGTATAGCTAACCTATTAGGATTAGGACATCTAATTCCTACTCTATTCGGCTACCCTTGTCTACTCGGATAAGTACGCCCGTACCGCACACGGTGCCGCTTCGGTGTCCGTCGTGCTTATTCCTAACAGCTACAAGACTAACCGAACTAGCATAGCAAGGTCACCTGATGGTCATTCTAATTTCATGAAATACTTTCATCTAGATTTTTTGGATAAACTAGTATATGCTAAGCATATGTAACTGGCATAATAGGTGAACTAACTATTTCAACCCAACATAGCTTATATACTATAATCCAAATAACTCGCATGTTACACGTGGATAACTTTTAGTTTTGAAAAAAAACTCTGGAAGCTATTAAGATAGGATATGGTTTCAAAGATCTCATCATCAATAGTCTAATGGCGAAAACTAATAATGGGAAAGCTATCAAGCTAACCGGTGGATGACTCCGTACACATATGTATGGATAACTGGCATATAAACTGGTGGATAAATTTTATACATATGTCTGAATAACTGCTGCATAAACTGATAGATAACTTGTATACATATGTTTGGATAACTGCTACATAAACAGATGAATAACTTGTATACATATGCCTAGATAACTGCTCAATTAACTAATAAATAACTTATATACATATGCATGTAACTGTTAGATAATTTGATTTTCATACCCCTATGTGTGATTTTTTATCTTTGATTATGCTTTTTTACTTTATTCTTACTGTCAAGTTTTTAGTGTACTTGTCTACTCACACTTAACACTGTTAAATATATGTCTAGTAATAATTTGTGGTGTAACTTCTACATATTAGCATGGATAACTATAGTGTTAGGTGGGTGGATAACTTATACTCATATTTCTGGATAACTGCAGTGTTAGTTGCTGGATAACTTGTATTCATATGCCTGGATAACCGTTGTATAAACTGGTGGATAACTTCATTTTTATACCCCCCATGTGTGATCTCCTATTCATGATTGTCAAGTTTTTAATATAGTTGGCTAGTCACACACAACACTGCTGGATATATGTCTAGTGATAATTTGTGGGGTAACTTCTATATATAAGTATGGATAACTATAGCGTTAGTTAGTGGATAACTTGTACTCATATTTCTGGATAACTGTTATGTTAGCTGCTGGACAACTTGTACTCATATACCTGGATAACTGATGTATAAACTGGTAACCACGATATCGTCCGACGACGAGTTTCCGAACGACGACTTCTTCCCGGACGTCACTAACCTCTTCGACAACCTCAACATGAGCGACACCGCTGCTGTAACCGCTGCGGATGCTACTGCCGCCGCTGCTATTCAGCATACACTGTATGTGATCTCAATCTCTCTCTTTTGGATTTTGCTAGAGTTTCTAGTTCTATCATTTGGTGTAGATGTGATAGGTTTATCTTGTATAGATGTAATTTGTTCATCTACTTTGTTGATCTACATGATTGGTTTTAGTACTGTTTGTAGATCATGATTTATCAGTTTAATATTCAGATTAAATCATATGAATTATTGCTTATATTTTTAACAATCCAAAAACCTGATTATAGGCAACTGAATTCCACTGGTGTAACCGTGGCTACTAGGCCGCCTCCTTTTGATGGCATGCACTATAAGAGATGGCGCAAGAGAGAAGTCCTCTAGTTTGAAAACCTAAACTGCTATAGCGCCACTCTTGGCAAGCCTGAAGGAGAACTTTCTGCTGAGCAGGAAGCGACCTTTAAGAAAGTCGATACTATGTTTATGGCGGCTTTGTTCAGTGTTCTTGAGGACAACATTGTTGACCCATATATGTCATTTGATAATGGCAAGGACGCGTGGGAAGCGCTCGAGGCCAAGTTTGGAGTCTCGGACGCTGGCACTGAGTTGTATGTCATGGAGCAATTCTATGACTACAAGATGGTTGATGAGCGCTCCGTCGTTGAGCAAGCTCATGAGATACAATCACTTGCCAAAGAACTTGAGCAGTTCAAGTGTTCCTTACCGAACAAATTTGTGGCCGGTGGCATTATTGCCAAGCTTCCTCCCTCGTGGAGGAACTTTGCTACTTCTCTGAAACATAAGAGACAAGAGTTTTCCGCTACGGATCTCATTGGGTCTCTTCATGTGGAAGAGAAAACGAGAGCAAAGGACAAAACTGCTCGAGGATTTGAGGGAGGTTCTACTGCCAATTTGGTGCAGAAGAAAAACTTCCAATCCCACAAGTTCAAGAACAAGAACAAATCTAAAGGCAAAGGAAGTTTGATGGCAAGAACAAGGCCACACACTCAACCAACTTCAGGAAGAAAAATGATAAGAGGAAAGGCTCTTGCCACGCCTGTGATGATCCGGATCATTGGGCTCCTAGCTGTCCTAATCGCTTTGACAAGCGTCAACATGGGAACATCGGCAAGACCGATAATGCTGTTATTAGCGATACTGAGATGAAGGATGCTAGGTACGGTATTTTACCTACTATCCTTTCAGTATGTCATTCTTTCGATTGGTGGATAGACACGGGTGCTAATACATATGTATGTTCCGATATTTCCATGTTTTCCTCTTATCAGGTCTCAAGGACTTATTCCGTGCTGATAGGAAACGGCTCACATGCTTCTGTTCATGGTGTTGGTATGGTAAATCTGAAGTTTACTTTGGAGAATACCGTACAGCTGAAGAATGTGCAGCACGTTCCCTCCATCAATAAGAATCTCGTTAGCGGATCGCTTTTATGTCGAGATGGTTTTAAGTTGGTTTTTGAGTCCAATAAACTTGTAATTTCTAAGTATGTACAATTTGTTGGAAAGGGTTATGAGTGCGGAGGTCTGTTCCGCTTGTCTTTGTCAGACTCATGTACTAAAGTTATTAATCATGTTTGCAATGATAATGAGTCCAATTTTTGGCATCCACATCTCAGTCATATTAACTTTGGTTGCATGACGCGGCTAGCCAATATGAGTTTAATTCCGAAATTTACCACTATCAAAGGTTCTAAGTGCCAAGTTTGTGTCCAAGCAAAGCAACCCCGCAAGTCTCATACGGTTGCGGAACCAAGAAACTTAGCACCACTAGGACTTATACATTAAGATCTTTGTGAGATGAATGGTGTGTTGACAAAAGGTGGAAAAAATACTTTATGACCTTGATTGATGACTCCACTAGATACTGCTATGTTTATCTTCTGAAATCTAAAGATAAAGCTTTGAACTACTTCAAAATCTATAAAGGCAGAAAACCAACTTGATCTTAAAAAATCAAGCGGCTAAGGTCGGATCATGGTGGAGAGTACTTTTCAATTGAATTTGATTTATTCTGTATGGAACATGGTATTATACATGAGATGACGCCTCCCTACTCACCTCAGTCAAATGGGGTGGCCGAAATAAAGAACCGCACTCTAAATATTTGGTTAACGCCATGTTAGACACATCGGGTCTTTCCAAGGAATGGTAGGGGAGACGCTAATGACTGCGTGTCATGTCCTAATCCGTGTTCCCGTAAAGGATAACACCATGACTCCAATTGAGGAATGAGAAAAGAAAAGGGTTAAACTCTCTTACTTACTAACTTGGGGTTGTTTGGCGAAAGTCAATATTCCAATACCCAAGAAGCGAAAGCTTGGACCAAAAAATGTTGATTGTGTTTTTATAGGATATGCTTTTCAGAGCATTGGCTATAGATTTTTTATAGTAAAATCTGAGGTATCTGACATGCATGTTGGAACAATTATGGAGTCGAATGATGTGACTTTCTTTGAGGACATCTTTCCTATGAAAGGTATGTCTAGCTCATCAAATCAGAAGATGACTAGTTCATCTAGTCAGGAATTTGCTATAATGCCTGAACCCACTATGCCGATGAACACTCTGATGATCCTGTGGAGGATGACAATGAAGCTCCCAAAAGGAGCAAGAGACAAAGGATTGCAAAGTCATTTGGTGATTGTTTCATTGTGTATCTTGTGGATGATACTCCCACTTCTATTTTAGAAGCTTATGCATCTCAAGATGCTGACTACTGGAAGGAAGCTGCCCGAAGCGAGATGGACTCCATCTTAGCTAATGGTACTTGGGAAGTCACTGATCGTCCTTATGGGTGCAAACCTGTAGGATGTAAGTGGGTGTTCAAGAAAAAGCTTAGACCTGATGGTACTATTGAAAAATACAAAGCACGTCTTGTGGCCAAGGGTTATACCCAAAAATAAGTTGAAGACTTCTTCGATACCTACTCACCCGTAGCCAAATTGACCACTATTCGAGTATTACTATCCTTGGCTGCCACATGGTCTTCTCGTTCATCAAATGGACGTTAAGACATCTTTTCTAAATGGAGAGCTAGATGAGGAAATTTATATGGAGCATCCTGACGGATTTCTAGTATATGGTCAAGAAGAAAAGGTGTGTAAGTTAGTGAAGTCTTTGTATGGTCTTAAGAAAGCTCCTAAGCGGTGGCATGAGAAGTTTGAAAGAACTTTAACTGCTAAAGGCTTTGTTGTCTCTACGTGGTGGGAGCTAACAAATGTGTGTATTATCACAATGGTGGGAGCGAGGAAGTTATTATGTGTCTCTACCTTGATGATATATTGATATTCGGGACCAACCTTGCTGTTATCGAGGAGGTCAAAGAGTTCCTATCTCGCTGCTTTGAGGTGAAGGACTTGGGAGTGGCTGATGTAATATTAAACATCAAGCTACTAAAGGATGACAATGGTGGGATTACACTATTGAGTCACTTCGGGTATAGCGACTGCAAGTATTCTCCAACGCCTTATGATCCGAGTGTGCTACTTCGAAAGAATTGAAGGATTGCTAAAGATCAATTGAGATATTCTCAAATTATTGGCTCGCTCATGTATTTAGCCGGCGCTACTAGACCTGGCATCTCCTTTGTTGTAAGCAAACTGAGTCGATTTGTGTCAAATCCTGGAGATGATCATTGACATGCTCTTGAAAGAGTTTTGCGCTATTTAAAAGGCACTTCGAGTTATGGTATTCACTATACTAGGTATCCACGGGTACTTGAGGGTTATAGTGATTCAAACAGGATATCTGATGCCGATGAGATTAAGGCCACCAATGGTTATTTGTTTACACTTGATGGTGGCACTGTTTCCTGGAAGTCTTGCAAGCAGAACATCTAAACGAGGTCAACAATGAAAGCAGAACTCACAGCAAGCATTAGACACAGCCACTATTGAAATAGAGTGGCTTCGTGAGCTCTTGATGGACTTACATGTGGTTGAAAAACCAATACCCGCCATCCCAATGAACTGTGATAATCAAATTGTGATCGTCAAAGTAAACAGTTAGCAGGATAATATGAAGTCATCAAGGCATGTGAAGAGGAGATTGAAATCTAGAAGGAAACTAAGAAACTCCGGAGTTATTGTGTTGGATTATATCCAAACATCTAAAAACCTGGCAGATCCTTTCACAAAGGGTTTATCACGCAATGTGATAGATAATGCATCGAGGAAGATGGGTTTGAGACCCACGCTATGAGTTGATCCCAGTGGCAACCCACTCTATGTGATTGGAGATCTCGTGAATTAGAGCTGGGAGACAAGCTGTTGGTCAACTAAGAGGAGAGTATCCCCATATTATATTTACATCTCCATAAAGATGCAATACTCTCTTAATCTGCATGGCATGTTGATATTTATCTTAATGTGTTCCAAGTGGCTTTTATAAGCAGAGATGTTGTCTTGCTAAACATCTCTTGAGGAACGCACCTATATGAGTTTGACTCTCAAACGTCGTAGTCCGTGAGAGTTGGGTGCTCTCTAATAAACTCATGAAAGGCCTTGGAGTATGACGCATAAGCTCTAAACCACGGGGAAGCCAACGACAGCCCTGTACAATTTTGTGTGAAACTAGCGCGCAGAAAACTTGTAGTTCAAGGCATAGTCCACTATTCAAGTTGCTAGCTAGTGTAATATGAAGTTTAACGTGGAAGTTCAATTTAACAGTCTCCACCACACACCGGTATATAAAACAATGTTCTGAAAGAAAAGTGATGTGATGTGCCAATGAGACTTTGCGGGGGATTATTGGAATTTGGTGAGTTTTGGGATGCTGGCCCATTAGATAAATTCTGAAATTCTCTTTGGCCCACTTGTGTATGGCAGCATATGGCTGTGCTAGTGGTGCTAAAGTTTAGTCCCACATTGATAGTGGAAGGAGAGTTGGACCACCTTATATAGTAGAGTGTTGCACCACTCACTAAGGTGTGACAAGGAGAGAAGCCCTCGCGCACTCCTCCTCTGACGCCGCCCACCTCGCCACGCCACCCCTCGCCTCGCCTCGTCACAACGCGCACGCCGCTGGTTGCGGGAATCTCACCGAGCCGAGCTTTATTTTGCTGTTTGGGAAAATTAATTATGAGTCATTAACAGACGCGTTAATTACAGTCGTTTCCAGTTTTATGGATCGTGGGCTGTTACCGACTCGGACGTGGGCTGTGCCCCACGATCTCCCTAACCTGCACTATATAAGCGTCTACGCTAAACCTAATCGGTAATCAATCCACACACGCGCCTACCTCCAGAACCTTGCGCCGCCGCCTTCGTCTTCCCCATCCCGGCTTGCGGCGTGCACCGCAGATCGGGACATGGGCGACACCGCTGCTGCGGCTGCTACTGCCGCCGCTGCTATTCAGCCTACACTGTATGTGATCTCAATCTCTCTCTTTTGGATTTTGCTAGAGTTTCTAGTTCTAGCGTTTGGTGTAGATGTGATAGGTTTATCTTGTATAGATGTAATTTGTTCATCTACTTTGTTAATCTGCATGATTTTTCAGTATTGTTTGTTTAATCATGCTTTATCAGTTTAATATTCAGATTAAATCATATGAATTATTGCTTATGTTTTCAACGCATCCATCTTTATTATCACCCTGGGCCTGGTGTGTCGAAAAGAAAGAGCGGGCACTAGTAAAGATAAACACTACTGTAGTAATAACCAAAGAACAAACAAGAATCCCAACCAAACCAAGTAGTATTCGTGAAGGAGCTAGAAATAGTACTGCATCCATAGAATGAGCACACACACACACACAACTATGACATTTTTTCACTCTATACTTGCATGAGCAGTAAAAAGAATTAATGTTTAGCTAGATGTTTGACTTCTTAGCTCACCAAGAGTGAAACGGGCCTGCCGGCCGGTAAACACAATCATGTAAACTGAATTCAGTCATTCATCATGCATGAGCTAGCACCGCAACACAACAGCAAGACTGAATGAATTATGGCAGATTTGCTTAGCTTGAGTAATTTGAACAGTGCGCATGTCAAAGATAATCGACATCCACACGAGCGAGCTGGCTCAGGTACGAGTTTTTTTTTGGAACAGGGCTAGGCCCGAAAGGGCCTAGAAGCTTTCATTAACAGCGGTGGAATTACACATTACATATTGGACTACATAAGCAACAGAAATTACAACAGAGCCCAAATGTTTTGCACTGAGGACCCTGAGAAAATACTGGAAAACGCGATCGAGTCCTGCTCCTTCTCCACCTTGCTGGAGCAACTCAGCGTAGTCAACGGGGGCGTCGCCGGGGACAGAACCACTTGGGACGCGACGGCGGGAGCAAGCTACACTGGTGCAGAGGAACCTCCGCGATGGCATGTCAGCCTGGAGGTAGTAAAAACCGTCATCCGCCGGCGAGGAACTCATAAAATCCGGCGAGCGCGGTGGGAGTGGTTGCCCTTCAACCATTTGGGACGACAGCGAAGATGCTGCTGTGGATGAATTCCCGGGAGTCGCTTCGAAACTCCCCTGCTGCAGATTTGCCGTCAAGCAGCAGTCAGGATGCAGATCAATCTCCTCCGGCTCACCACGAGCATAGGAAAAGATCTGCACGCGAAGACTACAGACTACAGACCTACAAGGAAAAGGCCATTTATTGATGGAGCTACCAGTAGGCCTATCACTCGTCGCCTTCAGCTCCGACCTCCGGAGCACCGCATCGAGAAGAAGAACCACCGGGCGGCGCCAGATCCCGGCCAAGAGACCCAAGCACCAACTCCTGGCATGACGTCAAACGCCGGCAAACAGCCGGAAAACACTAGATCTACTGCTACTACAACTAGCCCTAACTCCGGCGCCTCTCCTAGTCCATCCCCGACCGGCTAATCCGGCGAGAAGGACATCGGATTGGCCCGGAAGCCGACGGTTGACTCTCAAGTGGAGGAGAAAGGGGACACGGGGGAGAGGTGGGGGTGGCTCAGGTACGAGTGGTCGCCTTATTCGGAGAACAGGGACTTGTTTTTCTTTTTTGACTCTGATTGATTTCCTAACGTTTTTGAAGAAGCATGTGGAGCCAGCCACGATGTTACTGTCTCTAGAGGATATTTTTTCCGGTCGTGCCTGTTGTTTTAACCGTTTACAGTCCTCTCACTACAGGAATAGAAAGCTACGCCGACGGCCGGTCACTACGCCGACGGTCAACGTCGGGGCCGTCGACGTAGCCATCGTCCAGGCCAGCCTCGCTAAGCAGCCGTCGACGTAGAATTGCCCTCGGCATATCCTATGCTACGCCGACGGCGGCCCTCGGCGTAACTATTTTTTATTTTACCTTATTAAACTTTGAAAAATCATAACTAAATCATTCTAATTCGGAAAAATACAAATAATATATCAAATTTGCAGAAAAATAAGATCTATCTATCTACACTCAAATATTACACATTTGTAAATAAAAATTAAGTGAAACATAAAACATTATATATAGTTTAAAACGGACATAAAAATTTCAAAAACGATCGACACAATGCAAAACCTTCGCGTGGTGTTATATTATATGACATAGTTAGAAGGAAAAATATCAAACTTGGTATATTGATTATGTCCCAAAAAACCCTTCACAAAATGACCTATCTCATTCGAGGTTTCTTAGCTTTCGAGTCAAATGACCAATGTTATAGCTAGAATCAAGGCATAATTTGTGATAATGTCCTCATATTGTGCATACATGTGCATCATGGGATGAAGAACAATGTTGTAGGAGGAAGTTTTCCTTTTTGTCGCACCAAAAAGCCATTTTCCATTTTCCGAGCACAAAAAACCGACGGTTTTGTGAAGCAACCACCAAATGGCTAATTCAAAATACTACCACCACATTTTACAAAAATACTAGACCACCTTATATGGACAATTTTCCAACAAGGGGATCTGAAACCTTTTCGTCCACCTCTGGTGAAAAAGATAAATTCCTGCCGAATCGGTAGGAGGTGGGTCAGATATGAACTACAGGTACATGATACGATGTCCATGTTTTTTTATAAAAATCATTTTTAGGTTCATAATATGCTATTTTATCAAAGATCCAATGCAAGTTTAGCGAGGCTCGGCCCCGAGCTAAGAATCTTCATGCCCGTCATTCGACAAAGTTTGACGATAGTTTAAAACAGGCATAAAAAAATTCAAAAACGACCAAAACAATGTGAAACCTTCGCGTGGTGTTATAATATGTGACATAGTTATAAGGAAAAATATCAAACTTAATATATTTATTATGCCTCAAAAAAACCTTCACAAAATGACCTATCTCATTCGAGGTTTTTTGGCTTTCGGGTCAAATAACCAATGTTATAGCTAGAATCAAGGCATAGTTTGTGATAATGTCCCCATATTGTGCATACATGTGCATCATGGAATGGCGAACAATGTTGCAGGAGTAAGTTTTCCTTTTTATCGCACCAAAAAGCCATTTTCCATTTTCCGAGCACAAAAAACAGACGGTTTTGTGAAGCAACCACCAAATAGCTAATTCAAAATACTACCACCACATTTTAAAAAAAAATACTAGACCACCTTATATGTACAATGTCCCAACAGGGGGATATAAAATATTTCTGTCCTCCTCTGATGAAAAACACAAATTCCTGCCGAATCGGCAGGAAGTGGGTCAGATGTGAACTACAGGTACATGATCCGATGCCCATGTTTTTTTACAAAAATCATTTTTAGGTTCACAATATGCTATTTTATCAAAGATCCAATGGAAGTTTAGCGAGACTTGGCCCCGAGCTAAGAACCTTCATGCCTTGTTCGACAAAGTTTGACAATAGTTTAAAATGGGCATAAAAATTTAAAAACGATCGAAACAATGTGAAACCTTCGCGTGGTGTCATATTATGTGATATAGTTAGAAAGAAAAATATCAAACTTGGTATATTCATTATGTCTCAAAAAAAACCTTCACAAAATGACCTATCTTATCCGAGGTTTCTTGGCTTTTGGGTCAAATGACCAATGTTATGGCTAGAATCAAGGCATAGATTGTGATAATGTGCCCATATTGTGCATACATGTGCATCATAAGATGTCGAACAATGTTGCAGGAGGAAGTTTTCCTTTTTGTCGCACAAAAAAGCCATTTTTTATTTTTCGAGCAAAAAAACGTACGGTTTTGTGAAGCAACCACCAAATGGCTAATTCAAAATGCTACCACCATATTTTACAAAAATATTAGACCACCTTATATATACATTGTCTCAACAGGGGGATCCGAAACCTTTCTGTCCACCTCTAGTAAAAAAGATAAATTCTTGCCGAATCGGTAGGAAGTGGGTCAGATATGAACTACAAGTACATGATCCGATGCTCATTTTTTTTAAATCATTTTTAGGTTCACAAGATGCTATTTTATCAAAGATCCGATGCTCCTGCAAGTTTTCCTTTTTATCGCACACAAAAGACATTTTTCATTTTTCGAGCGCAAAAAGGGGAATTTTCTAAAGTGACCACCAAATAGCTAATTCAAAAACGGAGGGTTTGTGATTAGTTGATATGGATATCATATTTGGATTCCTCTTATTTTTATGATCAATTTAGACATATTATTTGTCGAATTCTGATTTACGGATTTAAAGATATTAATTATTCTATATTAAATATAAAAATACAAAAAAGTAAAATTATTATATTTTTATTTGAATTCAATAATATTTTTACTTATCCATTAATGTTTACTTAAATAATTGTTTGTAATTTCAAAAAATACAAACATGTGACATGATGATATAAGTGTTAATATGATTGATATTATAGTATTGACAACAATGTATCAATTATTTTGCGGAAACAGATTCTGAAGAAACGAGAAAGTTAAGCGTGCTGGAGCTGGAGTAGGAGTAGTATTAGTGGGTGACCGGCTGGAAAGTTTGACCAAGACTGCAATTTAATTAAATATTAAGTGTAATTAGTGTTAAAAATGTTTAAAATTGAGAGATTAATCAGTCAAACAATTCAAAGATTTAAAAATTGAGAAAAAAAATTAAAAAATATTAAAAAATATATTTTTTCAACCTGTCGACAAGCTATGCCGACGGCCGCTACGCCGACGGCATTGCCCTCGGCGTAGCATACGCCGACGGTATTTTGATACGCTGACGGCCTCTACGTGCTCCGCTGAGGAAGACCTTTGCCGAGGAGGCTACGCCGAGAACAGCCGTCGGTGTACCATACGCCGACGGCTTTTTGCCCTCGGCGAGCGCACGCGTCCTGTAGTGTCTTTGGATAAGAAACACGTGCTGCCTATGTTTGATTACTTGTTACCCTGTCTATACCAGCTAATTGAATTTTATTTTTGAACTCGTCGGTTAAATTTGATGTTGTCAATGTTGAGGAACGCTGCAATCGGGTGGATCTCTGATGTCAGTCTCCGAGTAAAATGCATCAGTAGTCCTTGAACTCATTGACTATGTCTAAAACGGTCCTAAAACATAGAAAATGCCTCAAAGCAGTCCTAAAACTTGTCATAGATGTCCATATACGGTCCTGGATACGTATTACGGTGACGTGGCAATGGCGATGGTCTTGTGATGGCGCATCAGGGTGGCTTAGGACGGGTGGGCATCTTCACATCCTTTGAAAAAATTATCAAAGACCCCTGCAACTATTCTGATCAGCATAGGTGTATTCTTTCGTCTTAGATATTGTTAGCACAGTGTTCCGACGAGATGCGCACGTACTGAATCAGCCCAAGCTAGCTCTTCTTGCTTTGCACGTACGACTGCTAGCTAATAATTGACAACAATCCATCAGCAGCTACTACTACTTACACGCACGCACGTAACACAGGAAGCAATATTTTTTTGATTGCCACAGGGGCTTGTCGCTTCTGTATCTTTATTTCTCAACTTCACGGTTGTGGTCTGGTACTCTTGCAAGGGTCTGATCACATGTATATATATGCTAGCTACTAGGACACCATGTTGCCGACTTCACAGCCAAAACAACTCGGTGACTAATTCTAGTCCTACTCGGTTACATGCATGTGTACCCAAACGAACACACATTTTCGATAAAGGGCGCTTTATTATTTAAAAGTCTTAACTAAACACACATAGGTCAATTATTAGGAAACCTATACGTAAACTACTCGTATACGGCGGAGCGCGCGGTGCCATGCCGGCAATATCGAGATTAATTAATTGCATGGACCAGCCGTAAGTAAATTGCAGTTTTGAATTATTTTAAATTCATACTGTACCTTTCTCGATCTGGTGCCGGGTTATGTAGAGGAACTGTTGCACGGTGTTCTAGATTTACGTGCAAATAGGAACGGAGATTTGCTGGACTCATCCAGTACATATGGGTATATGTATTCTATCGGACTAGAATTGTAAAATAAATGTTTGCTGCTGAATACGGTTTCTACTCTGAGATTATAAGCATATTAAATTGCTCTCAAATTTTTAATAGCTTACTGATTGATATTTACTCGTCTACTTGTTCTTCTGCAGGATTTACCTGTAGTATATAGAGCAAAGGAAGTCTGCATATACGGTGAACTGGAGAGCTGAATGTCAAGATGTAACGGATTAAATCGCAGTACATGGGAAACTGCATACGGAGTTCTATGAATTATTCAGTCGTGTATGGAAATAATTTGTAAAGTTGTACATTTTACTTGTAAAGTACAGTCCCATCAAATAATATAAGCGATACTTTTTCTGTATAGTTTACTACCCTCTTCGACCCAAATTAGTTAGCACTATATTTTAGTACAAATTATCACAATAAATTAATTTTATATAATAATAAAAACACTTCTAATTAAAACACAATAAATCGAGTCAACGTTGGTAGAGACAAAGTGTCATAGAGGTACAACGTTTTGTAGAACAAGAGTTCAGGGGGTTTGGAGAATTTTAGCGTGGGATACGAGGTGACACGACCGTCATGGGCCACATGGTGCACCGTCATGAGGCCACCGCCATTGCCATGTCACCGTAATACGTATCCAGGACCATATATGAACATCCATGATAAGTTCCAGGACTGCTTTGAGGCATTTTCTATGTTTTAGGACCGTTTTAGATATAGTCAATGAGTTCAAGGACTGCTGATGCATTTTACTCTCAGTCTCCCTATACAAAGAACATGCACTATGTCAGATTATTTGTTACGCCGTGTTTTCTGCCTACTTGTTTTTTTAAACCCGCTTGTAACCTCCGTTGGGCTGCCCGCACCACCACGATGCTAACCGCCCCAACACTGAGCTTTGACTTATCTAGTTAATTAAGAAAGAGATATCCAGTTAATTATTGAAAAACTAGAAAAAAAAATCATACAGCAAACACCAACACCACAATGCCACTCCTGCTCAAAACCCATGACCAACAAAACCACAGAAGACTCACTAGCCAAGACCAATTGACCTCCTACCCATGTCGAAGAGAAGATAGTCGTGATCACCGTGGGAAGAGCAGACACATGACCCTCCAACATAGTTGAACAAGACGAACCTCTAGGAGAGTTGCGCCATATCGACCTTGTCGCCCACACGACACGAGGTCGATGTCCTGAACGCTGCCAAAGATTTGAGGCCACCATCCCAACATCCCGCTCCGCCACGCCTGACGAATCGGCAACACCACCTTATGGGGCCGCCATCCCAACTTACCACCGCTCGCACCCGAGCCACGATGCTACACTACTCAGCCACCCGCAGCCCAAGCTGCATAGAGTAAACTACATGTAGACCACAGTCGTCGAACCAACATCCGGGGCCACGCCCCGACCTAAAAGCCAATCACCTACTCTCTGAGGCGCGTCAACCAAGCCGACAACCTTGCCGCACTAGCGACACAAGATCGACAGCCAAGCCAAGTGAGCAACCGCTCCGCCACATGAAGCTTTTGCTCGCCATGGATTTCGAGACTGTTGCCTCGGCGCACAACATCTCGAGGCCGCTACCCTGACATCCACCAGCCTAACGATAAGAGAAGCACATGCTAGCTACTAAATGCAGGCCTTCCAAGAAGGTAACGACATATACGATGTCGTCCCCCGCCTGAAAACCCTAAGCTAGGGATTTCTCCCTAAGAACCCACACCGACATGTGGGTGGACCTCCACGGCAAGCGCCTCCAACAACGTCGACCCATCCCCAGGGTCGCTGCCCTGGCAACCTCTGGTCCCATGTCGGCCTCCTCCGTCGAGGAGCCAGCGTCCTGCTCGCATCTTCCTTCCTGGATCCGCAGATGCAAGGCCAGAGTTGTACTGCAAAAATTTCACACCAAGAGACCTTATTGTCAAAGAGGCAAGGCTCGAGCTCCTCTGCTTGCCCCCCCACTGGAGCAGAGCAGCAAAGAACGAGACACTTACTACGCTTTGAAGTATGTAAAACAAGTTAACCTCCTAGGCAATGCGACTAGTTGGTAATACATGCTTTTCTGGCTAGGATTTGATTTTGTGCACTCCGACAAGCACAAACAACACTATAAACCGTGCAGTCTATTTTACCAAAGTGTATCATACTGCCCGTGCTTTGCTCATGTTCACTAGCCAGACCAGCAGATGTAATTCAGCTTTCAAGACTGAACATATGTATAAGTTGGACAATTTCAGATAAAATCAAGACAGGCCCAACCAATCGCAGGCAAAAGGTAAACCCACAGAAAAAAAATCATCTACTGTCACACAATCACAACAGAATTCCAATTTCCATCCACCTCAACAAAAACGATTCAAATCTCTCTTCCTGATTTCAAGTCATTCAGCCGAGGATATCATTATTTCCACAAAAGACAAACTACGAAGATTTTAACTCCCAAGTAGGTTTGGGTCAGAGACAAGAGGTCCACAAATCATAACCTGCATGCGCGTATGTAGGAGCAGGTACATTGCGAAATCTACGGCGTACGTCCAGCGCATCCCTTGCCCTCAGTGGTGAGCAGCTGCTTCCTCCTTGGGTTTGGTCGCCTGGAGAGCAAGCAGATATGAAACAACAGTAAGAAGCTGGATGGATCACAGAAGTATGAACAAGGTAATTGAATTAATGAACAATTAGGTGTACTCAGCCATACATGTTATGGTAACAATAATCAAGCTGACATGAAAAGTGATTCGCAAAAAAAAGCAGACATGACAAGTAATTAGATGCTCAAATCAGAAGTTGATGCTTTACTAGGTCCATACCACCATGAAAGATTTCAGAACCACATCTAATTCAGTAACTTTAGAGAGTAACAAAAGCAATTCAGATAGAAAATTTTCAGACAAGAGGGTTTGCTAGTTACATATAAACAAGTAATTACATGATCTAGGTGATATATAATACTGGTCTAATATTAAATGTCAAAGTAAGAATTAGATGCTCAAATCAGAAGTTGATGCTTTACTAGGTCCATTCAACCATGAAAGATTATAGAACGACATCCAATTCAGTAACTTTACTGAGTAATAAAAGCACTTCAGACAGACAATTTTCAGACAACTGAGTTTGTCTTGGTTACATATAAACCAAAGTAACTGCATGCTCTAGGTGATATAAAATACTGGTCTAATATGAAACGTCAAAATAAGATTTACTGATAATTATAATCTTACGATTCAGCGATATTGAGCTAAGCATAAGTACATTCATAACAGACCATCCCAGATTTACAAAACAGAGTACTAGTTTGTATTCCTTGAATAAGACAATACTTGCAAGCCATGCACAAAATAATACTGGTCTAATATCAAATGTCAAAGTAAGATTTACTGAAAACTAGAATCTTAAGATTCAGCATTATGGAGCCAAGTATATGCACATTGATAACAGATTATTCTCATATTTATAAAACATACTAGTTTGGGTTCCTTAAATTAGACATAATTCCAAGCAGTGCATAAAATAAATAGATTTACACCAAGGGTTTCCAATCAAATCTTCACATGACTCTGCATAGAAACAAAACACAGAAATCTACTCTCAGCAAGGGCACATGCATGCCAGACCAATACAGGACCTATCCCAGGTTAAAAAGACCACCTTCCGATTAACTGCCAGTACACGCAAACTAAAGTCCAGACCATAAGCATGCATCCCCAACGAAATAAGCAGTGTTCAAATGAATCTAGCTCTAGACATAACCACAAGACGACAACAGAACAAATCAACCACTGTAATACTATTAAGCACAGGTTCAGAACTACTAGGTCGTGCTCAATAATCATATCCAGGAAAAAAAATTAACTGAGCAAGCCAATCTAGTTACAGGCGGACGAGGAACGATCGTGCAGGGGAAAACAGTCCGCCCAAAAGTTGGTGTGGCAGCAAAAATTGCACAAGGATCATGTTGCTCAACAGGAGGTCCGGCCTCGCGCAGACTAACAGGAAATAAACCACCCACATCCTCAAGCAAGTCTTTTAAACCAAACCCTAGGCCCAATTTCCAATCAATCCAGCCCTAGAACCGCGCCCAGCCATAGCCTCCTAAATCCTAAACCCTAGGATATCGACACGGCAACATGGTATCACCGTCTGACACACACACACACAGACCTTCGCTGACGCTACCACAATCAATCGATCAAACGACACAAAATCAAGGGGAATGCGTGGTATATTGGGAGGTTGGGCCCGTTACCTTGAGGATGCCGAGCTTGACGGATCCGTAGACGACGCCGACGCCGAGGGCCGACACCCTAGCTACCTGCAATCAACACCGCAGACGAATTCATCAGATCCGATCTGCCTAGGCCGCGCACGGACGAATCGAGAGAGTCTGCCGGGATGAGCGGACGCTTACGAGGGCGAGGGTGCTGACGCCGGAGTAGGGTCCAGGGACGAACGGCATGGCGGCGGTGTCGGCGGCGCGGCGGGATCCGGGAAGAGGAGGAGGAGGAAAAGGGCTCGGTGAGGACGGAGACGAGGGGACGGGAGACTCCAATTGATGCAGAGGAAGGCGACCGGGTGGGCCGGGCCGTCGGGCCTTATAATGGACTGCGGCAAGGCGTGCGGAGGTCGGAGAGCTGCAGGTGGCCCCGCGTGTCAGTGACCGGGGAAGGGTTTCCTTCTTGTAGCGCAAGAAAGAGGAACACACGCACGCGCATAGGTGGGTCGGGCCGGGCTTAATATTGGCCCGTGGAGTCGTGAGGATAGCAGAAACTTGAGGGGCTGGGGCCCGCGTGTCATCCAGCCGGGAAGGAGAAAGAGAGATCCTTCTTCTCTCTCTCAAAAAAAAGAAGATTCTTCTTGTGGCACAAGAAGGAATTCTTCTACCAGCCGATGCAAAATGTTCAGTATCTGCACCATATGTTTGTTTCAGTTCATAGCTAATCGATTCATCAGCATTCTTCTAAGCAAAAAAATATCACCCAATTTTGCGGAAAAGAACATATCTTCACCGTGGAAAATGATAAGACGAATTTGTCAATGGACAGATCAAATAGCTACAGAAATAGTGTCCAGTTTCGCAAAAAAGAATGGACACGTTCTCTAATTACCAGCAAAATAATGTATGCACAGTTACTTCCCCAACAAAGATTGTTTCACAAACACAACATGCTGACACTAGCACACATTCTGGCCCAAGGGCATATCATTACATCGCTAATCAATATACACACATTGGTCAGTGGACTAACCAGTTAGCACAGCCCCCACAAAATATGTTACAAAAGAGACTTCCAACACAAGGGCGCAAATAAGTTACAAACAGACACAACCGCCGCTTCTGAGCGGGACGACTCGAAGCAGAGCACAAAAGCTTAAACCTGATCACCTAGATTACACCGTCGTCACGGTTGTTGTCTAACGGCAGCTGCACACACATGTCAGTCAGGACACCATCAGATCAGGCTACAGGGGAGGAGGAGGAGGGGCAAGATTTGGGGTCTTCAGCTTTGGGACCTTGAAACTGGAGTGGAAGAGTACCTGCTGAGGCGCAGGTGACGACGTCCCAGGTTTCAGGTGCATCCTCGAGGAGGAGCAACGCCGGAGAGCCAGACCCTACATGCAGAATTGGCATTGTTCAGCACATGTTAACTTCCATATATAAAATTAAAAACAGAATGATACCGCTTCAGTGCTATGGTATGTAACCATATGATCCTTGCAATCCATGTTAACTCAGGTTTCATCTAACAGATCAAATAATATGCAAGAACTAAGAAATGATTCATGACAATGACAATGACAAGACAAGGTACCAAAAAGACATTTGCAGCCGTTAAGATTCCTGTAACTACCAAAAATGTGCAGTGGATACATTTAAATTATTAGCCCTCAGAACAGAAACCTACGGATGTGGAAATAAAAAAAGGAGACATCATTTAAAACAACAGAATGACAGTTCCCTAAATATCATTCAAAACAGCGAACAATAAAGACACTTCAGAAATAAGTTATGCTACTCAACCGAGCAAGAGGACACCTCCAAAAATACTGCAAACCCAAGGCCAGCAGAGGCTGAAATGGTTGTTCAAATATCACCAGAAGGAAGAGCCAGCAGATATAAACAAACTTGGTCTTACACTAGTATTATAATAGTTGCTAGTACATCATTAAGATGGTGTGCTTCAGACCCTCAGTACTTCAAGAATGTACTATTGTTTTCCTATGCCATACTACAATCCTTGCTCAAAAACATTTAGTAGCAGGCTGCAACTCGTAATATCAAAAACAGAAGTTTCTAGCAATCAAAACCAAGCACATTAGGTTTAGACGTACCATAAGGGTTTCAACAGAACTATATATGAAAGATCACACTTATTATCTATAATATAGTTAAAACTTTGATTGTGATTGCCCAGATGTTCGGAAACCAAAGGTGTACCGATAATCTGAAGAAAACTATGTGACAGCGAGCATTCAAAACTTAAAGAACACACGCCTAGTTTCCAACTATCCACGCAAGAACTATGTGACAGCGAGCATTCAAAACTTAAAGAACACACGCCTAGTTTCCAACTATCCACGCAAGAATTATGTACCGATAGTCTGAAGAAAACTATGTGACAGCGAGCATTCAAAACAAGAATTAGGACATCATCATAGGTAAGGAAGAAAGTTTGAAGCAACACACGCAAAGATGTTATACTTTCTCACTGTTGTGCAATTTTGGACTATGCATGCAGACCAACAACTAACCACCTAAGGTAATGAAAACGACAAGTTGCCATCCTACTACTGGCATCCCAAGTGTATCTGTGATGGTCCTATATGAGTATCTCACATCATGCTCATCTAAATTCCATCAACATTATTCTTTGTCCATACTAACAGCAGAATGCAGCTCATGCAGCCTACCAAGAATTAGACACAGATGAGCAAAAAGGGTTACAATGACATATCCTACTATTTGTCTCCAAAGTGTATATGTGATGGTCCTTTATGAGCATCTACAACTCACATGATGTTCACCTAAATTCCATCAACCTTATTCTTTGTCCATATTTACAGCAGGATGCAACTCATGCTGCCTACCAAGAATTAGGACATAGATGAGCAAAAAGTATTACCATGACATGCCCTACTATTAGTCTCCCAAGTGTATTTGTGATGGTCCTTTATGAGCATCTACAACTCACATGATGCTCACCTAAATTCCATCAACCAAATTCTTTGTCCATATTTACAGGAGGACGCTACTCATGCGGCCTACCAAGAATTAGGACATAGATGAGCGAACTTGTTAAAGTGACATGTCCTACAATTAGTCTCCCAAGTGTATCTGTGATGGTCCTTTATGAGCATCTACGACTCACATGATACTCACCTAAATTCCATCAAGTAAACTCTTTGTCCATATTTACGGCAGGACGCAACTCATGCGGCCTACCAAGAATTAGGACATAGATGAGCAGAAGTTTAGTGCCATAAGAAGAGTAATGGTTTGCTGTTCTACTCTTTGCAGGGTAAGTGTTGTTTTTGCATATTAGATGAACAAACCAGCAGTACAAGGTTATAGATGGTAGTGAAGGAACATATTTGGCGACTTCTTAGTCTCCTTGAATGCATGTGTAATGGTCCTTCATGGCACCTACTGCTCACATAATGCTCACCTAAAATCCATCAAACTTACTCTTTGTCCATATTTATTAGTTAGTACAGCAAGAAACAACTACTGTGGGTTCCTAAACAGTTAGACATTACAAGTATTGATCAACACTTTGTTACGCTATTGTAAGAAAAGAACTATTTACTATACAGACAAAAAATTGATTGCAACTCATGCAGCATACAAACAATAAGGCATTGTAACTGATGAGAAAAATAGTTGAAATGCCATAGATACATAATATTGTCCTCACAGTAAGGGGAGTGAAGAAATGATAGTATTTTCCTCTTTGGAGACCAGGCTTTCTTATGCATACAGATGAACAAAGAAGCAGAACAATGTCAGAAAAAGAATTTGCTCAGTTATTACTTGTCTCTAAGAATGTATGCATGATGGTCCATAATGAGCACCAAAAACTCGAATAATACTCAACTGAGTTACATCATTAACATTACTCTTTGTCCATATTTACAGCAATGAACAACTCATGTAGCTTGCCAAGAATTAGTCATTACAATCAAATGACGTAGCGCAGTCATAGGAAAGTAGACTTTACTATTTCTATCATGGAAACATACAGTCAAGGTTATTGGTACACTGTGTCAATACATGAATGATATACCTAGTAATGGAATACTTACATTTGATAAAGAAGAGGCACACTGACGCTTCTGGCTGGTCTCAGGTTGATCTTCTACCATTTGCCTCCTAGGATTATTTTTGGATTTCCCCCGTTGAGAATGACCTTCAGACCTAGATTTTCTATGTGTTCCACTTGTGTCCTGCTTTCGCTTTTGTCTATCCTGAAGGTGCCCACCCTTGACTTTTTGGATTTCGTCCTCTTCCTCACTGGCCAGGGAGTGTGCTTTTTGTAGCTTATCCTCGAGAGCCAGTATCAGCTCTTTAGCACCATTAGCTTCTGCTTGTAATCTGCTAATATCATCATCCTTCTTTTGGGCCGCCACTTGTAGCTCCTCCACCTTCTGCTGCAGCTTTTGTGCTGTTTCAGTAGCCTGTGCTGCCTCCATTTTCTTCTTCTTAAGGAGTGACTCATAGTCTTTTTCCATGGTCTTGAACTGGTTCCACACAAAATCCTTTTGTGCAACTAATGCAGAAACTTCTTTATCCTTCTTCGAGCTCAGGTTCTTATAGGCTTTCTTCAATTCCCGTATCTCAGCTCTCCAACTCTGTTCATCATGTTCCGTGGTTCTCTCGCTAAGCTCAGCAGAACTCTCAACTTGCTTCAGTTTTAACTAAAAATTAAGAAAAATGAGCAGATGCAGAACAATAGTTAATGAGATGGACAAGTTGTAGTTCAAGCTTGTGAGGACTGAGTGATGCAAATAGGCAAGTACCTTCAGCTTAGTGTTTTCTGCAGCCAAAGCTTCTGCACACGTTTTGAAGTCTTCCAAGTCATCATCTTGGTGTTCTAAACAGAAGGCAATGATATATCAGTAGGCAGTAGCAACATAAAACCTCCAGAAACAACCCCTGTTCTTGGTGCTACTAGTAAAGATGCCAACTTTGCACCTAAGCCCCCCAAAAAGACCACTCAACCGTGCAATTCTTTGACCAAATCGACGGAAGATCCCCCACAAGAAGAAGAGGAGAGGATTAGCACTAGCAGGGAGAAGAAACGAGGGGGTGGGGAGGATTTGTTCTTACCGGCGTAGATCTGGTAGCGGCACAGCTTCCGGTCCTTGTCCCCGAGGAGCAGCTCCAGCTTCGCCTCGTCGCACCTACGCACGCACGCCTCCGCCCTCCGCGTCTGCGACCCACCTCCAACCAAAACCCTAGGCAGCGTCAGTAGCAGGCCGAGCGAGGAGAAAGAAGAACTTGTAGAGAAGGGGGAAATCCGGACGAGCCATCACCTCGTGGAGGCGGTCCCGGAGGAGGCCTTCGCGGGCGACCCAGAAGTCGTGCTGGACCCTGAGGAGCGCCTCGAGGCGGGACCGGTCGGCGAGCAGCGCCTCAACGTGCCGGTGGTTCTTGCGGAGGATGGCCACCATCCGGTCGTACACCCGCAGCCACTCGGCCCGGCCACCGTCCTCCCGCGCCGGCGAGGCGACGGCGGCGGCGGCGGCGGCGGACATGGGGTCGGGGAGCAGCGACGACGGGGAGCGGGATGGAGGTGACCGTTTGGGTGTTTCGGTATTTTCCTCTTTTTTTCCTCCCCGTGTGCAGGAGCGGCGAGTGAATTCGTGACGCTCCGCTCCGGGGGTTGGATTGGAATATTGGATAGAGAGAGAGACAGAGGAGGAAACGACCGTTGGCTTATACAGTTATACTACAACCTTCGTTAAGGCATACAGTTTTTTTCAAAAGAAGTTTTGACTAAATTTCTAGAAAAAACCATGAGCATCTACCATGTCAAATCAATATCATTGGATATATCATGACAAACACTTTTATACTATATATCTATATAATATTATATAGTTCTCAATAGATTTATATGTTTTGTTCTCTAACGGAGGTAGTGAACACGATCAATATGATCTTCTCTCGGCCGTGCATTTAGTCTAGTTTTCTCGGTTAGTAAACACCAACAAAAAATGGTGACCTAATGCTTCAACTCTCTCCGTTTTAAAATATAAGATATTTTAGGTTTACGAAGAAAATGTATCTAGACCTTTTTTAGCGTGTAGATTCACTTCGAACATGAGTAAACCTATGTCAAACATGAGTGAACCTATGTACTAAAAGTAGTCTAGATACATTTGCTTCATAAAGCTAAAACATCTTATATTTTGAAACGGAGGGAGTACTTTTCTAGAGTTGGTGTTAGCTAATTTCTCGCTCTTTTAATTTCACACTTTATAAAAAAACTAGCAAAAGTATGTGTGTGTTGCATCGGGGGAATCAAATTCACTTAGTATTATTTTACTCCTATGCCTATGCTTTTCATTATGGTAGAATATGTTAACATATTGTTCTAAAAGAATTAAGAATTTTTACCGTCGTCAAATTTTCATCTAAACACAGTCAGTTGATTATAAACTAAAAATCAATAGATTAATTTCTAGCGCCTTGCATATTTCCCTTGGACATCATTTACCTCATGTGCATAATAATACAAACAAATTGAGTTTTAGTTTATGAGAATTTTATACCATCAGAAGAATGCTGACAATGAGAAGTAGATCACGAAACACCAGGCGGCAACCATGTTAAACAGTCTCAAAATTAAAAAGGAGATATAAATTCGCGAATTGAGTTCTATACTGGTGCCTTGCTTCTATCCACACCGATTCTTCATGGGTCAACTTATGGTCCGGTTAATCACAAATAACTGCAGACTAGGACGCATCATATCTAGAAATATCGAGTCTGAAACTTTGACATGGAGGAACATGTGCAGTGTTTCACGCATTCGTTATTCCCAAAGCCTTTACCCGATTGACGAAAAAATGCATCCAATTGCAGCCCGAACATAATAGGAGAAATTATGTACCAGGGCCTTGGAGTGGAATTGATACCACTTTTGCTTTTGATTTGCCATGACCTCAATGTTCACCCTGGTCTTTGGACTCCTCACGTTTTAGATATCCAAGGGGACTCCTCCACCCAGTCAATCAGCAGATCGATGGCCCGACAACGCTACAGATGCCTAGGGTGACTCGTAGGCTTATTCATTTGTGGCATCATCCTATGGTAACGACACTGATGGCAACGGCGACTACGGTGAGACCTTCGCTGCAGCCTTGCCCTTCCTCTCCCCCTCGCGCCATGGCACTACTGGCGCCGAAGTTGTTGTGGGGAAGGCGAGAGCGCGCCGGCCTTTCAATCGCGCTTGGAGCGGCCCCTACATCGGAGGTAGCTAGGACCACTATCACCAACCAGCTTCTGCCATCAATCTCGCCCCCACGTGCCCCTCTATGTCGGCTCAAAGATGATCAAGTCCATGACAATGACGAACATGGTTCAACGCTATGCACAGTCATGGTTTCGTTGTTTCGGTCTCTCCTCGCATCCTAGAGACAAACCATAGCATGGTTGTATGTTTATACTTTGATGCCTACTTGTTGAATCGTTCAAATCGATGCACCTAATGCAATGGAAAGTCCTAGATCTTGATCCTAAAATTTCCTTCACAAAGAAGGAATTTGGTTTCGTAGGATTGTAGATCTAGATCTCTTCTTTCAAATCTCTTAAAAATATGCAAAAATCATAGGAGGGAGATGGGGAGTACAAGATCTAAAAGGTCCGGCTGTGTGCATCGTTCGATGCAGAGGCCGAGGCATCGCTCCCCATTAAAAAAAGAGTGAATTCCACTTTTTACCCCCTAATTTGCTATTTGTGACAACAATTACCCTATTTAACAAAAAATCTTTCTGGTTACCCCATTTAGTGAAATTTATGCCAGATTTTACCCCTTTTAAGATTTAGGAGCATTTTGTCGAGTCACGCCCAGCCATTAGGTTTAGATGTATCTTCTTCTGTCTCTTCTTTTATCCAAACGTATAAAAACGAGAGTTCCCTAATCTAATGGTGTATGGTGGTACTTGTAGAAGCTTGGGATTTATTTGTGCATTTGATGGAACAATTTGTTGGCGATGAGCGGCACACCTCCCTTTGTGCTTCTGTACTCGCGCATAAACTCCGCCACACCGCTGCGCTAGACACTAGCAACTACTCCCAACACAACACCAGCGCCCAGTCGCATCAATATTGTCTTTAGTAAGTACTACTCCTATGCTGCAGCCGGCGAGGAAACAGGCACAATCATACTCGTTTAGTAATCTCCATGCCTATCATCTTTATGTCAAGAAGCGAGATGCTCTGTGTGCTTTCATGTACTATATCCTGATGGTGGAGCGTAATCTCCAGGACTAGCTCCGGCAGCTATGAAAGAGGTCCCTGCATTCGTAGTAATAGGATGATTCCGGTCACTGGCCAACTACGTTTGGCCTTGCCTTCGGAGTAGCTGCGAGCGTTCATTAATTTTCAGTCACGTACAAGTTAATGTACATAGATTGATTTCTTGTAGAGTTCCGGGAGAGAGTGGTGAACATCAGGATAAATATGTTTCCAAACAGTATACATACCTGACGACCAGGCCACACCTGACAGAACGTCTTCAACACTTAAAATGGGTAAGACGTGGCACAAATTTTACTAAATGGGGTAAACCGGAGGAATTTCTACTAAATGGGGTAACTGTTGTCACAAATGGTAAACTAGAGGGTACAATACGGAATTTACTCTTAAAAAAAAGATAAGGTCAACAATGGAGGAAAGATGGAGAGAGTAGAAGAGCTAACCCAATAAAGATGCAATACTCTCCTAATCTGCATGACTTGTTGATATGTATCTCTTTGTGTTTTGAGTGACTTATCTAAGTAGAGATGTTGTCATATAGAACATCTCTTGAATATCCTCACGGTCTATGATAGTTGGGTGCTCTCTAATAAACTCATAAACAGCTGGAATATGACATATAAGCTTCAAATCTCTGGAAGTTGGATACTCTCTAATAAACTCATGAACGGCTGGAATATGACATGTTGGTTTAGACTTTTTGTCAAACTGGCATGCAGAAAACTTCTGTTAAGACATAGTCCACTATTCAAGTCGTTGGTTAGTGTAGCATGGAGTTTAGTTAAAGTTCAGGTTAGCGGTCTTCACTACGCATCGATATATAAACAATATTATAAAAAATGATGCGATGCGTCTATAAAACTTTGTGGGGATATCTTAAATTAGATATCACATATTTGTCTAGATTTGGATATACGTACACGCATTTTAGTGTATAAATATATACAAATCTAGAAAAAATTACAATGTCTAATTCAAGATGGAGAGAGTAGTAAAGCCAGCAACTTGTTATGTAAAATTGGTTAGTCATTGAATTCATATACTATAAGTTTGTCAACAATAATTTAGTACTTTGTTTTCACTTTCTATTTTCTCTCATTTAATATTTTTGCCCACTACCACGTCTAGATGTTGGCTCTTTACACGAGAGCTCAGTCGTCCTATATATTTGTCAGTATTAATTTTTCTTCTCCGTGTAGATAAAAGTGGCATGTAAGCAACTATTTAAGGTGCTATGGCATTTGTATTATTATTAGTAGTAGTATGCATTGCTAAGTTGGCAAAAGGCTAACATGCCATAACAATGGATGAAAAAAAGTGATTGTAGTATCATATTGGAGTTTAATAGTAGAGCAGGCAACTCCTGGCTATAAGACTTCTGAAAGGATACGGATAACGCCTAGAGAGGGGTGAATAGGCGGTTTAAAACTTTTTCGAGAGTGGCTCAGCAAATGCAGAATTAAACTAGTGTTTACTTTGTTAAGCACGAAACCTAGAACAACTAGGGTTTACCTATGTGCACCAACAACTTATGCTAAGCAAGACAAACAACTATGTGATAGCAAGATATATACTTCAAGCATGAAGGATATCACAAAGTAAGATACATAAGTAAGAGCTCGAATATAGAGATAACCGAGGCACACAGTGCAGGGGTTCGTAGCATGGAAAACAAAAAATTTCTACCGCATGAACACACAATCAAGATCTAATCTATGATCAAGCCAAGATCTATCTACTAGATTGTAGCAACGAGTCGATAGAATACTAACCCTCGAAGATCCAAAGCGGTTAACGAGAGCAGATTCTCGTGGGTGATGTAGTCGTATACTTCCGATCTCAAGATCGCGTATACGATCCTTCCAGCACTGCGTTCTGGCAGCGCTTCCGCAGTCGGTCACACGTTCGGTACTCGATGAAGACCTTCCTCTCCCTTGTTCCAGCAGGCAGCGGAGGTTGTAGCACTCTCCTCGCGATTCCGGCAGCACGACGGCGTGGTACCGGAAGTAGAGGGGAGATCTCGCAGGGCTTCGCCTTAAGCCGGAGCGAGTATGGTGGACTATGAGAGAGGCCTTGGTGATCTAGGGTTTAGAGGCACCAAGGGAGGAAGCTTGGCCGGCGGCTAGGGATTGGGGAGAGCCCCAACTCGCCGAGTTGGAGGGTAAACCCTAGGCGGCGGCTGCACTTCTCGCCGAGTTGGAGGGTAAACCCTAGGCGGCGGCGGCTGCACTTCGAGGTGGAGGCGCCAAAGCTAGGGTTTGAGGTGTGTGTGGAAGAGGGGGCACCCCTGCCCCTTCTTTTATAGGTGGGAGGGAGGCGGCTAGGAGGAGGGAGTCCTCCAACTCCTCCTCCTTGGACGGCGGGTGGAGGGAGTGGGACTTCCTCCCTAAGTAGGTTTCCTACTCTTCCTCCACCAAGCAAACTTGTCGTTTGACTTTTTCAAATTGGCGTTTGACTTTCAAACTAGGATTTGATTTATCCCTTTATTTTTGCCCAGCCAAGTGACCTAGTACATGATGCAACCATTCCACATTGTCATGACACATTCATGTACCCTTCCCCTCTAGAGTGTCGGACCTTCCGGACCCTTCTAGAACATTCCCGATGAAAACACCGGAATCATTCCCCAACTCCGAAACATGACTTTCCTTATATGAATCTTATTCTCCGGACCATTCCGGATCTCCTCGTGATATCCCGGATCCCATCCGAGACTCCAAACAACATTCGGTCTCTTACTCATCATTCCATAACTACTCAACAACATCGAATCCTTAAGTGTGTCTCCCTACGGTTCGTGAATTATGCGGACATGATCGAGACACTTCTCCGATCAATAACCAATAGAGGAATCTGGAAATTCATATGGCTCCCACATATTTCTACGATTACTTTGCGATCGAATGAACCACTTACATACGATACCAATTTCCCTTTGTCTCACGATAGTTTACTTATCCGAGGTTTTGATCGTCGGTATCTCTGCATACCTAGTTCAACCTCGTTATCGATAAGTACTCTTTTCTCGTTCCCGTGATATGTGATCCCTTGTGAGCCAGTCACATGCTTGCAAGCTAATTGGATGACATTCCACCGAGAGGGCCCAGAGTATATCTATCCGTCATATGGATGGACAAATCCCACTCTTGATCCATGAGCCTCAACCCATACTTTCCGAACACTCAATGCCCCCTTTATAGCCACCCAGTTACGGTGTGGTGTTTGATGTCATCAAAGTATCCTTCTGGTGATGGTTATTAACATGATCTCATGGTCGAAGGAATTAGGTTACTATGTATCAGAAAGCTTATAGCAAATGAACTATATTAAATGACTTGATCTTTATGCTACGCTTAACTATAGGAGTATGTCCATCACATCATCCTCCTAATGATATGACCCTGTTGTTAATAACATCTCTATGTTCATGATCAGGAAACCATGATCATATATTAACCAACAAGCTAGTTTAACAAGAGGCTTTACTAGGGACTCTTTTATGTTTACAAATCACACAAGTATTAATGTTTCCGGTTAATACAATTATAGCATGGTATGTAAACATTTATCATAAGTATGAAGATATGATAATAACCACTTTATTATTGCCTCTTGGGCATATCTCCAACACACAGATACGACTATGTTTTACCGAGTTCCTTACAACATGGAGTACGTCTCGTTTGGAGAGGGGGTGGTATCAAACCACCAACGCCACAAGAGGGCTCCCTTTTTCTCCTATGAATCTCACCCCAATGGGATCGATCCACACTTCCACTATCGGTGCACTTGTCGGTGGCAATCCGTAACCTCTCACAGGGTTGGGGCACTTCTCCACAACTCAATTAGAGGCTCCCAACAAACAAGCTTGGGTAAATCTCCACAACTTAGTGGGAGGACCCAAGTAATCCTCAAACCTGCAAAACAACTAAACCGTCTAGGGTTCCAAGAACCCAAGAGTAAAAAGCTTCTCAAATTTCACCCAATCAAATCCTCACCAAGAACTCAAAACGATGCACCAAATGCAATGGAAAAACACAAGAAGTTCTCAAGTCCTTCTCTCCCAAATTCGACCAAAGTTACAAAAACTTGTGGGGGAATAAGAGAGGAAGAACAAAAGAGAAAATCCGCAAAAGACTCCAAGATCTATATCTCAAGATGTTCCCCTCACTTAGAGGAGAGATTGATTGGTGGGGTTGTCGATCTAGATCTTCTATTTCAAAACCCTCAAGTATATGCAAGAATCATAGGAGGGACTAAGGGGAAGAAAGCTCAAGAAGGTCAATAATGGAGGGACAGACTTGCAGAACTCGAAATCACTCATTGGGGAAGAAGGGCCTCTTTTTATAGGCCCACTCACTTTAGACCGTTTTCTGCCCGTTGGGGAATTTCCACACCGGAGACTCACGTCTATGTTTGTCTCACACCGAAGATTCCAGACTATCTCCGGACCCCCATACAGAATGTCCTGGGCCAGGTCTTGATACTCCCTCCAGAGACTTGGCAGGAACTCTGGACCTGAGCACACCGGAGACTCTAGACTTTTCACTCTGGAGATTCTGGTTTGCCAGAATACACTAGAGTTTCCGTCCAGTTTCTGGTCTGTCTCCGGACCCTTATACAGAACAACCCTGGGCTTCAACTTGGATCCACACTAGAAGTATGAGGTGAAACTCTGGTCCACACCGAAGACTCCGGTGTTCGCACACTGGAGATTCCGGTCTGGTTAATCCATCAACCTTTTGTTTTAGCCAGGGAGGATAAAACCAAATAAGAGGCAAACTTCAAATAGTGATATCTAGAGTTTGGAAACTCCGATTGACCCAAAACCAATTTTGTTGGAAATATTGGATACCACCAAGTGAGAATACTTCATGTATTTTAAAGTGAGATACCTCTCTTGGTGAGAATCCAGAAAACCTCCAAGATCAAAAATGCAATAAGATATAAAGGGGAAATCCGTTTTTGATAAACTAGAGCTTGTTATGAATATTACCATAAGCTCTAGAACCTCACATGGATAAGATCGAAATAACAACCAAGAAGGATGATGCTAAGTATGCAAAGGTTTGAGATCTCTATGAAAGATATGATCGAGTTACTCACTTGAGAGCCCCTCTTGATAGTACGGTTATCTATCTTATAACTGGTCTCCTCAACAAATACCACAAGACCGATAAGAAGGAAACCCTATCAAGATTATACCTTTTCCTTACGCAAATTACACTTGATCTTGATGATGATGATCTTGTTCTCCTCAAGATGGAACACCTTTTTTGATTTCTCTTCCTTGTGCTTGCTTGATGAAGATGTGCACCTTTCTCCCCCATATACATGGGGAAACCTCTCCTTTGTCCTTGTCTTCATTGATCCATGATCACGAGGACGACAAGCTTTAAGCATGAGATCTTTTAGATATGGCGTATCTTTAGCTTGCACAACATTTCTTCTAACTCCATTTGGATGATGTCTTGAAGATACACTTGAGGAACTCTATCTTCTTCTTCTTCTTCTACTTCAAGACACCCTTGATCTTCCTTTCTTTATTCTTCTTCTTCATTTCTTTTACCTTGAAGCCAACACATGCTCTAAGAGATGCCAATGGACAATTCCTACAAGTGCAACTTGGTACAAACATTAGTCCATAGAGATTGTCATTAATTACCAAAACCACACATGGGGATCCACATGCACTTTCAACTTCGTCATGTCATATACTCCTTCCACAACAGTTTATTAGGCCAACATGTAGTTTAAGAAAAAAATTGATCATAAATTTAGCCAAAAATGTGAATCATATGTCACAAAAAAATCATACCATTGGGTTCATAGTCAAAAGATGTTTCTAATGACATATAATTCATATTTTATTGACCAAATTTATGATCAATCTTTTCTTGAACTATGTGTTGTTCTAATAAACTGGGTATAGAGGGAGTATAGCTAGCTTATAGTCAACATGTGCAATAATTATCTATAAAGACTTACTACTCCCTTTGTCCGGGATAAGCAACTTGAATTTGTCTAAATTCATATGTACCTTGACATGTTTTAGTTATAGATACATGTGAATCTAGACAAATTAAAGTCATTTATTTTAGAATAAATAGTACTTTATTAGTAAATGACTCACCTCACATATTTACAAAGTGACTAGGAGAGCATGGGGCAGCGGACTCTTAGCCAATAGCCCTTCCCTTCCCTCATCGAACTAAGAAAAATATAGATCTAAACAAAATAAGAAAAAATATACTAGTATATTTTATTTTTTATAGCGGGTGGCGCTATTTGACCCCCAAGTGAAGAATAGTTATTCAACACCCATATTGTATCTTTTCAATCGTATATACTTTTTACATCATGTAAATTTTGTATTACCAAGAAAGTCAAGGAGAACATGAATAAATATTTATTACATGACGTAATTTTTTGTTTATATGACATAAAATACATATTTTTTAATGTTTTTTACACTGTAATGACTTATACAAAGAGTTTTTACGTTGAATTTTATTTCTTTCATTTGATAGGAATACATTTCAATCTCAAAAACAATTTTCCGGATATAACCATGTAAAAATAAGTTGGATGCAAAATAATTTTTCTGCATCCTAGGTGTTGAATAGTGTTTCTATTCGTATAGCTTACCGATTAACTCCCTGATTATTGTACTTTCTTTTTATAAGATGGTATCTAACAAGTAAAACTAGATTGCTTAATAACAAATGGATCTTGTATAATAATTTATATTGAGATTATACAAATAATTAAATATAGAAGACAACTGTTTGACACTTACAACCTTAAGCTAGTACTACCAATTCATAGCGGGGCGGTGTTCCCAAAGTCGAGACACGATAGTTACACACCATATAATCACACTTGACATCGCATTGTTTTGGCAGGATTAATGTAGCATCACTGTCGTGGGCTATATAGTTTTCTTTTTGGCAGGTGCCATCTGTGGGTTTCGGGTGTCTGCTATAGCTAATTTGTTCCCATCTGGCCGCAGACACCAACGGATCAGCCACTCGGAATCCACACTCGTTTCTATAAACACTCCCGCAGACACCAGTTAGCCCCATCATCTTCTCCAGAGATTAATTCCGAGAGAACCAGTCAAGATTATATATCTTCTTCAGCGATTAATTCCGAGAGAATCAGTCAAGATCATCTGTCAATGGTGGCAATGCCGGTAGTCTCGTGGTCGTGGGCATACCTGCTGGGCGCCGTCCCGCTGCTCTGCCTGGCCTTGTGGCACGCCGCGGACGCGTGGTACCGCGCCGCCTTCTTCCTCAAGCACGGCCGCAAGAAGGACAGCAGCGGTGTCCGCCGCCGCCTCCCGCCGGGCCACATGGGCCTGCCGTTCCTCGGCGAGACGATCTCCCTGCTCTGGTACTTCAAGCGCGCGCGCCGTCCCGACGAGTTCATCGGCGCCAAGAGGCGCGCGTACGGCGGCGAGAAGGTGGGCATGTACCGGACCCACCTGTTCGGGTCCCCCACCGTGGTCGTCTGCGCGCCGGCGGCCAACAAGTTCGTGTTCCAGGCCGGCAGCGACACCTTCGGCGTCCGCTGGCCGGTGCCGGAGCTGGTGGGGCTGAACGCCATCGGGATCGTGGAGGGCGGCAACCACACCAGGCTGAGAGGAGTCATCCTCGGCGCCATCAACCGGCCTAGCTCGCTCCGGACCATCGCTGCCGTGGTGCAGCCGGGTATCCTGGCGGCGCTCAGCTCTTGGGCCGACGCGGGCACCATCGTCGCCTCTCACGAGGCCAAGAAAGTAAGCTGAAGAATTATATGGTTTCCTAGGAATAGTGATTCCGCTTGGTCAATTAATAAATTATTTAAGGTGCCTCCAGGTGATGTTCACGAACATCTGCAAGATGTTTGTGAGCATGGAGCCGTCGCCTCTGACGGTGAAGATCGAGCAGTGGTTCACCGGCTTGGTCGCGGGGCTCAGGGCATTGCCGTTGGATCTTCCGGGGACGGCGGTCCATGGCGCTCTCAGGTGCCGCCGGAAGCTGACCGCGGTGTTCCGAGAGGAGCTAGAGGCGAGGAAACATACTTCTACTAGCAAGAAGTACGACGATGTGATGAGCGGGTTCATGGAAATGGAGGACGAGCAAGGGAAGAAGTTGAGTGATGAAGAGGTGGTGGACAACATCATCTCTGCCGTCGTCGCTGGCTACGAGTCCACCGCCACCGCAATCATGTGGGCCATGTACCACCTTTCCAAATCCCCAACCGCCCTTGCCAAGCTCCGAGTAAGTCTAAGTGTATATCTAGCTTTTGCCTAAGTCAAACATAACTAAATTTGACCAATTTTATAGAGAAATACAGGAACATATATTACATCAAATTGACATATTATGAAACTAGATTTAAAAATAAATCTAATGGTAACAATTTAGTGTTATAAATGTTGGTACGTTGTCTTAAAAGTTAGTCAAACATAATAAAGTTTGACTTAGGACAAGACTAGAAGTACACTTATTTGCGGACGGAGGGAGTATTATGCTAACACGGAGCTCAAGAAATATGTTTAACTATAAATTTTGACCAACAAAATATGAATCATATGTCACAAAAAATATATTATTGGAAAGATCTTTTAAATATCAATCCAATGATATCATTTTTATGACATATAACTCATGTTTTATTGATAAATTTTATAGTCAAACTTTTTTCTTAAACTTTATGTTAGCCCAATAAACCGGTATGGAGGTAGTATGCCATACAGTGGTCTAGCTACTAATAATGTTCACAAAGCAACTTGGCATAATTCTTTTCTACAAACTACATGAACAAGTTAGATTACCAAAGGCATGTACATCACCACACGGACATACATCGACTACTAAAAACTAAAGTCACGGGATTTCAAGATTGGGAGCCACCACATACATTTTGAAATCGCTAAGAATGTCTTTTCATACTAAAATAATGTGGAGTATTCAACTTTAATGAGGCATACATACATCAAATCTGGAGTTTGATATTTTGGAATGTAGATATAACCACTCTTTAATTTAAACCATCCAACCAATGGTAGTTTGTTTTCTTGTGACAAGTTTTCAATATAATAACATTTTTTTAAAGGAGTATATATATTAATATCAAGAGTTCAATATAATAACATGACACAGAAAATAAATCGGTGATGGCCACCTCCTTAACATGTTCATATATAATGTGGCTATGGTATTTGAGATGATGTGCCCATGATCTAACCCTAGTCGGACACTTCGTTTGGGTCCACTCCTCTATAGTTACCACTCTTGCACTCTCATCTCCTCTTCCGCCCTGACCCTTCCTCTTCTCCTCTCTCTTGTCCTAAAAACTTTGCTATGACATAAATACCCCTCCACCCTTCACAGTCATTTATCTATAGCATAGAGTGGCTTCGGTGTCCTTGTATCGAACCAAAATAGTGAAACATCCTGTGGGATGGCATCGGCATCCTAGATTAAATTGTTCTTACTACCCCTCCATCCGATAAAAACCCCAGTTGCTCCTCCTGCCAAAACTTCTTCTAAAAAAACTTTCTTATCAATACCTCCTTCAGGCATAGACAATATCATACATAAAGGAACATTACTAAGGCATGATCTAACAAAGATGAGCTTAAAACCATTACCTTTGTAATTAATTACCCTGGAAGGTATCAACCATTTTTCGTGCTAAATTTTTTCTATGCAATATTTTCAATACCTTTGCAACCATAGATGTTTTTAAGATACTATAATATAAACGAGGCATCCCAAGCTAAGTAAAATTTCATGTTGGTAGGAGGAGAATGTGGCAATGAGTGAAATCAAAGGTGGCTCGTATTTTATCACGCATGACGACATCCCGAAGATGAAGTACACTGCAAAGGTGGTGGAGGAGACGATCCGGATGGCCAACATAGCATCAATGATGCCCCGTGTGGCAAAGAGGGATGTGGAGTACGGAGGGTACACCATACCGGAGGGGTGGCGAGTGCTGGTGATGGTGAGGTCACTCCACACCGACCCGAACTACTACGCGGATCCACTTACCTTCAACCCCGATAGATGGAATGTAAGTAGAATAAATATGGTTTCTTAATGCTCTTTTCTATCTAATTGTTGAAGTTTGATATGAATGATGAAGATTGACTAAGAATTCGCAATAAATAACGCAGGAAGCGGCCAAGCCAGGAACATACCAAGTGTTCGGAGGTGGGTACAGGATCTGCCCTGGCAATATGCTCGCCAAGCTGCAGCTCACAATCATGCTCCATCACCTCTCCATCGGCTACGAGTGAGTACTAGCTAGAGATTACTAATTAATTCTGAGTGAGTGCTAACTAGATATTACTAATTCAGATACATAGTTATAATCACCAATATGTTTTGAACATTAGAACATATATATGTAGCAGATTTCTTTTTTGCTACTAGATAGTATTGTTTCTTTGCAATTAATTAATCTGGTCTTCATTGATTATGAATTTCAGATGGGACTTGTTGAATCCTAACGCGGAGATTGATTACCTTCCGCACCCAAAGCCGGTGGATGGTGCAGCCATGGCCTTCCGTAAGCTTGCTACAAAATGAGAAGAGAGAGTGCAACTGCTTAATTATATATGGCCACCAATCTATATGGCAAAGTCACAACGCGTACATGTATGTTAATTTGGCCACCAATCTGTAATGCATGTATATGAACAGCAAGATAGCCTGTCATTTCGACCATTTTCTATGTAATGCAATTCCATGAACACGATGCTTTTTTGTAAGTAGAAGGAAACTTCGCATCATCGGGCATATTTTGCTTAGGATAGCAGTTTAAAGAGCCCGATTAGATACTGCGCAATAGATGGGCCGTGGAGGGATGCTCATCTACCCAAGGAACCATATCTCTACTCTCAAGTCAATTTCCAGGCCTACTTTCTTAGCGAGCATTTAAATCTACAGCCAACCTACAAAGCTTGAAAACTCCATACATTAGCGAGCATTTAAATCTACAGCCAACCTACAAAGCTTGAAAACTCCATACACTAACTGAGAAGCTATAGATACTTGCTGAATCCTAAGAAAGAATCCACATTATCGAGGAAAATGTACGGTTCTTCAAGGTTTTTACATACATGGTCAAACTTATGTCCATTTTACCCCTGACGCGTGGAGGAACAGTTTGGCTGGCACATGTGAATTTCCGATTCACCGACAAAAATGGGACCACATACAATGTGCAATGCCTGAACAACTACAAATAAACTGGAGCCTCTGACTAAACCATCAGTTCCCTGTCTTATCAATCTGTGAGCTCCTCATTTTGGGTCCTCCTGCGGCAGTGCCCAGCCACCAACACTTCAAAAGCAGCCCGAAGTTCTGTCAATGCAGTAAAAAAAAAGGCATAGTCTCAATATAATCTAGTATAATGTTAATTCTTCGACTTCTAAAAAGGCGGCAGCAACTCATTTGCTCCAAGCACAAGCAAGACAGGACTAATGACTAAAGATCATCAAACAGGCTGTTTATCTCCTACATATAATCAAACAGGAATCAATTATCAGATCATTGGCTCCAAGCAAGATAGGATCTATGGCATTAGAAGTGATTCCTCATTTGGAGAGAGATCACATGCATGTACTTTCTCATTTTTTATAGAACTTTGTATAAAGAACAGGAGAAATACTTGTCATGAAAAAACTACCAGCTGTAGCAGAGACGTGTGCTTCATGTCTAGTGCACTGGATCAGAATATTATGTCTATTGAAACAAGCAACCGTTAGTTTTCCTCTGTTGCGGTTTTACCCTTGAAGTCAATGTACTCCCTGACACTTGGTGTCGGTGTTCCCTAATGCTTGTGTCGGAGTACAAGTAAAACAACTCTTTAACCCAAGGATGAGTTCGGGGTGCCCGTCAAGCAGGACCATTACAGCGCTGATAAAGGTGTCAGCATCGATCCTGCAAAAAAAAGAGGGACCCGACTGAAGTTTTCACCATGCAAAGGTTCAAAACATGCAGAATTTGCGTAGATGCAGGTGCTCGTGCATCACAGACTTCCTGCTGAGGAATCCACTCTGGGCCGCCTGGAACTCCCTGTGCTTCTCAGGTTTGTTCTTGAAATTGTCCTTCACGCTGCGGAGATACACCAGGGCATTGTAGATTGCCAGCTTGTGTGGAGAGCTGCAAGACAGAACACCATCAGAATACAAGACTGGGTTAAAACCAATAATCCACAGCCAAAACATATCGGCCTTCTTGTAACCACATTAGATTAGATTAGCGATGCTGCTTCAGGAAGTACGTGTTTGCCTTAGAAAATCAGAAAAAAAGCCAGAAAGAATAAGTTAACTCTGACTGTAACAAATGTTCTAAAGGTCTTTTTTGTATTCACCGCATTCCCAATCACTCAACTGTGGCAACTTGCTTAATTTCTGCCATATAACTAGAGTTTCTCATCTCTACGAAGTACCGATACGATCCATCAGGAAGCGCTTATGCACTACTTTTCTGCAAAATTATCAGAATATATGTACACAGTACACATTGATGTCTCACAATAAATTATCCTCTATCTCCCCTGTTTATATACCATGGTTGTTGTCACTTAGGCATGCTATTTTTGTTGATTGACTTATATTGCTGCTCATGGTATATGTGGGTCTCATTCTCCCCTAACCTTTGTGAGTTTCATTTCAGTAGGTTGAGATGACATGAATCAAGTGCATCCCTAGGTAGTGCTACTTTCTTGGAGTACTTGAATTTTCATGCAAATTACCTGGTGTACATATTTGTCCACAGATATTATCATAATAAAATTCACTCATTTACACCAAACTGTGGGACTAATAGTTTGTTATCCTTTTCATACATCTCGAATTTATATCAATTAAGGAGTAGAATGGTGGGAAGAGTAGCACCTGCTTGTTTATCCGCCCATGCTCGTAATCTAAGACAAATGAACATAGTTACAAGAGTCTAATGCATATCTTAAAGGGAAAAATGTTTCCAAGAGCTAAGTTATTTCATGCAGAATGTAATTAAGAGCATGTGTGCTTTAGATTTTAGGCAGTGCTGCATACAATTCATTTTCAACTCTGATGTGGTGTTAAAGAAAAAAAATCTACAAAGATCTAAAGTTTATGTGGCCAACTATGGTGACAGACAAACTCACAAACCATTCCACAATAGACTGTTCCAACGTGTGTTGAGTACCTACCGATTGCTTTCACTGTGCACTTTGCTGCTGGCGACTTCCTTATTGTTCTCTTTCTCCACTTCATTTCTTCCTGATACCCTCTTCTTCTTAGGAGGCTCTACAACTTGATCGGTCATTTGGCAATCATTTCCATTCTGCTCATCATTCTGTTAGCCAAAAAGCAACTAGTAAATTGGAGTTTATAGCATAAAACTACCAGTTTACTACCTAAATTTACCGTATCATACCACTTTACGTTTTCGGAACACAAAACTACCAGATTTTGGTCCGTTCTTTGCAATTCGATCTAAACCGCGTTTGAGAGCGTTATGACACTTTTTCTGACCAGCCGACCCCACCTGTCGGTATGACGTGGACAACGCCCGCTCACGGCCGCACGGGTGGCACCGGGGCCGCGTCAGTCCAATTTCTCCCCCCACCTCCACCATAGCTTGCGCGCCGCCGCCGTCGTCCCTCCGCCGCCGCCACCCATTTCTCGTCCCTCCGTCGCCGCCGTTGCAATACCCAGTTGGGATGAAGGTTCTTCCTCGTCCTCCCGCCTACCGGTAAGCTCCATGTTCCTGTGCTTCCCCCGATCTCCGATCTAGGGTTGTTTTTTTTTGCTACTTTTTCATCGATTTAGCTCTTAAACTCGCACTGGACTTTGCCCCCGATCTCTATTTAGGAATGTACCGCCCTGGACTTTGCCCCTTGCACCGTCGATGATCCAACATTTGATGGCATTGCTGTTGGGTGCCCTGAGCTCTGTCGTGTGCACAAGAAGGAGCCGCGCAAGTGTGTTGCGTTTGAAGGGACAGACACTGGTCGCAAATTCTACTTATGTCCAGTTGTGAATGTAAGTTGTATGCACCTTAGTAAATATTTGTGCTTGATTTGATACCCGGTCCAGATTGTGTGTTTTGACAGTTCCTCTCTTGGTCACGTTGTACATATTTAGTTAGAGTGATTGTTAATTAGAGACCAATGACCTGCTTTGTTTATTAGAGATCAAAATGGCCTGCTTTATTGCTTTATTGATCTGATGCAAATTTGTTAATTAGAGACCAATTACCTGCTTTGTTTTCATTTCTCATGTTAGATTATTAATTAGAGATCAATGGCTTGCTGAAATTTCTTTAGTAGAGACCAAAATGGCCTGCTTTGTTGCTTTATTGATCTGATGCAAATATATTAATTAGAGTGGTATGCTTTGTTCTCAGGAAGTAGAGAACTGTGGGTTCCAGTCATGGGTAGATGAAGAGTGGCCTGAGACTTTGCAAAATGCTCTTCTCAGACTCTGGGAAATGTACAATATTTGCAAATCAGCAAGAATTGATGAGAGGTATGAGAGTACAATGATGTTAAAAGAAATGGCTGAAGAGAAGGAGAAGCTTGAGAAGAAACATTCAAGTCTCTTAGCTGACATAAAGAAATTTATGGACAATACTGAGGCTAAGGTGTTGGATCAAAACTGGAAGGCCATGAACAAGGAGAAGGAAAAAGAGAAAGATCAAGATGTTTTTTTGGAGGTGGTGAAGGAAAGGAACATGCTGAAGAAAGAAGTGGAGTTTCTTAAGAATGAGTTGGAAGAGCTGAAGAATGTTAGGAACACACAAGCAGAGATTATGAAGAGTAGGGAAAGGAGTTGGGAAGATGAAAAAGGCATTTTGAAGGAGGAGAAGAAAAAGTTAGAATATTCTCTTCATGATCTTTTCAAAGCCAATCTTGCAACCAAGGAAAAGCTCAACATGATTAAGGCCATATGTGATGAGCCATGAAATGTTTAGTGCTATTATGTGTATGTGATGTATTGAACCATTGTTTGTATGTGATGTATTGAACCATTGTTTGTATGTGATGTATTGAACCATTGTGTTTGGTGTGGTAGTGCTTGTGATGTGTTGAACCATTTGAACTATGTCCTGTAATGTTGAACCATTATGTTATGAACAATGTCCATCTCCTGATGTTAAATGGATTGTTAAATTCTGCCACTAAGATTATTGTGTTGGATTTTGTGTTGAACCATTAATAAATGGCTCTTTCCTTATCTATAGTGCTTGTCATCAAGATCAGTGTGTTCAACACCCATATGATCTAGAGCACAGAACCAACATAGTTTGTTCAGCAAATCTAGTTTAACACAAACATAGGTTTAGCACAAACTCAATGCACATAGTTCAGCACATCATAGTTTTACACAGACATAGGTTTAGCACAAACAGTAATGTGCACATAGGCATCACATAATCCACTGGCATGTGCACACAGGCACAAACAGTCATGTGCACAAACAATTTAACACAAATAGTTTTATAAGACAGAACCCACTGGCACTCAACAGTCATGTGCACATAGGCATCACATAATCTTCTTCAGGTCTTCAACTGTCATGTTGTCAATCCCACTGGCACTCAGGTATTCTCTTACCTTACGAGTGGGTTTGATCGACCTTGTTGGCCTAGAAGTTCCTGGAGCAGCTGTTCTTGGTGCAATGAAACCTGCCCTTTCCCCTTTCCTGGCAGCAGTTGCTCTTGGCCTTGCAGATCATGTTGGAGGAGCTGATGAGATGGCCCAACTGAAGTTCTTGGTGCTGCAGGAGGATTTGGTGCAGATGGCCCAGCTGAAGTTCTTGGTGCTGCAGGAGGATTTGGTGCAAAAGGCCCAACTGATGCTCTTGGTGCTGCTGTAGGTGTAGTTCCAGAGCCTTCCTCACCATAGTCATGTCTGTTAGACTGCATATGTCATGGTTGCATAATTTAGGCTCAGCAGAAAATAATATTAGGCATCAATGCAATGCAAAAAGGCAGGAGGTGTACCTATGCCCTACAGTTTTACAGTTACTACAAGTGATAGTGCCCATCCTAGAACTGTCTCTAGGACCTGGAACCTCAAATGCACTCTTCCTCCTAACTGTTTGCTTTCTCCCAGGCTTTTTCCTGAAAACAGGAGGTTCTATGTCCTGTGTATCTGTTTTTGTCCAATCTTCTGGTCCAGGAACAGGGTAGACTACACCAGAGTATGCTAGCTTGTACATTGGTTTTTTGAAAAAGCCATTTACATAATCTTCTGGGTGCTGCTTCACTTTCATGATTGCAGACACAACATGGCTGCAAGGAATGCCTGTCACATCCCATTTTCTACAAGAACATGTCTGTGCTATCAAGTTAACTGTCAAGTTTCTCTTTGAACTAGAAACTTGCCACAGTCCAACATCTGAATTCTTAGCATTGCAGTGCCTAGAAAACTTCTTTTCCTCTTCTAGTTTCTCAGAATAGTGAGGTGTGATCTCCCACCTTGTGTTGCCAACCTTAGATCTTATTCCACTATTCTTTACCATGATCTTGTTCCTAATTCCTTCTAGCATTGTTTGAATAGGCTTGTTCCTAACATCTAGAATCATTTTGTTGAACACTTCACTGAGATTATTAACTACCAAATCTGTCTTGCAGTTAGTGTCAAAGGCATACCTGGCCCAAGTTTCAACAGGAATTTGCATCATCCAATTATATCCATCCTCACATTCTGCCTTCAGAGTTTCCATTGCAAGCTCAAAACCATTTTTGGTGTAAGAGTAACTGGCAGCAAACATTATTTTCTTCAATTCTGGTCCTCTAAAGCCAGCTGCCTGGAAATTAGCATATATGTGCCTCAGACAGAATCTTTGAGGGGAATGTGGAAACACTCTGGTAATTGCTTTGAGTAGTCCCTGATTAGCATTTTGCAAGAGAATTGTACAAGTTAGTATCCATATATAGCAAAAGAATGATATGTGACTAAGATAGTAATTCATAGAAAGTCTAGTATAATGGACATTTACCTTTTGTCTGTCAGAAATGATAGTGTAATGGCCAAACTGCCCTGACTCCCCAATGCAATACCTCAACTCAGTGAGAAACCAAGTCCAACTAGCATAATCCTCCTTGTCAACAACACCAAAGGCAATGGGAAAGATGTTGTTGTTTCCATCTCTCCCAGTTGCAGCAAGTATCTGTTGCCCAGTGGTCAACTTGATAAAACATCCATCTAGTCCTATGAATGGTCTGCATCCATTTAGGAAGCCCTCCTTTGAAGCATTGAGGCACACAAATAAACCATGGAACCTTGGATTGCTGCTTGGGTGCTCTACTAGTTGCCTAGTAGTCACAATGCACCTGCTCCCTGGATTACTGTCAATGACAGCCTCTAGATAATCTCTGATCCTAGTATACTGGGCTGATCACCCATGACCACTGCAAATGCCTTCTTTCTTGCCCTATAGGCTTTAGATCTAGGAATTTCTACTCCAAACTTTAGCTTAGCATTATCTATTAAAGTATCAACACATGTGTTGGGGTCAATCCTCATTGCCTGCTCAGATTGCTTAGCAACCCAATCAATAGTGACTTTAGTGTTCTCACCATGGGCAATACAAGTGTGCATTCCTCTCATTTTCCTAATGCAAAATGTTTTCTCATGGGCAATAGATGAGGCTGTCAAGTAGAATGGGCAACCAGTTGTGTCCCTCTCACTGCAATGGACTATAATCCTCTCACTGTCATTTCTCCAGTACTTAAAATTTCTTAGTTGGGCTATGTGATAAGTCCTAAGAGCCCTCCTGAATTGGTAAACATCCTTGAAGCACAGCTTCAATGCAAATTGTTCATGTGGGTCAGCCCTTGTCTCATCATACCAAACTCTTTTCTTTGACTTCTTCAGCTTTCTCTTACTACCAGTGGCTAGCTTAAATTTCTTCACAAAACCATCATCATCACTATCTCCTATATCACCAGGGCTGCTGTCCTCATCTGCTGAAGGCATGAAATAATACATTTCTTCAACTAAAGGCTCATGGTGTGAGCTGCTAGTTGGCCCTGGCCTGATTGCCTTTCTCTTCAGCAATGGTTCAGAAACTGGCTCTGCCTTTGATTCTTCATCTTCTAAGAATATCTCCTCCACTTCTGTGTCTCCTTCTATGTGCATAAAAGGATCCTCTCTTTGCTTCTTCAATTGCTTCAACTTCTCTAGTACTGCAAGTCTCTCTGGATCATCATGTGTTCCCTCCTTTTCCTTCTTCTTATTCATCAAATCCTGTATGTCCTGTATGTTCTCCAGTTCATCAGAAGAATTCTCCTCATATGGAATTACTTCCTTTCCCTTCTTCATGTTGCAGCTCTGCTGTGTTCCAAGATATAACACATCAGAGAAGTCAATAGCCACAGGAAAAAAAGTTTCTTCCTCTCCAAGATTTTCTTCTGAAATGTAGGTCACTCCATCAGTGTCCACTGAGAACAAAATTGGTTCTTCAATTTGAGAAGGAGGTTGTACTTTTGCACTGTTCAGTCCAACTGGCCATGCACATTTATCCTTGATTACTGTGAGCTTAAGAACCTGCTCATTCTCATATTGTTCAAGCATCTGGTCAACCTTTGCCATGTTGTCTACTACCTCCATCCCTTCCTTGCCTTTTCCTTCTTCTCTAACATAATAAATGTTATCTCTAATACCAAACCCATGGCCTTCTATCAGTGCATACAGGTTCAGTACAGTTATATCTGACCTGCTTACTGTTCTTTCTAGATTATCCTCCCCAGGAAAATTGAACCTAACCTCCCAAATTTCATCATCCAAACTACACATAAAATAAACTGGTATTATGCACTACTAGATTAACCACCTATAATTCAGATCTAGCTAGGACAAGAAAATTTACAGGGAGCAGAGAGTATGGGGCAGAGAGAAAGGAATACTTACTCAATACCGCCAATAGATGATCCCCACCGGTGGCTGTTCGACGCCGGCGATGCGAGGACGGCCTTGGAGAAGGCAGCCGCCGCTCTATGATCCGGCGAGGCCAGCGGTGTCACCGCCACCGACTTGTCGGGACGAGGAGGAGAACTGGAGGAGCCGTCAGTAATTGAATCCAAGCAGTCACCGTCGCCGGGGTCATGTGCGTCGCCGCCAGGATTCACTGCCGCCATCGCCGGGGAGTGGTTCAGGACGACAGGGAGAGGCAGAGCACGGGGGACTGGTTCAGGACGACAGGGAACTGAACCCTAAATTCAGACAACGAGTTAACGACCGTTAACGGCCGTGAGCGGGCGTTGTCCACGTCATACCGACAGGTGGGGTCGGCTGGTCAGAAACAGTGTCAAAACGCTCTCAAACGCGGTTTAGATCGAATTGCAAAGAACGGACCAAAATCTGGTAGTTTTGTGTTCCGAAAACGTAAAGTGGTATGATACGGTAAATTTAGGTAGTAAACTGGTAGTTTTATGCTATAAACTCAGTAAATTGATAAGCCCACTGAAACCAAAACCTTATTAGACCAATGAAATGGCGATCCATTTTCGTGACCAGCCCAATTTTCGTGACCAGCCCAATTCCTTAATAAAAGCTTTTCAGAGAATGAGAATGAGAATGAGAGAAATATAGATAAATGGGAAATCAAGACCAGCCCAATTTTCGTGAGAAAATCCTGGAGATCTCCATAAAAACACTTCAGACGTAGATTTTTTTATGTGCCTCATTGATATCCTTCCTCTGCTCTCGACCATCACATCACCTTTTAAAAATATAACCTATTCTACTGAACACTGCCCCGAGCGCATTCCTACTGGACCTAGTGATATCAAATATCATAGAAAGCAAACCAAATTCCTCACTTTATTCTAAGACTGTGTTTCCACTTTACAGCAACATATCTCATGCGTGCACCCTATCATAAATTTGGATGCTTATATCTTGAGAAAAAAATACAGTGGCATATAGGAAAACACGATTCTTGGCAAGCGACTAACTTGCAAGAAGTGTCTTTGGATAAAAAAAACATTTGATTAATGTTACAAAGTTACAAGTTATAATTGATCACGCAGGTTTACTTAATAAACACAACATTGTCCATTGGCTATACGTATGGCAAGACAACGTCACCAAACAAATGAGACACAAAGAAAATAACGTTCCTGCTCTACAAAGTAAAACCAGTCTATTTGTCTGCATATTAGTAAAACAGCTATTGATCAAACAACATGACATGATAAACTAATTAACACGCAATCTGTGACTTTCGATAATAGTAATTTGATCAAGCAGCTTTACTTAATAGGCACAACATTGTCCATTGACCATACATGTATGGCAAGACTTAGTGTGAGGAAATGAAGTACTTACATCCAACAAGAAAGCGAGACACTTGCGTTTCTGGATAGCCTCAGGTTGACCTCCTTTTGCTAGCATTTGCTTAGAAGAATCATTTTTTGTTTCCACCCTTACAGCAGGACCTTCAGAACAACTTTTTTTCTGCGTCTCACTCATATCTTTCTTGCGCGTTTGACTCGTCTCACGCTGCCGATCTTTGCACATTTCAATTACTCCACCTATCTCCTTGGTCAGAGAGCACATGTTTTGTAGCTTACCCTGAACCAATCTCCTTTTGGCCTCAGCTGCTTTTGCTCGTGTTCGCAGTCTGTGAATCTCACCATCCTTCTTTTGAGACGCTACCTGCAGCTGTTCTATATTCTGCTTTAATGCACAAACTTCCTTATCCTTCTCTGAGCAAACGGCTTCATAAGCCTGCTTCAAATTCCGTAGCTCTGCTTCCAAATCTCTCGTGATGCCATGGCCTGCAGCATTTTGACTATTCTCTGCACCAGCATCAACTTCCCCCGCTTTTATCTAACATTATAAGAAGCAAGCAAGTTCACAAAACCCTGATTAATAAAACTAACGAGATGCACAATATGAGTTTCATGCTTTCCTGCCATGCAACTTATGTTTCAGTACGTACCTGAAATTCCGTGTTTTCTGCTGCCAAAACATCTACAAAAGTTGTTAAGTCCTCCAAGTCACTCACTTGAAGCTCTGCATCGAAAGGAGCATACAACGATATCAGTAGCAACAAAATTTCATAAAGACTGGGTGGTCAGTTAAAAAAAATATTGATTTAACTAGTTACAAGTTTCATTTGGCTGCCTGGTCCACAGAATCTTGTGGCAGCCAGTGAATAACTAAGAACAAGATCACACAATTACGAAATGATCATTTAAGTAACCAGAGTGGAAAAAAAGTAGAAAGTAACATGCAGGAGCACAACCCAATTCGTTAGGTTCTAAATCAAACAAAACTGTCACATGAGGACATAAACCTTGTTCTCTCGTACTCTCGTCTACCTCGCGATCGTGGATCAGAGGGTTTGCTCAGAGAAAGGAAACAAGAGGTTTTTTGTTGCTGCGTTGAGCGTGCAGCTTTTCAGTCTGTGTTCTTCCATTTATTCAGAGATAACAACAGAAAGAACGGAGAGATAGGAGTCGATCCGATACGGACGTGCCATCCCACGTCTAACGGTAATCGAGCTAGCCTCAACGTCCACTATCCTAAAAACTAGGACAACTACTTGCTTGCCACGAACAGGACTCGTGACAGCAGAAAAACTACCAGGGAAAACAAATAACAGGAAAGTAAACGACTCCTAACATGCACAGGATTATAGCTAACAATCACTCCCTAATCCTGAGCAATGAACTTTTTTTTTTTTTTTCACCATGCCAATCTTGGATCGCAGCTCTTGAATCTGATTCTTCCCAGAGGTTTTGTCAGAATATCAGCCAGCTGTTCATCTGTGTTGACATACTTCACTTCCACCTTGCCCACCTCGGCACACTCCCTGATGAAGTGATATCGAAGATCGATATGTTTGCTTCTATCATGGAATACATGGTTTTTGCTGAGGGAAATGGCGGACTTGTTGTCGATGAAGAGCTCGAATGTTCGGGTGTCTTCATCTTTCAGTTCGCCGAGCAACCGTGCCAGCCAAACACCTTGGCAGACAGCACTGGTTCCAGCGACATATTCGGCCTCGCATGAAGAGAGAGTGACAATCTGCTGCTTCTGTGACTGCCAGCTTATTGGGCTGCTTCCGAGGAAAAAGAAAGCTCCTGATGTACTCTTGCGATCGTCTTGGTCGCCAGCATGGTCACTGTCAGAGTAGCCCACCAGTTCTGCTCCTTCACCTCCATTCCTTGGAAACCAGCATCCCAGCCGCAGTGTGCCTGCGACGTACCGGAGCACATGTTTGACAGCAGCCTGATGCTCCGCCGTGGGCCTTTCCATGAAACGACTCACGTAGCTCACAACAAACGCAATGTCAGGGCGTGTGTGTACGAGGTACCTCAGGCATCCGACAGTGCTCCTGAATTCAGTGGCGTCCACCGTGGCAGCATTGCAGTCCTTGGACAGTTTGAGTCTGTTCTCAGTCGGTGTGGCACATGGGTTGCAGCCCCCCATTCCACATCTTTCCAAGATCTTCTGGGCATATGCAGATTGGGTCACCATGATGCCGGCCTCGCTCTGCTGCACCTGCAGACCGAGATAGAAACTCAGCCTCCCAAGATCACTCATGCGGAAAGTCTGCTTCATCTCTTCCTTGAAGGTGGCAATCCCGCGCTCGCTGCTGCCTGTTATGATCAGATCATCAACGTATATGCCCAGCAGGATGCGGTCATTCCCCTCACCACGCTTGTACAGGGCGTGCTCTGACGGGCATCTCGCGAAACCAAGACCCCGCAGAACTCTGTCCAATTTGGCGTTCCGCGCTCGCGGCGCCTGCTTCAGGCCGTACAGAGCTTTGCGTAGGCGTAGAACCTTTCCGTTGCTTCCTGGCAGCTCGAAACCTGGAGGTTGAGTGACATAAACCTCTTCGTCGAGCTCGCCGTTGAGAAAAGCGGTCTTCACATCCATGTGGTGAACTGGCCAGCCACCATGCGCAGCTAGTGCTAGGAGGAGGCGCACAGATTCTAGACGTGCGACTGGTGCGTACACCTCGTCGTAGTCCACGCCGTGTCGCTGCACGAATCCTTTCGCCACCAAGCGGGCCTTATACTTCAGAACTGCTCCGCTCTCATTGCGTTTCTCTTTGAAAATCCATTTCAGGCCGATGGGGCGATGACCAGCGGGGAGGGAGACAAGCTCCCATGTGCCATTCTCGACGATGGAGTCCATCTCGTCGTGCATCGCCCTCCTCCAACACGCGTGCTCGTCCGCGTCGCGGAACGACTTCGGTCCATCTGATGCAGCCAGATGCAGCTCTTCTGCATCCTCTTCCTGATCGGCGGGCCGTGCACGACCTGCGTCGAGAACGTTCTGCAACGTCCTGAAGCGGTGAGGCCGGCCCTCGTCGTCTGCAGCGTCGAGTGTGGACGCGAAGCTTGTCGGTGGTGAGGTGAACTCAACCTGCGCTGGTTGTGGCGGTGTTGCGGGCGTGGCAGGCATTGGCGTCGTGGGAGCTGGAGCAGGCGTTGCAGGTGCGTCCTCTGTCGGAGTGACAGGTTCAGGGACCGGTGCCACCGGAGTGGCTGGTGCACTCCCATGTGGCTCGAGCATGGTGAGATAATCCACCGTGAAAGAACTGACGCCGACGGAGTTCGCAGGTGGTTCCTCGTTCCAGCTCCACTTTGCCTTCTCATCGAAGACCACGTCGCGGCTGATGCAGACGCGCTTCTCGACAGGGTCATAGCACCGGTAGGCCTTGCTACCATGCTCGTACCCAATGAAGATCATGGGGTGGCTCCGATCCTCCAGTTTCTTCAGATGCGGCCGCACGTCCTTGACGTGCGCCACACAGCCAAAGGTGCGGAGGTGTGAGACGTCCGGTCGTACACCGTGCCAGGCCTCGTAGGGCGTCACGCCGGTGAGGCTCTGCGTGGGTGCCCGATTCAGGATGTAGACCGCAGTGGTGACCGCCTCGCCCCAGAAGGGTCCGGGCATGTCCTTCGCCTTCATCAGGCTGCGCGCCATGCCGACAATGGTTTGGTTGCGCCTCTCCACGACCCCATTCTGTTGAGGAGAATAGGGAGCCGTGAGATGGCGCTGGATGCCGCTGTGTGCGCAGTAGTCGAGGAAGTGTGCAGAGGTGAACTCGCACCACCCCTGTCCGTGCGAAGCGTTCGGACGCGCTCCCCGGACTCCAGTTCAGCGCCGGCGCGGAAGCGTTTGATTGCCTCTGCCGCGTCGCTCTTCTTCTCCAGCAGGATGATCCACATGTATCGGCTCTTATCGTCGACCAGGAGAAGGAACAGCCGCTTGCCGCTCGGTGTCGCGGGCGTGATCGGCCCACAGATGTCGCCATGCACCAGTTCGAGCAGTCTGTTTGCTCGATACTTGGCGGCGCGTGGGAACGAGGCGCGGCGTTGCTTTCCCGCTAAGCAGCTGTCACAAAGAGCATCGGGGTGACTCAAAACAGGAATCCCACGTACCATGTCCTCACGCCCGAGTCTTGCCAGGGCGTCGAAGTTCAGGTGGCCATAGCGTGCGTGCCAGAGCCACGGGTCCTCGCCACCACGTGCCAGCAGAGACACGGGCTGGTCCACCTTGAAGTCGGCGATGTAGAGACGATTGCGGCCGCGCTTGACCGAGGCGAGCAAGCGGCGGCGGCGATCGCGCACGGTACAGGTGCCGTCGCCGATGAGGACCTGGCAGCCAGACTCGTCGAGCTGGCCCAGGCTCACGATGTTGTTTCTCAGCCGGGGAATGTAGTACACCCCTCCGAGAGCACGGTGGCCGCCGCCCTTGCACTTGAAAAGGATCGTCCCGCGGCCCTCGATGGCCACGGCGGAGCCATCACCCAGCTTGACAGTCCCATGGACCGATGTGTCGAGCTCGGCGAACGCCGCGCGCCATCCGGACATGTGATTGCTCGCGCCGGTGTCGAGGTACCAGCCTGGCTCGGTGTCCTCGACGCGGCCGAGGTGCACCTGGGCGCGTTCTTCGACGAGGCGGACCGCGCTCGACGGCACCGGCGCCTGGACATCACTGGCTGCAACGGCGCACAGCTCTACCATGAGAAGTGCTGGTTCATCCTCGTCAGGGACTTGAGCGAGGTTTGCCTCTTCATCTCGCTTCTTTTTGCGACAATCACGAGCCCAGTGGCCCTTTTTGTTGCAGTAGCGGCACCGATCGTCCTTGGACGGGCCACCGCCGCCACGGGTGCCATCCTTGCTGCCACCGGGGCGGTCCTTGCGCTGCTTGCCGCCGGAGCCGGAGCTGCCTGTTCCCGCCTGGCGATTCTTGTCGCGTGCGCGCCACTCCTCCTCCGTGAAGTACAGACGGCCGCCCGCGTCCTGCTCCGGCTCGCCGCGTCCCTCGGACGCCGCCAGCCGCCCGCTCAACTCCTCGATCGAGAGATCCTTCAAGTCAAGCAACGTTTCGATTGAGCAGGCCATCTGGGCATACCTCGTTGGCACCACGCGAAAGATCTTTGACACGCCGTCCGGCTCGGTGGTCGAGTCCCCGAGGGACTGTAGTTCCGTGACGAGGCTGGAGACGCGGAGGGAGAATTCCTCGACGCCTTCCCCGTTCTTGAACGCCAGGTTGTCGAAGTCCTTGTGCAGCTTCTGGCGCCGCGCCTCGCGGACGCGATCTACGCCGACACGCATCGTCTTGATCGTGTCCCAGGCAGCCTTGGCGTTGTCCTTGGCGGCGAGGAGCTGGACCATCTCCGCGGGCACCGACGACAGGATGGCGCCGAGCGCCTGCCTCTCGACGCGCCCCGGCGCATCGTCCTCTTCGACGGCGTCCCACAGCCCCGCTGCCTGCAGCTTGACGCGCATCAGGATCGCCCACTCGGTGTAGTTGGACTTGGTGAGCGTGGGCCAGGACGTGGCGGTGCCACCGCCGCCCTCCCGCACGATCGTCTCCCGCACCACCACCTCGCTGCCGCCGCCATCCCTTCTCCTGCTCCGCCCGCGGCTCAGGGAGCGCACGCGACGAGAGGACCCCGTTGCCGGGGGCGTGTTGGTCTTGGCTGCCGCCGCCGGCGCGCCTGGTGGTGGAGTCCCAACCATGGGGTTAGGGCTCTGATACCAAATGTTCTCTCGTACTCTCGTCTACCTCGCGATCGTGGATCAGAGGGTTTGCTCAGAGAAAGGAAACAAGAGGTTTTTTGTTGCTGCGTTGAGCGTGCAGCTTTTCAGTCTGTGTTCTTCCATTTATTCAGAGATAACAACAGAAAGAACGGAGAGATAGGAGTCGATCCGATACGGACGTGCCATCCCACGTCTAACGGTAATCGAGCTAGCCTCAACGTCCACTATCCTAAAAACTAGGACAACTACTTGCTTGCCACGAACAGGACTCGTGACAGCAGAAAAACTACCAGGGAAAACAAATAACAGGAAAGTAATCGACTCCTAACATGCACAGGATTATAGCTAACAAACCTCCACAAAATTCCCCCTGTAGGAACAACAAAGTAGTAGTACTTAAAACGAGACAACCTAACCTCGCTAGTCACGGGAGGGTAATTACATTCAAACAGACACCTCATCAGAAGAAAGCAGAACATAGCAGGAGCTTGTGCCCCAAATCCCCCTTCCCACAAATTCGTTGAGTATAAAAGATATGTTGGTTCCTAAATGTGCAGATATTTCACACCAAGCACTGAGCTTCCCACATAAAGATGCAGCATTTTGCACAGCTAGCAGTAAAAGCTAAAATCTAGAAGATTATTTCACAACTGAGCATTTCGTATTCACCAAATTTTTTTTTCCAGATTTTAGCAGGAACCGAAAACCTGAATAGAACAACAGTGACGGCGCCTAGCAGAGGAGAGTAGCAGCTGCGGGATTGAATTCCTTACCGGTGAACTTCGGATCATCCCCGGGGGGCTGCAGGTCGATGTAGGCCGCCTCCCACCTCCCCCTGCTCTCCTCCGCCTGCCATTGGCAGTTCAGAGCAGGCAGCGTCAGTGAGGAGCCAAAGAGAGGAAAGGGAAACCCTAGCTAGGAAAAGAACTGGGGATTGGACGGATGATGACCTGGAGGAGGCGGTGCTGGAGGAGGGCGTCGCGGGCCTCCCAGAACTCGTGCTGCAGCGCGTTGACGGCCTCCAGCCGCGCGCGGCCGGCGGCGAGTGCATCCACCCGCGGCAGCATCGCGACGACCCGGCCGTAGACATGCAGCCAGTCGCCATCCGCGCGTGCGGCCCCCGCGCCGCCGCCGTCCATGGATGGAATCGGTGGGGTGGCACTGGTCGGCCGGCCGCCGGCGCCGAAGCTGGTCTGGTCGCGTCAGGCGAGAAGTGCAGTCCGGTTCACACTACACTCCACAGTGTACAGTGTTGTCCGTCAGTCGTCAGTGTGGACTAGTATTTCCAGTTTTTTTCTACAGTACTTATGTATTACCGGACACGTGTACTATATGGGTACTGCACCATGGATGCACCACGTGTTGAGTCCGTTGAATTGCACAAAAATCATTCACCAGGAAAAGTGTACCTTCCGGCACTACTGCGAGTACGCGAAGATGCACAAGATCTACAACTAAGGTGCATCGTCACATAGCGGTTGGGAATGATATAGGAATCTTGCAACAAGTTTCATGGTCATCTTTAGAAGGTCGGAAGAAGGAAAGACAATGCCAAGATGACGGATCAAGTGAACACTAACTTTGTTCATTTTGGCATGCATTGTTGTACTATGTGTTGCCTCTCATGGTTGAATGTATGTTTGTTTTGCTAGTTTTTTTTTGGGAGGAGCTAAGTATCAGGCGGGACGTTCTCTGATGTCATAGGTATTCAACCCAGCCCAGCTAGCCTTTCACGTCTCTATTTTGTATTGTCCTGTTGTTAGCCTGTTTGCCTGTATAGCCTGTTGGGCTTTTCTTGTAGTTTTATAAAAGGATATGTTGGGCTTCTATCTTCTTCTTGTCTTGTATGCTTTTGGGCTTTTGTCTTGTACCTGATGGAAGCATCCAGAACAGATGTTGATATGACGAAACTACCCCATCGCAGTCGACTTGAGGAACTCCGAGTTGCGCACCGTCGCAGTCGCCGCAAATGTGCCCGTCGAGGTCGCCGCATCCGCGCACGTCGCTGTCGCTCGAGGCGGTAAGCGGGAGTTGCTTGCCAACGGCTTGAGGAACTCCGAGTGGTGCGCCATCGCGGCCGCTTCTGTCGCGCCCGTCGCGGTAGCCACAGCCGCGCCCATCGGGTCCTCTTCCTCCTTTCGTGTCTTCCGTGTGTCTCCTTCTCTTTGTTTTATTTTCATTTCTGTATGATTCATCTGGACAACGCTTCTCGAGGATACACGCTCACACACAGACACAGTTTTTACACTGCAATATGGTCCCATAGGCAAAAGTTAGCAAAATTAGCAAATTTATGACGTACTCCCTTCGACCGTATTAGCTGACTTAGATTTGTCTAAATTTAATAAATCTAGACACCATTTAGTATATAGATTCATCCAAATTTTGACAAATCCAAGTCAACTAATATGGGTCGGAGGAAGTATCATTATAAAATTTGTATTAATGTGAATAAAATTAGCAAAATTATGACATATAAAAATTTGATAAAATTTATAATGTGAATATTTATTTGTTGAAACACTTTCATTTTAAAAAAGAAAACAAAAGAACATTGCATCACTAGGACATAAAAAATGGAAATGCCTTGTTATAGTCTCAAACATAAAATACATCTATCTACCTTTTATTTTCCTTAAATTTCAAAATTTCTGGTTCAGTAAAAATGAACTTGGAAATGTCTTTAGACGAGTCTTAAACTACAATTGAAAAATGCTTTTGGACTCACAATAAAAGGATTTGCTAGAATCAGGTGCCTAAGATTTAGACACTCCTCACAATAAATTACAAAATGGCCTTAATAAGCGGATCGGTTGTAATCAAGTTGAAACTGGCTTCGGATAAAAGACTCAGTTATAATCAAGTTGCAATTGGGTTCTTAAAGAGGCTCACAACTTTCTCGGCTACCAACTTACTCCAAGCGAGTGGAACTAATACTTTCTGGTTTAGCGCGGCAGAGGTGAAAGCTACAGAATATGCTTAGTGGCAACCAAGTTACAAACCTGTCTTCGGAAGGGAAGGCTCAGTTATAGTCAAGTTGCAACTAGGTTCGGAGGGAAGGCTCGGTTACACTAAGTTGCAACAGGATGTACAGAAGGCTTAGTTACAATCAAGTTGCAACTGGCTCACAACTTCCTCGGCTTCCCCAAATTGCTAATTTGCAACTGGCTTGGTGCGGCCGAGGTGAAGGCTACAGAAGATGCCCAGTTGCAACAAAGTTGCAAATCTATCTTTGGAGGGAAAGGCTTAGTTGTAGTTAAGTTGCAAATCTATCTTCGGAGGGAAAGGCTTAGTTGTAGTCAACTTGCAAACCTGGCTTCGGAGGGGAAGGCTCAGTTGCAGTCAATTTGCAACTGACTTCGGAAGGAAGGCTCAGTTTCACTCAAGTTGCAACTGGCTTCAGAGGGAAAGGCTCAGTTGCACTCAAATTGCAACTGGCTTTAGAGGGAAAGGCTCAGTTGCAGTCAAGTTGCAACTGACTTCGGAGATAAGGCTTAGTTGCAGTCAAGTTGCAACTGGCTTCAGAGGGAAAGACTCAGTTGCACTCAACTTGCAACTGGATTCAGAGGGAAAGGCTCAGTTACAGTCAAGTTGCAACTGGCTTCGGAGATAAGGCTTAGTTGCAGTCAAGTTGCAATTGGCTTCAGAGGGAAGGCTCAGTTGCAGTCAAGTTGCGACTAGCCCTTCGACGGGGTCCCCCTCCCCCTGGTTGCAATCAAGATGCAACTGCCCCTCCCCCTCGACGGGCCCCAGTAACAAGCAACTTGCAATAGGGACCCGCCACACCTCAGTTACAAGCAAGTTGCAATTGCCCCACCCCCTTCACACCGATAGGTTCTCAGTTACAACCAAGTTGCAACTGGGACCCAATAGAGCTTAGTTACTCGGTCCCGCCGACAGGATCCCCCGGTTACAGTCAAGTTGCAACTGCCCCCGTAGGCGGGGCCCAAGTTACAATTAATTGCAATTGGGCCCCGTTGGGAGCTCAGTTACAACTGGGACACGACAAATCCCCAGTTACAAGCAACTTGCAACTGGGACCTGCCAGAGTCAGTTACAACCAAGTTGAAACCCCCTCTTCCAGACCGACGGGTGCTCAGTTACAAGCAAGTTGCAGCTGGAAGCAGAGCTCGGTTACAAGCAAGTTGTAACTAGGACCCAGCAGAGCTCAAAAGCAAGTTGCAACTCGACACCGACAGGGTGCCTAGTTACAAGCAAGTTGCAACTGGGACCCAGGAGAGCTCAGTTACTTGGTCCCACTGACGGGGTCCCTCCGGTTACAATCAAGTTGCAACTGCCCCCCTAAGCGGGGCCACAATTACAATGAAGTTGCAATTGGTCCCCATCGGGAGCTCAGTTACAACTGGGACCCAGCACAGCGCAGTTCCAAGAAAGTTGCGACTGCACCCCCCCTCCACACACACACACACACACACACGAACGAGGCTCAATTAAAAGCAAGTTGCAACTAGCTCATTCGTCCCTGCCGATGGCCCTCCCGGTTACAACCAAGTTGCAAACCGGTCCCCCCCTTAGCGCCCCCCCCCCCCAGTTACAAGCAAGTTCAAACTGGGACCCGACAGAGCTCAGTTACAAGCAAGTTGCAAATGCACCACCCCCTCCACAGCGATGGGTGCTCAGTTACAGCAAGTTGCAAGTGTCGCCCCCTCCACACCGACGGGTTCTTAGTTACAAGCAAGTAGTGACTGGCCCTTCGACAAGGTCCCCCTCCCCCCGGTTGCAATCACGTTGCAACTGTCCCCCCCTCGACGGGGCCCAATAACAAGCAACTTGCAACTGGGACCCGCCAGAGCTTAGTTACAAGCAAGTTGCAACTGCCCCACCCCCTCCACACTAACAGATGCTCAGTTATAAGCAAGTTGCAACTGCCCTCCTCCACACCGACGGGTGCTCAATTACAAGAAAGTTGCGACTTGCCCTCTGACGCGTCCTCCTCTCCCCGGTTGCAATCAAGATGCAACTGCCCCCCTCGACGGGCCCCGGTAACAAGCAACTTGCAACTAGGACCCGCTAGAGCTCAGTAACAAGCAAGTTGCAACTGCCCCACCCCCTTCACACCGATGGGTGCTCAGTTACAAGCAACTTGCAACTGTCCCCCCCCCCTCCACACCGACGGGTGCTCAGTTACAAGCAAGTTGCAACTAGGAGCAGGGCTCGGTTACAAGCAAGTTGCGACTGGACCTTCGACGGGCCCCCCTTCCCCCGGTTGCAATAAAGATGCAACTGCCGCCCCCCCTCGACGGGGCCCCAGTAACAAGGAACTTCCAACTAGGCCCCGCCAGAGCTCAGTTACAAACAAGTTGTAACTGCCCCACCCCCTCCACACCGTTGGGTGATCAGTTATAAGCAAGTTGCAACTGCCCCCCCATCCACACCGACGGGTGCTCAGTTACAAGAAACTTGCAACTGGGAGCAGAGCTTAGTTACAAGCAAGTTGCAACTAGCCCACCGACGGGGCCCCAGTTACAAACAAGTTGTAACTAGGACCCAGTAGAGCTCAAGCAAGTTGCAACTCCACACCGACAGGGTGCCCAGTTACAAGCAAGTTGCAATTAGGACCCAACAGAGCTTATTTACTCGGTCCCGCCGACGGGTCCCCCCGATTACAATGAAGTTGCAACTGGCCCCCTAGGAGGGGCTCCGGTTACAATGAAGTTGCAATTGGGCCCCGTCGGGAGCTCGGTTACAACTGGGATCCGACAAAGTTCAGTTACAAGCAAGTTGCGACTGCATCCCCCTCCACACCAATGGGGCTCAGTTACAAACAAAGTTGCAACTAGCTCCCTCATCCCCGCCGACGGGGTCGTCCCGGTTACAACCAAGTTGCAACCGCCCCCTAGGGGGGCCCAGTTACAAGCAAGTTAGAACTGGGACCCGGCAGAGCTTAGTTACAAAACAAAGTTGCAACTCCCCTCCCCCCCTTGATGGGCCCCAGTTCAAGCAAGTTACAAATGAGACCCGCCAGAGCTCAGATACAAGCAAGTTGCGAATTAGCCCAATTGCAGTCAAGTTGCAACTGGCTTCGAAGGAATCAAGTTGCAACAAAGTTGCAAATCTATCTTCGGAGGGAAAGGCTTAGTTGTATTTAAGTTGCAACTGGTTTCAGAGGGGAAGTCTCAGTTGCAGTCAACTTGCAAACCTGGCTTTGGAGGGTAAGGCTCAGTTGCAGTCAATTTGCAACTGGTTTCGGAAGGAAGGCTCAGTTTCACTCAAGTTGCAACTGGCTTCAGAGGGAAAGGCTCAGTTGCACTCAAATTGCAACTGGCTTTAGAGGGAAAGGCTCAGTTGCAGTCAAGTTGCAACTGGCTTCGGAGATAAGGCTTAGTTGCAGTCAAGTTGCAACTGGCTTCAGAGGGAAAGGCTCAGTTGCACTCAACTTGCAACTGGCTTTAGAGGGAAAGGCTCAGTTACAGTCAAATTGCAACTGGCTTCGGAGATAAGGCTTAGTTGCAGTCAAGTTGCAATTGGCTTCAGAGGGAAGGCTCAGTTGCAGTCAAGTTGCAACTGGCTTTCTAGGGAAGGCTCAGTTGCAGTCAATTTGCATCTGGTCTTGAAAGGAAGGCTCAGGTGCACTCAAGTTGCAACTGGCTTCAGAGGGAAAGGCTCAGTTGCAGGCAAGTTGCAACTGGCTTTAGAGGGAAAGGCTCAGTTGCAGTCAAGTTGCAACTGGCTTCGGAGATAAGGCTTAGTTGCAGTCAAGTTGCAACTGGCTTCAGAGGGAAAGGCTCAGTTGCACTCAACTTGCAACTGGCTTCAGAGGGAAAGGCTCAGTTACAGTCAAGTTGCAACTGGCTTCGGAGATAAGGCTTAGTTGCAGTTAAGTTGCAATTGGCTTCAGAGGGAAGGCTCAGTTACAATCAAGTTGTAATTGGCTTCAGAGGGAAGACTCAGTTACAATTAAGTTGCAACTGGCGTCAGAGGGAAGGCTCAGTTACAGTCAAGTTGCAACTAGCTTCGAAGGAATCAAGTTGCAACCGATTTCTTGAGGAGGCTCACAACCGGATCTACACACAAAGAACACAACTTGCTCCAAACGAGGAGCACTAATGCTTTCCTACTTCGCGTGGCTAAGGTAAAGATTACAGAAGATCATCAATTGCAACCAAGTTGCAAACCTATCTTCGGGAGAGAAGGCCCAGTTTCAATCAAGTTGCAACTGACTTCAGAGGAAAGACTTAATTGCAGTCATGTTGAAACTAGATTAGAGGGCAGGCTTAGTTGCAGTCAAGTTGTAATTGGGTCCTTGAGGAGGCTCACAACTTGCTCGGCTTCCCTTGACGCGATTTTATCTTCCGAATCAACATGCGAAGAATACAACTTGCTCTAAACGAGTGGCATTAATGCTTTCCGCCTTTAAAATCATATTTAAAATTTTCTACAAATAAATTGTTAGATTTAATGGGAACAAACACTATTAAAAAATCAAGAAGAAAAATAACGTACTTGAAAAGAAAACATAAGAAAAAAAGAAATGAAAATGAACATATTAATAACGTTACTAATAAATGGAAACATATCCCAAATTTTAGATTATCTACAAAACAAATAGTCACATTTAAAAATTCCATGAATAAATTATTAGATTTAATGGGAACAAAACACTAGTATTAAAAAATCATGAAGGAAAAAATAAAAATAGAAAGAAACAAATAGATACAACCGAATTTGCTACCTACATTACTCTTCCCGCTTGGTCTTCTGCTAAATAACCTAGCTAGCTGCAAAAAAATTCAATCAAGTGTGCAAGAACCAGAATAAAAACGAAAGTACACGAAGACAAACCGCGTAGCCCACAAAAAACAAATCGGACAGCTCAGGATAAAAAACATTCTATGACGAGCAAAACGAAACAAACAAAAACAACCCATAGTCTAAATGGAACACGAATCTTGAACAAGAACCAACCGTGTAGAAGGTGACTGATACATATACGCCTGATTTATAGAAAAAAGAAAAAAAGAAACAAGAAACAACCACAAAATAACTGCCGGCAAAAAAGAAACGAACACAAAAAAGAAACAAAAAATACAAGAAAAAAAAACAAACTCACCAATTGGTGCCAGCCAATATCGGTGGACAGCCCATAGGATAAAAAAGCCCATAAAAAACAGAGAACAAGGCCCACAGAGAAAACAGAAACCATACGTGCGTGTGCGGGCGACAAATCACTGCGGGCGCGCGGCAGAGACACAGCGACGCGGGTGCGCGTATACCGTAATTTGCACTGATCATAAATCAAAAATCTAACGGTGTATTAGGTGACTGATACTTAACTAAATATCAGGCGCCTGATTTCTAGCAAATCTGTTTTTTTTTTAGCGAGAAAGGGTCCAAAGACCCCATAAGCTGCAATATTAAACTTGTCGGCGGGTACATGTTGCAAAAAAAAACCCAAAAGAGGGGAACAGAGAAAGCAGTACCACAACAATCGTAAAAAAGCCCCTAGAACTAAAGGAAGAAAAGCGATCAGGTCCTCGGGCTTCTTCTCCACCGCCGTCGACAGCGAGCACATATCGTCGGCCCCAGAGCGACGCCGGGGACGAAACCACTTGGCAGCGCTTGGGGGGAGTCCGTCGAGGTGCTCCAAACAGGGCCTCCACACCGGAGGTTTGAGTGTGCGCAACCATGGCGCAGCAGAAGGCTCGAACATCTTCGAGCGTGGACTGGCCTCTCTAGCCAGGAATAGCTCCGGCGACGTTGCCTTTGCTTGGGAACTCCACAAATCGCAGCTTCAGGAACCTGTAGAGCTCGAGGAGGAAGAAGAAATAGCCCACCATCCTCGTCTGAATCGCCACCACAACGACCTGGAAGAGGAGGGAGGCCACCCGCCCACTCCGAGAGCTCCACCAAAACCGTCTCCTTGATAGGAGAACAAGACGCCCATCTCGAGGAAGTCGCAGCCGAGCTTCTCCACTCCTCCTCGCCACCACGGTTGGCCGGGAGAGGGTCTGCATCACTGCAAGATGCAAAACCGTGCCCTTCCTCCTCGCCTCCAGGCCGTCCAGGAAAAGCCACAGCGTGCAGCCACCACTCGAATGAACGCCCGTGACGCTTGATTTATTGACAGAAGCGGTTGCTTCTCCCTTCGTCTCCAGCGTCGGCCACCGGACCAGAAGAACAAGAAGGAAGAACCCTAAAAAGTCCCAGATCTGGTCGTCGAGATCTGGAGGTCCGCTCCACCTACCGGGCAGAGCGTCCACTACTAGAAAGAAGCCAAAGAAACTACGCCCTACAACTACCTCGGCGACCTTCCATAGCCACCTCTCACCGACTACTCCGTCGAGAAGGGCGCGAGAGGGCCCTGACCTCCTGTGCATGACTCTCAAAGCAACTCGCAGGGGGAGGAGAAGAGCTGTGTGCTGTGTCTTGGGATGTTTTTTGCTAGTTGAAGGATGCCATGAAGATGTACAAGAAAAGCAATGTGCAAAAAGAGTTGCTTCACAAAAATTGAGACTTGCCCAAAACGGGAGAAGGTTCGAATTAGCCTCAACGATGGTAAGCCCATTGATTTGGATGCGTCCGCCAACTCCTCCAAGGGTGCCAACTAGAAACTATAAGCCAAGGCCAAGAGGGCCGACACGGGAGCAGCGGACAAGGTGGATGAGACCACCGACAGTATGATCGTCTCTTGCTCATCAAATGCAGAAGATGGAGTCGAACAAACGCGAGCAAGGTGGGAATCTATGATGGAGAAGGCGGAAATCAAGATCAAGCTTGCCATGCTAGGCATGCTAAACGTGGCGTCGAAGGTCGTGGTCACCAACATGACCTAGGAGGATGCCATCCTGGTGGACAACAACACCAACTTGGAGGAGGCCGCAATGGCAGCCTCTACAATGGCAAGCGCATTGTCGGCTCCTAAAGTGGCCGAGGACAAGCCACCCTCCATTTGATCGCTTGGTTGGCTGGTTTGTATGATGATCACCCGACTTTGATGGCGTCTTGGGCCTGACTTGGCGGTCGTGTAGTTGAATGACACTGTATGATCGTCGGACTTGGTTTTTATGATCTCCGAACGTCTATGGTGTTGGAGGCGTTGACCAGGTGGCCACTAATTTGAACTATTTGGGCCGAATTTGTTTGCGGGGCGATTTTTGGGTGCCACCGGTGTGGGGAAGCCCTCCCAAATGACCGACATTGTGATGAGGCGCTCCCAAAGACCTTATTCGGCACTACTGCCGGACACGATTTGGGAGGCGCCATATATATATATATGCTCAGATGACAAGGAATTTATGTAAGGGGGGCGCGTCCGAACCCCAGTAGGTAGCTAATAGGGCAAGAGGAGGAGGGTCCGCAAGGGAAAATAGGAAAATTCAAGTTTTTCTTGCGGTGCAAAATAGGTACATTGTAAGTTGCAAAAAATTCTAAACAAATTGCATGCTAACGGCAGGTATATGAGTGAAATGATAGGAATTTAGATATGTTTATTTCTGGTCGTATTGAGTTACAAACTTTCTAACTTAACCTAAAGTTTAAAATTTAGTACTCGCTCCGACCCATATTAGTTGACTCAAATTTGTCTAGATTTGGATAAATCTAGACACTATTTAGTATATAGGTTTATCCAAATTTTGACAAATCCAAGTCAAGTAATATGGGTCGGAGAAAGTACGTGGAATACATAAGTTTATCATTTTTACACATAACATAAATGGACATGTTTAAGTTTTAAACTTCACACCCACACACATCGTACCTGCATCTGCTGTCTATGTGCAATAAAATGATTTAAAATCATTAACATAAAAACGCATGTAAAGTTTGTGTTAGACGAGACACTACCTACGTGAGGCCTCACGACACGAAGACGACGACAGACTAAGGGCTTGTTTGATTTATAGGAATTGCATAGGAATTGTGTAGGATTTGAATCCTATGAGAATTTTTTCTATGTTAGTGTTTGATTCATAGGAACATATCCTATAGGAATTAATCCTATAGGAATCTTGTAGTGCAATTCCTATAGGAAAACAACATTAGGTCATACCTCATGGAAAAATTCCTTTGCCATATCAAACAAGATCCCTCTTCCTATAGGATTCACATTGGCATGACATATCAATCCTATGATTTTTCTATTCCTATACTTTTCCTATCCTATGAATCAAACAAGCCCTAAAACCAATCTAGGTTTCGTTCCCTTACCGGCTACGTCGCCAATCCGCTCCGTCTTTGGAGGTCTTAGGGTTTTAGAGGCGTGTCGGACCATTGTCTCTCGTCGAGTGGGAGGATTTTCGTTCTTCGTTTAGATTTTTTCAGTGTCTTCTTTAGGACGTTGAGGAGACGGCTACCTACTAAAGTCAGAATAAGGTCCTCCTCGTCCTATTCTCACTCCGATGGTACATCTAGCGCCGACGGAGGTCGCGTGGAGTCGTGTGTCTGGCGCATCTCTTTGGATCCGGTCGCTTTTCGTATTCGTCCATATAGTTTTAGGTCAGTCTCTTTTGATCTACGGTAATCATCTTTGGCGATGGTCGCTGCTTTGGTGCGTTGGCTCTTTTGGTCCTTAGCATGATGACTTCTTCATCCGTCTACGACAACAAGCTCTACAACAAGCTAGTGTTTGTAGTTGTCGCTATGTGGTTCAACGATTTTTTGTAATTTTTATATTTTTGGAACTCTTTGTAAAATTTACAAATACGTTTTTTTTGCGTCGTGAATGGGCTGAGAGAGTGAGAGGGTCACTTAGCTTTTGTAACTTTGGATCATGATCAGTCTTCTGGGTCGAAACCGACGTGGACGTTGCGTGAGCAAACCAAATATTTTTTCAAGCGCTTCTCTACACAAAAATGCCGGCTCGATCGTCAAGCGGCCCAGAAGCTGGAGTGCGCTCCGGTTGCTTCAGTTTCCGGCCCAGCGGCGGCCGTTCAGGCAACTTTCCGGCCCGGCGGCGGCAACGTCCGTCGCGTCGTCCAGATCTACAACCTGCACTGCGTCGCCGCCTCGGGGCATCCATCTGCCCGCCGCCATCGCCCGGTTCCCTCTGCTGCACGACCTCACGAGTCAGGACCTTCTATGTGCCGTGACGCCGTGTCCGGCCGGCCGCCATACTTCGAGGGAAGTTAAAAGAGCATCTTCACTTATTGGGCGAACTTAGGCCGTAATTCTAATCTTTTTTGGCCGGACGGAGTTTGATTTTGGCCTGGGTACGATTAGTTTCCCACTCGCGTATCCAGGCGAGTTCCCACGTTTGCCTAAAATTTAACAATTTTCGACAAACTTGAGCGAATTTTGGACGAATATAAGTGGTTTTGGGTGAATATGGACAAACTTTGGGCAAATATGAGCAATATGAACGAACTTTGGACGAATATGGACGATACCGACGAACTTTGAGCAAATATGTCCGAATTTTGGGCGAATCTGGTATATATGGACAACTTTGGGCGAAATTTGGACGAATATGGGCGATACAGACGAATTTTGGGCAAACTTTGGGCGAATATGGTCTACGTGGACGAACTTTGGACGAATATGGTCTATATGGACGAACTTTGGGCGAATATGAGGCAAAATTTGAACGAATATGAGCGAACTTTGGATAAATAAAGGCGAATATATGCTGACTAGGCTGGTCCACTCGTCGAATTTGCTTCGTCCGGCGTTCCCAGGACGTACCCAGGATCATGGATTCGTTCCCAGGGCGTACCCAGCATAATTTGAGGAAAGTTAAGGCCTCAGTCAACTCAATGACCGGCAAAGCTTACTGATATCACTTTGGTCCTAGATGATGCTAGCTTTTAGTTAGTATTTTTGTCTCTGCAAATAGTATTTAGTTATTTCAATCAGATTGTTAGAAATTTCTAATTCAATTGTGCTGATTTGCACTTACCTATTTGAATTGAAATGTTCTCGAAGCCAATTTGATGAAAATCATATTACTCATTTGCAATTTGTATTATCAAGGAGACATGAAGACCACCGGGGTCAATGGATCAATTTATTTTACCGATAACTTTGAAATGATGGTGCTCGGAAAGCATGAATGAAAGGCCACTGATGGCGATGGAGAAAAAAAAAGAGGAAAGGACAAGCAAAGGTAACATGATGCGCCTAAAGTTGTGCTGTTTTTGAACGCACGTACAATACGGTGACGTCAGCCTTCCCTTATGCTTGCCACGTTGGATTTTTGCTTAGTTGGAGGAGAGAGAAACAAGAGAGAGAGGGTTGTCTTCCCTTAGCTAAGGGATGATCTCTTAGCAATAAGAGAAGACTATTTTTCTCCATTGTACTATATGTCTTCTCTTAGGCAACCAATTTTTTACTAAAAATAATTAATTCTATTAATTGCTAGAGATAGCAATAAGAGATAATGCATTATATAAGTTATATATTGTGTCTTCTCTAAATGATGTGGAAAGCTAAGAGAAGGCATGCCTTCTCTTGCATTGTACATGTTCATGTATTTTAACTGTCAATCAAAGAGCTCTGGACATTACTGGATAGGTATATCAACAACTCCAACTCAGCAAAACTTATAGAATGCCAACTTGGCGGATTAAAATCATATTTTCATATTGCTCTTGTTGCCTGCTGTTGTTTCGTTGTCTGCTCTTTGGAGAGGACCGGTCTCGTTTCTCTTGCAGTCCAACACTTGCTCCAGTTCCAATCTTCTTGTGCCAACCTCACATCTGCCTTTGGTGCCGCGCCACCTCTCAAACAGCGCCGCATCTGTCGTCTTCACGTTGTTACCAGTGTAAGTTTTCTTTGCTGTCTTCACTTGTTAGGTCACCCCTCAGATTTTCATGAACTGATTCATCTTTAAAAGTATGTCGTCAATCTGAAACACAGAAGAAGAAACGAAGAAGTATGTCAGCAATATGAATATCTTGGTCACACGAAAAGAAGAAACAAATCAAAACCTGCTTGTATGATTCTTTTTCTCATCCTGATCTGTCTTCACTAAAATTTTTTACAACCATAATATTTTCTCTTTTTGTCTGAAGTTGGTATTTTTTACCTGTTTTTCACTCTGCATGTTTTATTAATCTTCCTAATTTCACACCTTCTCCTGTCTTAACACAAGATCTAGGGTTTCTGCATTCACCAAATAAAGGGGAAAACAACAACAAAGATCTAGAATTCCATGGCCAAGGCGGCGGTGGCTTTGGCAGGCTTACGATTGACAGTATCACCACTCTTGAAGGTGCTCCTCTCTGAAGGTTCGAAATACCTTGGTGTAGACATGGCGCGTGAGCTCCATGAACTGGAGACCACCATCATGCCGCAGTTCGAGATGATGATTAACGCTGCTGAGAAGGTCAACCATGGGGCCATTCTGGATAAATGGCTCCATGACCTTAAACAAGCCTTGGACAACGCTGAGGACCTGTCAGATGACCATGAGTACAACATCCTCAAGCGCAAAGCAAAGGGCAAGGATGATTCCTCCACCAGCACTGCTCTAATGCCTCTGCATGTGGTGTCGAGTAGGCTGTCCAATCTGCGCCCCAAGAACATAAAGCATATTCGTGAACTGAATAAACTGAAGGCCATCCTGGCGAAAGCCAAGGACTTCTGTGAACTGCTTTGCTTGCCAGCTGGCAGTATTACTGAGGGCCCAGCTGTACCAACTGTTGTTGTTCCTCAGATTACATCAACACCACCTCTGCAAGTGATTGGTCGTGACAAGGACCGTGATCGTATAATACATCTCCTTACCAAGCCGAGTTCTGCTGAGGTTTGTTCTGCAAGATACTCGGGTTTGGCCATTGTTGGAGCCGGAGGTATGGGAAAATCAACCTTGGCACAATATGTTTACAATGACAAGAGGGTAGAAGAATATTTTGATGTCAGGTTGTGGGTCTGCATCTCTCGCAAGCTTAATGTCCGTCGTCATATACAAGAGATTATCGAGTCCGCCACAAAGGGGGAATGTCCACGACTTGATAACCTTGATACTCTCCAGGGAAAGTTAAGAGACGCACTGCAAGGATCAGATAAATTCCTGCTGGTGTTGGATGATATTTGGTTTGATGACTCGAACAATGAGATGGATTGGGACCAACTGTTAGCTCCTCTATTTTCTCGGCAGGCGGGAAGCAAAGTTTTGGTAACTTCTCGACGGGATACATTTCCGGCTGCTCTTTGTTGCAGTGAAGTATTTTGTTTGACAAGTATGGAAGATAGTCAGTTCCTGGCACTGCTCAAATACCATGCCTTCTCTGGACCAGAAATCAGAAATCCACAGCTGCGTGAAAGACAAGAAGGGATTGCAGAGAAAATTGCTAAAAGGCTTGGAAAATCTCCTTTGGCTGCAAAAGTTGTGGGCTCCCAATTGAAAGGGAAAACAAATATCAGTGCATGGATAGATGCTCTAACTATACAGATTGACAACATAAGTGAGACCAGGAGAGCTCTGTTGTGGAGTTATGAGAAGTTAGATCCACGTTTGCAACGGTGCTTTCTTTATTGCAGCTTATTTCCAAAAGGCCACAGGTTTGAAATTGAGAAGTTGGTTCACCTGTGGGTTGCAGAGGGGTTCGTTGATTCATGCAACGTGGACAAGAGAATGGAAGATGTTGGGCGGGATTATTTCAATGAGATGGTGTCTGCTTCATTCTTTCAGCAAGTTAACTGGAGGTCCTATGTTATGCATGATCTCCTCCATGATCTGGCACAGTTGCTCGCTAAAGAAGTCTGCTTCAGATTGGAAGATGATAAGGTGACAGAAATACCATACACTGTTCGGTATCTGTCAGTTCGTGTTGAGAGTATGAAACAACATAAGCAAAGTATCTGCAAGCTACATCATTTGCGCACTGTTATCTGCATTGACCCACTGACAGATGACGTGAGTGATGTTTTTAATCAGATACTGCAGAATTTGAAGAAGTTGCGTGTACTATATTTGTCATCCTATAGCAGTAGCAAGTTGCCAGAATCTATTGGTGAGCTGAAGTACCTTCGATATCTGAACATTATCGGAACGCTGATTTCTGAACTGCCGAGATCATTGTGTACTCTTTATCACTTGCAGCTGCTTCAGTTCAATGACAAAGTCATGAGTTTGCCTGACATGATCTGCAATTTAAGTATGTTAAGACATCTTAAGGTGTACACTGATATGAAGCCCGGAAATATTGGCGATCTGCCTCAAATTCCTAACGTAGGCAAGCTAACGTCACTCCAAGAGCTTAGGGATTTTTCCTTGAAAAAGCAGAAGGGATATGAGTTACGACAGCTGGGTGACATGAGAGAGCTTGGCGGTAGTTTAGCTGTCAGAAATCTCGAGATTGTCACTGGGAAGGATGAAGCATTAGAGTCGAGGCTACACCAGAAAAGTCATCTTGAAAGTTTGCAACTTGTCTGGTGTTGCGGGAATGATGTTATTGGAGAGGATCATTTAGATTTGGAGGTTTTAGAAGGTCTGAAGCCACCGCCTCAAGTTGGGGCCCTTACAATCGAAGGTTATAGATCGGCGAAATACCCAAGTTGGTTAACCGAGGATTCGTATTTTCAGAATTTGGAATCTTTTAGCCTTCGTAATTGCAGTATGTTAGAAGGCCTACCACCCAACACCGAGCTCTTGAGGAATTTCAGTTCACTTGTCCTCTACAACGTCTCAAACCTCAAGGAATTGCCTCGTATTCCAGCAGGCCTAAAAAAGTTGGCAGTTGACCAGTGCCCACTGCTTATATCTGTTCCCAGTGATGAGCTGAAACAGCAGGAAAAACATGATCAAAGCGAGAACATCTCAAGGACAGATCACTTGGAAGCACGGCTTGCTTGTCTATGGGAGGTGCCTTCACCATGGAACATTAAGATGGCACTTCCATCGGAACATTCATCACTGAAGCAGTTGATCCCATTGATTGATGCTGGTATGCCACATCTTCAAACCATCAGAAATGCTCTTGGCAGAGAAAGAGATCTGGTAAAAGAGGATATCATCAAAGCATGGATATGTTGCCACCAGCAGAGGATAAGACTAGTTTATGGAGGCAGAGTCGGGTTGCCTCTGGTTCCACCATCAGGACTCTGTGAACTTGATCTTTCTTCATGCAATATTACGGATGGAGCATTGGCTGTTTGCCTTGACGGCCTCACTTCATTAAGAAAGCTGTCCTTATCAGTTATCATGACTTTAACTACACTTCCTTCACAAGTGGTGTTCCTACATTTGAGAAAGCTTGTCGAATTGTCCATCAAACGTTGCTGGTGCCTCAGATCATTAGGTGGCATACGAGCTGCTACCTCTCTTTCCCGTGTTGGACTGTATTGTTGCCCTTCTTTGGAGTTGGCGCGTGGAGCAGAATTTATGCCATTATCCCTTGGTTGTCTCATTATAATGGGATGTGTGCTTGCAGCTGACTTCTTATGTGATGACTGGCCACATCTGAGTTATTTAACAATATCGAGTTGCAGAAGCCGCATGTCCTTGACATTTGGTAGCCTAACCTCCATTAGAACATTGTTACTTTTTCATTTGCCAGATTTGTGCACGCTCGAAGGATTTACTTCATTGCAACTTCGTGAGTTGAGTTTGGTAGATGTTCCGAACCTCACCATCAAGTGCATCTCACAATTACGAATCCAGAAATCACTGCAAGTTAGCAGCTCCGTAGTGCTGAACCACATGCTCTCGGCTGAAGGCTTTACAGTTCCACCAACTCTGATTATTCGCGATTGCGAGGAGACGTCCTTTCTATTCGAAGAATCTGCAAACTTCTCGTCCGTGGTGGACCTAGAGTTTAGGTGGTGTGAAATGAGGTCCCTTCCAACAAATTTGAAGTGCCTCCCCAGTCTCACAAAGCTCCAAATCATATGCTGCGACAACATATCATCTCTACCAGATTTGCCAACCTCCCTCCAGCACATTAGTGTTCTAAATTGTGAACTCTTGAAAAAGAGCTGCTGTGCACCTGATGGAGAAAGCTGGCCAAAGATTGCTCATGTACGCTGGAAGGATTTGCAGTTTCGATAGGGTGCCATTTGGATTCACGGCTCCAAAGAAATATAAAGGTAAAGTTTGCAATAAATGTCGTTGTTGTTTTTATTTCATTCATTCATGATCATTCAAATAGTCCATTTGGTTCTAAGTTTCCTTCATTCTTTTTTCCTTTTGTTTGAACAGCCGGTCCATAATCTTTTCCCTGACTGTTACGGGTGGAGTGCCTTGCCTCGCCCCACCGCCACTTGGTTTCCTTTTTGCTGATCTGCCATCCTCCACGGCTTTGGAGCCCATGATGGTCGTGTTGGTCGCCGGTCCCTTTTTTCCCCCTCTTATTATTGATTGATGAGTAGGAACAAAATTGCCGAGTCATGTGTATAAATTAGCATCTGGTTCTTTTTGTCGTTTTTATTTGTTATCATTGGAACGTTACTCCCGCTACTGGTTGCAACCGCTAAGATGTTAACTCATGTGCTGTCGTATGTACTTATGGAAGAGTAAGCCACAGTAACATTATACGTGACCTTTTGCATAAATATAACTGGAGGTCTGCTGGCCCTTGGTCTAGGATCACTCTGACGTTGGTGTAGGAACAATTGCCGGAGTCATGTGTACAAATTAGTGTTTTGTACCACCAAATGGAATCTCTGTACAATTTCCCACTATATCATGATTTAGTTACGATATAGCGGATTTTGAGGGGGCACACTATTATCTACCATCATTCTCTTTTGGGTCACTCTTTTCACAGGCCGGCTCTTATTCTCTTTTTTTTTTTGTTTTCTTCAGATAAGTATGTAGTATGCACTCATGCAATGCAGTCTTGTTCAATTGTTGACATGACAGGAGTAAGAAAATGCCAAATTATTTAGGAAAAAACAAATCTTGCTGGAGATTGGGGAATTTCCCAAAGGACAAATTCAAATTGTTACACAGATAGTGCCTACTTTCCCAAGGACAACAAATATACAGGCTATTTAGAATTATGATGTATGCACAGTTATGAAACTCTCACACTTCCACCACTGCATATGCATACCAATGTTAGGAACATGCAACTCAACAATGGCTGTTGTTTCACAAATACAACCAAACTGACACTAGAACAAATCCAGGCCCATGACAAGATAAGCTTAACCTGATCGACTAAATCCCGCCGTCGCGGGTGTCAGTTCGGGGTACAGGTGAGTTCGGGGTACCCGTCGTGCAGGACATTTTACGGAGCTGATCTATGAAGGCGTCAGCATCGATCCTGCAAAAGAAGAACAATAGGATCCGACTGACTCATGATTTCACTGCGTATTTGAAAGTTGAGAACATAAAGAATTTGCGTAGATGCAGCAGGTGCACAGACTTTCTGCTAGTAATGGATATTCATGCTGGACCGCCAAGGAATTCCTTGTGCTTCTCAGGTTTGTGCTTCACGCTACGCAGGTACAGGAGCGAGTTGTGTTAGGTCTAGTCTATCCTCGGTAATGCTACTAGGGTAGATCTGTGGTATCTGAGACAGACAGAGAGAGAGAGAGAGAGAGTAGAACTACCTGCACCTGTGCTCCCCAAGCACGAACCGGAGGGGATGCCGGAGCTAGCTCCGGAGCTAGATCCGCCGTCGTTGGCCATGGGACAAAAAGGGCGACGGCGTGAGCGTGGGTGAGTGAGGCGATGGCGTCGGTGGTGCTTCCCGTGGCTAAGCGCAAAACCCTCGATCGGAAGGGGTTGTGATGGGGAGAGCGGTGGCGCGACGAACCTCGTAGTCTGTGCCCCGGTCCCCACCTCTCTATATATATTGCGCTGCCACAGGGGCCCACCAACCTTGACTTGGTTGGGCGCCCCCGATCAGGGCGCGATCGAGGGTCCGTATGAACCGTTGGGTTCATACGTGGAGAGGTCAACCTAACATTCTCCCCCTTGATCTCGACTTTACCTTTCACTTTACACTTTACTTATTTCATCACAGATCGATACATAGAGCATGTTTCATCGTCTCAGCTCAATTGCCGATAGAATCAGACAGCCACTATATACCTTTCTATTTTGAAACAAATTCTGTTACTTTTGGGCCTCGATGGTCCAGGAATCATAGGCTTGCCGTTAAACCCATGCCGGCTATGTGTTCCTTGAACACATTGGGTGGTAAGCCTTTCGTTAGCGGATCCGCAAGCATATCCTTTGTCCTTATATGCTCGAGACTTATAGTTTGATCCTGGACTTTGTCCTTCACAACATAATACTTTATATCTATAGACTTTGAAGCATTACTCGACTTGTTGTTGTGAGCATAGAATACTGCGGGCTCGTTGTCACAGTACATCTTTAGTGGCCTGCTGATGCAGTCAACCACTTTCAAGTCGGGTAAGAATTTCTTTAACCATAACGCCTGTCCCATGGCCTCATAACATGCTATAAATTCTGCATACATCGTAGATGATGCAACTATTGACTGTTTGGCGCTTCTCCACGAAATAGCACCTCCTGCGAGAGTAAAGACATACCCTGTCGTGGACTTTCGGTCGTCTTTATCTCCCGCAAAATCTGCATCTGAATACCCTTTTATCTCTAGGGAATCAGATCTTCTGTATGTTAGCATAAGGCCTTTTGTGCCTTGCACATAGCGCAAAGCTTTCTTTACCATCTTCCAGTGCTCTATGCCTGGATTCTCTTGATATCTACCGAGTACCCCGGTGATAAATGCTAAGTCAGGGCGAGTGCACACTTGTGCATACTGTAAGCTTCCAACAGCCGAAGCATATGGTACTGACTTCATTTGATCGATCTCATATTGATTCTTTGGACATTGGGATTTCCCAAAACTGTCGCCCTTGACTATGGGAGCAGGTGTTGAATTACTCGCATGCATATTGTATTTCTTTAAAATCTTTTCACAATATGCTTTCTGCGACAGTCCTAACACTCCATTCTTTCTGTCTCGGTGAATTTCTATGCCCAAAACATAAGAAGCTTCACCAAGGTCTTTCATGTCAAAGTTTGATGACAAGAATTTCTTTGTTTCTAGTAGTAGACTAACATCACTGCTAGCAAGCAGAATGTCATCCACATATAGAATTAGGAAAATGTATTTCCCACTTTTGAACTTTGCATAAATGCAATTGTCCTCAACATTTTCTTTGAATCCAAATCTTTTAATGGTATCATTAAACTTTAAATACCACTGCCTAGAGGCTTGCTTTAACCCATAAATGGATTTCTTTAGGCGGCATCCCATATGTTCCTTCCCCTCCATGAAAAAACCCTTGGGTTGTTTTATGTAAACATTTTCTTCTAAATCTCCATTTAGAAATGCCGTCTTGACATCCATTTGATGTAACTCTAAATCAAAATGTGCAACTAGTGCCATGATGATTCGGAAGGAGTCCTTACATGAGACCAGAGAAAAAGTCTCATTGTAATCTACGCCTTCTCTTTGCGTAAAGCCTTTTGCCACGAGTCTAGCTTTGTACTTTTCTACATTCCCATTTGAGTCATACTTTGTTTTGTAGACCCACTTGCATCCTACTGTTTTGGCTCCTTTGGGAATTTCCTCTAAGTCCCAAACATTGTTGGAACTCATCGATATCATTTCATCTTCCATTGCCTCCACCCACTTGGCTGAGTGAGGGCTACTCATGGCTTCTTCATAGGAGGTAGGATCGCCCTCCATATGAACTACATTGTAAACTTTGTAGATATCTTTGGAAATGGCTGGTCTTCGTTCTCTTTTAGACCGTCTGAGTTCATCAGACTCTTGCTCATTTCTTGCCTGTGGCTCAGGCACATTTATAGTAGGTGGCTGTTCTGGCTCCCTTTCGTGCTCAACAGTGGGTTCAGGTGGCTCCTGATGGACAGGTTCCGAACTTTCGCCCATTGTTGTCACGTGTGGAGTCACAACAGGTGCCGGCACCACAACCTCAGGGGTTGTAGATGGTGGCACAACAGGTAGCGAGAAAAATGGCTCCTGAGTCATCGGATTAGGTGCATACACCCTCTTCTCCTCAAGATCAATTTTCCTAGCTACCGTGCTCCCCCTCATCAATTCGTCCTCCAAGAAGACTGCATGTCTCGTTTCTACAAACTTTGTGTATCTGTCGGGACAGTAGAAACGATAGCCTTTGGACTTATCTGGATAGCCAATAAAATGGCAAGATACTGTTTTGGGGTCTAACTTTGCGATGTTTGGATTGAAAATTTTTGCCTCAGCTGGGCTCCCCCAGACCCTCAAGTGGTGCAGAGAGGGGACTCTGCCTGTCCACAATTCATACGGTGTTTTGGGCACCGACTTACTTGGTACTCTGTTGAGAATATGAATGGCGGTTTTAAGCGCCTCCATCCACAATCCCAATGGGAGGGTGGAATAGCTCATCATGCTGCGCACCATATCCATAAGGGTACGGTTGCGCCTTTCAGCTACTCCGTTTTGCTGAGGTTCGCCCGGCATAGAATACTGGGCGACTATTCCATTTTCTTGCAGGAACCGTGCAAAGGGTCCTGGTACTTGACCATATGGAGTATGCCGACCGTAGTACTCCCCCCACGATCGGACCGAACTATTTTGATTCTTTTATCATGCTGATTTTCTACTTCAGCTTTGAAAATTTTAAATTTATCCAATGCTTCCGATCTTTTTTTAATTGGATAAATATAACCATACCGGGAGTGGTCATCCGTGAATGTTATGAATGAATCATAGCCATCCACACTTTTCACCGGAAACGGTCCACAAATATCCGTGTGGATTATTTCTAGTGTAGCTATGCTTCGGTTTGCACCCTTTTTAATTTGTTTGACATACTTTCCTTTAATGCAATTTATGCATTGTTCTATGTCGGAGAACTCTAACGGAGGAAGAATGTCATTTTTAACGAGGTTTTCTATTCTTCCCCTCGAAATATGGCCTAGTCTTCAGTGCCATAGTTTCGATGAGTCAAGAGTTCGCTTTCTTTTCTTTTGTTCTTTGTTCGACAAGGAAACTTTTTCATTCACATCACACACAGAAAAAACTTTCTCATGCAAAGATAATAAATAAATAAAGCTTGTCATATAGGGTAGCAACACCCACACAAATATATTTAAAACCATATGGCATACTTGCCACACCACACTCATAGTTATCTTTGTCCACATGGGATACACATATCAAATTTCCGTGTAATGAAGGCTTTTAGTCTTTTCTATGTCCCATGTTTCTAGGAACATGCTATAATTGACAACAGAGGTGTCAAACTGTTGAGGCAGTGAAGCCATCACCAATTGAACAAGGAGTGCAGCTTTTAGCTCCAAATCAGCATCCATGGGTATAAGCTTAGCTGCCATGTTGCTCATCCGGAGTCTCTTATGCCATGTGCACCTCCATTGTATCTTTCTGTCACCGGCTCTTTCAGCAGGTGGGGCATATGCCTTTTGAAGAACCAGTGAACTAGCTCTTTATCTTTTCTATAAAACTCCCATGCGGAAGCACACTTTGCAATTGAGCCCGCATTAGCGTTCTCAATTGTGTTCTTAAAAAATAATGTAACTTTTGTTGGTATTAAACATCTTTTGGTTCTCTAATGTATATGCCATCTCCAATAGTGCATGGTCTCTTTTCTTTTCCTGCCATGCAACGTCATCATCTTTTCTTCTTTAAAACACAATGATGTGTAACCATAACAACAATTGCATGCATTAATCCAACGTTGGTATAAATTAAAACATACAACTGTTTATGCAATTAAATCTATATCACCGTTGGGCAGATAATAGAGATAAATGCATATATTATTGCAACAAAACATGATCATGTTATTAATAACGTTGGTCATAAAATAACAGAACCATAATTGTTTCAATAATCACTTTAACATACTTTTTTGAAATTTAATTCACTTTAAAACTTTAATTAACACTTTTAACTATTTGCATAGATAAATGCACCTTTTAACATAAAATGAAAAAGCATGATCATGCTATTAATAACGTTGGTTATATAATAACACAATCATAATCACATTTTAATATCACCTTATCACATCTTTTGAAAATTTAATTATCACTTTATTGCATTTAAGCAATTGCCTTTTACTATTTGCAGCGGAAACATTTATAATGACTTTCATAAAACTCATACTTTACAGAAAAAATTCTGCCTTTATAACGTTCTCTAGTCAAAATATACATGAAAATAAAATGACTAGAGAAAACTATGTTGAGAAATTGCTTAAAACTAAGCAAAAAACTATTAAAAAACAACTCTGTAAAAAAAATAGAGAAAACTGTAAAAGAAAAAACGCCCTACTGGGCCTTTACTGGGCGGCCTGCAGGCGGCCCACCGCCAGCCGGGGCAGCCTCCACGCCAGCGCGGCCTGCCAGCGCGGCCACCCGGCGCGGCCCGCCAGCGGCCTGCCTCGCCCCCGCGCGCTGCCTAGCTAGCTGCCGCCTGCGCGCTCTCTGCCCAGCAACCGAGCAGCTGGCCCACGGCCTGCCGCACGCCCGCGGCCCGCTCGCTCTGCCGGCTCGGCCCAGCACCGCCCGCGTCGCCCGCGGGGCTCAATCCTGGCCGTTCGCCCGCCTGACCTAGATCCGACGGCCGGGCACGCTCCGCGGAAGGATAAAAACCGGCCAGCGCCGCGACCCCGCAAACCCTAGCTCATAACCCCCCCGCCCCTGTCCCGCGTGGCCACCGCGGCGGCGCCGCGTCTCGCGCGCCGGCAGCCCCGCGTGGTCCGCGGCCTCCCGCGTGGCCACCGCGGCGGCGCCGCGTCTCGCGCTCCGGCAGCCCCGCGTGGTCCGCCACCTTCCCCCGTCCGTGGCGCTGTGGCCCGACCGCGGCGGCGCCGTGTCTTGCATGCGGTTGCCCCGCGGCGGCGGTGAGGTGAGGTGGCCTCCAGTGGCTTGCTAGTGGAGGCGACGCGAGGTGGCTGCCCCGCGCGGCGTCGGCGCCGGCGGCGGCGCGCCCCTCCGTCTGCCCCACTCTCTGAGCCGCTTGGTGCGAGGCAAGGCGGCGCCGCCCGGCACTGCCGGCGGTCCCCTCCCTCGAAAAAACCGTCGCGAGCTCCTCCCCTTTTCCTTTGGCGTCCCCTTGCCCCCTTTGGCAGCGGTGTGTCCACCCTAGGGTGAGCACACCACCGTCAAACGGCGCAGAGGAGATGCCCTGTGCCGGCGGCTACGGCGGCCCCCTTACCCTTTTTTTTTTTGAAGTTTTCTTTTCGGGTGTTCTTTTGGATCTGGGGATCTTTCTCTTTGGGGATGGGATTAGATCTAGGACTTTTTGCTTTGCCCCCGAGGGGGTTTGTTCTTCGTCTAGATGCCTCATACTGATGCTCATCTAGATCGAGAGGAACGGCGCGGCCGTAGGGCAGGCGCACTTTTTAGATCTAGGTTTTCTTTGTTTTCTTTTGCTTTTCTACCGGAAAGACTAGATCTAATGGCTCTGATACCATTGTTAGGTCTAGTCTATCCTCGGTAATGCTACTAGGGTAGATCTGTGGTATCTGAGACAGACAGAGAGAGAGAGAGAGAGAGTAGAACTACCTGCACCTGTGCTCCCCAAGCACGAACCGGAGGGGATGCCGGAGCTAGCTCCGGAGCTAGATCCGCCGTCGTTGGCCATGGGACAAAAAGGGCGACGGCGTGAGCGTGGGTGAGTGAGGCGATGGCGTCGGTGGTGCTTCCCGTGGCTAAGCGCAAAACCCTCGATCGGAAGGGGTTGTGATGGGGAGAGCGGTGGCGCGACGAACCTCGTAGTCTGTGCCCCGGTCCCCACCTCTCTATATATATTGCGCTGCCACAGGGGCCCACCAACCTTGACTTGGTTGGGCGCCCCCGATCAGGGCGCGATCGAGGGTCCGTATGAACCGTTGGGTTCATACGTGGAGAGGTCAACCTAACAAGTTGTAGATTGCAAGCTTGTGCGGAGAGAGAGAGAGAGAGAGAGAGAGAGAGAGAGAGAGAGAGAGAGAGAGCTTCAGGGCAACAACAGGATCAGACTGAGCACTGTCAGAATTGCAGCCAAAATGTATGTGTGTTTGCTTGAAAGGGCATTAATTATGATCAGATTAGTGGATGCTGCTGCTTCAGGAAGTAGTACATGGAGTTTGCATGAGAAAATCAGAACAAAAAAATCCCAGAAAGAAGAAGTTAACCATGAATGACTGTAACAAATGTTCTAAAGTGCTTTCAACGTTCAATCACTTTATTACTGCAGTATCAGCTTGATTAATTTCTGCCACAAGATAAAGAGTTTCTCGTCTCTATGAAGTTTATGCATCACTACTGTTGTCTGCAAAAGCGTCACAATATATGTTCACACTGATGTCATACAATAAGTTATCGCTATCTCCCCTGTTTATATATATACCATTGTCGTTCGTCACTTCGGGTTGCTAAATGTCTTCTGATTGACATATCTTGCCACTCATGGTACACGTGGGTGGTCTGATTCTCCCCTGACCTGTGAAAGTTTCATTTCATTAGGTTGGAGTGATAGCAATCAAGCGCATCCCTTAGGTAGTGCTACTTCCTCTAATCCTTTCTCCTGAATGAATTCATCTCTAATCCTTCATCTGAATCTATCCTGGTTACAATGAGGTTCTTATCAATGTGCTCCATTCCTCCAGGTGTCGGCGTCGAGTGAGCCGATATGCGAAAGCCACCTAAACCTGAGCAACCCGTGCTTCCACCTCCACTCGTCGGGTGAGTCAAGATGCATGCACTTCCACTAGGTGCAGGACGCCATGGACACGAGATGGGAGTTGTGTGCGATACGACGAGTTGGGTCGGTTATTACAAAGACCAGCTAAATGCCCGTGCATTACTACTAATCAAGAAATAAAATTATTTTGGAGAACAAAATTACACAACCTAATTCTAAATTTACAATATATTAAACCGAGTGTTCCATATATGCAGAGGAAGGGGTCGAAGAAGATTGCTTACAAGTTTATTTGTTATAGATTCCCCGGCCCGTGCGTTGCTATGAATCATCAATTTTTTTGTTACACATGTCACACATGAAAATTCACATATATAAGTAGAAATGGCTATATAGTATTCATAAAATAATCTTCTACTATTCTTAAAATATATTTTGATAAAGATCGACCCACCTAATTAGTACTCGCTCGTTTCCTTTAAAAAGATGTTTTGCCAAGCCAATTAAGTTTGTAAAAACATCTTATTAAAGGGAATAGAGGAAGTATCTTTTTTAAATGAAAATAGAGGAAGTATCTCTTCTGGTTGTGTCTATCGAGTTTTAATGCATAAGCAGGATTTCACAAGGAAAAAAATCTCCTATTATTTAGGCATGTGAAGTTTGGAACACCCCTACTTAGAAAAAAAAAGTAAATAATTATGATCAATAGCGGACCAATAGCTCTTCTAATCCCCACGAACAAAAAAAAGTTAAATAGTACATATCTCTGCAACCTTCTTGAGAAAGTTGCCCTCAAACTGAGCACTTATCTATATGTCTCCTATCTTGCTTGTCTAAGGAGCATCTCCAACCGATCCTCAATATTCGATTAAATCAGCAAATATAGTTCTCTAACGGCCGAAACCGCACCAAAACAGAAGTATTCCTTTAGAGGAGTAAATATAGGATAGCCCCCCCCCCCTAAAATCCCCACCCACTCTCCTATTCATGCTCAGTCTCGATGCCACGATGTGAAAAATCACAACCATCGCCCCACCGCTCAGCTTTCGCTCCGCCACCACCCAACCCTTCCACCGCCCTCCTCACCGCGTTGTAGATGCGGCTCTTCCCGTTGATGTTCTCCTCCTCCCATCAGCAGCGCCATTTGGGGGCAGCAGCGTGGGTGCGGTGATCCAGCATACCACTGCATGATGTAGTATACTATAGTCGTTGACATAACACCAATAAAACACCGTTCACTAGTATTACATCCCTCAGAATGGCAAAACAGAAACACAACGGGTCCAATACATGGCTTAAAGGTTACAACTCACTCTTTTACATAAGATCCAGAGAACACTCTAGGTTAAAGAGAGAGAAAGAACTTCTTACGGAGAAGAATCAAAGATAAACAACGCAAGAACGATTATACTATTCAGTCTAATATTCAGACTAAGAGGTTGGCATTGCTGCTATTGCAACGCACTACAGAAATAGGTTCTTTGGTTAGAGATAGTATTCCTATCTAACCAATAACTTTCGTCTTCACTTGGTTTGAGGTATATGTTGACTTTCTTGTCTTCATTGAAGAGCTTTAGCTGGTCTTAATAAGTCCTGGAGCATATCTTGATATAGACATTGTTTTAATGGCTTCAGAATCTAGCAAGGGTTAAGAAGATACTTTGAGTACGAGCGTACTCAGCAAATTCACTAGAAAAGGAGTGTTTGATGCACTATATCTACAGCCAAAGACCATAGGTCGTAGGCAATGCAAGTTTTCATAAACATTTCTTCAAAGGTTGCTTTTATTTTGAAAAGTTATGTCCGTCAGCCTTCACGGGTTTACCAGAACTTTCATGAAGTTTCTTTCCCGCCGCGTTCGCAGCTCCTTCCCGGAACAGAGAGTAACGAGTTACAGTTTTTACACTCTGCAGAGGTGCGTTACTTTATCCATGAGAGATCAACTCTTTGTTACACAACCGGGCAGCTTATTCCCGTCCACAATTCCATGGTGTGGGGCTCAGAAGATGATCCAAGCCAATCACTGTCCCCTTCGCGACCTCGCATGCCTCCTTGGTGTACACCATGCCCACATAAAGAATTACGACAATGGTTTGTATAAACCGTTAGATGTCAGAACTATCGTGGGACAATGAGAGTTCCCACCCATATGCTGCATATCCTCTACGAATTACCAATTAATATGCACGCTTCGAGGATAACAGCCACGACCTGCACATCTGGCTTCATGCGATAGGAAGAAAATACAGCTGACTTCTCCGTCCCATTCCAAATATCATGGTCAACGCGTAATATACGGCGCAAGAATCACTGGCGACATTGGTTGTTAAGTCCTAGGTGATATAGTTCTGAACAGTGGTATTCCAACTGTCAGACTTAATAGATTAACTGATCACCCTGGATCAGTAATCAATAGTTCTCATTATTATTGAAAATAGTGTTTTCTGACCTTTTTCAAATGCAGGTGAAGACAACACTAGATTTGTAAAATACTTTACAGAAAATAAACAAAGGACATGAGAAAGTGTGAACTTGCCTTTTGTGATTGAAAGATTATGCACTTACGGTCTTCGAGTCAGTATAAGATCCAAAATCTGAAATTAGCATCATTGGTCCGGTAAGGACTAATGTTTAAAGAAGCAATATGCTTTTATGCATAAGTAATATGATGCACGTTCTAAGCGCAAATCCTGGGAATAACGTTGTCCTAGGGTTTGGATTCCGGAAATGGTCACTTTAGAATGTGTGGTCCTTTTAGATAAGTTTCATAGTTGTACTTTTATTAGAGTTTATGAGTGGTTGTAGACAACACATTTGTAGGAGTAAAGTATACATACTTATGACATACTAGTTAGGATTACTTATACAAGAGTTCTTATTTAAACTGGCAAAAAGGATAACCTTCGAAGAAAAGGTTTCTTTTCTAAGGTCTCAACAAACTTTGTGGGTAGTTAGTGGTGGTTCATGTTATTTGTTTGCTCAAATGGTTTGGCTTGAGTTGCTTTATAATTTAACTACTTCAGACCAAAGTTAATTATAAAACATATAGTAATGCTTATAGTGTTGGATTAAGATTCTGTAGACTAAAGTTAACTTTAAAACAAAGATGATTTTGAGAGTATAATACTTATAACATTTGGATCTATTGTATCGGAAATGTTTCCTTTAGGTTACTTAAGAATGGTCATTCTTTTTACTTGGATAATGGTTTCTTGTTTTGATTATGGAGTAATATCATTTATCTTTTATAGACAAGTGAGTATAGTTTATAATCTAGAACATACTATTACTTAACTATTTATGGGTTTATATAATGTTGTGGTAGTTTTTGCAATTTGGTAGTTAATATAGATAGGAAAGGTTTGGTGTATTCATAAGTTGTTCTTTAAGGTTTTTATTATAAATTGAAATACTTTGAGAATATAATCTTTACTTAGGGTTGCTGATAATTTAAATGAAAGATATTTATAATGTTTTTTTAAACCCTTAAAGTTTCATTTCATTAATATTTAAGATTTGTACTCATTTTAAGAATATTAATAAATGTTATTTATCCTTATATGAATTATTAATGAAGTAAATAGGTTTAAATTTGAGTTATTAAAATATTTGAATTTTTATTTAATTCAAAAGTATAATATTAGATTTTTGTCATGTAGATATTATTTTTGTGATTAATAAATAATAAGATATGATTTTTATAATTCTTATTATTTTATAATTACTAAATAGATAATAAGTATTTACTTAAGTGAAATAATAATACATAATTATAGTTTTATATTGGAATTATTACTTTTCCAAGATATTTGGTATTTTATTTAGATTTTTAATATTTACCATTATTAAAATATGAATTATCAAAGTTTTATTACTTATAAAACTTTTATTAACTAATCTTTATTTAAATAATCATCATAATAATAGTTGATAATAAGTTTAAATTGTAGATTTCATTTTTCTACAAATTTTCATATATTATACATATTTTTCCGAATTATAAATCAAAATTTATTGATTAAACAAGATTTAATCATTTATTTGATTTCTGGAATATTATTAATTGGATTATAACATTTTATTTGTTTCCTAACAGAAAATACTTTTTACACCACACCTAGAGCTAGCCCCAGTCACTGACCCGTGGGCCATTGTCCACCTCAGTTCTCAGGTTAAAAGAATTGCATTTGTTACCGATTGGTTATCTACCCCAGTCAATGACATATGGGCCCTAGCCACGTCACTTGCCACGCAGGAAAACGACCAGTCAAACTAGCTGACGTGGTGCGACCATGACGCAACGATGGTGTCAACACCACCACCGCCGCCATAGGTTGGTCACCGGCGACGATCTACTGCACCCCATCACGCGAAATAGATCTATTTCGAATCAGCGCATCCTACTGAACCTAATAGCGGTAGTGTCGCTCGGAAATAGTCATCGGAGCTTCAGCTCCGACGAGCTCCGACGGTGGCGTATGATGAAACAACGATTTATAACGAGATCCGGCGATTGAATGTTACTGGGAAGTTCAGGAACTCACCCTGATGATGATTGAGTGGTCGGCGAGGACAGGCGCGGTCAGAGACGAGCTTCCTGACGAACTGCTGCAAAGAGAAACGACCAAATTCACTCGCTCCAGTGCTCCCCTTGATGCAAGCTTTTACCCAGAGGATCTACGGAGGAAGGCGCTTCTCCATGATGGCTCAGAATGGTGTGGGGAGACGTGGTTCGACGGTGAGAGGTGGCTCCGGTGAGCTAGGGTTTCGGTCTTGTTCGTATCTGAGAGGATAAGGAGGAATTGGAGATAAGGATTGAGGCAGGGCGTCGCGGTGGCCTTCTTATCCCCTCCTGGCGACGACAATGAGTATCTTGGCGCAACGACGACGATGACGGCATCGGGTGGCGGCGAGCTCCGCCAGCGAGCTGCCTGTGTGCGTGACGATGACGACGTTGACCGTTTTGCGGATAACCCCCTGACGATCTTTGCTTCTCAACCCGCAGTCCTTTGCTGACCCCACTTGTCAGTCACAGACAGAAAAGAACCTGGGCTGGTTACTAGGCTGTTGTGGGCTGTACATAGGCGTCAGATAAGTATAGAGTTGTTGGGCTGCGGCCAGGTTTGGTTTTTTTATTTGTTTTATCTTTTTTCTATTTTCTATTTTCTTATTCAGATTTGAATTTGATTTATATATTTTGAACTTTTCTTTGCAGGATTTCTTTGCTGGACTATTTCAATAACACTAAAATATAGTTAGTATTATGTGTGAATTTCTTTATTATATTTATCTTATTGTATTCCTTGTATTTTCTTAATATATGAACCCCCTTTTAATATTTGTAAAAGCTCTTCCTATTATTTTACTTTCCTCTTTTAGTTATGGATTTATTGAATGATATATTCTTATTTGCTTATCAACTTAATTTTAGTGAGCTCATAGTTTGAATAGAAACTTTATATATATGTATAATGATTTTATAACATTATTTTATGCATGAAATATAAATACATTAATATGGTGATTATTACTCCCATTAATTTGGAAAATGGCAATGTATGTGATAAACAAAGAAGTTTAGGGTTTTAAATTATGAATACTACCCTTGGCTTTAGGGTTTTGTATAAGCTTAGATTCCGTTTAAGAGTTAAGATTTAATAACTAAGCATATTGCCTTATGTATATTGTATTGGATGAAATCTCCCTTTTTAATAGAAAGTTATAATTCGAGTGTTTTATAGAAGTGAACTTATAAAAATATACTTAGGCACATATAGTGATGATGGTTGAAAATTGACAGAGATATGCTTGTGTAATTTGTTATAGGGAAATATTTCTATAAAGTGTTATAAGCATCAGATGATGGATCAACAGTATGAGATGGATATTATGTTTGATTTGAGATGTAGAGTTGATTGCTTAACCAGATTAGAATAGGAAAATGATTTATACATATTATTGTGTTTCACAATCTTGGATCTCTAATTAAGGAATTCCTTTCCTAGATATAATACTTCTTCCTATCCATCATCATGATTAACATGATGAGCTTTACTCATTTAAATCTTCTTATTCATATATCATTCTTCTAAACTCATGAATGAATCCAATGAGTTTGATACTAAAATGGTTCATAACTTCTTCATATCCATTCTTGATTGCACCTACTATTCTACTGTTGATAAACTTCCATCCAACCAGTAGTTCCTTCAACTTCACTCACAATCTTCCTTGATATTCCATCACTGATCTTGCTCTAAGGTTGATTATCTTTTAAAATGAATAACACTACTTCTAAACTCTATGCTATACTACCTTTAATTGAATAATATCAGCCTATATTTACTTAACTCTCATGACTTACACTTCAATCCTTGAATTATATTTATGTGGTTTTCAAAGACTACTCTAGGATCACTTATCTGTACTAAGGTTCCAATCATGTTCCACCCACCAGTATTACTTATACTAAATATAAGCATTTAATATTGCTGGCCAAAGCATTACCATGATAATCATTTATTACTGTAGTTCTTAGTTGGCTAAGCAGGGCTTTATCAATCCTACCTATTATTGTCTAGAAATTATCTTCTTTGTATCTTATATTAGATTAAAGTTATTAATGGATTATGCCCTCGTTAGAAGGTTTAAGTAGATGTTCTGATAAGATCAAGTAATGGATCAAAGATTGATAGTTAAAGAATTTGTGAATCAATGGGGAATTATCCAACATTGATGAACAACAGATATTGAAATAAGTTTTATAAAGATTCTATAAAAAAATGATATCTATATAGTGGATGATCTTGACTTAATCTCTTTCCAACTCCAACTCATCAAAGGAGTTTTTAAGATTAGGTGTTACTATGATGCTCAGGATGTATGCAGATGAGATTAAGATATAGTTGTTATATTCTTATAATTTGTGCTATGTCCTTAACTTGGTACTTATGAGTGATTATAATGAATACTATAATATAATCACCTAATGATCAAACATATTTCACCTTGTATTAAGGTTTAACTTATAGTAAATTTGATCTACCCTTAGATCAAATCTCTCTTACCCAATATGAGGTTTTAGCAAAGATCCTATTGAAACTTATCGCGGTCAACTTGATGATCTACTTCAATTTCATCAAGCTAAGAGAAGCTTCAATCACTTTGACAAGTTTTGTTTAAAAGCGTGAAAATTATTCGGATTTTCTATGCATGAATGCAATGCACACATCTGGGTTCAGCTTATTTCTAGGCTCTAATGCTGGGATGTTATAGTGGGTAGGGGCCGATCTTCGGCACCTGCAGACCTCCCACCGCCACCACAAGGCCATTACCACGGCGTGCGGCAGCGGGAATGGGGGACGTGGTTGGCGGAGATAACCGTCTGGAACACCGTTCGCTGGATCTGGCTGGGGACATTCCAGTCCGCGCGGCAGGCGGCATGGGCGTACAACGTCGAGAACGGCTGGCTCCATTGCAATGACCTCGAGGATCTAAACTCCCCCTTAGGCTTCGAGGTGTCGGAGTTGTTCCACCCGCCAGCCGTAGTCGTGCGACACGCCTTGCACGGAGGAAGACAAGGCTTGGGAGAGCCTCGAGTTTGAGGCCGCAGGCGAGGCCTACATGGTCGAGCTACGGCGACTCAATCCAGAGTGTGTGACAGCGGAGGCACGGAAGTAGGATGCCCTTCCCGTCTGTCTTGCGTCTTAAGAAGTAGAGTTGGTCGATTTGCGTTTTGGCCCAATCCACGTAGGGCCGGTGTAGCATGGGTTGGGCCGCCGAGTCCTTGTCGATCTTGGTGGGCCTGATGTAGCTGGCGAGGGGCCAGCGCTGCTGACACCTTCCACCACTTCTCTTAAATTTTAAAGTAATAGTAAGAAAATTAATTGAAGAGGTGGGCTCAAACATGTCCATTGCTCTACCAAATAATGAGATAAAACAAAGTAAATGGTAAGTAAACTAATTCATCAGTGTAGCCAGATGTGAACTATGAAAAAACATAACCCTCCGATTTTAGACGGACGTGACCTAAGAAACATGCCTCAATAAAGAGTGCAAAGCATACAATGTCTTGTGAAATACAGTTAGAAGGAAACCCTCAAATCACTGGACACAACCAAAAACTGTGATTGCATTTGATTCGATTTTCCCATTGCAACAAATAGAATCACACTAACGTGCAATACACAGATACAGTGGCACAAATAAATTTATATGAAAAAGCTAGAAAGTAGAAAAGAAAATACTATACTTAGGTTGGCAAAATGTAATATATAAGTCATTAATTCTGAACTAAGAAAGTAAGAAACAACACAACAACCAGCACTAATTAATTTCCTAAAGCTAGATTGTAGTCCAAGTACAATACCATCTGGTCGCTCAAAGTAACTCTATCTAGTTGTCGGGGTCGGGGAGGGAGATGTAGGCGTATCCCTTGGCGCGGTACTGTCGGATGATGTCGTTCTGGATGTCACGCGCAGTCTGCAAGGCCCGGAACCCCCTGGCCACGGTCTCCAGCTCCTTCTGGTCCGTGATCCCCGTCCCTCGACGGATGGCCTCCACGCTCGAGCCCCCGAGCGGCCTGGAAGAAGGCGGCCGGATCCATGAGTGCTGAATCCAATAGATGACGATATATTAATCACAGTATCACACGAACTGTGACCACTTGCAAACTACAAAGGGAAACAAGTGCAAGTTATAAGCCGAAAAAACTATGAGAAGAGAACAAATCAAAGCAATCAATTGACCACACGTGCATGCACATAAAATGAGAACAATTACCTGGATTAGACATGGATAGAAGTAGAACGAGACAGCTGTAATCAAACTTCGCCGGTGGAAAATCTTGAGCATACTACGCTGGGTTACCGAAGCGCTAATGTCAACACGAAATCAAATGACATCCTGAAGATCAAGGAATGCAGCAAGCATTATGGAGTGAACTTAGAACATCACATTTTAATAACAAAAAACTAGAGGGAAAAAAGTGTCTTATTTAGTGTTCAAAGATGAAGTTGCGCCTAGAAAATACTACTGGATATGTAAAGTACATGCATTTGGAAGCCCTAATCTCAATTCAAAAAAAAAAATCACTGCAGGTATTAGTCGGATTTTACTGATTGTACAACTGTTTGGAAACTTAGCCTCTCCACTCTAGTGACACAAGCCACAGTTTTAGATTTGCATGTTTTAACCCAGAAATCATAAGTGAGCCAACCTGCAAGAAGTTGCTTTTTTCAGGTTTAGCACTATATCTGAACTGGTACCGCCCAAGAGTGATTAGTTTTGCAGTACTTGCTACTTCATGTTTCTAGATGATATAGAAATCTTCAAATATATGAGATCTAGAAGTGTGGCTTATGGCACTAATTGTTTTAGAGACTTACATCCATGTTTTGATTTATAAATTCACACACACACAAAAGAAGAGAGGATGTAATTAAGTGATGCATATTACACACAAATTAGAGGCTTGTACCGGGCTTTTTTCGCGTGCTCACGGCCGGCACGCCAAGACGCGGCCCTTTGTCCAGGTTTGAGCTGTGGATATCCAACCCGCGTTACCCCTCCCACTTGTCCCACAGCCCGGAGAGGTGGAGGCAGAAAGAATTGGGTGATAGTTTAGGGCAGAAGCAGCCGCTGCCAACCCTAACCAAGTAGGCCGCGAAGGAGGAGACTCAAGGCCTCGTCGTGTGCTGCTAAGAAGGCCAAGTCAAAGGTACGTTGCTTAAGGAGGGAGGGAGGGCGATGAAGACTGACTGCCAGAGCGCCGTCGGCACCGCAGCATCATCGAGTGAGGAGGAGGAGAGGGAGGAGTCTCGTCGTCACCTCCTTGAAATCGGCGGCGATCCAGCGCCTCTGCCGGCTGATGAGGAGGAGGCAAACGCAAGGGCAAGGCGGTGGAAGAAGGCGGTAAGAGTACTGATCCGGCGCGGATACGAGGTGATCATGAAGACCGCCGTCGGCACCGGATCGGGCAAGGAGCGGCCGGGTCGTGACCTCCTTGAATCTCGCCCCGGGTGCAACTGGCCGAGCCTCCTGCTGCTGCTGCTGCTGCCCTTCCGCCGACTGGATCCCGAGCCCATCCGTTCCATTAAGGCGCTCACAGCTCAGCGTGATGCGTTCATCAGGTAATTAATCCAATCCGTCCAATTCGATGGATTCATTGCCCCCTTCTCCCCTCTGTTCGGTTCAATATTTTCGGGCTACTGTTTCATTGATCCATGTACATACACATACACGTTCTATGCATGTATGTTAGGCGGAAGAAGCTGATACCCTCGCAACTCAGAGTTTTGCATGACAAGGTTGTGCTGCCGTGCCTAGAGTGGCACAACTCCAAGCATCCGGTGATATGTTTTTCCCCCTTACTCGATCATTTTTTTTCTTCTGGCAATTAATTAGCTGCATTCTTTCAAACCTTAAAAGAACAAGATGATCACTAATTAATGCATATAAACAGCGCACACTTGGAAATTATATTCACCAAAAAGTAAGTACTTTCATATAGTTATTACATTTTAAGCAGATTTCGCTCAGCGATTAACTACTATAACAAATTTGTCTAGTAATTAAGTCAAGTCAGTAGCGGAGGTGTTTGGGTGTGCAGCTGGATCCCTGCCGTTTGCTTATCTTGGTTTACCGCTTGATACGACGACTAAGCCAACAATCCAAGACCTTACCCCCATTGTCCATCAGATTGAGTGCTCGTTTTCTTGACTATCAATTCAGTGCTATCTACCTTGCCCAGTCATTACCTTTGTTCCTTGAAAATCCACAAGACAGTCATTAAGATTGCAGATAGATCTCTGTCTCTGGGCCAAAGAGGAGGACTCAAATTCTGCACACTCGTTGGGGGCTTGGTCTGTTGTATGCAGGACTAAACGGAAAGGGGGGCTGGGGGTCATTAATCTCCAACTCCAGAATCAGGCTCTGCTCCTTAAACAATTACATAACTTCTTTCGTAAGCAAGACATACCTTGGGTAAAATTAATTTGGTCTATTTACTCCTCTGACAGTCCTCCTCATACTCAATCTCGTCGAGGATCCTTTTGGTGGAGACATGTATTCAGTTTGATTGACATGTACTGAAGCATCACTACGTGTGAACCTGGTTCAGGCAACACTGTCATCTTTTGGAAACATTTTTGGTTAGGACAAGAACTCCTTTTCCCACGGCTGCACTCTTATGCTCTTAATGAAGATGTCTCGGTAGCAACATTTGTTCAAACCCAGGATCCTTTCTCTCTGTTTGCACTGCCTCTCCACTCAAGCTTTTCATCAAATTACTCAATTGAGGGAAATTATCCAATCTTTGACGCTTACATCCACTGAGCCGGACGTTCCAAATTTTGCCTGGGGTAGTAAAAGTTACACGTCATCAAAATTCTACAAATTCATGTTTGGGGCCTTTTCTGAAGATATGTCACGCTGTCTGCAATTTGGAAATCAAAATGTCTACCCAAACTTCGGGTTTTTGCCTGGCTGCTGTTACTAGACCGCCTGAATACCAAAGATATCACGTGGAGAAAAAGTTGGCAGGTGGAGGAAGGATTATTCTGTGTTCTATGTGCAGGCCGGGCTCACGAAACTCGAGACCATTTGTTCTTTCGAAGGTTGGTGTTTCTTTCGAACGTTTTGTACAAGCAAAAAGAACTTTCCTTGGACCATGCTTTATGGAGGTGGTGACTTGCGTTGCATGGAATGTGTGGAAAGAAAGGAACGACCATATTTTTTAAAAAATCAGGCCCCCTCGATCGCTTGCACGTTGGAGAGTTCGCTTTCAGCATGATCTGCTGCTTCATCAACATAGAGTGAAAGATTCTTTGGTGCAACCTCTTCTAGATTGGGTTTTGGATACTTTTACTTAGCTCATGTCGCCAGCTGTACTTTTTAGTATTCACCACTTCTTTCCGTCTTAATGTAACATTCCTGATATTCTTTGTATATATTTTTATATAATATGAAAATCATGCCGTAGGGGAGACGCTTCTTTGTTTTGTTTAACTTGCTAACTTTACCAATGTTTTTTTTCCATGATTCTTTGGTTTATCAGGATGATGAGTACGAAGCTGCCCCTGGTGTGGTCACCAGATACACCACATATAAAGACAATACTCTATGGAGCCATGGCAACTTTGTTGCTCGTCGGAAGCGCTCTGGCTTCTTCTCCTTCCTCCCTGCTCCACGAACTCTCTTCTTTTTTGAGCTTAGGCGAACCAACGGTGTCGTTGAAGTTACCGCAAGCATCCCCATAGGTTTGTACCTACCTGCTAGCAGCTTGACGCACCCTTACCTCTCTGTTGACATGACCTATGCATACACATTTGTTTTAGGATAGACATAACTAATTGTATTTTCCTTTTCTTTGGCTGAGTTGGGCAAAGAGATTACGAAGTTGCCGTCTAATTTCCTTGGAAAGAAGAGAGGAATACAACTGACATTTGAAAAGACACTGCTGTCATTTTTATTAGACTTTCTACACAACCTAAGCTCACCTAAGCTATAGGGATATTCAACAAAAGTCGTTGCTGCATATTGATAAACCTGATTTGTCTAAGCTGCTTGTTTTTAAAGATAGATAAGGAAGCTGTTTAAGTTGTTTGCTATTAGAACATGTTGTCGACTGAATATGGTCTATTTATTTCTTGTGTTTTCAGATGAACCAGTTACTGAAGCCTACACTTTCCTTGGTTTTCCTCTTGGGTGGGGTACTCGTCGTAATGGTCAAGGTCTCTCTCTCTCATTGATCTCTCACATTGATCTCTCTCATTGATCTCTTACAGTTTTCTTTTGTTGCCTGCCCTGTTTTTATTTCGTTTAGCCGATTGCGTTTGCAAGACATGCTACCGGCGATTTCATGTTCCATATTTTGGTCTGAAGAGGACGTGCACATGTGAAGATATCAAGGTGGAGAGTGTATGTAAAATGTGTTACCTTCAATACAATACTGTGCATCCAATCAGAGGAGGATTCCTTTTCGGTCAATAGAGCCTTGCCAAGATTTGTCGGTAGACATGCCTATTGTATATAAATCCTGTGAGGTCATCTACTTTGTATTTGGGAACTTGAGCAGTCGTACTTGTAAGTTGATATCTATTTTACTGTTACTAAGTTTAAATATGTAGCGTTGCATTTTTGCTAATATGTGTGACTCAGTGCTGGTATTTTGCGGTCGGGCCATATACTATCTCCAGTTTTCTTTTGTTGTTGTTTTTGTTGTTGAGGAGAACAGCAGGACACTCTTGTGGATTTTATTAATGATGAAACAACATCGTCAATAATAAGCAGGACTCTGTTGTGGATTTTATTAATGAAACAACATCATCAGTAAGCAAAGACAAAACAAAGCTCGGTGGATCATCATCTACCTAAATACACCATGGGAGTGGAGTGATTTTGTCTCCCCTGAGCTGAGGCCTTGTTTTGTACAAGGGTCTTTTCGTGGAACAGAGAGTATTTATCCCATGGGTATCAGCTGGTGGTCACCCAAAACACGAGCGCTGACCCGACGTCCGACGATCGATGGAGCGATATAAACGCGAGGGGTAAGCCCGCGTGTATCAGATTCGCTGGGCTCAGTCCAACGGATGAAAAACCGGACTGCAAAACAGTCCAACGGAGATTTGCAGTGCAAAACAAGGCCTGAAGAACATGAGCAACTAAGTTTGCATCCCTATTACTCCCCTCCTGTATAATGGCCTAAACTTAACTAGATGCATATGGGCAGCCTCTAGAGTTTGCGAGTTTGCCTCTCAGTGGCGTCAGGCGATATGGCGTTTCTCCCTCATCCTTAATCCAAAATTTCTCTAATTTCTAGCTTTAATCTATTAGGAATAGACAACATATATTTCTCTGGGGGCCAAAGGCCACAATATATAATACATGTACAGGGCAAATATGCAGGCAGCCCCCTAACATATGGGGGAATACAATATACAGGTATATACATCTAACACACCCCCCCCCCCCCAAACTCATGGTGGATCCACAACACTGAGTTTGGAGAGTAAGAAATCATGCTGCGCTCTGGTCTGGGCCTTCGTGAAGAAATCCGCCAACTGTAAATCTGAAGGCACATACTGAAGCGCAACAACCTGAGCCTGCACCTGAGCACGTGTATAGAAAACATCAACACCAATATGCTTGGTAAGCTCATGCTTGACCGGATCACGTGCAACACTAATAGTACCTGTACTGTCAGATAAAACTAGACTGGGTGTGGTAATAGAGACCCCAAAATTCGCAAGTAACCACCGTAACCAGGTCACCTCAGCAGTCAACAAGGCCATAGCACGCAACTCAGCCTCAACACTCGAACGGGAAACCGCTGTCTGTTTCTTCGTCTTCCAAGCAATGAGCGAACCACCAAGAAACACACAGTAAGCAGAAAGTGAATGACGATCCGAAGGATCACTCGCCCACATGGCGTCCGAATAGCACTGGAGCTGGAGGGAGCTAGAACGAGGAAAGAAAAGGCGACGAGTGATCGTACCACAAAGATAACGAAGAACACGAAGAAGATGACTATAATGAACAGTGGTAGGAGCAGAAACAAACTGACTCAGAATATGAACAGGATAAGAGATGTCAGGACGAGTGACAGCAAGATAAACAAGGCTCCCAACAAGATGACGATAACGCGTCGGATCAGAAAGAGGATCACCATCAGTAAGTTGAAGCTTAACATTAAGCTCCATAGGGGTCTCAACAATGCGCTCATCCCCAAGAGCAGCACGAGGAAGAAGATCCTGAATATACTTTTCCTGAGAGATGTAAAAGCCATCAGAAGTGGAGGAAACCTCAATCCCAAGAAAGTATCGAAGAGGACCAAGATCAGTCATAAGAAAATGATCACGAAGACGAGCCTTAACAAAGGCTATATACTCAGGATCATCACCGGTAATGATCATATCATCAACATAGAGAAGAAGAAGAGTGCGTCCACGAGGAGAAGTGTGAACAAACAACGCTGGATCATGAGCACTAGGGGAGAAACCAGCAGCTGTCACTACAGAAGCAAAGCGCTCAAACCAGGCACGAGGAGCCTGTTTGAGGCCATAAAGTGAACGTCGAAAACAACAAACCATCCCCTCAGGAACAGAGTACCCAGGAGGAGGCTGCATATAAACCTCCTCACTCAATTCACCATTGAGAAAGGCATTCTGAACATCAAGCTGGGACACAGACCAGTGACGAACAGAAGCAACAGCAAGAAGAGTACGCACAGTGGTCATATGAGCGACAGGAGCAAAGGTCTCATCATAGTCACGACCATGCTCCTGCTGAAAACCACGAGCCACAAGACGTGCTTTATAGCGCTCAAGAGATCCATCAGAGCGAGTCTTAATCTTATAGACCCACTTACACGTGATAGGACGAACACCGGGAGGAGGAGAAACAAGATCCCAGGTGCCAGTGCGCTCAAGCGCAGCAATCTCCTCGGCCATGGCCAGCTGCCATTCAGGATGATGCTCAGCATCCCGATAAGAGGTCGGCTCGGAGGCAACAGAAAGACCACACTGACTAGGAGAGTAACGGTTGGGGGCACGACGTTGACGAACAGGACGAGTAGAGGGAAGATCATCAGAGGAAGACGACGCAGGAGACGACGATGAAGAAGAGGGAATAGGAGAGGAAGACTCCGGAGAACGAGGAGAACTAGGAGAACTAGACGGAGCAGAAGAGGACGGTGTCGAAGAAGAGACATCAGGGGGAGGAGATCCTGAAGAAGACACAATAGGGGTAGAAGGAGGTGTGTCAGGGAAGAGAAGAAAAGAGATATCTTCCACCGGTAAGTACCAGCGGTGGGACGAGGATAGAAAGGACGCGTCTCATCAAAAGTAACATCACGAGAGATACGCATCCGACGACCAACAGGGTCCCAACAGCGATAGCCCTTATGCTCATCACTGTATCCGAGGAAGACACACTCAACAGACTGAGCGGTCAGTTTGGTGCGTTCGCGAGGAGCAAGGAGAACATAGCAAACACAACCAAACAAGCGAAGCATGGAGTAGTCTGGAGACTGTCCAGAGAGGCGCTCAAGAGGGATACCACCCTGCAAGGCAGCAGAAGGCTGAATATTGATGAGGTAAGCCGACGTAGCGACAGCTTCGGCCCAGAAATGCGGCGGGAGAGAGGAAGCAATCATCATAGCGCGAGTGGTCTCAAGAAGATGGCGATGCTTACGCTCAGCAACGCCATTCTGGGCATGTGCGCCAGGACAGGAGAACTGAGCAAGAGTGCCCTGCTTGGCAAGAACACCTCGCAACATCTGGGAGATATACTCACCAGCAGAATCAGCACGAAACACACGGATGGGGGTAGAATATTGAGTACGAACCATGGCCGCAAAACGCTGATATATGGAGAGCACCTCACTACGAGAGCGCATAAAATACAACCAAGTGTACCGAGAAAAATCATCGATGAATAAAATATAGTAGCGATGGCCCCCTTTCGAAGCGAAGGGAGCCGGACCCCAAACATCAGAATGAACTAAATCAAAAGGTCGCTGAGATACAGACGCGCTAGTAGGATAGGGAAGCTGAATCTGTTTACCCAACCTACAACCCTCACAATGCAAAGACCCATCTCCTGAGACAGACCCCAGAAGACCACGATGAACTAATGACGACAAGCGAGAGTCACAGAGGTGACCAAGACGATGATGCCACTGCTGAAAAGAGCTGGTAGTAGAGGCGACAACCGGAGAAGAACTGGTAGATGAAGTGGCAGCGGAAGGAACACGAAGCCAGTCTAACTCCCAAAGACCTGAAAAGTCACGGCTGCGAGGGCCAGCTCCAACCAGGGCCTGGGTGCGACGGTCCTGAACAACACAAGAATCAGCATCAAGAATGACGCGACAACCAGAGTCAGTAAGCTGGCTAGCAGAGAACAGATTCATCTTAAGAAGAGGGACATGATAAATATCAGGAACAAAAAAAGAAGAAGTAGAAAGGGTGCCCCGACTAGAAACAGGGAGAGAGGTACCATCAGCCGTAAAAACACGGACAGAAGAAGGGAGAGAACGAAGAGCGGACAGAAAAGAAGACTCAGAGGTCATATGAAAAGAAGCTCCAGAATCCAGATACCACGGATACGTACCTGACTGTGTAGAAGGTGGTGGTCGCACAGTGCCTGAAGAGTCAGTCACAGAACCAGCAGTGCCCGTCGAAGAAGAGCCTGTAGCAGCAAGCAGACTGCGAAGACGCCTGATAATGTCGTGATCAGAGAGAGCAACTGCTGAAGATCCGGAAGAAGCCGACTGCCCACGAGCCTGGTGCTGCTGACGTAAACTGGGGTCCCGTGTATAACAGGTGGCCCAAGTGTGACCATCCCTGTTGCAGTAAGAGCAGTGACGAAGAGAACCACGGCGACCCTGACCACGAGCCTGCTGATGCTGACTCTGACCCTGAGGCTGCTGGTGCTGAAGCTGACCCTGACCCTGACCTGGAGGAGTGGGTAGTATCGGCGGCGGCACAGGGGACCGCGGCTGAGTCGAGGGAGCACCACGAGTAGCAAGCGCAAATGGAACCGCAAGAAGACCAGCACCACGGAGACGGGTCTCCTCAGCCCGAAGCTCAGACAACACCTCAGAGAGCGGAACACGACCACGAGCATTCAGCTGAGCACGCCGGGGCTCAAAATCCTGGCGAAGCCGAGACAAAAACTCATAGATACGGTGAAACTCCAAGTCCGAGCGTACAATCTGGCAGCACGAGCATGTGCCACAAACAGCAGTACGGAGAGAATCAAGCTGACGCCAGATAGCAGCACTCTGAGTATAGAACTCATCAATAGTAGAATCACCCTGCTGGAGAGCATGCTCCTGGCGAACCACAGACAGGTAAAGAGCATCCCCAGACGGCTGATAGCGCTGACGAAGATGGGCCCACTGAGCGGCAACAGTAGGGAGACTCATGAACTCAGCAGCATACTGGGGCAGAACACTGGAGGTGAGAACAGCAGCAGCACGAGAATCCTCATCAACCCACTGAGTGTAAGCAGTCAGAGCGTGTCGATAGGCCTCAAGATCAGAAGAGTACTGCTTGAACTTCAGGGCATAAGCAGCAACAGCAGTATCATCAGCACTCTGAGCAGCATCCTTGGCCTCCTGAGAAGCATCAGCACCGAGAACAATCGGCATCGGCGAAAGAGGAGCCACAGGAGCAGGGGGGCACGGCGGACAGGAGACCTCGCCGGAGAGCACACCCCAAAGACGAAGACCGCGGATGTGAACGCGCATAAAGGCAGCGAAATCAGGATAATTCGCGCCATCAAAGATCACCGGGCAACGAGGAATCGCTACATAATCCGAGGAAGAAGACAACTCTCACTTTTTTTTTAGATCTGGCGAAACAAGAATCGGCACTCAGATCCGATCAACCGGCAGAAAGCAGGACGGGCGGACGTGGCTGGAAGCAGGACGCGGTCCGGTGTCTTGTCCACGCGCACGTCAGGCTGGACGTCAGGGGCAGGACGTCGCCCTGCTGCCCACGCGCAGGAACAGTGCGCACGTCAGGCAGCTTCAGCGACCCAACAGTGGAGGAAGGCAGCTGCCCACGTGCAGGAACAGTGGAGCTAGATTACATTGGCATTGTTGCCTAATTACGTACACAGAACCAGCAGTGGAGGAAGGCAGCATGTCCTGCGGGTGACAGCGACAGGGCGGTCCTGCGGGCGACAGCGACGGGGCGGTCCTGCGGGCGGGCGGGTGCGGGCGGAATCTCCACGGGAAGTTGACGACGGGACAGAACTAGTCTGAAACGGATCTGGATTGGGACACAGATCGGTCCAGATCTGAGACGGCGACCGATCCAGATCTGAAACAGAGCAAAACGGGCGGCGACCGGCGGCGACGACGACGGCAAGGCCGGCGACGACAGGGACGGTGGCGGCCGACGAAGTTGAGAGGGAGAGGACGGAGCTAACGAGGCTTTGATACCATGTTAGGAATAGACAACATATATTCCTCTGGGGCCAAAGGCCACAATATATAATACATGTACAGGGCAAATATGCAGGCAGCCCCCTAACATATGGGGGAATACAATATACAGGTATATACATCTAACATAATCTTCCTTTTGCTGATCGTCCCTCTGATATATATCCTCCTTGGATCTACTTAGTTTTCAATCTCTCAATCTTCTTTTTTTTTGGCTCATCTCCCCACCTCTCCGCCTAGCTCTCTTCCCCTGTCACCCATCTCCTCCTCTACTCCTTCTATCCAGCGATTCAAGCTATTCCCTGCTCATCCAGCCTCCTCTATATCATCTGATCTGCTCCGGTCCAAGCTGAATCGTTGATCTAAACAAGTTCTAGGTCGGAATCAGCCCGTCGGCATCTCAAGCCGTGTGAAGCCAGTTCGTAGCTATCGCGACCCTTCTGAAGAAGGAGGCAAAAACCTCAAGTGGTCATCTAGATACCATGGCTGGAATCGCCCAGCTTAACAGATGCTATTCTAGCGTTTTTGCAAGCACTAAAGAAGGTTTGCCTGCCCCCACTCTCTACTGTTGCCATTCATCTGTTTCTGCTCTGTTTGGTGTTCTCCGGGCCAGTCAAATCCTCCTCCAAATAACTTGGATTGCTGAGAATCCTCTTGCTTTGTTTTCCTTCCGCTGCGCCTTGCTCGGTTTTGGGTCGGTCAGATAGTACTTGAAAGAAGCCTCGTTCTGCCCCAATTTAAACTCAAGACTGCCTCAGTCTTGAGTTTAAATTGTCGAGGTTGTGGAGGCTTTGCAGCAATTCAGGAAATTCGCCAGCTCGTGGAGATATACAAACCAAAGGTGGTTTTTCTCTCCGAGACGAAGATGTGTGCTAGGAGTGCTGAGAATTTGCGATGGAAGCTCGGATTTGAGAATGCTTTTGGTGTAGATTGTTCTAATACTAGAGGTGGTGGTCTAGTGTAAGTCCGGCGCGAATAACTAGGTTGCCAATTTAAACAACAAAATATAAATAATATAGCATAAAAATTATATCATTAGAAACTTTAGAGATTATATTTTCTAATGGTATAAATTTTGTGATATATAAGTTATATTTTATTGGTCAAATTAGCCACCTAGGTATGCGCGTAGGACCTATAATCCCAAACAGAGGGAGTACCGAACAAATGAGCTCAATGTTCGACTAGAAGGTTACAACAAGTCGTGCATTGATGTGTGGATTACCTATGACTCAGGTGGCGATGATTGGACATTTTACGGGCTTTTATGGTGAACCAAATCGACAACTAAGAAACGAGTTATGGCGATTGCTGAAATTTCTTCGACATTCATCCAACCCCGCCTGGTTATGTGCAGAAGACTTTAATGAAGTGCTCACGGCAGAAGAATACTTTGGGAGGAATAACCGAGAGGAGTGGCAGATTGCTGGATCTAGAGAAGCAACATGTCATGGTGGTATCACGGCATATGTCATGGGTAGGTTAAAGTTGGGGCCGATGGATGTGGAGGAATCCGGGGAGGGATGATGCAGTGAAGACCGCACTCGTATGAACAAAGAGAAATACAATGTATCTTGGATTGAGGCTCTCATGTGGAGATAACCCCTCTTCCTCTACATCTAATCTCTTATAATCTTGCCATACTTGTGGCTACAATCATGCTCCTTGAGTTGTATCTCCTATGCCTTTATCTAGATCTCTCTGTGAGAGTGGAGGAAGAAGAAGAAGGAGAGCTCCTATTGAGCAGAGAGGGGAGGGGCCTCCCCTGTGAACGATCCCCCTGGTGCAGGAAACAAGACTTGTTCCCCACGATTGACATCTAAAAAGCATATTACTGGTATCTTCTTTGATGCTCGGCATATGCCTTGGCATCTTTGGATATACCAAGGCATATTCCTTAGCATATTCTTGGATGCCATAGGCATTTTCCTTATCGCATGTGTCAGTCTGAGCCATGGGCGTCCCAAGACTGGCACGATTCTTGTTGAGGTTGTATTGATTCGTTGGTGTGTCATTGTAGATATCGCGGAGACATCTGGACATGGATATGGGGGCGTTTGGATCATTATATCTTGGCCCAAACTCCCTGGAACAGCTGGAGATTCGGCCTAGCCTGGAGTTGACCCGGCCTAGGGAAAGCACGGCCTAGCTGAGTCACCGAACGGCCCAGCCGAGTCATCCCACGGCCCAGTCGAGCCAATCCGAGGAAGGACGTTGTGGTCCTGTTGAGATTCGGCCCAGCCGGACGGACTTGATGCTGCCTGGGCGAGCTTGGGGCATTGTCCCGTGGTGGGTCGGACTGTGTCCACCTCGGCCCACCCGAGTGTGTTGTGTGACGCCGAGCAGGGAGAAAACCCGCGGTGGGCCGAGCTGTGCCTGCCTCGGCCCACCCGGGGGAGTTGGACGACACGGAGTAAAGATGAAGCCCGCGGTGGGCCGAGCTGCGCCTGCCTCGGCCCACCCGGGGAGCTAGGCGACATGGGCGACTGGATTCGTCGGGGTGGAGATCTTGGCGACGCTGGCGGGAGTTCGATGAGGCGGGATTTCCTGGCGAGTTTGGCGGGGGCTCGGTGCTGATTCGACGGGAGTTCCTGGCGGGGTGAGCAGGTGGCGACGATCCCTGGTGGGCCGAGTTAAGTCAGATTTGGCCCACCCAGCCTGTTGCCCGGTGAGGGAGCTCAGAAATTGGGCCAAGCGGGGCTAATTCGGCCCGGCTAGGTTATTTCCTTTAATAATTCGGCCTCGAGCAGGGTGAGCTGGGCCGAGATTACCTCTATTCGGCCCAGGCAGGCTTTTGTTCTGTTTTATTTTAAGTTAATGACTTTATGCTGAATATTCTTTGATATTCATTCCTTATTTCTTCATATTCTTGTATAGATACAACCATTACTCCACAGTGATCACTTTATAGCCCAATTCTGGGGTACATGGGGTCGTATCCCCGACATTAGTCCCCGAGGCTATGGGGGACTTGCAAAGTCGCTCATAGTCTTCATAAGCTACTCCTAGAGGTGTTCTCCGAGGTATAATTTCTCTGTCATATTTTCCTTGGTTACACGAACCTTTTATGTAACTTTGTGACATCCGGACTTCATGGGCACTGGTCTTTTAACCCCTTAGGGTAAGTTTATGACTTCTGGCCTTCTTTGGCTCTGGTCTTATAACCCCTTTGGGTAAGTTATGACTTCTGGCCATTCTCAGCATTGGTCTTATAACCTTTGTGGGAAAGTTTTGACTTCTGGCCTTCTTTGGCTCTGGTCTTATAACCCCTTTGGGTAAGTTTTGGGTCCTGGCCTTCTTGGGCACTGCTCTTTTAACCCCTTTGGGTAAGTTTAGAGTTCTGGCCTTCTTGGGCACTGCTCTTTTAACCCTTTCGGGTAAGTTTTGAGTTCTGGCCTTCTTGGGCACTGCTCTTTTCATCCTTTTGGGTAAGTTTTGAGTCCTGGTCTTCTTGGGCACTGCTCTTTTAACCCCTTTGGGTAAGTTTTGAGTCCTGGCCATCTGTTTCCAAATCCGAGTTATTTTATTCAAAATTGACTTATGTCTTAAGTCTGAGTCATCTGACTCAAATCCGAGGTATATGACTCAAATCCGAGTCATTTGTTTACAAATCCGAGTTATTTTACTCATATTTGAATTATGTCTTAAGTCTGAGTCATCTGACTCAAATCCGAGTTATATGACTCAAATCCGAGTCATCTGATTCTAAATCCGAGTTATTTTACTCATATTTGACTTATGTATCGAATCTGAGTTATCTGGCTCAAAATCCGAGCTATATGACTCAAATCCGAGTCATCTGATTCCAAATCCGAGTTATTTTACTCATATTTGACTTATGTCTCGAATCTGAGTTATCTGGCTCAAAATCCGTGTTATATGACTCAAATCCGAGTCATCTGATTCTAAATCCGAGGTATAGGACTCAAATCCGAGTCATCTATTTGCCAAGATATAACTTGATCCGATGAGATGATGTCAATTTGCCTTTGATATGGATCCAAGATATAGACCCGAGATTAAGTTTTGGGATATGATAATAGGGCTAATCACTGAGAGATCTGATTCGAGATGTTGATATGAGATATAGATTCGAGATATGATAAGCTGGAAAATAGTCATCCGAGATACGAGATAACCTGGCAAGATAGTGAAATATCAATCCGAGTCATAACATAACCTGGCAATCTGGCGAGCTGAATCAAACTTTTAGTCCGAATCAGAGATAAGATAGTACCCCGAGTCAGAATACAAATCAGAATTATAATATACCCTGGAAAGCTGAATCAAATGTTAGTCCGAATTAGAGATAAGCTACTAAGCTGAGTTAAAGGTTAATCCGAAGCATAAATAAACTGACTCAAATTATATCCAAATCATCAATAAGATGGCTGGTGAGCTGAGTTAAAGGTTGATCCAAAGCATAAATAAACTGACTCAAATTCTATCTGAATCATCAATAAGCTTGTGAGCTGAGTTAAAGGTTAATCCAAAGTATAAATAAACTGACTCAAATTCTATCTGAATCATCAATAAGCTGGCTGGTGAGCTGAGTTAAAGGTTAATCCAAAGCATAAATAAACTGACTCAAATTCTATCCGAATCATCAATAAGCTGGCTGGTGAGCTGAGTTAAAGGTTAATCCAAAGCATAAATAAACTGACTCAAATTCTATCTGAATCATCAATAAGCTTGTGAGCTAAGTTAAAGGTTAATCCAAAGTATAAATAAACTGACTCAAATTCTATCCTAATCATCAATAAGCTGGCTGGTGAGCTGAGTTAAAGGTTAATCCAAAGCATAAATAAACTGACTCAAATTCTATCCGAATCATCAATAAGCTGGCTGGTGAGCTAAGTTAAAGGTTAATCGAAAGCATAAATAAACTGACTCAAATTCTATCTGAATCATCAATAAGCTTGTGAGCTGAGTTAAAGGTTGATCCAAAGCATAAATAAACTGACTCAAATTCTATCTGAATCATCAATAAGCTGGCTGGTGAGCTAAGTTAAAGGTTAATCCAAAGCATAAATAAACCGACTCAAATTCTATCTGAATCATCAATAAGCTTGTGAGCTGAGTTAAAGGTTGATCCAAAGCATAAATAAACTGACTCAAATTCTATCTGAATCATCAATAAGCTGGCTAAATACATATCCAAATTAACATAAGTTTTTCTCCATCTAAAGGTGATTTTATGGATACGTTGGCTAGTCCCCGGGTTGAGTTATTTTCTCCCCGGGGTGAAGGATCGAATGTTGGTGGCTGAGTTATCTAGTACTTACAGTATGCTTGGAAAAGAGTTTGAGTTATTCTTGCTGATCCTTACCTTCTTTGCTGAGTCAGACTTGGAGACCCTATGCTTACCTCTATGTTCTCTGTTCTCTTGGAGGAGCTGAAGGAGCTCTATGAAGATGCTCCCGTCCGGATGGAAACCCAACCAACGCCACTAAAAGGCCCCACGGTGGGCGCCAAATGTCGTGGTGATATCACGGCATATGCCATGGGTAGGCTAAAGTTGGGGCCGATGGACGTGGAGGAATCCGGGGAGGGATGATGTAGTGAAGACCGCACTCGTATGAACAAATAGAAATACAATGTATCTTGGATTGAGGCTCTCATGTGGAGATAACCCCTCTTCCTCTACATCTAATCTCTTATAATCTTGCCATACTTGTGGCTACAATCATGCTCCTTGAGCTGTATCTCCTATGCCTCTATCTAGATCTCTCTGTGATAGTGGAGGAAGAAGAAGAAGGAGAGCTTCTATTGAGAAGAGAGGGGAGGAGCCCTTCGGGGCCTCCCCTGTGAACGATCCCCCTGGTGCTCCTTATAAAGGGGAGCCTAGTGGACAAGACTTGTTCCCCACGATTGGCATCTAAAAAGCATATTCCTGGTATCTTCTTTGATGCTCAGCGTATGCCTTGGCATCTTTGGAGATGCCAAGGCATATTCCTTAGTATATTCTTGGATGCCATAGGCATATTCCTTATCGCATGTGTCAGTCTGAGCCATGGGCGTCCCAAGACTGGCACGATTCTTGTTGAGGTTGTCTTGATTCGTTGGTGTGTCATTGTACATATCGCGGAGACATATGGAGATGGATATGGGGGCGTTTGGATCATTATATCTCGGCCCAAACGCCCTGGAACAGCTGGAGATTCGGCCTAGCCTGGAGTCGACCCGTCCTGGGGAAAGCACGGCCCAGCCGAGTCACCGAACGGCCCAGCCGAGTCATCCCGCGGCCCAGTCGAGCCAATCCGAGGAAGCACGTTGTGGTCCTGTTGAGATTCGGCCCAGCCGGACGGACCTGATGCTGCCTGGGCGAGCTTGGGGCATAGTCCCGTGGTGGGCCGGACTGTGCCCACCTCGGCCCACCCGGGTGTGCTGTGTGACGCCGAGCAGGGACAAAACCCGCGGTGGGCCGAGCTGTGCCTGCCTCGGCCCACCCGGGGGAGTTGGGCGACACGGAGTAAAGATGAAGCCCGCGGTGGGTCGAGTTGCGCCTGCCTCGGCCCACCCGGGGGAGCTAGGCGACGCGGGCGACTGGATTCGTCAGGATGGAGATCTTGGCGACGCTGGCGGGAGTTCGACGAGGCGGGAGTTCCCGGCGAGTTTGGCGGGGGCTCGGTGCTGATTCGGCGGGAGTTCCTAGCGGGGTGAGCAGGTGGCGACGATCCCTGGTGGGCCGAGTTAAGCCAGATTCGGCCCACCCAGCCTGTTGCCCGGTGAGGGAGCTCGGAAATTGGGCTGAGCGGGGATAATTCTGTAGGGGTTCGTAGCATGGAAAACAAAAATTTTCTATCGCATACAAACAAACAAGCCAAGATCTATCTACTAGATTGTAGCAACGAGTCGATGGTATAACTTACCCTCGAAGATTCCAAAGCGTTTAACGAGAGCAGATTCTCGTGGGTGATGTAGTCGTACTCTTTCCGATCTCAAGATCGCGTAGACGATCCTTCCGGCGCCACGTTCCGGCAGCGCTCCCGCAGTCGGTCACACGTTCGGTACTCGACGAAGACCTTCCTCTCCCTTGTTCCAGCAGGCAGCGGAGGTTGTAGCACTCTCCTCGCGATTCCGGCAGCACAACGGCGTGGTACCGGAAGTAGAGGGGAAATCCCACAGGGCTTCGCCTTAAGCCGGTGCGAGTATGGTGGAGCTTATGAGAGAGGCTATTAGTGGTCTAGTAATTAGACACACCAATTAGAAGGCTCTAAACCAATTAGAAGGCTCTAAACCAATTAGAAGGCTCTAAACCAATTAGAAGGCTCTAAACCAATTAGAAGGCTCTAAACCGCTGGCTAAAGCAATTAGAAGCTCTAAACCAAAACGGCTCTAAACCGGAGATTTAGAGGTGGAAACTTGTGTGTCTAGGAGGGGAGCCCTGCCCCTCCTTTTATAGGTGGGGAGGCGCGGCCAGGGGAGGGGAGTCCCTCCCCAAGTTGGCCTTGGGTGGCGCGCCGGCTTGGGGAGGAGACTCCTCCCTCAAGTCGGTTCCCAACTCCTCTTTCTTGTTTCCCACAGTTTCTTGTTTTAGCCGTTTGACTTTCAAACTGGACATTTGACTTTTCTGTTTTAGGATTCAATTTAATCCTTTATTTGGGACAGCAAGAACACTTAGTACATGATGCAATCATTCCAATATGTAATGACACATTCATGTACCCCTCCCCCCCGGAGTGCCGGACAATCCGGAACCTTCTAGAACATTCCCGATGAAAACACCGGAATCATTCCGCAACTCCGAAATGGGACTTTCCTTATATGAATCTTATTCTCCGGACCATTCCGGATCACCTCGTGATATCCCGGATCCCATCCGAGACTCCGAACAACATTCGGTCTCTTTCTCATAATACCATAACTACTCAAAACAACGTCGAATCCTTAAGTGTGTCTCCCTACGGTTCGTGAATTATGCGGACATGATCGAGACACTTCTCCGAACAATAACCAATAGAGGAATCTGGAAATTCATATGGCTCCCACATATTTCTACGATTACTTTGCGATCGAATGAACCACTTACATACGATACCAATTTCCCTTTGTCTCACGATATGTTACTAGGTTATGATCGTCGGTATCTCCGCATACCTAGTTCAACCTCGTTACTGATAAGTACTCTTTTCTCGTTCCCGTGATATGTGATCCCTTGTGACCAAGTCACATGCTTGCAAGCTAATTGGATGACATTCCACCGAGAGGGCCCAGAGTATATCTATCCGTCATGTGGATGGACAAATCCCAATCTTGATCCATGTGTCTCAACCAATACTTTCCAAACACTCAATGCCACCTTTATAACCACCCAGTTACGGTGTGGTGTTTGATGTCATCAAAGCATCCATCCGGTAAAGGTGATATGCATTATCTCATGGTCGAAGGAATTAGGTTACTATGTATCAGAAAGCATATAGCAATTGAACTATTGAAAATGACTTGATCTTTATGCTACGCTTATCAATAGGAGTATGTCCATCATATCATTCTCCTAACGATATGATCTTGTTGTTGATAACATCTCAATGTTCATGATAGGGAAACCACAATCATTAATCAACCAACAAGCTAGTGAAGTATAGAGGCTATACTAGGGACTTCAAATTAAGTTTACAAATCACACAAGTATTAATGGTTTCCTTGTTAATACTATTATAGCATGAATGTAAACATTTATCATAAACACAAAGATATAATAATAACTATATTTATTATTGCCTCTAGGGCATATCTCCAACAGTCTCCCACTTGCACTAGAGTCATCTAATCTAGATTACATGGTAATATACCGAACACCCATGGCATTTTGGTGTTGGTCATGTTTTGCCCTCGGGAGAGGTTTAGTCAACGGATCCGCCACATTCAGATCTGTGTGTACTTTGCAAATCTTTATATCCCCATCCTGGATATGTTCTCGAATAGCGTGAAAACGCAGTTTGATATGCTTCAGCTTCTTGTGTGACCTTGGTTCTTGCGCATTGGCTATAGCGCCCATGTTATCACAGTAGATAGACATTGGGTCCAGCGCACTTGGAACCACACCCAGCTCTGTAATGAACTCTTTCATCCATATCGCTTCTTGTGAAGCCTCCGAAGCAGCCATGTATTCCGATTCAGTTGAAGATCTCGCCACAACGCTTTGCTTTGCACTCCTCCAGCTAACTGCTGCACCATTCAAAATAAATACGTATCCGGATTGTGATTTAGAATCATCTGGATCGGTGTTCCAACTAGCATCGGTGTAACCATTAACAACGAGCTGTTCATCACCTCCATAAGAAAGAACCATATCCTTAGTTCTTCTCAAGTACTTAAGGATGTTTTTGACCGCTGTCCAATGATCCACTCCTGGATCACTTTGATATCTGCTAGTTAAACTAACAGCATATGCGATGTCGGGTCTAGTACATAGCATGGCATACATTAGAGATCCTATGGCTGAGGCATAGGGAGTCTTACTCATCCTTTCTCTATCTTCTGCCGATGTCGGACTTTGAGTTTTACTCAAGGTCGTATTGGGCAACATGGGCAAGAACCCTTTCTTGCTTTCTTCCATTCCAAACCTCTTTAGAACTTTGTCCAAATATGTACTCTGTGACAATGATATTTGGCGTTTCGATCTATCTCTATAAATCTTTATGCCTAATATGTAAGCTGCTTCGCCAAGATCCTTCATTGAAAAACTATTATTCAAATATTCCTTGACACTATTAAGAAGGTCTACATCATTCCCAATCAACAATATGTCATCCACATACAGTATTAAGAATGCTACAGAGCTCCCACTCACTTTCTTGTAAATACAAGCTTCTCCATAAGTTTGTATAAAACCAAAACTTTTGATTACCTTATCAAAACGTTGATTCCAACTTCGGGATGCTTGCTTCAATCCATAGATGGACCGTTGAAGTTTGCATACCTTGTTAGCATCTTTAGGATCGACAAAACCTTTGGGTTGCATCATATACAACTCTTCATCAATGTCTCCATTGAGGAATGCTGTTTTGACATCCATCTGCCATATCTCATAATCATAATATGCAGCGATTGCTAACATAATCCTCACAGACTTTAGCTTCGCTACCGGTGAGAAAGTCTCATCGTAGTCAACTCCTTGAATTTGTCGAAACCCTTTTGCGACAAGTCGAGCTTTATAGACAGTAACATTACCATCAGCATCTGTTTTCTTCTTGAAAATCCATTTGTTCTCGACAGCCTTCCGGCCATCCGGTAAGTCCACCAAAGTCCATACTTGGTTTTCGTACATGGATCCAATCTCGGATTTCATGGCTTCTTGCCATTTATTGGAATCTGGGCTCATCATTGCTTCCTCATATGTCTCGGGGTCATCGGTGTTGTCCACCACCATGACATTCATAACGGAATCATACCAATCTGGAGTGGTACGAGTTCTCGTTGACCTCCGAGGCTCTGTAGCAACTTCAACCGAAGTTTCATGATCACCATCATTAGCTTCCTCTCTTATTGGTGCAGGCACCACAGGAACTTCTTCCGGTGCTGCGCTACTCGCAATTTCGAGAGAAGGTTCGACAACCTCATCGAGTTCTACTTTCCTTCCAGTCACTTCTTTCGAGAGAAATTCCTTCTCTAGAAAGGATCCATTCTTGGCAACGAATGTTTTGCCTTCGGATCTATGATAGAAGGTATACCCAATAGTTTCCTTCGGGTATCCTATGAAGACGCATTTTTCCCCTTTGGGTTCAAGCTTGTCCGGCTGTAACTTCTTTACATAGGCTTCGCATCCCCAAACTTTAAGGAACAACAATTTAGGTTTCTTCCCAAACCATAATTCATACGGTGTCGTTTCAACGGATTTAGACGGTGCCCTATTTAAAGTGAATGCGGCTGTTTCTAATGCATAACCCCAAAATGATAGCGGCAAATCTGTAAGTGACATCATAGAACGAACCATATCTAAGAGAGTTCGATTACGACGTTCGGACACACCATTACGCTGTGGTGTTCCCGGCGGTGTCAATTGTGAAAGTATTCCGCATTTCTTCAAATGCTCGCCAAACTCGTAACTTAGATATTCACCTCCACGATCAGAACATAGAAATTTAATCTTCTTGTTACGTTGATTCTCTACCTCACTTTGAAACTCCTTAAACTTCTCGAAAGTTTCGGACTTATGTTTCATGAAATAGATATACCCATATCTACTCAAGTCATCCGTGAAGGTAAGAACATAACGATAACCACCGCGCGATGCTACACTCATTGGACCACACACATCGGTATGTATGATTTCCAATAAGTCCATAGCTCGCTCCATCACCAGAAAATGGAGTCTTAGTCATTTTACCCATCAGACATGCTTCGCATCTTTCAAGTGATTCAAAATCAAGTGATTCAAGAAGTCCATCGGAATGGAGTTTCTTCATACGTTTCACTCCGATGTGACCAAGACGACAGTGCCACATATAGGTCGAATTATCGCTTGATTTCAAACGTTTAGCCTCAATGTTGTTGATATTTGTATTTCCACTATCAAGATTCAATAAGAATAGACCATCTATCAAAGGTGCATGTGCATAAAACATATTACTCATATAAATAGAACAACCATTATTCTCGGATTTAAACAAGTAACCGTCTCGCAATAAACAAGATCCTGATATAATGTTCATGCTCAACGCAGGCACCAAATAACAATTATTTAAGTATAAAACTAATCCCGATGGTAGATGAAGGGGTAGCGTGCCGACCGCGATCACATCAACCTTTGATCCGTTTCCCACGCGCATCATCACCTCGTTCTTCGCTAGCTTCCGTTTATTCTGCAGCACCTGTTTCGAGTTACAAATATGAGCAACCGAACCAGTATCAAATACCCAGGCACTACTACGAGTACTAGTGAGATACACATCAATAACATGTATATCAGATATACATTTCTTCTTGATGTTGCCGTTCTTCAAATCCGCCAAGTACTTTGGGCAATTCCGCTTCGAGTGACCTACTCCCTTGCAGTAAAAGCACTCAGTATCAGGCTTAGGTCCAGCCCTGGTCTTCTTCGTCGGCGTGGTAGCTTTCTTACCACCCTTCTTGAAGTGTCCCTTTTGCTTAGACTTGCCTTTCTTGAATTTGGTGGTCTTATTGACCAACAACACTTGGTGCTCTTTCTTGATCTCCACTTCTGCAGATTTTAACATGGCAAAGAGTTCTGGCAACGTCTTGTTCATGTTCTGGATGTTGTAGTTCATCACAAAGTTCTTGTAACTTGGTGGTAGTGATTGGAGGACACGGTAAATCCCCAAAGCATTAGGAATCACAATACCCAAGCTTTGAAGTTTGTTTGCGTGCCCAGACATCTTAAGCACATGCTCACTGACGGAGCTGCCCTCTTCCATCTTGCAGTTAAAGAACTTTTCAGAAGCTTCATAACTTTCAATTGCCGCATGAGTCTCAAAAATCAATTTGAGATCCTCGACAATATCATATGGGTCTGAATCCTCAAACCTTTTCTGAAGCTCCGATTCCAAACCATACAAGATAGCACACTGAACTATGGAGTACTGATTCTTCCGAGCGAGGTAAACATTCTTTACTTCATCGGGAGCATCAGCTACAGGTGGGTCACCCAGCGGTGCATCCAGCACATAGGTCAAATTACCAGCTGTGAGGACAATCCTCAAATTGCGGAACCAATCCGCGAAGTTGCTTCCATTGTTTTTCAACTTTTCTTTCTCTAGGAACGCATTAAAATTGATGGCAGGGGCTGCCATTGATCTACAACATATTTGCAATAGTTTAGACTAAGTTTATGACAAATTGAGTTCAAATTAATTAATGAAATTAAACTAGGTGAACTCCCACTCAAAACAATATCCCTCGCATTGTTTTAGTGATCACACGAACCAAATCCACCATATCAACACCGATCATCACGAGAGTTGACATAGTTTCAATGGCGAACAATCGACATGTTCATCACATCTACTATATGATTCATGCTTTACCTTTCGGTGATCCGTGTTCCGAGACCATGTCTGTACATGCTAGGCTCGTCAAGATCAAACCTTAGTTTCTGCATGAGCAAACCTGGCTTGTTCACGTTGTATACACTTGCAGAATCTAACACACCCGATCATCACGTGGTGCTTCGAAACAACAAGCTTTAGCAACGGTGCTAACTAAGGGTGAACACTTTATGATTTGAAATTGATGTGCATGAGGGATCATCTTATAATGCTACCGTCGTCTACTAAGCAAAACAAGATGCATAAAGGATTAACATCACATGCAATTCAATATATATGTGATATGATATGGCCTTTCTTCTTTGTGCTTCTGATCTCCATCTTCAAGCACGAACATGATCTCCATCATCACCGGCATTGCATCAAGGTCAATGACGCTTCACCATGGTTGTCGTCCACCGGCTTCAACTATTACAACTACTTTGAATAGACACGCGGGTCTTAACATAAATTAAAGACAACCATATGGCTCCTGCCGGTTGCCGACTTACAATAAGGAACATTGCATACATCAAATATAATCACAATCATGGCCATATCACATCACTGCACACCCCTGCAAAACAAAGTTAGACGCCTCTACTTTCTTTGCATATTTTACGTGGTTTGGGGCTTTCAATAAGTGTCGTTCTAACTTACGAACAAGAACCACAACATTGATACTAGCATTGTTGATCAGCCGTTGTAAATTGGATCTTAACTATGCTAGGAGAAACAGGCACCCGCAAAGCCACTTATGCAATACAAGTTGCATGTCAAGCGTGGAGCAAGTCTCATGAACGATGTCATGTAAGGTTAGCCCGTACCGCTTCATCCCAACATACCGCAAGATGCAAAGTACACAAGAAGTAATCGACAATAAAAGCATCAACGCCCACAATGACCATTGTGTTCTACTCGTGCAACAGATCTACATATAGACACGGCTCTGATACCACTGTAGGGGTTCGTAGCATGGAAAACAAAAATTTTCTATCGCATACAAACAAACAAGCCAAGATCTATCTACTAGATTGTAGCAACGAGTCGATGGTATAACTTACCCTCGAAGATTCCAAAGCGTTTAACGAGAGCAGATTCTCGTGGGTGATGTAGTCGTACTCTTTCCGATCTCAAGATCGCGTAGACGATCCTTCCGGCGCCACGTTCCGGCAGCGCTCCCGCAGTCGGTCACACGTTCGGTACTCGACGAAGACCTTCCTCTCCCTTGTTCCAGCAGGCAGCGGAGGTTGTAGCACTCTCCTCGCGATTCCGGCAGCACAACGGCGTGGTACCGGAAGTAGAGGGGAAATCCCGCAGGGCTTCGCCTTAAGCCGGTGCGAGTATGGTGGAGCTTATGAGAGAGGCTATTAGTGGTCTAGTAATTAGACACACCAATTAGAAGGCTCTAAACCAATTAGAAGGCTCTAAACCGCTGGCTAAAGCAATTAGAAGCTCTAAACCAAAACGGCTCTAAACCGGAGATTTAGAGGTGGAAACTTGTGTGTCTAGGAGGGGAGCCCTGCCCCTCCTTTTATAGGTGGGGAGGCGCGGCCAGGGGAGGGGAGTCCCTCCCCAAGTCGGCCTTGGGTGGCGCGCCGGCTTGGGGAGGAGACTCCTCCCTCAAGTCAGTTCCCAACTCCTCTTTCTTGTTTCCCACAGTTTCTTGTTTTAGCCGTTTGACTTTCAAACTGGACATTTGACTTTTCTGTTTTAGGATTCAATTTAATCCTTTATTTGGGACATCAAGAACACTTAGTACATGATGCAATCATTCCAATATGTAATGACACATTCATGTACCCCTCCCCCCCGGAGTGCCGGACAATCCGGAACCTTCTAGAACATTCCCGATGAAAACACCGGAATCATTCCGCAACTCCGAAATGGGACTTTCCTTATATGAATCTTATTCTCCAGACCATTCCGGATCACCTCGTGATATCCCGGATCCCATCCGAGACTCCGAACAACATTCGGTCTCTTTCTCATAATACCATAACTACTCAAAACAACGTCGAATCCTTAAGTGTGTCTCCCTACGGTTCGTGAATTATGCGGACATGATCGAGACACTTCTCCGAACAATAACCAATAGAGGAATCTGGAAATTCATATGGCTCCCACATATTTCTACGATTACTTTGCGATCGAATGAACCACTTACATACGATACCAATTTCCCTTTGTCTCACGATATGTTACTAGGTTATGATCGTCGGTATCTCCGCATACCTAGTTCAACCTTGTTACTGATAAGTACTCTTTTCTCGTTCCCGTGATATGTGATCCCTTGTGACCAAGTCACATGCTTGCAAGCTAATTGGATGACATTCCACCGAGAGGGCCCAGAGTATATCTATCCGTCATGTGGATGGACAAATCCCAATCTTGATCCATGTGTCTCAACCAATACTTTCCAAACACTCAATGCCACCTTTATAACCACCCAGTTACGGTGTGGTGTTTGATGTCATCAAAGCATCCATCCGGTAAAGGTGATATGCATGATCTCATGGTCGAAGGAATTAGGTTACTATGTATCAGAAAGCATATAGCAATTGAACTATTGAAAATGACTTGATCTTTATGCTACGCTTATCAATAGGAGTATGTCCATCATATCATTCTCCTAACGATATGATCTTGTTGTTGATAACATCTCAATGTTCATGATAGGGAAACCACAATCATTAATCAACCAACAAGCTAGTGAAGTATAGAGGCTATACTAGGGACTTCAAATTAAGTTTACAAATCACACAAGTATTAATGGTTTCCTTGTTAATACTATTATAGCATGAATGTAAACATTTATCATAAACACAAAGATATAATAATAACTATATTTATTATTGCCTCTAGGGCATATCTCCAACAAATTCGGCCCAGCTAGGTTATTTCCTTTAATAATTCGGCCTCGAGCAGGGTGAGCTGGGCCGAGATTACCTCCATTCGGCCTAGGAAGGCTTTTGTTCTGTTTTCTTTTAAGTTAATGACTTTATGCTGAACATTCTTTGATATTCATTCCTTATTTCTTCATATTCTTTTATAGATACAACCATTACTCCACAGGGATCACTTTATAGCCCAACTATGGGGTACCTAGGGTCGTATCCCCGACACAACAGAATATTGTAATTTCACTTATCTCGGATATTCCGGTTTGCCTTATACATGGGATAACCGACAGGAGGGTGACAACAATGTAAAGGTAAGACTGGACAGGGCCCTTGCGGATGAAAAGTTCTTGGATCGATTTGGGACAAGCTCGGTCACTCATATTCAGACCATTGAATCTGACCACTGTGCATTATTAATCAAAATCTGGGATGGTACTTCTTCTGGAGCTGGAGGTGGAGGAGGACAATACCAATTCAAGTATGAAAATATGTGGCATCGAGATCCTTCATATTTTCAGCTAGTTAAATCTTGTGGAGTGCTATAAGTCAGGCATACTACCACAACAAAGAGTTCATGCAAGCAACAAAGTAAAAGAACACGTCTCACACTTGGAGAGCTATTCTGGAAGGAAGACAAGCTCTCAAGCTGGGCATGATCAAGAGAATTGGAAATGGTACATCTACAGATATGTGGAAGGATAATTGGATACCTGGGGTTCCAGGATTTAAACCATTAGGTAAAGGCCGAAATGCTACAGCAAGGATGGTCTCTGACTTGATGATAAATAATAGCTGGAACCATAAAGCTCTCAAGCAAAATCTGCTGCCCCTTGATGCTGATGCAGTTGCTCGAATCCCATTGGGGAAACTTGAGGATGATCAATGGGCATAGGCACTAGAGAATAGTGGTCTATATACTGTCAGGTCAGCCTATATTATGTTATCTCGAGAGGCACAAAACAAGAAAGACAAGACTGAATCATCCAATGCAATCCTAGGTGATCCATGGAAATTACATGTTCCACCAAAAATTTGATCTTTTTGGTGGCGTGTAGTTCATGATTTTGTGCCAGTCCAACATAATTTGCGAAAACGTCATGTTGAAAAGTTGAGTCAATGCATCGACTGTGGAGCTGAGAAGGAAACAACTTACCATGCTCTATTGGAGCGCCCGATCGATGCTTCTGGGAGGAAATGAAATCTTTGACATGTATAAAACTCCCCCCCTCTACATCCAGTAACATGGGCTAGAGATATTCTTGATGCTTCCATATGCTCTTCTGATCATATTGGTATAATATTATGCGGAATGTGGGCTGTTTGGTGTGAGAGAAATAATCGACGCCATGGTGAGAAGACTAGAACTTGGAGAGATACCTGCAAATGGGCAGTTGAAACTGCTCTTGATCTGGCACAAGAAGTCAAACCAAAGACAGAACTAAATACGAGTACACATATTACTACAACTACAGGATGGACAAAGCCAGAAGCTGGTGTACTCAAGTTGAACTGTGATGGTGCTTTTAATGGGAAGGAACATACAATATCAACGGGCTGCATTATTAGAGATTCATACGGAAGAGTCCTTGGAGCGAGAGCTCGGTGGTACGAAGCACTGGCAAATGCTCTTCATGCAGAGGCTTTAGCTGTGAGAGACGGTACTGCCTTTTCTGTTGGCTGGAGTAATTGCAATTTAAGAGTGGATACAGACTCTCAAATGATAGTAAACATGTGGAGAAATGGGAAGAATCACGGGGCAGAGATTACACCGATTCTTCGCCAGATCGAGGAGATTAGTAAAATGTTAAGCTTTTTTGAGATCTCCTATATATCTAAGAATGCTAATTCAGCAGCGCATTACTGTTCCAAGAAAGCTTCATCATGTAAAATATGAGGTATATGGATTGGCTGAGAGCCAACGTCTGTAGTGCCGGTGATGCACACTGAATATAATCTTACATGAATTTAATAATGCCTTTATTTTCTCAAAAAAAACTAGATACATATGAATCTATACCTAATAATAAATGACGGATTGTTTCTTGCTGTTTTAAACCTTTTTACCCTCCTACAAAACACAAAATTACTCATGGCGTCACAGCGGCATTAAGGTTCGCCTCCTCCTCTTCTCTCTCCCCATCGGCCACCAACTCCTCTCCCACGCATTTTTTTTTGTCTATTTTCGCCGGCAGACGAATTCCTCGAACTATGAGGAAGGACCACGACACGATTGGGGTCGACCATGGTGGAAGACCTTGGCCGCAGCGGATCCTCGCCTCCTCTATTCTCTCTTCCATCGACCCCAACACCATCCTACTCTCCCGTGTTCTTTCTCGTGTTTTTTCGCCCGTGCCCGGTTGCCTAGGAGGAAGGGGATGGGCAGCCTGGCCTCAAATGTAGGAGGAGGAGGTGGAGGTGAACTGGAGGAGGAAGGTCGGCAGACTGGCGGGCGCACATGCGGGAGAGGTATGTCCGGGGCTAGGGTTTGTGTGCTGGGTCTGTTCCTCCAAGCCGATATATATATCCCCTTGGCCTGAAGCGCTAGGTGCCGGTGGTGCCTGGCTGACCGGGTGGCAAGCGGCAGCTCTGTTGGGCGCGGCATGGCAACCTCGTACTTCGACCTCGGACGTGGGATGCGCGCACTGGCGCAACCCTGGTTCACCCGCCTCGTCCATGCTGAGACGTCGTCCATCCTCATATTGCAGGTACGTCCTGGCTTAGCCGTCAGAATAGCGTCCTCCAGCCCCTGCCTTGTCCAGACACGTGGCCAACTAGGCCGTCTGTTTGACCGTCAGTGCAGGTTCCTCCACCACTAATGGCCGTTACCGAACCAAATGGGCCCCACCTAGTCTAGGCCAACAACGAGTTAACGCCGAAGATTTGGCACGTACTATGCCGACGGTCACCTCCCATGCGCCAACGCGGTAATACACCGACAACACTACGCCGACGCCGATGGCTTATTGGCCTATGCCGACGGGTTCGGGCCGTCGGCGTAGTGACCGTTCCGTGTAGTGCTTGGAAACTAAGTATAAGTCGGTTAGTTTTTGTTTGGGATGTCCGTATATAGATATTGAAAAAAGAAATACAAAAAAGAAGGGCACACCCTTGGCAATCAGATTTTTTCCAGCGTCTAATTTAGTGTGGTCGATCCGTGGGAATTCCAACAAATTGCACGGCCAATAAAAAGCAATCACTTTTGATGAACCAACGGAGCACAAATCATGTCCATTAAGCCAATACAGTTCCAATAAAACAGAGTTGTAGCATAAGATCAATACTAATAACTTCATGGTCACAGACCAGCATGGTAGTAGCAGGAGTCTTCGATTGATCATAGTACATTGATAGTAGGGCATGAGCTAATCCTTTTCATCACGGACGTCTTCCTAGCTAGTTACTTCCCGGATGCAGCAGCTAGCAGGGGGCCGGGGCGGATACCAGGGGTGTGAGGTAGAGTGCGGGTTGAATTTTATAATTCGCATGGGTCTTTATTTTCGGAGGGAGAAACATAAGACTCCGACTTAATACTCCCACGGTCCCAAAATTAAGTGACACAAATTTTTCCAAATACATATATAACAGGAACACAAAATTCTTTGTATTGTGAGCTCTCAACATTGACAAAAGTACTCCCTGCATTCGATAATGTAAGACTTTGTAGCTTAATTTAAGTGTGGTCTCAGGCTGCAACCCAGCCATGGTGGCGTCGACGGCTCGAGTTTGGTTGCGTTCGGTGGAGAACCACAACATCTATATATTAGGATATACTTCTACTAGCGTAGGCAGCCCAAACCCTAGGCGGTATCGGTTTCGGAGCCGTGTCCGTGTGGCACACGAACTCCGACTTCTCTTGGGGTCGATCTAGCCTTCCAAGGGCTGCCGAAGAGCGCTGGACGCGTGAGAGGTATGGCGATTGTTAGATATATTTGTAACACATTATGTAACACTAGCTGAGTGCCCGTGTGTTGCTACGGAAACCTCGCTGGACAACATTTTGAAAGCATTACGATGCCTTTGAAACATAACAAATCTCGGCGTTAAGTGGTGGGGTAGAATATATCCGTCGATTCATACATTGACATTGACAGAGATATACTGGTAGTAATGAGCTAAGCTACTGGGGGCACATCGATCCGGCCGAGCTATGTCTGAGGTGTAGCAGGCAGAGATTGGAGGTGGCATCGAGGAATCCCATCGTCCGGCTAGGGTTACGGGTGTCAAAGCAAATCCCGTCGAACATAAGACACAATATAAATGCTAAAAACCACATCAGGGGCGTGAGGTAGAGTGCAAGGTTGAATTTCATAATTCGCATGGGTCGTTATTTTTGGAGGGAGAAACATGAGACTCCGTTTTAATACTCCCACGGTCCCAAAATTAAGCGACGCGGTTTTTTCTAAGTACATATATAACAGGAACACAAAATTCTTTGTATCGTGAGCTCTCAAAAGTGACAAAACTGGTACTCCCTCCGTTTCGATAATGTAAGACTTTTTAGTAAGATGTTTTAATTTGTTAAAAAGGTTTATATTGTGGAACAGATGTAGTACTAAATAAGTTAACATGAAAAAACGGAACTCGAGAGAGACTAAAATCTCCACTCATTTGTATCTATTCTCAGAATCTGCATTCATGCTTCTCATTTTTTTTAATAATTTTTTGTAACTGAACAGTCGGAAACAGAAGATGCGTTCGCGCAAGAGTGAAAGATAGGAAGCAATACGATGTAGTATCCACCAAGATAGAGTGGAAGTCAGATTCCATGGCCAATACTGTAAGAAGCAAGGAAAAAGGATAATACAGTACTTGGTAATATATATTACTTAAGAGAAAATCATATCTTTGATGCACCAACGAAGCACATATATATCTAACACCATATGCATTAAGCATACAGAGAGTATTTAGCATAATGATACTAGTAACTTGATGCATGGTCGCAAGCCCAGCAGCATCCTTGGATCGACAGTAGTAACTCCACGGTGGCAGACAATCAGGGAAGTGGAGGCAGGTCGGTTGGATTGGGCGGATACCTCTTGGAGGTGAGAGGTAGCGCAATGTAGGCGTAGCCCTTGTGGAGGTACTGCTGGATGATGTCGTTCTGGATGTCCAGCAAGCGCTGCGAGTTCCTGGACGAGCTCGCAAGCATCTCGAGCAACGCCTCGTCCTTGATCCCCTTGCGTCGGAGGGCCTCGGTGCTGCAGTCGCGGACGGGCTTGGTACGAGGCGGCGACTTCAAGATGGCGCGGATGTACCCCTGCTCCACCAGCTCCATCACCTTGCCGTCCTCGGACACCGCGAGCTCGGGGAGGTCCAAGGGCGCCGCCGCCGCCGCTTTGTCGTCCGCTCCGGTCCAGGGATCCTCGATCTCCGGCACAGGCTCGGCGAATTCACGATCCAGGTACGTGAAGTCCAACACCATGCCAGGGACGATGCGAGGATTCGGCGAAGCGAGCAGCTCCTTGACGTCCACGACGTGGCTCTCCTCCGGCAACCCAGGCATGGTCCACCGCCTCCTTCTCTTCCCTTCTACTAATCAGGATCTAGATGTTAGCTAGGACGGTGGTGGTGGCGGTGGCGGTGGCGGCGGCGGCGGCGGCGGCGGCGGCGGCGGCGGCAGGTTGAGTTTGGTCGGGCTCTCGGTGGAGAACCACGTACGTCTATATATAGCCTAGCGAACCCCCGACACTAGTCGGTATCGGACCCGTTTGGCCAACAAACTCTGGCTTCTGCTCCTCCTCTTTCTTTTTTTTTCTTTTTTTGAGTGGATCCTCTTTCTTTTTTTAGTAGAGTAGTATTCATCATGGCCTCGACTCGCGTACCTGTCTGGACTCTGCCAGCCTGCGTGCATGGTGGGCCACGGAACAAGCTCTGGATCAGACATTTCAATCACGGAGTAGTTTTAAGTATTACATCCGGTCTCTTCATAACTAGTATGCACACAGTCGCTAAAATCTAACAATTCAAACATAAAAGAATAAAAAACATAGACGAATTACATATCATAATGAGAAATTGTAAAACGCCTAAGGAGCTGAAGGTAGGTCAATCCGCAGATTATGTTGCCAGCCATATCGGGTGAACAAATCCCGTGCCGTGTCCTCCAGCCGCGTACACACCTCCGTGAAAAGCTCGCGGTGACTCACGGAGTAGTTAAATTATACTACTGTCAAAAACAAAACTACCCTAAAAAGTTCAATTTTAATTCTAAGGAAAAACCAATTCTTGTGCTAAAAATGTGAATTATACCAAAAGTGCTACACTTCTTTGAAGACAAGTTCAAAGAAGAGATTTCCCCATGGAGTTTGGGGGAGCAATTTCCAAATCTTCATCTTCATCAAGCAAGAGCATCCAAGAAAGGTGTTCCTGTAGGGTTCGCATCATAGAAAACAAAAAATTTCCTACGATGAAAACAACTATGTACCAAGATCTTCCAAGCTCAGATTGCCATCGTCTGGAACTTCTTCTCGTCCGTGATCCCTGTTCCTCGGAGGGCCTCAATGTGGTAGTCCGAGAGTAGCATGAAAAGAGGCAGCAACTTCATGAGCACGCTGACGAACTCCTGACTCATCAGCTTCATCATCTTCCCAATATAAATTGTTGCGTGTGTGGGTGGGTGGGGTCCTTGCCCGTCGCCAGTGCCGCCAACATGTCCCCCGCTCCCTTGTTCTTCTCGCATCGATTGGGTGGCATTTGGTTCGATCAAATTTGATTAATTGTTGGTGGAGGGACAAGAAGAAACAGATAGAGGGAATTATTTCATAGCTAGGCTAGCAAAAAAAGTTCACACCCTATTAGGACTCCGACTCTCGCACAACACAACGAATGAGTTGTGATCAAAACTTAAGAAAAACCGAAGTTTTAAAAAACAATTAGGTTATGGATTGACTAATTCTCATTCTGGAATTAGCTCAATTTTCGGTAACTTGCAACATACTTGCAACCGCCACACAACATGAATTGCCACACAAATATAACAGTTTGGATATTTTTTCTTCTCACTTTCAACGCACTAGCAACTGAAAAAAACCCTAGTTTTTGCAACTAACATGATACACAAATTAGAGTACAAATCCAACAGCTGTGTGGGGTGATCGTGCTCTAAGCTAATTCGAAATTAGTAAAACCGATAAGGTTATGTATATATTGGATTGCCAGCTTGACTGAAAGGTGGGGCCCTGGATATCCAAGGAGGAATTTGACACCTGTCCCCGGTTCTTAGCGGGTACCCAGACCATGCGGAAACTGCCATCTTGACCCATAGGCATGTCATCTTATCGAAGAGCCGTGACAGGCTGTTTATGAAGGCGAGCGAGCTTGAATCGTGCTCTATAATGTCTCTAACCTTGTGCTCGTCATCATCTTCCCTAATGCTGGCCAACAAGATCAACTATGTAAACGGGGAAAGCCACCACTACGATAAGGAAAAATAGTAGTACTCCCTCCGATTCATATTAGTTGACTTTAATTTGGATGTATCTATCACAAAAACTTGTCTAGATACATTCAAATTGGAGTCAACTAATATGGGTCGGAGAGAGTATGCTTTTTTTCACAAAAATAATAATGCCACATGTTATGCTCTCTGAAAGTTTTTGGCCAAATTTGCACTACTAGATCACAAGGTTTTGGACCAACCGACTAAATTTGCAGCTTGATATAAGAGTTTGGACATGCTAGACAACACTCTGTATGCATCTTTTGTGTATGCACGGTATTTTTTATCTCTTTGTAAAATTTCTACTTAACCTCTATGAGAGCAGCCCAGAATGCGGCCTGTTAACAGGCGAGACACCAGGATCAGAATCCTGCTGTATCGATAGTTACGGCTCCAGATCTCAGGCACCCGGCACAAAACATGTTGCCGACGCTACTTAGTCATTTTCCCCTTGTGCCACGAAGATCGAAGGGGGCCGAAAGGGATAATTAGAGCTCCAATTAAGCTCCCAAGCATTGCGTAGCTGACTGATTCCCTTTCTATGTTATTATGTTAATTTATGCGTTGTGGGTGCTATGATAGGAAGCAATATGTAGTATCCACCAACATATAAGCACGTTAGATTCCACAGCCCATAAATAGAAAGGAAAATGGATTTATTTAATAAAATAAAGAAAAATAGATGGATTTTTCATAAAATATATAGCGACACCACATGCACTTTCTGATGATTTTGGCTGAATTTGCACTAGATTATCGCAAGTTTCAGGACCAATTGACCAAATTTGGAAATTGTTATACGAGTTTGCACTTGCTAGCTAACTTTGTGTATGCATGCATGGTGCTAATTAGCTCTTTGTAAAATTTCTATACTTAATCTAAATGATAAGCAACAAGATGGAATAGTATCTAACAAGTAAGCAAGTAAGATTCCACGGCTAATAAATAGCAAGAAAAAGGGAAATGATATAACTCCCCCGGGGGATTGCATCCCCCGCCTCCAACAGTTGACACGCGTCCAGACTTCCGCGTGGGTCACCAACTACCTCGTGCCTTATCCTCTCCAGCGCGTCTTCTACCTGCTTTTTCCCCCATGGACGCCATGAATCCCGCAGGCCCTCACCACAAACCATTGCCCCCCCCCCCCCCGCCGCCGTCCCCCGGCGTCGTCGCCGCCGCTGTTCATGACCTCCCCGGACTTCACCTCACCACCGCCCCTAGTCCCCATCTCCGGCGCCGGCCTCCCACATCTCCACATGTTCCTCCGCGTCGCCGCCGCTGTTGATGAGATCCCCGGACATCACCCTCACCGCCGCCCCTGGTCCCCATCTCCGCCGCCGGCCACCCCATCTCCCATGTGCTCCGCCATGCGCCCGCGTCGGTGGTGGTGCCGCCTCAAGCATGTGCTGCCCCATGGCCACAGTGGTACTGCCGCGGGCAGGTGCTGCCTGCATCAATGGTGGTGACACCCAGCTCCGTCTCCGCCACCAGTGCACCGCGCCGCCGCTCACTGTTTTTTTCCTAGGGCCGCTGCTACCAACCGTGGCAAACTCTGCTACCTACAGTGCCAAGAGTTGCTCTCTTCGGCCTCCTGTGTTGCTACTACATTTGTGTTTGTCTTTGCTACGAGCGTTGCTACTTTAACATATTATTTTTGCTATATACTCATATTTTTTTGCTACTTTGGCATATTTTTTTGCTACAACCAATTTTTTATGGTTTTGCTACATGGTCTCCGACGATGTATTCGGCGATGTCCCCTTTGCTACATTAAAAAAAATATTTTGCTACATCTGTTTTATGATTTTGCTACAATAGCGTTGAGTTTTTGCTACACGATCTCTGGTGATGTCATTCTGCTACATTAGCACAACTTTTTTGCTACCATCGTTTTGCATTTTTGCTACAATAGTGTAACTTTTTTGCTACACGGTCTCCGGTGAGGTCTACCTGTGAAAACCTCCGGCGAGTCTCCGGCGAGGTCGAATATGCTACGTTAGCCCAACTTTCTTGCTACACGGTCTCCGGCGAGGTTTCCGGTGACATCTCCGACGAGGTCCAATCTGTTTTTCTATTTCTGGGCCAATCGTTTTCTGCTACAGTGTAGCAAAAGCGGAGCATTGTGTAGCAAAAGCGGGTCTAAGTGTAGCAAAACGGGATTTGGATGGACACGTGTCAGAATGAGGACCCGGGGGATTTTGGGGAAATATCTAAAACCATGCATGTACAGAAATATATAGTAATTCGATGTTCGCAGACCAGCAGCAGCATTCTTGCATCTATCTCCATCAGGGAAGTGGAGGCAGGTCCCTGGGAGTGGCCGGATACCTCTTGGAGGTCAGAGGTAGCTCAACGTAGGCGTAACCCTTGACGAGGTACTGCCGGATGATGCCGTTCTGGATGTCCCGCAGGAGCTGCGAGTTCTTGCACGAGCTCGCTAAGATCTCGATCGTCTCCTCCCTGATACCCTTGCGTCGAAGGGCCTCGATGCTGCATTCGAGGAGGGGCTTGGTACGAGGCGGCGACTTGAGGAGCACGCGGATGTACTCCTGAGCTACCAGCTCCATCACCTTCCCGTCCTCGGCCACCGCGAGCTCGGGAAGGTCGTCCACGGCCGCCGCCTTGTCGTCGGCTCCTGACCAGGGATCCTCGATCTCCACCACCTCCTCGTCGAATTCTTCTTCCAGGTACGTGAAGTCCACCACCATGCCCGGGAAGAAGCGAGGAGTCGGCGAAGAGGCGAGGACCCTGAAGTCCACGACGCAGCTCTCCTCCGGCAACCCAGGCATGGTCCCGACGCCCACCGCCTCCTTCTCTTCCCTTCTAATCTGGACCTAGATGTGCGCTAGGTGGTGGTGGTGGTGACGGCGGATCGACTTAATTTGGTCACGCTCTGGGTGGAGAACCACATCTACATATACCCTAGCGAACCCCTGACACTAGTCGGCTTCGGACCCGGCCTGCGTCCAGTGTGACACACACGATGGAACAATCTACGGATGGTGGAGGAGAATCACGACCAAACAAGAGGCCGATCGTATAGTTTTTTTCTTATCCACAAACATGATAAATCCCTTGAAAAGGAGAAAAAAAATAATAAAAGGCTGCTAGTTCTTGAAGGGCTTTCACAGTTAGCTCGTTTGTTCCCATCATTTGGGGCTGGAATCAAGAAATTTATTTGTGATTCCAAGAATCAACCTGTTTGACTGCCACCGAATTCATTGTTTTTATTTTATGCCTAACCATAATTCATTTTGGTACCCTATCATTTCAGTGGAATTGCCAACTAAAATGATATATATCATCAATGTCATTTCAACGAAATGAAATGAAATGGTGGGAGCCAAACGAGCTTAGTTGTACTCGGTCTGCAAAATATGCTAGTCCTACCGATAGACATTGTCATTGCATGGACAGAGCAGATAGTAAAGTCCCTCTTTTCATCACAACGGCGGGTCTCCCCCACCTCGTCCTTATCCTCTCCCCTTGAGAGTCGTCGCCTGCTCGGCTCCTTTCCCCTTCTTCTTGGTAGCCTCGCCGGCCGGTGGGGATGCGGGGAAGGAGGCCTCCCCCTGTAGATAGGCTAGGTCCTAGTTTTGGCTATATATGCCGTGTATTGGAAGGAATCCATGGCCATATTCGAGCAGCGAGTGGTGGCGCACAGTGGTGTTCTGGATGGTGGTGGTGGCATGGAGCTGCGGGGCGACCAACAGATGCAGCCTCGTCTTTTTTCCTCAATAAGATCGACTTGGTTGAGTTCCTGCCCTCTGATTTGGTGGCGCCCCATTTTGCCTCTTCTCTTGTCGGATGGCCTTGGTGGCGAGGGGAAAGAGAAGAGTAGTGCAGGCGCTGGTGGGTCTGCAGGGCATAAGAGGGCCTCTATTCTGGCGCATCGGCGCGTTGTTGTATGGTCGCTGCTAGGTGGTGTCCTCATGCTTCCATGGTGGAAGACGTTGGCGTCCCTTCAGGCGATCCCTGTTTACGATAATTTGCGCCTCCGTTGCTATGTCTAGGGAGGTAGTGATGTGGCGGTGCTCCTAGCCGGCCGTGGAGGCAAGGAGGAGCGGTGCCACATCATACTGGTTGTTGTTGACATCTCCCCCTTGGCCGGTCATGGCGGCGAGGGAGGGGTGAGAGCGGCGACGCACTGGACCCTATTTCAGTTGGGTGGTTGGGGCTTCAAGCTCTTCTCCGAGTTGCTCTTCTTCGCATGCCTACTCTCACCTGTGGCAGGAGTGGCGAGTCTGATGGCAGGCTGGCTATCACTTTCAGAAAGAGATATGCCCTAGAGGCAAATAATAAAGTATTTTTTATTTGATTATCTCTTGTATGTTCATAATACGTTTATTACCGTGCTATAACTGTATTAATACAAAAATATTAATACACTTGTGGTATGTAAACAAATCAGGTCTCTATTTGCCTCTAGTGAGTTAGCTCATTGGGCAAACGATGATCTATGGTTTCGAGATCATGGGTGATAGTGCCAATTCCCAAAGTTAATCACAATAAGATCTAGTTACTTAACATTCATCATTGATGATAACATAGAAACATCATGGACTAATCCTTTGACTGTGAGATAATGCATAATCACCGCTTTAGAAGGAGATGGTGATGATATCAAGTATCAATCCGTAAAAGAGTGATCATAAAGGTTCCGTCGCGTTTCCAAAGGAACAGGTTGAGGAGTACTTATCATGACCAGGATTTGCCAATCCAAGTAATGGATAGATACACATGGCCAACTCGGCGACGTTGCATTAACGAAGCTTGCAAGCATATGACTAGGTCATGGAATGCAACTTCACAGGAACGAGTAAACGAGTTCATCAGAAACGAGATCGAACACAAATATGGAGATACTTGATATCAAATCTCGGATGACCTAGGTATGGTATGGCAAAGGGAGTAGGACAACGCAGTTGAAGGTTCCAGCGATGAGATTCGTGAATGCACGGGTGGTCATCATGGCCATCCAGGTCCCTTTGATAAACATTGATGTGAGAGGGTTCTCGATCATATCCGGAGCATATCCTAACGGAAGGGTGGCACATTTAAGGGTGGGGACGCTTAGGGATCGAACCGACACTGTAGGAGAAACGAGAGAGAGAAACCGGAAAGGTTTCAAGTAACATCTGATGTTGATCGGAGGGGTCCGGAAGGTGTTCCGGAGTAAGAGATATAATAGTATATGTGTTATATATATATATATTGGTTGAATTAATATTAAAACATATTTATTAATTATATTTTGGACAACCTATATTTAATTGGGCGGCAAGGAGGAGGTGGGACCCATGCACCAAGGTGCCTAGGGTTTCTCCCCGCATGGGGCCCTAGGGTCGGCGACTGCCTAGGGCAGCAGCAGAGTGCCCTGGAGGCGGAAGCGGGTGGGGTTCCCACCACCCCTGCCCTAGGGTTTCCCTACCTCCTTCCTTCCTATAAATAGAGGACTCCCCCTCCCCTCTATTTGCACAACAATCTCCTCTCTCTCTATTCCCTGGAGCTCTCTCCACCAGATTGGATCTAGCTCTCATGGGATATGCCATAGATTCAAATATTAGATGGCATATTTCATAAAGTTTATGATTAAGTTTTGTATCATGCTATAACTTTATTGATAAGGAAACATTGATACATGTGTGATATACAAAACAAACAGTAGTTCCTAGTGAAACTGCAGTCACTGGTTCATTGGTCAACTGATGATCAAAGGTTTCCTGATCATGAATGTGCCTCGTCCCCTAATTGACAATGAGATAATTTCATTGGGGAATGAGATGGTGAACATACCCTATCTATAGCATCTTATCACGATCATGTCACGAAGTCCAGGTTATGATATTTAGGAAACATAGTGAGTCTTTCCTTAGACTATGAGATCATATCAAATCACTATCACTCGAGGATGCTTTGATGGCACACAACATCACTCAGAAAAATGGTGATCATAAAGATGATGTTGGGTATCCGGAGAAACATGTTGAGGAGACTGCGTCAAGAGAAGGATTTGTCCATTCGCGTGGCGAAAGATACTTTGGACCCACTCGGATAAGTTATATTCATAAGTTGCGCAGCGTGTGACTAGGTCACAGGGATATCACTTATCGGATCGAGTAAAGAAGGTATTATCGGTAACAGGGTTGAACACTTACATGGGGATGTCAATTGATCAAAACCTCGGACAATATAGTATCACAGAGAAAAAATGAATAAGACACGGTGAGAAAAAATGAATAAGACACGGTGTTTACGGTTCAACGATAAATATCATTGAGTATACAGGTGGTCACTATGGATATCCAGATCCCGATGTTGATCATTGGTCATAGAGGAGTCTTGGCCATGTTTGTAGTATTCTCGAACAGTAGGGTAGCAAGCTTAACGGCTTGACGAAGCTTGGAGATCAGTAATGGCTAGTTTGAAGCACTAAAGAAGTAAGAAGAGAGAAACCAGAATAATTCTGGGAAGATCCGAAGTAGTTCGGAGAAAGAATAAAGAAAAAGACCGGAAAAGGTTTTTTGAATAAATAGTTACTTAATTCTGGGAAAAGGTTTTTTTGAATAAATAGGTTTTTTGAATTAATATTTTATAATAATATTTAAATAAAGATTTATAAAAGGCGTATTAATAGTTAGGGAAAATCCCGGAGAAAAGAAACGAACGAAGAAGGGCAAAGAAAGCTGTTTTTGAAACAACCCACGTGGGCGACGAATAGTTCGCGTCGCACATGGGCGGCAGATACTATGCGTCGCTCGCGCGCCAGCTGCTGAGCAGAATGGGTCAGGAGGGCGGCCCACCCGGTTGGGGGGGGGGGGGGTAGGGGCAGCGCAACTGCGTCGGGCCGCGCTTTCCAGCGTGCCCCCCCCCTACTCGCAAGCGCTTTGCTCGCTGCCGCTTGTGGGCCGAGTCCGGGTGGCCAAACCGGGTCACCGAAAGGGCCTAGCCGGCTTGAGCTCCGAAAAATTCATTTTTATTTTGTTTTATTAGTCTCATATTGGGACCTAAAGGTGGAGGCACCCCTCCATCTACATATATAAAGAGGTACCTATGAGAGGATTAAAACACACCAATTTTTAACTGGAAATCAATAAAAGGCCTGGGTTGCCCCCCCTCTTGCAACCGTGGCCCCCTGGGGTCAATTTCTACCTGGAAATCAATATATATATATATATATATATATATATATATATATCTTGCAACAGTGGCCCCCTTGTCAGGGCTATGCGAACAAGGAGTTCTTCACCGCGGAGCACCGTCGCTCTGCGGGATTCAGAGCCGGGAGATCTGCTTCCGCAATCTCGGCTGGATCGGGAAGTAGTGGGGGTCGTCGTCAAGAACCATACGTGTGTGACTCCCTACCGTGCTTTCGGTGCTAGGAGTTGTTGTGGAGCCGCAAGGACATCGTGACCTCGAGGTCAGCATCAGGACGTCTTCTTCATCCTCGTTCCTTGTGGTACGTTAACCGCGCTCGGTCTTCAAATGTATGAATACCGTATCCCCTCATGTTACTGTATTACTAGTAATAGATAGATCTTGGGCTTTCGGGGTTGCCGCGTAGTAAATTTTTTTATTTTCTGCATCGAGCCCCAAAAATTTTGATACCGGCTTTGTTGCTCACATTTGTAACTCCCAGTAGGAGCTACGGAATAAACGGGTCGAAAGTCGATGTCAAGGTCATCGGTGATCTACCTATGTGTGTGGCTTTGGGGTTAATTTAAGTTTTGAATAAGTGGTACTTTGCACCCATATTAAGCATGAATATTGTGAGTGAATCTTGCTTGTTGCAAGATCGTTATTCGTTTAAATCCGGAACAAGTGGTTGTTCTATTTATATGAATGATATCTTTTATGTTTATGCGCATGTATGCAAAGGTTTATTCTTACTGGATCATGATTATGGTAAACACATCCATAATATTGATGCCAAGTGTTGCAAGAATAATGACGATAATACCATATACCTATGGCATTGTCGTCTTGGTCATAGCGTAAAGTGCATGAAGAAACTCCATTCGGATAGATTTCTGAAATCGCTAGATTTTAAATCTCTTAAAACATGCGAGGCTTGCCTCATAGGCAAGATGACCAGGAACCCTTCTCCGGTAATATGGGGCCGAGCAGCAGACCTATTGGGAATCATACATACAAATATCATTATTTTGTTACCTTTACTGATGATTTGAGTAGATATGGGTATATCTACTTGATGAAGCATAACTCTGAAACCTCTAAAATGTTTGAAGAATTTCAGAAAGAGATAAAAAAATCAACTTGAAGAATTTCGAGGAGACGAATACTTGAATTATGAGTTTGGGGCAAAACCATTAAACTTTGTTAAGAAGACTAAGGTTCTCCGGGACAAAACCGATACACAAAAGCCGATGCCGTAGGCACTGACGTGACGATGGTAATATCGTTTGCCGGAGCATATAATATAGCAGGTAGCAGCTGGTGGTGGAACAAATTAAACGGAAACTGAAGATTAGCCCGCTAGCTGCACCCGGCCGAGGCCTGCATTATCTATCGGACCTAAGCTTGTTCAGCGCTGCGTTTGCACCCGGCGCGCCGAGGCCTGCGTCGGACCTTGCCGCTAGCTATTGAAACGGCCGGCGGGTAAAACGGAGCATGCGGCATGTTGCTGACCATGACGAGGCCGGCCGGGCACGGGTGGTATTGAGCGGGCTGCTGCTGCTGGGCTGCCGGCGTACGCCGGCATGGAATAAGCACTTCCTACGCCGCGGGCACCCCACCGTCTGTTGTTGGAGTAGATGCGCCCAAACTTCTTCTGGGTTGTACCAAAATGTCAATTTTATCAAACGTTCTGGCTCTTCTATATATATGGACAGACACACATGACTGAAACAGCTTTATACTATGTTACGGTGAGAATGGAAAATCATACTAGACGATACCAAAAGAACTAAAGAAGCATCCATATACGTACTATAAATGAAGCTCCTCCGATCCTCTAGGGAGCAGCTAGCGTACCCCACTGGCCAGGCCACGTGGACCATCTATCGGTGTGGTAGTACACAGCTAGCATGCAGCACGGCTACGCTGGCGTCCGCCGCCGCCCAATAGCTCGATGTAGACGTCGACCTCGTCGCCGTCCTCCATGTTGAAGTCGGCCGGCGTCTGCCAGCCCTGCAACCGCCTGTCGTCGACGAAGAACCTGCCCGTGTCGCGGCTCACGGACGGCATGCTGTTGTAGTACAAGTCGAACAGGTTCTGTAGCCTGTCGGTCTTCCGCATGGGGAAGGTCACGCGGAACCTGTCTGTGTCCTGCACCTTGATCTTGATGACCTCGCCGTCTGCCTCCTCCTCCTCCTCCTTCACGCGCTGCGTCGCCGGCGCCGGCGTGCCAGACGTAGACATGGTGGCGCTCCTCTGCCTAGCTTGATCCCAGTGCCGTGGGCGATCTGATGGGAAGTTGTATGCCGTGCTTATATTATATACCTGGGAAGTTGTATCGGCACTGCTTTTGCTCCTTTCGACTCCCCGACTCAGTTGACGAGGATTCTTCCCAGGTAATTAATCCAAGCGTCACCGTTACTACTAGCCATAATTAATCCAAGCGCCGAGGCCTGCGTCACCGCTAGCTATTGAAACCAGTAGGGGCAGCGCGACCAAGGCAAACTGTGACTGGCTACCATCGTCTGATGGTTTTTTCCAATCAGCGCACAAGGAATTAATTAGCTAGATTACCAAGTGCATGTGAACAGACGTCCATCAAAACAGCCCAACCAGACTAGTAACTTAATCAAGCATGCATTGGCTAGTCAATTGTGCATTCAAATCAAAATTAGGATGGTCGGAGCGGTAGAGAGTAATTGTAAGAGCAATTCCAACAGTCGCTCAAAACCCGCGCGTCCGAAAAAATGACATTTTTACGCGCGAGAGTCCGCGCCGCGCGTCCCAGCAATCGCTGTATCTCCTCGCGCGTGTGATAAACTTTGCCTCGCGCTCGGCTGCACATGCTTTTTTGACGCATCGCTCACCATGCGCTTGTTAAATGCCGCGCTCACGCGTGAAACTAACCGCCTCCTCACTTCGGTGCATGCAGAATCTTTCTCCTCTTCCCGTCGCTATCCTCTTCCTCTTCCCACCGCTTCGCTGCCAACGCGCCCGCGCCGTCATGTCGCCACGCCGCGGAAGCTCCAGGTACCGCGGCGTACGCGCGCGCCCGACGGGGAACTTCTACGACCAGATCCGGTCTGGCGATGACTGCATCGTCCTTGGCACCTTCGACACCGCGTACGACGCCGTCACGTGGTGGCTCGGGCACACGCACTCGTCCATGAACTTCCACGACGTATGAACGCGCGAGCAGGCGCCTCGCCCCGTCACGGAGGACGAGCGCCGCCGCAGGCGCGACGCGGAGCGCCGCCTGCTCATCTTCGAGCACGACGAACGCCTGCGCCAGGAGTGGAAGGCGCATTTCCCCGAGGATGTCGCAGCGCAGCGCGCGCACGACGCCGAGCGGGCCGTGGCTAATGCGTCCGAGGGGCGGCAAAGCATCAGAACCCCCTCTCGCGCCGGGTGGCGGAGAGGCGCGCCTTCATCGATGCGCAGATTGCCGGGCCGGCAACCCTCGACGACGACGATCCCCGTTGGATGGACGTGTTTTCGTCGATGCCGGTGTTCGACACGACACCGGTCTCCTCCGGCAATGACTACATCTTCGTCTCCTTGTCGGACTAGATTAGTTTCTAGTAATTTCCCATAGTCTAGTAGTATTTTCTAGTATTTTTCTTGCACCACGAACTATGTAATTTTTTATATTCATGTATAATATATTTTCTTTATTGCAAAATCGTGTCTGTGCGCCTGTTGAAGTGTTGGTGCTGCAAATTATTATTAAGTATAGATTTCTTCTTTCCACTTTAGGAATTGTGCAGCACATACATTGTGCCTGGTGTAGTGTCTTCCCATGTTTTTTTATGAATAGGATTCTGGCATTAAAGGAAACATCGAACAGTACAAATCAACTTAACAAAAACGAAAATTACATCGAATCCTTGAGCATCCCTTCATCTTCAACCTCCAGACCATGTCGACGGCACGCTGGAGCTCTTTTCTGAGCCGGCCTGACGTCGGAAGTCGCCGAATAGATCAAAAAGAATATATCCATCCTGGAGAACAAGAAGAAAATGAACTGCGATGAATCTCATTGACAATCTGAAGATCCCCACGCCCATAACAAGTCCTCAAGTACCACACCACTCCCACATGCTCCTCGACGTCGCCATCAAGTTAGGGCTGAAACCGGAGAGATCTTATTGGAAGAAACGCCACTGCCACCACCTAAGCGCCTCTCTACTAAACTAGAACCCTAAAAACAGGAAAATCGAGTCCTCCTGCCAGCGGGGGCTTATTCCACCCCGCCTCTTTAGCCTGAAGGCCACAGAAGTAAGGTAGATTCGCAACGGTTCCAACGAAACCCTTGCCACCTATGCATGGAGGAGGGGAGGGAGGGTGCTAGTAAAAACTAGAAATTTTAATTAAAGGAAGCCAACTCGCTTACAGACGATATGTTAAAGCAGACCTGGACCCTCAACTTGGGTTTTTCAACTTGCCCGAGTTAGGCTCGGCCCGCTACTGCCTCTGGACTGAGCCGAGTCCAAATTCCTAGGCCACGATGGCCTCAGGCCGAGCCCAGCTCGGCTCAGTCCACTCGTTTGGCTTGCCTCTTTTGTTCGTGAATTAAAAGAAGGATGAATTAGAAGCAATGGGTTGGATAGATGCCTAATTGGGCAGTTTAGTTCATCCATAAACATAGCATGTATGAAAACTTCTTCCTCACAAAACTAGGGCAAGCACGCCCATCGCGCCGCCACACCGCCCAACAGTGTCGCCGCCGTGCTGCCCCGCCACCCAACGCTGCCGCCATGACACCGAGCATTGTCGTCGTGCCGCCACGACGCCAAGCACTGTCGGCGCCGCTCGAGGTCTTGCACCGCCGCCCGCACTACGACAGTCGTTGAAGAGGGCCCACCCGTCAGTGACGCAGCCCCGCCAAGCTCGTCGAAAACTCAGGTCGAGCTCGCTTTTGTGGCTCGCCGGCGGTGTCTAGCTGGCTCAGTCTCGGCATGTCCAGCCCTAGGTTTTTGCTGGCCACACCAGGGTATAAGTTAAACGGTGCCTTTGACAGAAAAATAAGTTTAGGAGGAACATATGAATGCGGAAATTTCCCCCAAAAGGAATACTACCACAACCACAGTACATATATCTTCATTATAAATCACGTATGATTAATTACATCACTAAATGAGCTTAGACAGATTTAATACTAGTACACATCAGTGGCTCAAATTGTTGAACTACATTTGTGATATATAAGAGCAATTCCAATAATATAGGCGGCTTGGTGGCTATAAGGTCATTTATAGTCAGCTTATAATCAAGTAGTTCAATAGTTATCTTTAAAGAGTACTACTTTATAAGTGAATGGTCTCACTCACATACTCACAACATGCTTAGGAGCACACGCAAGAGCTGGCTATTGCATAAGAGCTCACCCCTCTTCTCTCACCTCTTCTCTCTCATCCAACTAAGCAAAACAATAATAGTTTAATCTTTATAGCCAGCTGACTAGGCTTTATTGTACTTGCTCTAAGGCTGGTTAAAATGGGGATAACTTCACTAGTAATTAAAAGTCCAAGTCAGCATTTTTGCTTATGTGACAATGATTTAATGAAAAGAGAGATGGATTGAGTAACTACTTGCACGCATGTAATGGAAATTAACTCGGGATATTGTATCACGCATAGAGTAGACATGTTTCCTCCTTTGCATTTAATTCTTAGTGCTGGTGGAGAGACAAATTAGCCCAATTAGAGCACACCTAGGGCCCATAGATTAGCAAATTGGGTCCTTTAAACCGGAATGGAGGGAGTAGCTATGTTACTATAACATCACACATACCAAGAAAAGTGTGTCTACAACCTAATTAATATGGCATTGCATGTTATTACACCCAAGTTATTTCCCACTATGAAGGTAGTAACTTAGTCTAGTAACATGTACATGTTACTACTCTAAGTTACTCTCCACTATGACCAGCCTAAGGCCTTTTCCAATGGGTGTTTCTTAGCACGGTATCATAGGCAAATTGCTTATGTGGCACTATAGTTAATGAAGAGAGAATGTGAGGTTGTATCTTAGCTTAGCTACAAGCCTTGCATGATATCATAGGCAAAATACATGGTTACCCCAATCACATGCATGCATGTACCCAAAATCATTAAATGTAGATACAACTCTTAAGATACAATCCCAAGCTAAGCGACACCCATTATAAAAGGCCTAATAGCATCACACTTTGCATAATCAGAAGCATTGGCGATGCTGATGCATAAACATGTGATCTACTAGTTAACTACTACTCCTAGTTCCGTGGCCTGCTCATCCATGTCGTTGTCGGGGACGGGGTAGAGTTCCGGGATCTCGAGGTATGCGTATCCCACAGCGATGTACTGCTGGAGAACGTCGGCGTGGATGCGCCGGACGGCCTGCTCGTTCTGGAACGCTAGGAGCAGGGTGGCCACCTCTTCCTCGTCGAGCCCCACCCTGCGCACGAGCTCTGGGCTGTAGGCGCGCATCAATGGCGGGCAGAGCGGGCGCGACCGGAAGTAGTGGAGGGTCTCATCGTCCACCAGCCGCATCAACCTCCCGTCCTTGGCCGTCACCACCATCCTCGGGAGGGCGAGGGCGGCGCCGCCCGCTCCGGCCACCGGCATCTCCATGGATCGGTGAGGGGGGTGGTGGTGGTGAGGTGGCTGAAGCATGGAAAAAATAGCGCGCTATTTCGGCGCTATAGCGCCGCTATAGCGTATTTGGAAGGCGAACGCTACGCTATACGAAACCTGCTCGCTATGACGCTATTCGTTTTATAATGACGCTAAATACACTATAACGTCATAACGCAATAGCAACGCAAAAAAATCTATGAAAATAGCACCAGCTCATAGATGTAATTTCTCCATGGATTTTTATGGTGAATACCATGATATTAACCTTGTCATGTTGAATTTGGTGATCAGTGTGACCTGGACTTTATCATTTTTCCTCACTAGTTAATTGGTTATGCATGTATTACTCTAGAAAAAAATTAGTTGCTAAAATCCCTAGTAATACATGCTATATCTGTCAATATTTAATTTTTTTATAAACACTATTTTGAAAAATAGCACACTATTAGAGCGTTATAACTTGCATAGCGTTTGAAGAAGGACCACACTATTTGTTTTAGCACGCTATTTTTTTCCTTGGGCTGAAGTCCTGAACCTGAGGCTGCTCTGGTTCTGATTGAGGGGCCGAGTTTGGATTTGCTGGTCGTAGAGAGCCCAGCCCAGACGTATTTGTAGTAGTGTCTAGTTCCACCAGGACGGGTCGGGGTCGGACTCCCGTGGGCCGAAGCTCCTGCCTGTCTCGCATCGTCTGCTTTCCTTATCGAATACGGATACGGATACGGATACGGATACAAGCGATTATACGTCTTCAGCTCGGACTCTGCCCAAACTCAGGAGTCAACGAGTTGACAATGGGAGGCAAAAACAGAAATCAGATTTTCCAGCTGGAAAACCCAGCTGAAAATTCATCTGTCTAGACAAAACACATGCTTGATTGTGGTATACTTCATAAAGTGTGAAAATAAAGTTAGCAATCAACCCTCGGAAGCGGAAAATCAAAGAAAAAACTCCAACGTTCATCCTCAGATATGCAGAAAATACTGATTTATAACCTCCAATCTCATCTATAGGGAACGACGTATGGTAATCTGATAAACAAAAGTTTCTGTAGTAGTGTGCTTTTTTAATCAGATGTATGCATGTACCCAAATATTATTTTCTTTAATTTGCTCCTTTTTCATTGACCAATACGTCTGCAAACCTCGTAGTACCGCTCTCTTCCTGTTCGCCCGGTGCAAATTAAAGAACCAGGGTTCAGCACTGACTAATACCCCATCCCCATTTGAGTGGCGTGGGATCTAAGTGAACACCATGTTGATTTGATGTGGGAAGTTGCACTACCTTTTTTTTTTTGAGGAAGGGGAAGTTGCCCTACCTGGTGCTCAGGGGGTGGGTATGTCAGCGGCCGGCCGGTGGCAGGGGGCAGCGCTAGGTATAGGGTCGGGCAGGATGGGAAGGCGAGACGACAACTCGGGTGTGGGTTGGCCGTAGAAGAGCATTGGATCGAGGTCGTCAGGCGTCGACTGGGTGGAAGGGGGAGCACGATCCACCACTGCTGATAAACCCTATTCTCCGCCCATTGTGGGCGCCAGAGGGGAGTGTTGAGCCGCGCCATGTTAGCGGGATTTTACAGTTATGTTCGGGTTTTTTATTTTCCCCAGTTTTCTATTTTCTAGGTGGTTTTCTATTTTTCTAGGGTTTTTTTTAGAGCCTTTCCGGTTTATGTTTTTCTTTTTCTTTTTTGTCTTTTCAAATTCAAACATTTTTTATTTGAAATTTTCATATTTGAATATTTTCAAATTCATTTAAATTTTATAAAAATTAATTTCAAACATTTTTCAAATTTAAATATTATACAAATTGGAATATTTTTCAAATTTGGACTTTTTTCAGTTTTAAACATTTTTAAATTGGAACATTTTTCATATTATGAACTTTTTATTATCAAGAAAAATAAAACAAAAAAATATATAAAAAAGAAATAGAAAAGGTGTCCTTTTTTATCGTGCCGCATCTGAGATGCCCATGTAGAAAAACGCTCAGACACGAGTGAATCGCTCCCGCTGAGAATAGGGGCACCCACCACCGTCGTCGCCTCCTCAACATTGCCGCCGTTGTGCAATATTTTTATTTTTTGGAACAACTATCAAATTGGGCTAGGCCATTGTTTTCGATGAAGGATTAGGCTTTTTTTCGAGGGTAAACAACGGGTTAGGTGGCTTTACGTCCTATGATGAAAGAAAAAATTGGCCAAATGATTTTCTCAACAAGAAAAATTAGCCTGAGGGTGTTTCTCAAATAAATCAGACTACGGATGTCATGTGTAAACATGAAAATAACTTTTTTTTCCCTATCTACATGAATGGCAACATGCCTATTTTTTCCTATCAATGGAAAATTGGTTTGAGAACCAACCCGTGGTTGAATGGTTAGAAGGACAGTGGTACCCCCAACCCAATCAGAGTTTAAACCCTAGTTTTCACACTTTGGTGTCTCATAAAGGCGAAATATTCTTTCAGTGAGAGGCGACGTTCCCGTCGATAGCGAGGCGACTGCAGTGACTTCGTCAATCTCAAGATCCGTCGGTTCAGTCGCTCGGAGGTGCGTTCATAGGGGTGAATGTTGTTGGAATTTGATGAGTTTTGGGCTATTGGCCCATTAGATAAATTCTGAAATTCTCTTTGGCCCATTTGTATATGGCAGCATATGGCTGTGCTAGTGGTGCTAAAGTTTAGTCTCACATTGCTAGTTGAAGAGGAGTTGGACCACCTTATATAGTAGAGTGTTGCATCACTCACTAAGGTGTGACAAGAAGAGTAGCCCTCACGCACTCCTCCTCCGACGCCGCCCGCCTCGCGACGCCACGCCTCGTCACGACGAAACACGCGCGTGCCGCGGGTTGCGGGAATGTCGCCGATCCGAGCTTTTTTTTGCTGGTTGGGAAAACTGATTATGAGTCATTAACAGACGCGTTAATTACAGCCATTTCCAGTTTTTACTGGGTATCCACGGGTACTTGAGGGTTATAGTGATTCAAACTGGAAATCTGATGCTGATGAGATTAAGGCCACAAGTGGTTATTTGTTTACACTTGGTGGTGGCGCTGTTTCCTGAAAGTCTTGCAAGCAGACCATCTTAACGAGGTCAACAATGGAAGCAGAACTCACAGCATTAGACTCAGCCACTGTTGAAACAGAGTGGCTTTGTGAGCTCTTGATGGACTTACCTGTGGTTGAAAAACCAATACCCGCCATCCCGATGAACTGTGATAATCAAACTATGATCGTCAAAGTAAATAGTTCTAAGGATAATATGAAGTCATCAAGGCATGTGAAGAGGAGATTGAAATCTGTCAGGAAACTGAGAAACTCCGGAGTTATTGCGTTGGATTATATCCAAACATCTAAGAACTTGGCAGATCCCTTAACAAAGGGTTTATCACGCAATGTGATAGATAATGCATCGAGGGAGATGGGTTTGAGATCCACGTTATGAGTTGATCCCAGTGGCAACCCACTCTATGTGATCAGAGATCCCGTAAAATAGAGCTGGGAGACAAGTTGTTGGTCAGCTGAGAGGAAAGTATCCCCATATTATATTTACATCTCCATAAAGATGCAATACTCTCTTAATCTGCATGACAGGTTGATATTTATCTTAAGTGTTCCAAGTGGCTTTTATAAGCGGAGATGTTGTCCTGCAGAACATCTCTTGAGGAACACACCTATATGAGTCTGACTGTCAAACGTCGAAGTCCGTGAGAGTTGGGTGCTCTCTAATAAACTCATGAAAGGCCCTGGAGTATGACGCATAAGCTCCAAACCGCAGGGAAGCCGACGATAGTCCTGTACCGGTCTAGATTTTGTGTGAAACTAGCACGCAGAAAACTTGTAGTTCAAGGCATAGTCCACTATTAAAGTTGCTAGCTACTGTAGCATAAAGTTTAACGTGGAAGTTCAACTTAACAGTCTCCACTACACATCGGTATATAAAACAATGTTCTCGAAGGAAAATGATGTGATATGCCAATGAGACTTTGTGGGGGATTGTTGGAATTTGATGAGTTTTGGGATCTTGGCCCATTAGACAAATTCTGAAATTCTCTTTGGCCCACTTGTATATGGCAGAATATGGCTATGCTAGTGGTGCTAAAGTTTAGTCCCACATTGCTAGTTGAAGAGGAGTTGGACCACCTTATATAGTAGAGTGTTTCACCACTCACTAAGGTGTGACAAGAAGAGTAGCCCTCGCGCACTCCTCCTCCGACGTCGCCCGCCTCACCTCGCCACGCCTCGCCTCGACGCGCGCGCGCCGCGGGTTGCAGGAATCTCGCCGAGCCGAGCTTTATTTTGCTGGTTGGGAAACCTGATTATGAGTCATTAACGGACGCGTTAATTACAGCCGTTTCCAGTTTTTTTGGACGTGGTTGTTACCGACTTGAACGTGGGCTGAGCCCACGATCTTCCTAACCTGCACTATATAAGCGTCCGGGCTAAACCTAATCGGCATCGAATCAATCCACACACGCGCCTATCCTCCAGAACCTTGCGTTGCCGCTTTCCTCTTCCCCATCCTGGCTTGCGGCGTGCACCGCAGATCGGGACAGTAGGCCTCCGGAACCCCGCCTCTCGTGAACCTGTACGGGTGAGGGGCGATCGGGTTTTTGGGGAGCACTCAAGCGCGACTACTGGCAACCACGACGTCGTCCGACGGCGAGTTCCCAAACAACGACTTCTTCCCGGACATCAGCGATCTCTTCGACAACCTCAACATGGGCGACGCTACTGCAACCGCTGCGGCTACTATTCAGCCTACATCGTATGTAATTTTGATCTCTCTCTTTTGGATTATGCTAGAGTTCTTTGTTCTAGCGTTTGGTGTAGATGTGATAGGTTTATCTCCTATAGATGTAATCTTTTTATCTACTTTGTTGATCTGCATAATTGGTTTTAGTACCGTTTGTATGATCATGATTTATCAGTTTATTATTCGGATTAAATCATATGGATCATTGCTTATATTTCCAACAAATGTTTCGCATTGTGAGCGTCTGTGTTTGTACTGTGTTTCTAAAAAACATAAAATTGGTTTGAGGGTTACATAGGTTTGATAAGTGTTTGTGAACTTTCAACCCTTTGTCTAGGTCATTCTACTATGATGTACCATTGATGGTTTTTCAGTATACGGCAATCCTCAAAAACTATGTACCAAAAGTCCAAGTTATAACACGTTAGAGGAGAAATTTCTGATTCTTCTTTGTAAGAAGTTTCTTTCTCTCTCTTTAACCTAGAGTGTTCTCTGGATCTTGTGTAAAGAGTTGAGTTGTAACCTATAGTCATGTCTTGGACCTGCTGTGTTTCTTTTGTACTACTCTGAGGGATGTAATACTAGTGAACAGTGTTTCATTGGTGTTATGTCAACGACTATAGTGTACTACATCATGAAGTGGTATGCTGGGTCACCGCAGTTGGTATCAGAGCATATGTTTTGACCTTAGGATTAAAACCCTTTTAGGAAGATCTATAGGTTGGATAGTGACTATAGGAGCCATCTTATCTAAACCAAATATTCTTATGACTTATGATGAGTATCCACTTGAGGATAACTTTGTCACATCTAAGTCAGATGTCTAAGTCATTATTTTTTAGGAGTAATTATTTATATTTTCTTAAGTATAGTGCTATTTAGTGTCTTCCGAGGGAGACAAACCCACCAAGATGCTTTAGGAAAGCTAATTGGTCACAGTGTATTAGGATCAAGTTTAAGACATCCATTGAAGTAGTCTTAATGGTGTATCCTAACCCTAGAATTTAAGTAAGAGCAGTGAGATCTTATGGTTAGTTAATAACCAAAGACAACATGATGAATATCATTAGGATAAATGTTGATGTAATGAGTAGTAATCATGTGGGATTCACTTGAGAATTTTACGTGGTAAAGTAAAATTATGTTAAGACTGAATAGTAGAGTAATGTGAAGTGAAGTTATCATGGTTAGATTAGCTCCTAAATCATGATGTACAGGTAAAACATAATAAGATCATGGCGAGATTAGATCCGAAACCATGATGAGAGTATAAATAGGATGAGTAATTAGTACATTATCTTGAGGTAGAAGTAAGAAAATAATATGTTAGAGTTATGATAGAAGTCATAGGTGCTAAAAATTTCTAATAATCTTTAGTTTAAGTTATCAAATAGAATTGGATTAGTCATTGGGAGTAATCATGAGAGGTTAGCTACTAATAAAATGATAGGTTGGTTATATTATCCATTCCAAGAGCGAGACTAAAGGTTAGTCAAAACCAAATTGAGACCACTTTGCTTAAGATTATCTTGTTGCACTAGAGCAATTTGGGTAAAGATTGAGATAAAGAATACTTTGATTCTATGTGCTAAGTATCACAATGTAAACCTATATGAGGAGGTGTCATATACTACACAACTAAGCCTGAATTCTAGAGATATTATACTCAACTACTATATTCTGGGCTTAGAATATTGTGTGTTATATGTACCACATTTGGATTTATTTGTTTTTCTTGGATCTTCTTGATTGACTAGATCTGTACATGAAGTCTGACCTGGTGTGCAAATGCATGTTGCAACATCCAATTACTACTTGATGTTATAGACCTAGATAGGAATGGAAATTCGTGTAAGAGAGTGACGAGTTCCGAAGACCAATATGAAGACCTACATGAAGGGTAAAGCCAAATATAAGGAGTATCAACGCAATTTGAAGGATGGATCAAGATCAGATCATTACTAATCAGCAATATAAGGAAGATTAGTGTAAAAGATGTATGGAGCAACAAGAAGTAGGTAAGTTGCTAAGAAGTTAATAAAGTAAGTTGTACCAAGTTCATGTTAGTATCATGAATAAGTGCAAAGAATAAGTTTTGGAATCCAAAATGGTATTCAAGCTCTAAAAATTCAGAGAGAATGCTAGAAGTATGTCGGAAACCATAGGGTAATAATTACAACTTAGAATGATCCTCAGCTGGTATTTGATCTATAGTGGTAATTAATCCACAGTTGGTATCTTGTCCGTAGCCGGTGTTGGTTGACATAGTTAACCAGATCATCTTAAAAGTTGCATAAAGAGCATAAAACTTGGCCTAAGCTAAGTAAGACCTAAAGGAGTGTAAAATATTAAGCGACAGGTTTCTAAAATGCTTCGCGAAGTCAGACTTATCAAATCAAAAGTGTACAAATAGTAAGTAAGACAAATAATGCTGAAAGATTCACTTCGGAGATCCACAATTGTGTGGATACACCGTATAATCTTTCATAAGACCCTAACTAGGTAGAGTATAAGATGGATAGAGACCAATATTCTAATTATTAAACCAATAAATACTAAACAGATAGTTTGAAGACCATTAGTAAACCCTAAGGGGGAGAGTAAAAATTTATGGAAGTATTGTTATCTGACTTTCCAAGTAAAGGTTGGAGAGGAAATACTAACCTATGCCAACACTAAGCCTTATTTCATAAGGTTAAAAGAAAATCATAATTATAGAAGTACTTAAGATAGTAACAAAAGGTTGTCTAAAATCTTGATAAGGTAAAAGCTTAAAGTAATAAAATGGAATAGTCCTAACCGACTAATTCTAGAAGGAACAACTCTTAAGTGATCCTTAAGAGGAAATTAAACGTATCCAATTGGGTATGTGTAGTGAACAAGAAATTCTGATGGGTTTGGACTAAATGTGTTCAACACCAATCTTCGGAAGGATTATTGGTTTAACCATTCAAAGACAAGTCAAATATAGTCTTTTGACCACAACTATTAGTTAATGGAAGTTGCAAAACCCTGTTCTAGTGAGACTTCCCAGACCTTATATAGTTTAGCAAGGAAGTTCGACGATCCAGTAAAGGAGTTGGAATAGGATACCTAATTAGGTTAAGGAACTAAAGAAGAGACCCCAGATTGAGGATTTAATAATAAGGAAATATTCCTAAGGGAGTAAAATAAAAGGAACTTTGGAATATTGGAGACAACCAGTTGAAGATTCCTAAGTACTATCAGAATTCAAGGAAAAGATCTGGATATGGGATATTACAATTATTCCCATTGAGGTTAACATGGAGCTGAGACATATCATAATCATTTCAAGATAATTCCTTACTCCGAAACGTGAGAGTATGCGAACTTCAAGGACGAAGTTTATTTTAAGGGGGAGAGTCTGTAACATCCCAGCATTAGAGCTTAGAAATAAGCTGAACACCGATGTGTGCATTGCATTCATGCATAGAAAATCCGAATAATTTTCGCGCTTTTAAATAAAAACTTGTGAAAGAGATTGAAGCTTCTCTTAACTTGATGGAATTGAAGTAGATCATCAAGTTGACTGCGATAATTTTCAATATGACCTTTGCTAAAACCTTATTTTGGGTAAACATGATTTGATCTAAGGGTAGATCAAATGTAATAAAAATAAAACCCAAATACATTACTTAATGATTTATATTTGATCCTTAAGTGATCATATCATAGTATTCATTATAATCACTCATGAGTACCAAGTTAAGGATATAACACAAGTAATAAGGAGGTAACAACTATATCTTAATCTTATCTACTTATACCATGAGTATCATGGAAATACCTAACATTAACTCTCTAGTGAGATTGAGTAGGAAAGAAACCAAAGTTAAGATCATTCACCATATATCTTTCTTTCCATACCAATCCTTATCATCTCTATTGAATCCTATCCTTATATTTGTTGTTCATCAATATTGAGTAATCAACTATTGATTCACCAATTCTTAACCTATCAATTCTTGACCTATCAACTCTTGTCCTTATTATAGCATTCACTTAAGGCTTATAAAGAAATAAGTCAGAAGAGGTAAATAGTGATGCTAGTTTTAGATGTCATCTATAGGATGAGAGTGATTGGAGGAAATCAAATCAATATGGTAACCAAGAAGATTACAAGGATGAAGTCTAAAGATAAGTTACCAGGAGTAGTCCTATTGGATCAAGTAGGTATAGTCAATGAATTATATCTCTTAATCCAATAGAGCTAAATAGAAGATGATTATAATACAACTGTAATGTTGTATTGATGAAGCCTTGATTATCCAACTGGAAACCTAAACCATAAAGGATCAAAAGATTATAATGGTCATGTCTTACTCACCAAGATTGAATGCTTATATCATGTATAAGTAGCATTGGTGGATAAAACATGATGGAACCATAATATAGATATAGTATCTTAGATTAGTCATTACAAGTCACATTAATATAATGTGAGGCTGGAATGTTAGATTGGGGTTTATCAACAGCAGAGTAGTGGATATAACCAAGTATAGATATGAAAGGATTATGAAAAGCTTTAGTGTCAAGCTCACTGGATTTACAAATGAATTTAGAAGAATAAAAGGTGGATAAGAATATCCTATAAAGCAAAGCTCATCATGTTAGTACATGATGATGGACATAGAGAAGTAATATATTTAGGAAAGGAATTCCTTAATCAGAAGTCCAGAAATATGAAGTAGGGAATATAGGAATCCTTATTAAGCACTAAACCCTAATCTAATATCCACTTTCTATGGTTGATCTATTATCTTGTTCCACAATACTTTATAGGAATAATTTCCTATATCAAAACACTTAAGCACATCTTTATCATTTCTAATTATCATAACCATATGTGCTTAGGAGTTATCTTTACCAACTCCTTTTCATGAGACATTCCAGATAACATCATTCTGATCTCAAACATAAAGACAATATATTTAGCCATTAATCTTTATTCACATCAACAAAAGAAAATAAGTATAGTAAGTACCTTAAACCCTAGGGTGAGTAATTAAAATTCAGAACTCTAAGCTTACTAATAAGTTTTTTTCATCAACACCTCATAAATATTCTATCTATAATCATAAGACAAAGTCTTTAATTCATTTCTCTAACCACTCATCCCATATAAGCATGGAATAAGTGGGAATCCAATATTATAAATCATCCTACCCTATAATATGTGATTAAATACATATAAATAAACCCTATGAATATTATTACACATTTTAAAACTTAGTTACTCCAAATAAAAGTGAAAACAATGTTATAGAAAAGAATATATATAAAGGAAATAAAGAAAATATCACAATACATAATAAAAGTTCACAAATGGATTCTTAATAACTTTGTTGTTACTGCACGTATTTAGCAAATAAAATTCCAAAAAGAAAAGTTCAAACCAAATATAAAAATACAAACCTGAAAACAAAACAGAAAATGAAAAGAAAAAAGAATAAAACCAGGAAAAAATAGAGGAAACACCAAATCTAGCCCACAGCCCATTTCCTCTTCTCTCTATTCGTCGCCCGCAAGCAGCAGTCTTCTTCCGCTCACTCCGCTTCAGCCCACTCGAGCCCAACAGCAGCCCGCGTACACTTTTGATTTAATTTTCTTCTTCTTCCTCGCGACAGAAGGACTCGCCGGCAAGCAGCTGCCTGGATCGAGCTCCGCCGTCCATCGTGGTCGCCATGATTCGTGCCGAGGTTGTCGACACCTGGAGAGGATAAGAAGGCCACGCCGACGCCCCGCTCGTCCTCATCCTCACTTCCCTTCTTAGAAACCTCTGTCTCTCTCTGAATCCTCCATACCGAGAACCTAGCCTCGCCGGAGCCGCTCGTCGCCGACATTTCCGAGCTCCCCTTGAACCGCTGAGACCGCAGTTAGGATCCCCTTGATCATCTGGTTCGATTGCCCCACAAAGCGCAAGCCGAAGGAGCTCCAATCGCGCCAATCGACACCTCCATCTCCGACGGGTTCCTCTGTCGTCTACCTCGATTCCGGCCACCTCCGGTCACACTAAGCCCTCCACTGCAATGCCGGTGAGTTGCTGATACTCGGACACCTCTCTAATCTCTCTATCGCTTCTAGAATCGTATCCACCGGGTTCATCTGTAACCGCTTCCTCCGTACCTCGTCGCCAGTCATCCTCCAGCGACCATATCTGAGCAGAGCCGCTACTAGTAGGTTCCCTACAGTGCGCTCTTTCGAATCGTAGCAACCACGCATGCCAAACTCCACTAGATCGCCGCCGTTGACAGCCACGTGACCATCACCGGCGAGATGACATCACAGAGACGTCATGCTTGCGTCATATCAATTCGTTTGACCGATCTTTACCCATGTGGCGTGTGACGTGGTCCGTGGCCCACCTGTCATTGGCTGTGGGTAGAAGTTGGGTCGGTAACAAGTGCATTCACCAATCTGAGGGGTGATGTGGCCGATGGCCCACTAGTCAGTGACTTAGTCTAGGTTAGCTTTGGTATAAAAAGTATTTCTGTTTATGAACTAGATAAAACAATATTAATTCCAATATAATAAAATGATTAAATCTTGTTTTATTAATAACTTTTGTTTTCTAAATCAAAAAAAATACATATAATATATGAAAATGTTTAGAAAAATAAAATCTACAACTTAAAACTATTATCAAATATTATTATGATGATTATTTAAATAAATATTATTTAATAAAGTTTTTCTAAGTAATAAAATTTAGATAATTCAAATTTAAATAATGGTAAATGTTAAAAATATAAATAAAATACTAAAAATCTTAGAAAAATAAGAGCTATAATTTAAAACTATAATCATGTATTATTATTCCTCTTAATTAAATATTTATTATTTATTAAGTATTTATAAAGTAATAAACCTTATTAAAATCATATCTTATTATTTATAAATCACAAAAATAAATGTAATATACCAAAATGATCACAAAAACAATAACTACATGTTTAAAATGTGATATTCCACTTTTGAGTTAAATAAAAAGTTAAACACTTTCATAACTTGAATTTAAACCTATTTCTTTAGTTAATAATTCATAAATGACAAATAAAATTTGTTAATATTTCTTAAATTAACCAATTAAATGTAATAAATAGTAATAATCTTAAATACTAACATTATAAGGTCAAAATGATTTAACACCATTTAAATGCAATCTTATTGAATAATCCTTCAACCATAAGCATAAATTATTTTATAAAAGAATCCTTATCTAATATAAAATCTCCAAGAATAGTTATAATAAGATAAAACCCATTCTTTATATTGACCACAAGTTTATAAACAAATCAAAACACTATAAGTGAGTTCATAAGTAGTGAATAATATTTTTTACTTATTCATAAACTTTAACCACACCCTTGTAAGGAGATAAATTCCTTTATACAATTATAATGTAAAGAAACCATTACCAACTAAAAGTAATGCCATTCTTGAGTAACTTTAAAGAAACAATATAAAGTGAACAAGATACAAATAACATAAGTAATACACCCTAAGTCCATCTATGTCTTTAAAGTTAACTTTAGTCTATAATACTTTAAATAATGCTAAAGACTTTATTATATGCTTTAGAGTTAACTTTGGTCTGTTATAATTAAGTTTTAAGGTATCTTAATACCAAACTAACCAAGTTAAAAAAAAACAAGATAGATAAGTCTCAAATACTACTAATATCATTATTCAAATAAAGCAATTCTTTCTTACTTAAATACTATAACTTGAAAGAACACCTCATTAGGTTAACTTAAAAGCTCATATGCTTCTGCTTGGTTGAATAAAATTTTCTTCAAATGTTATTCCTTTTGCCACTTCAAAAAACAGATGACAACTAATCACAACCACCTTACTTCATACTTTACTTGTATAATAAGATTGTTAATACTTAAACTCTTTAGAAGTGACATTGTTTGTAAAGTAAAACTTGAAGATAAACAATTAAGATGTAAGCAACCTTGAGTAGCATTCCATATGTGTGTATTTTATTGTTGTATAAATACATGTTGTTTCACACACACTCACAAGCCTTAATAAGAAGCACATGTGTGAAACTTAATCTAAAAGGGCAACACATTCCAAGGAGACCAATTCCACTATCCAAACCCTAGAACAACGTTATTCTCGGTATTCGTGTTTATCAACTTGCATTACATTACTTATGCATAAAAGCATCTTGCTTCTTTAAACATTAGTCCTTACCGGACCAATGATGCAGATTTCAGCTATTGAATCTTATATTGTCTTAAAGACCGTGAGTGCATAATCTTGCAATCACAAAAGGCAAGTTCACACTTGCTCATGTCCTTTGATTTTTTCTGTAAAGTATTTTGCAAATCCAGTGTTGTCATCACCTGCATTTGAAAAAGGTCAGAAAACACTATTTTCATAATAATATGATTATAGGTTATTTACCATGAGGTAATAACCTACTATAAGAGTTCCGGTGGTAAAGGAACATATTATCTAGGATTTAACAACCAATGTCGCCAGTGATTCTTGCGCCGTATATTACGCGTTGACCATGAGATTTGGAATGGGACGAAGAAGTCAGCTGTATCTTTTCCCTCTCGCATGGAGCTGGATGTGCGGGTCGTGGCTGTTATCACTCGTAGTATGCATATTATATGGTAATTCGTGGAGGATATGCAACATATGGGTGGGAGCCCTCAACATCCCACGATAGTTCCGGCATCTGAACGGTCAGTACAAACCATTGTCGTAATTCAATAAGTGGGCATGGTGTACACCAAGGAGACATGCGGGGTCGCGGAGAAGGCAGTGATTGGCTTGATCTTAGGTTGGGCCTCAAACCAAGGAAGTTTGAATGGGGATATACTCCCGGTCGTGCAACAAAACCTAAGGTCTCTCATGGGTAAAGTGACGCACATCTGCAGAGTGTAAGAACTGTAACTTGTTACTCCCTGTTCCGGGAAGGAGCTGCGAACGCGGCGGGAAAGGAACTCCATGGAAGTTCTGGTAAACCTGTGAAGGCTGACGGACATAGCTTTTCAGAATAAAAGCAACCTTTGAAGAAATATTTACGAAAACTTGCATTGCCTACGACCTATGGTCTGTGGCTGTAGATATAGTGCATCAAACACTCCTTTTCTAGTGAATTTGCTGAGTACGCTCGTACTCAAAGTATCTTCTTAACCCTTGCTAGGTTCTAAAGCCAGTACAGACGACGTCTACATCAAGTTATGCTCCAGGAATCATCATCAAAAGCTAAAGCTCTTCAATAAAGTCAAGAAAGTCAACATATACATCAGCTTAAGTGAAGACGAAGTTGTTGATTAGATAAGAATAGAATCTCTAGCCATAGAACCTATTTCTGTAGTGTATTGCAATAGCAGCAATGCCAGACCATTAGTTAAGATATTAGTCTTAATAGTATTATAATTTTGGAGTTGTTTATTTCTGATTCTTCTTTGTAGGAAATTTCTTTCTCTCTCTTTAACCTAGTGTGTTCTCTGGATCTTGTGTAAAGAGTTGAGTTGTAACCTATAGTCATGTATTGGATCTGTTGTGTTTATGTTGTACTATTCTGAGGGATATAATACTAATGAACGGTGTTTTATTGGTGTTATATCAACGACTATAGTGTACTACATCATGCAATGGTATGTTGGGTCACCGCAGTTGCTCTACTCCAAACCGTGCAAAATTCCTGCCTTAGCAGCGGTGCACATCTTCTTGTGGCAGAGATCTTGAAAAAAACTTAGGCAAACGAGAGTTCTGTCGTTATTTTTGTTTTAGACACTAGTGTCCTCGCGGCTGGCTAAGGAGCGACATAACAGGAAGTTGCCACAAGGCAACGAGATTTGATAGTACTCCCTCCGTTTCAAAATATAAGATATTTTAATTTTGTAAAGCAAATGTATCTAGACTACTTTTAATATGTAGGTTCACTCGGGTTTGGAGTGAATCTAAACACTAAAATAAGTCTAGATACATTTTTTCCATAAAGCTAAAATATCTTATATTTTGAAATAAAGGGAGTAGTTGTCATCCACAGTTAGTTTAGAAATCCGACAGCTCGCTCGCTATATGGTTATAAAATCCACTAGTTGGCTGTTTATAATTTGTTTTTTTTTAACAAAGATCTTTATTACAGTAGTACCCCACCGTTTGAAAATATAAGATGTTTTAGTTTTGTAAAAGAAGTGTATCTAGATCTCTTTTAGTGTATAGATTCGTTTAGATTCAGAGTGAACCTACACACGAAAAGTGGTCTAGATACGTTCCTTTCATAAAGCTAAAACATTTTATATTTTAAAACAGGGGGAGTAGTTATTTAGAAAAACAAGTGGCTCCTAGTAGCTTTGTGATGGCCGTAGAGTACTTTTGATTCTTTTGCCGCATTTAGTACTATATAAACAAAAATCTTGGTATGATAGCGTTGGCCAATCCGAGTCGCTTTTCTCAACAATGGATCGACAGGTGAAAGCTGCGACGACGGCGAGAGGAACGCCTCCAAACCAGCCGGCCGGCAGCAATGATATGCCCACCTCCATGTCCCCTCGGCATCTCTCCGCCACCGCCATGGCCCCGGGGCCATCGCCACAGACACGATCTCCATCTTTGCCGGCCGCCAGAACCCAAAGTCGACGTCACGGAACCTTGGTGCCCGGGCCACGGACAGCGCGCCTTGTGCTCTCGCCGCCTTGACGCTGCCAGCGGAGGCTAGGCCGATGGAGTTGCGATAGTATGTCGTCGGCACCGGCGGCTTCATCCACTGCCGGTGGTCCATATTTGTAAGCTTTCAACAAGAATTCCCAGCTTACAGTTCAGTAAATGGTTCTTATGCAGGATCTTGCCAGTCTTTTTACCCTGCCTTTATCCGAGGAAACATGGGCAGAATTCATTGATCTTCTGGGCAGTATTTCACTGGAGGATGATAATGATTCTTGGACACTCCTGACTAATACTTCCAAGCTCCAGGCTGGAAAGTCATACTCCCTCCGTTCAGAAATAACTGTCGCAGGAGAGAATATGTTTTAACTAAGTCCATTTTACATAAAACCCCATAGAATTAAAACAAACACAGCGCACTCCACAATTCAAATTTGAACTGATCAATCAATCTCTAGATTCGGAAGCTCCGATCGATCCCAGGTCTGGCTGCTCCCGATCGATCCCAGGTCCGGCAGCTCCAATCGATCACATCCCAGGTCTAGTAGTTCCGATCGATCTTTGCCTCATGGTCAGCACCACCATCTCCGGCTCCCTGCAAGCACGCACGTACGCACAACCATCACCTGCAGCATACCCGGTAGCTCCGGCAAGCACGCACCCACAGCCATCGCCTCCGGCAGCTCCGGCAAGCATGCACCCACAGCCATCTCCATGCAAGCACGCACGCACGCAGAGCCATCACCAGCAGCATCCCCGTCAGCTCCTGCAAGCACGCGAGCACATCCATCTTCGTGCTGAAGCCATGTCGGCCTCTGTGCGTGAGGCTCTGCCAGCGCCCTCCCGCCGTCGGGCCGGTCAGGTGCGCACTATGCCGGCGCCCTCTCCTCATCAGGTTGGTCAGGTGTGTGCTTTGCCGGCAGCTTCTCCACACTGGGTTGCTAATAAGGTGCACGCTCTGCCGACACCCTCTCCTCGTCGGGCTGGTAAGGTGCGCGCTCTGCTAGCGCCCTCTCCTCGTCGGGCTGGTAAGGTGCGCGCTCTGCCGGCAGCCTCTCCATGTCGGGCTGGTAAGGTGCGCGTCCTGCCAGCAGCTTCTCCGCGTCGAGTTGGTCAGGTGCGTGCGCTACCAGCGCTCTCTCCACGTCGGGCTGGTATGGTGCGCTCTCCGCTGGCGCCGCTCGTGTCCCAGTCCTCCGGCGCCGCCCCGGAGACCACCAGCCTCTGCAGCACCCATCAGACAAGCAGAAGTAAACTTCATCGGCTCCCATCATCAGTAGTGCAACTGGCCCCGGAGACCACTGGCCTCTGCAGCTCCCATCAGACAATTAGAAGTAACCTTCGCCGGCTCCCATCATCAGTAGTGCAACTGTCCGGAAACCATCAACAGCACATCGACGGCATGGTACTCGGGGAGCTAAATTATACTCCAGCTCAACAAGAAGGTACTCCTGAAGAACAAGACAAAGACATCATCATACAAGAAGTACCAGAAGTTGATCAAAATGCAGGTACAATTATGGAAAAACTTGAAGAAATTGTTTTTATTCTTGTTGTTCCTTAGACACTGAAAATGAAAATAGTAGCTAGCTACGGTTTAGTAAAAGTACCAAAAGTTCCAAAATAACTTTCATAATACTCCTACTGTTACTAATAATCCAGATTCCACATTAACTTACTAGCAATACTACAGAGTTCTCTTAACATAAACAAGAACCTACACTATTTTAGTTAGTCATTTAAAGCATTTATTCAGGACAACAACCATATGAAAATCATCAAGAAGCTATTCATGAGGAGGAAAATCATCAAGAAGCTATGCATGAGGAGGAAAATCATCGAGAAGCTATGCACGAGGAGGAAAATCATCAAGAAGCTATGCAAGAAGAGGAAGCAATTCATCAAGAAGCTATGCATGAGGAGAAAGCAATTCATCAAGAAGCTATGCATGAGGAAGAAGCAGGTAATAACTACTTGAATGATCTACTACTACTTGCATGATCTAGTACAACTTGCATGATACATATTCTTGCAAATAAAAGAAATAATTATGATACGGAAGGGAGGCAATCAGGTGGATGAAGCAATCTTCACAAAACAAATAATTATACAGGAACAAACGCTAAGGATCTTCACAACTTTCATTTACTGCAATTTTAATTTACAACAGCAAGGATGTTCCTAAATTTTCTTTTTCTCCTTTTTGCAGGTGCTGATCATTCAATAAGAACTGCAGTAAACCTGACAGATGAGCAAAGATTTGGTGCTTATTTTGCTTTGATACTAATCAAGAGCAGAGATGGCGTGATTCAAACTATCCAAGTCTACGAACAGTTGAAAGAATATGGGAAGACGCACGAAAACAGCTTGCAGAAGGTAAAGAAGTTAAAGAAGTTGACGTTTCAAAAAAAAAAAGGTAGAAGTGGTCGAAAAAGAAAAGATCTGGGCCTGTCGAGGATAATGACAATCCAGCTGAACAGAAGGAGGACGCTTCGAGGTCTAGCAAGGTCATTGGGTGTATGCTGCTCAACCTTACACTCGAGGTTCAAGTGGGGTGAGCTGAGGCGCCACACTAGCAGCTTGAAGCCTTTTCTAAAGCCAGCTAACAAGCTTGAGAGATTGAAATTCTGCATCTCTATGCTCGATGAGAACCGGTTGACATCTCCCTTGCCTATCTTCAAGGAAATGGACAACATGGTCCACATCGACGAGAAATGGTTCAACATGACATGCAAGAAGAACACCTACTATCTACACAAAGAAGAAGCTGACCCCTTGCGCGCTGTGCAACATAAGGATAGCATTGGGAAGGTGATGTTTCTCACGGCTGTGGCCAAACCAAGGTATGGTGAAGATGGGGTTGTCACATTCAATGGCAAGATTGGCACGTGGGCTTTTGTCAAAGAGATCCCGGCTGTTAGAAAGAGTAAATACAGAGAAAGGGGGACTCTCGAACTGAAATCAATGATAGTTACCCGAGATGTCATGAGAGAATATTTGTGCGAGAAAGTGATTCCTGCTATCCAGGAAGTGTGGCCCGATGAAGATCAAGGAAGAACCATTTTTATTCAACAAGATAATGCTAAACCCCATGTTTTGGTTGATGACGAGGCTTTTCGACATGCCGTAGAACAGACTGACCTGGACATTCAGCTGATCCAGCAACCTCCGAATAGCCCAGATATGAACGTGTTAGACTTGTGCTTCTTTAGGTCTATTCAGACCCTCACCCATGACAGAGCACCTCAAAACATCAAGGAGCTGATTGTAGCTGTGGAGCAAGAATACGAGAACTACGACGTCAACAAGCTAGCTCGAAGCTTTTTGACACTCCAGGACGTTATGATACAGACTATGAAAGAAGAAGGAGGCAATGGCTACAAACACACCCACATGAATAAAGAAGGATTGCAAAGAGAAGGAACACTGCCTAATTGTCTATCTTGTGACGCTCAGCTAGTTGCACAAACCCAAGCCCTTATAGGAGAAGCGATACTCCAGTAGTAGCAGGGATACATGAACAATACTACTCCAGCAAGAACTAGGTGAATTAGTACAGAATCAAGAACAATTTTACACTAGCAGTACAAGAAGTACTAGCGGTATAAGAGCAAGAACAATTTTACACTAGCAGTACAAGAAGTACTAGCAGTACAAGAGCAAGAACGATTGAGAATGGGATTCCTACAAGGATCAAACCAATCAGTAGACCTTATTGTGTGTGTGTTGTGTGTGTGGATGTGACATGATTATATCCATCCAAACTCTAAGGAAAATACTCAAGATAGATCTAGCTGTGCTAGCATTTTCAGTACACTACATCTACTCCCAATAGATAATCAGTACACTACATCTACTCCCAATAGATCTAGCTGTGCTAGAATTTTCTCATGGTGGAGTACTAGTTGTTCATAAAAATAGTCGAACCCTCTTCAAGTTTCAAAATATCAATACCACATTAAATGACAAACATCTAAATAAATTTATAATTTGTTTTTATACTCAAATACTCCTGGAGTGTCATAATGAGTACTCCAATAACCAAATTGACAAGCAAGCACAAAAAAATCCGATTTGATAGTTTAAACAGCAATTGTCAACACTGGCTTGTGGTTAAAAGCACCGGTTAAATAATGTTTTTTAAACTACCAAATGATACGAGTACTTAAGTTCAATTAAGAAGACACCATTCAGAACAGTTTTTGGTGAACATACTCAAACCAATCAAAATTTTCTCCATGAAAAAATTCATCATTTGCTCTGAGAGAAATTAGTAGGCTCAACTAACCTTGGACCGGACGGCGACCGGTATGTTGCCGACGATCCTGTCTCTCCTGTAGTTGCTCTCATCTGCAGCATGAGGTGCGCCTTGACCTAGGACCTGATGTCGCTGCCCAGCATGTTCCTGCTCATGTAGTTGTGCTGATGTCCTTCTCCATCTTCCTGAAGAAGCTCTGGATCCGACGAGCCCTGTACAACCGCAGCCACACCAGGTACCTCACCATCTCTGTCCGTCTAGTGATGTACGGGCAAGGAACAGCAATGGCGTGTCAGTGTGTTTCCTTTTTTATTGATTGAAACTGTGACCTGCTAGTAGTACCTTGTACTGTGAACAACAATGGAGTAGATGGCGTCCCATGGAAAGCATCCAAACATATCGAGAGCAAGCTGTCTTTGATGTAACTGAAAAAAAAATCTAAATTCAGAAAACATCCTCCGTCGGTCTATACCATCAGAAATAGTATCAGAAATTCAGAAGATACCTGGAGCTACACGTAGCAAGCGACGTCCCTCCGCCGGTCGTGTCTCCGCCGTCGTGTCTTGGTGGCTACCACATCCTCGCCCGCGTACAGCTGCTGCCCCTGGCAACACGGGCAAGCAAGTTCCACGGGGAATTCAGGAGGGGAAGCCGTGTCACCGGATCCATCGTTAAGGCCACTGGATCTAGCCGGAATTTCTCCTCCCGTTGAAAAAAATCGACCTTTTTCGAGGGAATCATGGGACGAGGATGGCAGTTCTCTAAGCTAGCACTTGGTATGGGACGGCAGCGACGAGATAGGGGGCATGGACGGCGGCAACGAGATAGGGGGCATGGACGGCGGTGACGAGGATAAGCAGTCGGGCAGGGCAGATTGGAGGAGAAGCGGTCGGGGATGGGGAGGATGAGACGGGGTCAGGGACGGGGAGGACGAGACGGGGTCGGGGACGGCACTGGGTCGTGGACGGAGGAGCATGAGGCAGAAATAGCGGGGGGATTTTTGCATAATTACCGTCGCGACAGTTATTTCCGAACGGAGGGAGTATAAGATAGCCATGGGCAATGTGACAATACCAGAAGCCTTTGCTTGGATGTGGGAAGCCCTGTTGTCAGGAAAAAAACAAGGGTCATCTTGTGTCATCTCCTTCATAACAGATTAAATACAAAAGAGCATTTGCAAAGCAAGAGTTTCTTTCTTCCTCAATATGGATGTGTTATGAGTGGGTCTACAGAAGCAAGAACACATATATTTTTCTCCCATTGGTAGATGATTTGTTCATCTTGGACTCCACAGTCCTCAATTATTCAGGAGCTAAACCTCAGCTTGAAGAATTCAGGCGAGTTGCCCTTTTTACTTTATCAAGCCTCTGCAGATGTAGGAAGGGATCAAGCTTCTGGTTCGTGGGGCTACCAGGACAAAGCAGTATAAGGACCTTTAGGACTGGAGTGATTCTTTCATGTAAACATGTATCTTATCTGGCCTAGTGCCTTCTCTTTCCCTTTCCTTTCTCCTTTGTGTGCATAACTTTTATTGAGTAAATACAAAAATATACGCAGTAGGAAAACCACTGGTGAGCCTTGAAAACAGTATAATACTATAGAATGGGTCATTTTGGTCGGAGACTCTAAGACAGATAAATCAGGAAACTGAAAGTAGTGTTCCCACGTGGTTTCAAATAAACCCCCAAAAAATGACCTTCTAGACAGCCTTTCCCGGACGCCTTTGTCAAAACTGAACTAGTCAAGAGACGGCTGGTTGGTTTTTGCTAATTAACTCGCCACTCCTTGTAAAACAAGCTTCCCAAGTTATAACAGGTCAAGGATAAATTTTACTGGAAAAGATACTAGGAAAGATTTTGATGTAACAGCGTGACAGGTAATGCATTAATTATTACTCTTGTATATGCAGTATCTATTGTCTACATACTCAGGCAGGGATATATATACATATTGCTTTTCATTTTCTGTAAATGCTCTCTTTCACGCAAGAAAAACATAAAGAACCATGACACTCCAAAACCAAAAATAAATAAATTATGCATTTAAGGGGGTGTCGAATCTCAAATCTCAGACTTCCCTAAATATGTGGATCAACATCCAATCGTCCACATCTCTAAGTCACTCCATTAAAACTACGAACTAAAAATCACACTATCATCCCACTAAAGTTGCCCAAAAAGAAAAAGGTCCTCTAAACATGTCACTGAGACTAAAGAAGATTAACTTAGCAATCAAAGATAAGAAAAACCATTAGGGATCACGATTTGCCACGACTAAGTGGAGATGTATAAATAAAATAAAATACAAGTGAAGAAACAGAGGTAGTGATGTTTTCGCACGAGTCTGTCAGCTTCAATTTCGATACGGCAGGCGAAGACTCACTGAAAATTGGTAGGGCACCACACCATATATTACTGCTGTGCCACTATTAGTCAGTCACTTTAAATCTTCCACCCAGAACACCCAACACCACCAAGACTTGAAGCACAAATTAGCTAGGATCACTCATTGCTAATTCTATCCCTCTTCCACCAAACAAGAAAGTTTACTCACGGCCGATGGATATCATCATCTCTGCAATCGTAGGAGACCTCATCAGCAGGTCGGCGTCATTCGTGGTCACCAAATGCTTCCAGCAGCAGCCTGGCATCGACAAGATGCTCCAGAGGCTAGAGAGGGTTGTGCTGAGAATCGACATCGTCATCGAGGAGGCAGAGGAGCGCGCCATCACTAACCAGGGGATGCTCCATCAGCTCAGGGTGTTAAGGCAAGCAATGTACAGAGGCCGCTACACTCTCGATGCCATGAGATTCCAAGCTGCCCTCGGTGAGGTGGAGGGGGAGGAGGAGGAGACGAGCCACACATCATCTGCACTGTCTAAATCCAGTTCAGCCAAAAGACTTTGTTTCTCTCGCGCCAGCAGTGGTAGCACCAACAGAGAAGCACTGTTGTTTGGTAGCAACACGCATGAAGAGCTGCAACAGATGGTCAACACCCTTGAACACACCATGGCTGGTATGAAAGAATTTCTTTTCTTCTTGGAGTCATATCCTCGGATACTCCGCCAACCTTACGGAACATATTTAATCCTGGACAATTGCATGTTTGGTCGCCAAGCGGAACGGCAACGTCTCCTGAATTTCTTGCTGCGTCCCAGTGCTACACTAGATTTGGCTGTACTCCCGATCATTGGTCCAATCAGAGTAGGGAAGACCACTCTTGTTGAGCATGTCTGTAGGGATGAGACTGTGCGTGATTATTTCTCAATGATCCGCTTCTTTCCAGAAGGCAGTCTCAATGATAAAGGATTGATCAACCTGAGAAAAAACAATACTAAAGTCAGACACCAGAATTGTGCTTCTGAAAATAGGTCGCTAATTATTCTTGAAATAGCTGACGAAATTAACGAGGGAACATGGAGAAGGCTGGAATCTTCCATAACCAGCATAACACCATGTGGTGGGAGTAAGGTTATAATCACCAGTCGATCAGATAGAATTGTGAGTCTGGGAACAACAGAACCACTTCGACTGGACTATCTCCCTCAAGATGCTTATTGGCATTTTTTCAAGTCGCTTGTTTTCGGAAGCACGAACCCTGATGAGCAGCCAAAACTAGCAACCATGGCCATGGAGATCGCTTTGGAACAGAGACAGTGTTTCATCGGCGCGCATATCATTGCTGCGATACTGCGAGATAATTTCAATGCTCGATTTTGGCGCAAAATTCTTGAATGTGTAAGAGAATATAAACAGACACATCTCCTTCTATTTAACCAGCACCCAAACCTTCGTATGCGGGAAGACGACCCGGTGTACTATTGGAGATTGGAGAAGAGCCACAGACATTTCTTGATTTGCAGCTATCATCAGTCAGATTCCAGTGAGAATGTTCCTAAAATTAATGTGCAGGACATTCTTTTAGGATGTGGTGGTACACTACCCCGTGGAGAATTTCAGGCTCTTGGATGGAGGTCTCGCATACCTCCCTACTACAACTACTCAATAAGCTGTAAGATGCAAGCACCACAACTTACAGTGAGAAGGAAGAAGCGCGTGCATCAGAGGGAAGAACATTTATCTGAGTAGCACACTATCAGTGACTCACATCATGTATGCTACTGCCTCTTCTTGGGAATTAAGATATATTATTACACTGTTTACGAGTATTGCTAAGTTAGTTAACATATATGGCTGTTAGCGTGTTTAAAAGGCACCAGACATGGAGTCGCCGTATCCTAGTAGTACAAGTGTTTGCAAGTCTAGTATGTTGTGCTTGTGTTTGAAGTACTTTTAGAATCAAGGCTATGTTTGCACTGTCGAATAAATTAGAGTCCAAGACAAGTTTTTTTCATAAAGTTGAGTACTTGAGCCTGTATAGTATTGATCTGGATAATACGGATACTATATAAAGCTATGTTTTGTCATAAACCTCGAGCATGAACAATAAAGTAGGGAATAGTGCCATAGAATTAGCTGTGTTTCTCAGGTGTGTGTGAGTTTGGTCACTGGGAGAAAGCCAAGAAGTTCCAATATTCTTTCACGTGTATTTTTCCGTGACGAGTTATTCTCTTGCTGGGTTTAAATATCAGAAAGATAAGCTGGAACAGGAATAGCGGCATTACCTAAAGCTACAGTGAGAAGGTAATGATAAAGATAAAATTAAGTTGTTGATTTCTTGTCTATAACCCCATTAACTGACCAGTTTTTTCTGTCTTTTGATTCGTGTTAAAAAAATCTGCTAAATCAATGGAGTGAAAGAAAAAAAATCATTAAATTTTGCAATCCATGCTCCAGTTCCAGTAGCAGCGGACAAAGGACAAAAAATGGGGTATAAGCAAACTACATACCAGCTTCTCTAATATGCAATAATGCTAGTACGGTTTCTATAGCCAACTCTCAGGTGCTTTATCAAAGATAAATAAAACATGGTGGTCCATTTAACTTAGACAGTCTGGAAACAATTATGCTTCCCATGAAATAGATAATACGAGCTTGAACAAGTAACATATACTCCTAGTTAGGTGAAAGCTTATGCTACAAAACTTTATTGATAGTGGAGAAGGTGAGCAAAGACAAAATATCCGGTTATCACAGCATCTGCTTTTCATATCAGATACCTAGATTTTATCTAGTTCAGGATTGGTAAAATGATGACTAGAAAATAACTGGTAATCCACATTCATGACTTTATGATTTATTAAGAAAAGAATCTCAACGCCGCCACTAACTGAATTTACTATCAGTAAGGCCATTACCTATGGACCTCCTCCGAGGATTCTAAATTTGTATCTTTACCACCAATCACTCGAAATGGGTTATATTCCCCGGTAGAAGGGTGGTGTGAACAATTGCAATTTCCTCCGTGCCTACTGTTGAAACTGCGAGTTTATCAGAAATTGCCATGCAAACGCTGCCGGTGAACTTCGAGTTTGTCTGAATATATTGGCGAGCAGAGCAATGAACAACAGATAGGACTTATGATATTTCTCAAACCAAAGACAGAATAGGCTAATCATATATGACTGGACTGCTGCACAAGGCTTAGGTCATCAGTTGCTGAAAGAACAAGGGTTCAGCAGTCAGCACTACAGGGACTACCCCCATCGGAGAAGCACGGCTGCACGGGATCTAGATGGATCACATCGTTGCTTGAATGGGGAGGGGGAGCTGACATACCTGGATCTCAGGGGCAGCAGAATTCAGCGGCCGGTTGGCGGCGGGAATGCCGAGCTGGGGGCGGGAGGGCACGCGACCCCGCAGCCAGCGCCACCCCGAACTCTCACGGGATTTGTCGCCGGCGGGAGCACAAGTTGCGCCGTCCGTTTTTTTTTAGTATGAGGGAAGCTTGAGGGCTGAATTATTAGTCAAAGTTGTGTTGAGGTCGAGGTGGGCCTAGGCCCAGGGCTAGAAGGGCTATATATAGGACTGGAGAGCGGCGTTTTGGCTCCCGGGCACCACATAGCCTATTTTTAAATATTTCAAAAAAATCATATTTACAGCTTAAATAAATTCAAATAATTACCAGACTGTAGTCAAAGATTTATTCTCCCCATGTGTAAATTTTTAATACGAAATACCATTCAATTCAACCTTAGCAAAAATGACAAATGTGCAGATCTAGGACATTAATAGTAAAAGGTTCAATCTCCTGAAATTTATCCGATTTGTCATTTTTGCTGGCTTGCATTCTACATCGTTTACTACAACCAGATATTTTATGAATTGTTTGAAACTTCAAAATCAAGTTTTCAAAATATTCAAAAAAAGTGATCCATAAAGCATGGGTTCCACAACGACTATTCTTATAGGACTGTCCCTATCTTGTTTTATGTGTTTTTTGTCTAAGGATGTCATTAGGGCGGCTTTAGGTGGGTAGACCAAAATCATATCCAAATCTACGTCTATCATGCTCGATGTAGCTCGTCCACTAAGGTATTCATGGGCCTGGATATGGACCCAAATCCAAACCCGACAAATATCGGGTATCCATGGATAACCATGGTGTTAGGCACTATATACACCAATAACACAAATCTTTAACATAACAACATTTTAGTAACATTTCATCACTACATCAACACTTCTATAGTGATATCAGCACTACAACAGCATCTCTGCCACGTCTTCGAACCAAGGAGGAGGGTGGGGGCGCTGCCTCTGTTGGGTGGTGCATGCGGCTGTTGTTACCTCGTTGGTGTGTGTGTGGTTAAATAGATCGTATGGACATCTAGAGAGGGTGAATAGGTGCTAATTTTTAGTTCTTTTTTAATTTTAGGCTTGACACAAATGTAAATTCTCTAAATATGCAATTACGAGAATTTCCCTATATACAAACCTATCTATTAAGCGAGTAAAGTGAGGAGCGAGGAACCGTAGCGGAGCATGTGGAGACACTAGGATTTATTTTACCGCAGTTCCTTCTTTGTTAAGGGAAGTACATCTGCGTTGGAGGGGTGGGCGGTTCTAAGACCACCACGCCACAATAGGCCTCACCCTATTCTCCGATGGATCTCGCCACCTGATGATCCATAAGTATAGGGGGTGTATCGTAGTACTTTTGATAAATATGAGTGTCGATCCCAACGAGGAGCAGAAGATGCTGAATAGTGGTATGGAGTAGAAAATCCCTGTGAATACTTAACAAACGGATTTTTAGGGTTTTTCTGATAAGGCAACAAAATAAAGAGCAAGTAATAAAGACAACAAACAAACGGAGCAAGTGGACCAATCCTTTCTTAGCAAAGGACAAGCTGGTGGAAATACTTATAAGGAATAAACGTTTTCGAGGACACATAGGAATTCTGTCAAATTCTTTCGCTTCAAATAGTTGAGTACTCTTCTCTGGTGTTGTAAGTGTTGTGTGGGTGAACCTGTGCTAACATACTGACCTTACTTGGACTAATACATACTTGTGATTAAATCCTCTACAAGCATCCGCAACTACAGGAAAGTAATTAAGATATAAAACCTAACCACGGCTTTAAACTCTGAGATCCTACGCTTCCTTGTGCAAAGGTGTCCTAACGGGGGTTCAGGTTTCTGTCACTCCGGCAACCCCACAATTAGTAGCCACATACAAAATGCATTCCCCTAGGCCCATAAATGGTGAAGTATCATGTAGTCGACGTTCACATGACACCACTAGAAGAATAGCACCACAACTTAAATACTAAACCATTAAATAATAACTCAACACAAATCCACTACTAACACCCAGGGCTAGAAGGTGGGCCTAGGCTTTATTAGTCAAAGTTGTGTTGAGGTCGAGGTGGGCCTAGGCCTAGGGCTAGAAGGGCTATAGGACTGGAGAGCGGCGTTTTGGCTCCCGGGCACCACATAGCCTACTTTTAAATATTTCAAAAAAAAATCATATTTACAGCTTAAATAAATTCAAAGAAATACCAGATTTTAGTCAAAGATTTATTCTCCCCGTGTGTAAATTTTTAATACGAAATACCATTTAATTCACCCTCAGCAAAAATGACAAATGTGCAGATCTAGGACGTTATAATAGTAAAAGGTTCAATCTCCTAAAATTTATCCGATTTGTCATTTTTGCTGGCTTGCATTGTACATAGTTTACTACATCCAGATATTTTTTACGAATTGTTTGAAACTTCAAAATCAAGATTTCAAAATATTCAAAAAAATTGATCAATGAAGCCTGGGTTCCACAACGACTATTCTTACAGGGCTGTCCTTATCTTGTTTTATTTATATGTGCTTTTTGTCTAAGGATGGCACTGGGACGGCTTTTGGGCGGGTAGACCAAAATCATAAGAATTATCGCCAAGATTTAATTTTTAACCTTATTATAAATATGCCGAAAAACTGAAAATATGCTCATACTTAATGAAAATATTGTAGAATGAAAAATCGTGAGTTCATGGACGAAAAATCAAAAAGGGACAACAACCGAAAGGTTGAAACAGTTGTTTTCCATGTTTACCAACATCCTTATATGTGTTCATAAGAAACCTAAATTATCATATTGAAGCACACATGATGAAATACAAAATAGAGAGTATAATAGAACCGATAGTTCTTGATCATAAGCTTGTAGAAATGTTAGGCATTATAATAATCAATCATGAACTTCTATATCTTCATAATCGCACATAACATCATCTAACAAATGTTTGGTGTATCTTTATTACGCCATGACTAATTGATCTTATTAGGTATATACCTAAATGTCGGGGTAGAATTAGACATCAACATACCAGTTTTCTTAACTCTAAATTGATCTAAAATTGGTAAATACAATTTTACTTAACCTCATATAAAATAACAAATAAAACCTAAATATGATCATGTAAAAAAACCTAAATATGATCTTGAAGTATAAATTTAATGTCATGAAATTAAATTTATGCACCACATACAAAATGAATATATGGTTGTTGATAGAAAAAAATACTAGGACCAAATAAATTTTTGATAAGCTAAATGTAATAATAACATCAAATATTAGGACGAAAAACCTATTTTAATAATATTATTTTTTTAATTCATACTACAAGTGTTAAAGAGTTATTTTAATATTTATGCTTCTTCAAATTTTAGTTTTATTTCCTTAGGAAATATACATGTAAAACAAAAGATTTATTTCTCGGTTGTTTTTTGACACATCAAAGACAATATCCTCGAGGGACACCATGCTAGTTAACTGCTAAATACAAGACTAAGGGCATGTTTGATTCAAAGGATTCACAAAGGAATTTTGTAGGATTCTTACGAATAGGATTTTTTCCTATAGAGACTATTTGATTCAAAGGATTGAACCCTTGAAAATTCCTATGGATTCCTTTTCTATACTACATTTTCATAGGATTTCTAACAAGAGGTTAGACCTATTAGAAAATTTCCTATATGTCTATGACAACTATGCCATGTACTCAATCTATATACAAATTTCCTGCATTTTTCCTGTAGCGTAGTCAAACGACTTCTGCAGCTAATTCCTGCGTTTTTAATTCCTCTAGAATTTCACATGTCATGGCATACCATTCCTATGATTTTCCTATTCCTGTGCTTTTAAAATCCTTTGAATCAAACATGCCCTAATGCTCCAGTGATATCATAAACAAGACTATTCTTCATTTGGCGCTACTGGAAATGAAATATTAGAAGACCCCATGAAAGGCGTGGAGAATTAATTAATTAGTAAGAAAAAGTTGGTGGATAAGGCCTCCATAAAAGGCTTGGCGAGCGCTAATGTCACCTGCATGGCTCCGCCCTCTCTAGTTCTGTGCAGCACAACCAACTCCGGCATGGTGTTGGAGATGTGGAGCTCCACGCGGCTGGGGACTCCCCACCCGAAGTTCGTCTCGTAGGCCATGAACCGGTGCGACGACACCATTGTGGTCAGAGTGTCCTTGCGGATGTCGCGTATCGCCTCTGGCATCATCGCCTTCGGAACAAGGTCCATCCCATCCACCGGGTCCTCCTTGTCCAGAACCTTGCTGATGCAGTCCCGGATAGCCACGGTAGCGCAGGCCACCCCACCCTCGCCGCACAGCTCACCCACGTTGGCCCTGGCACTCCACCTCCAGACGCAGTTCCCAAAGTAGCCCTCGTCGGGTGGCGACCGCAGCCGGCGGCGGCAGTCGACAACGATCATCGATTAGACTTCATCCGCATGGTCCAGGGACTTGGCGGGCAAGATGGAGGCCCACATGACGGACAAGACAACGACGTAGGTGGTGGGGAGCTCGCCACCGCCTTGTTGAGAAATGTGGCGCTTCAAGGACTGGATCTAGTCGGCGGTTAGGACGAAGGTCCTTCGGCTGATCTCCTCCTTGGCGGCGCTAGTGGAAGATGCTTGCCTCAGCTGTGCACCAAATTCATCTGTACGTCATAATAATGTTAGTCAAGTTCCAACCACGCATACTCATGTTATGTGCTATATATATGTAAGCTATCTATAGCTGCCTGCAGTATGTTCTCTGTCCTCTCTAGCAGAGGAAACCTCGAGCGAGTCGCTCTAGGGGTGACGTTTTCCGGGTCTACTGGATTTGCTGCCGCCGAATCTCTGCTTGCGCCGGCTCCTGCGCCTGTGGCTGGTGCAGTCATCATCACATCAACGCTGCCTGCGGGGCGAGTGATACGCGGACCGTGAGCAGCGCAGAGGGGAGGCTCTCCCGCAAGGATGACTCGCTTCGGCTACACGCAGGAGACGTCGATGCAGACGTAGAAATTGTGCGCGCGTAGGTTGATGAAGACACCGATGCACGGCGCAGGGCGCCTGGCGAAGTGGTGCGTGTTGTCGCTAATGTAGTCCAGCGAGCCAAATCGCTGGACCAGCCCAAAGACAATGCGCTCTCTGGTGACGATGAGGTTTTCTGTCAGATCTTGACTCCAGCTAGTACCGCTGGTGGCCCCATGGTGGGCGCCAACTGTCGTGGTGGTGGCACGGAAGATGCCATGGATAGACTAAAGTAGGGGCCAATGTGTACTAGTGGGATCCAGGAAGGGATAGCATAGTGGATTCTACACACAATATGTTCTCTCGATCTTGTATTTAGATCAACAATGTTCACACTTGCTCCTTGAGTTGTATCAGAGAGAGGAGGAAGAAGTACTCGAGAGCTCTCCTAGGGTTTCTCTAAGTGTAAAATGAATCCTTCCCCCTCTAGGAGGCCCTGTCTCACCTTATAAAAGGGTGACCAAGTTACAATTAGGGCTGAGCTGGACAGCATGTTCCAGGAATATGCTCTTCCCAAAGAGGTAATTCGGTGAGAGTCTTTTCTTATCGCCCTTCTATCGATGACAATAACCTGGAGCCCACGGTCACCTACGTGACGCCTGTTCTACCCCTCTAGCCCTCTGGCCCTTGTCTGTAGCACTTGGCTCTGCGAGGATTCCTGAGGGAGAGACAGAGCGCAGTGTTGACTTAGGGGCTCGCTCTCTCCTTCTTGAGCAAGCCATATTTTGACTCGGCCTCGTCCAATATGACTCGACCAAGCTCGTACCTGCAAGTAGAAACCAAGCTTGATATCGTGTCGATATACCTCATATGTCGGACGAGTTAAACCATATCGGCTTAGGCTAGGGGGATCCGGACCTTACTCGGCCGACCCTTATATACCTCGGCCGAGTCATGCCTTGACCCGGCTAACACCTCGGTGGGATTTGTCCTTTTACCATAGCTTGACCCTACCTGGGGTCATCCCCCCCCCCCACACACAACAAGGAGAGGCAGGGCCGCAAGCCATGAGAAGATCTCAACCCAGAGATCATGCCCACGCGAACTCCCGGAAAGACGCCAAGCCACGGCGGAAATCCTCCAAAACCAAAACCAACTACACCTACTACTACCTCCGGCACCTCCCCAAACCCAACCTTAGCCGGCTAATCCGGCGGGGACGGCGGCGGAGAGGCCCGGCGCATGGCGGTTGACTCTCAACGGAGGTTGGAGGAAGGAGGTCGGGAGAAGATAAGGTTTCAATCATGCATTCCTCGGTGTTGGAGGTACACATTGATATGCTTAGTGTAAGCCGAAACCGATTTCGACGGAACATGTGATTTCGGAAGAAAGCAACAAGACTAAAACTCCAGTGTTATCAGAAACAATACTACTAGTAGGGGTTCTTCATTTGGCGCTACTAGAAATGAAATATTAGAAGATCCCATAAAAGGCATGGAGAATTAATTAATTATAGTATTAAGAAAGTTGGTGGCGAAGGCCTCCATAAAAGGCTTGGCGAGAGCTAATGTGACCTGCACGGCTCCGCCCTCTCTGGCTCCGTGCAACACAACCAGCTCCGGCATGGTGTCGGAAATGAGGAGCTCCACGCGGCTCGGGACTCCCCACCCGAAGTCCGTATCGTAGGCCATGAACCGGTGCGACGACACCATTGTGGTCAGAGTGTCCTTGCGGATGTCGCGTATCACCTTCGGCATCATAGCCTCCGGCATGAGGTCCATCCCATCCACCGGGTCCTCCTTGTCCAGAACCTTGCCGATGCAGTCTCGGATGGCCACGGCAGCGCACGCCACCCCACCCTCGCCGCACAACTCGCCCACATTGGCCCTGGCACTCCACCCCCAGACGCAGTTCCCAAAGTATCCCTTGCCGAGTGGCGGCCGCAGCCGGCGGCGACAGTCGACAACGATCATCAAGTAGACTTCATCCGCTTGGTGGTCCAGGGACTTGGCGCGCATGATGGAGGCCCACATGAGGGACGAGACAGTGACATAGGTGGTGGGGAGCTGCGGTGACCCAGCATACCACTGCATGATGTAGTATACTATAGTCGTTGACATAACACCAATGAAACACCGTTCACTAGTATTACATCCCTCAGAATGGCACAACAGAAACACAACGGGTCCAATACATGGCTTAAAGGTTACAACTCACTCTTTACATAAGATCCAGAGAATACTCTAGGTTAATAAGAGAGGAAGAACTTCTTACGGAGAAGAATCAAAGTTAAACAACGCAAGAACGATTATGCTATTAAGTCTAATATTCAGACTAAGATATTTGCATTGCTGCTATTGCAACGCACTACAGAAATAGGTTCTTTGGCTAGAGATAATATTCCTATCTAATCGGTAACTTTCGTCTTCACTTGGGTTAAGGTATATGTTAACTTCCTTGTCTTCATTGAAGAGCTTTAGCTGGTATTGATAAGTCCTGGAGCATATCTTGATGTAGACATTGTTTTAATGGCTTCAGAATCTAGCAAGGGTTAAGAAGATACTTTGAGTACGAGCGTACTCAGCAAATTCACTAGAAAAGGAGTGTTTGATGCACTATATCTACAGCCACAGACCGTAGGTCGTAGGCAATGCAAGTTTTCATAAACATTTCTTCAAAGGTTGCTTTTATTCTGAAAAGCTATGTCCGTCAGCCTTCACGGGTTTACCAGAACCTTCATGGGATTCCTTTCCCGCCGCGTTCGTAGCTCCTTCCCGGAACAAGGAGTAACAAGTTACAGTTCTTACACTCTGCAGAGGTGCGTCACTTTACCCATGAGAGATCAACTCTTTGTTGCACAACTAGGCAGCTTATTCCCGTCCACAATTCCATGATGTGGGGCCCAGAAGATGATCCAAGCCAATCACTGCTCCCTTCGCGGCCCCGCATGCCTCCTTGGTGTACACCATGCCCACATAATGAATTACGGCAATGGTTTGTACAAACTGTTAGATGCCAGAACTATCGTGGGACGATGAGGGTTCCCACCCATAAGCTGCATATCCTCTACGAATTACCAATAAATATGCACGCTACGAGGATAACAGCCACGACCTGCACATCCGGCTTCATGCGAGAGGAAGAAGATACATCTGACTTCTCCATCCCATTCCAAATCTCATGGTCAACGCGTAATATACGGCGCAAGAATCACTGGCGACATTGGTTGTTAAGTCCTAGGTGATATAGTTCTAAACATTGGTATTCCAACTATCAGGTTTAATAGATTAGCTGATCACCCTGGATCAGTAATCAATAGTCCCCTTTATTATTGAAAATAGTGTTTTTGGACCTTTTTCAAATGCAGGTGAAGACAACACTGGATTTGTAAAATACTTTACAGAAAATAAACAAAGGACATGAGCAAGTGTGAACTTGCCTTTTGTGATTGCAAGATTATGCACCCACGGTCTTCGAGTCAGTATAAGATCCAAAATCTGAAATCAGCATCATTGGTCCGGTAAGGACTAATGTTTAAAGAAGCAATATGCTTTTATGCATAAGTAGTGTGATGCACGTTCTAAGCGCAAATCCCGGGAATAACGTTGTCCTAGGGTTTGGATTCCGAAAATGGTTACTTTGGAATATGTGGTCCTTTTAGATAAGTTTCATAGTTGTACTTTTATTAGAGTTTATGAGTGGTTGTAAACAACACCTATGTAGGAGTAAAGTATACATACTTATGACATACTAGTTAGGATTACTTATACAAGGTTTCTTATTTAAAGTGGCAAAAAGGATAACCTTCGAATAAAAGGTTTCTCTTCGAATAAAAGGTTAGTTAGTGGTGGTTGATGTTATTTGTTTGCTCAAATGGTTTGGTTTGAGTTGCTTTATAGTTTAACTACTTTAGACCAAAGTTAACTATAATACATATAATAATGCTTATAGTGTTATATTAAGATTTTGTAGACTAAAGTTAACTTTAAAGTATAGCTAGTTTTGAAAGTATCGTACTTATACCTTGGTATCTTGTATCTCTGAAATGTGTTCTTTAAGTTACTTAAGAATGTTTATTCTGTTACTTGAGTAATGGTTTCTTGATGTGAGTATGGAGTAATATCATTTATCTTTTATCAATAAGTGGATATAGTTTATGAACCCAACATAAGGTTACTTAACTACTTATGGATTTATATAGTGTTGTAGTAGCTTTTTTGTAATTTGGTGATTAATATGGTTTAGAAAAGATTTGATTGTTCACAAGTTGTTCTTTAAGGATTTTATTATTAATGGAATTCTTTTTAGAGATAATCTTTATTTAAGGTTGTGGATTCTTCTAAAATAAGAACATTTATAATGTTTTAAACCATTATGGCATTAGATTATTAATATTTAAGACTAATACTATTTATTAGACTTATTTAACTCATTTTAGGAATATTAGTAATTTTTATTTTTTTATATGAATTATTAATGAAGTAAATAAGTTTAAATTTGAGTTATTAAAATATTCAATTTTTTTGTTTACCCAAAAAGGAGATTATTAGATTTTTAGCATGTAAATAATGTTTTTGTGATCATTTTGGTATATCATATTTATTTTTGTGATTTATAAACAATAAGATATGATTTTTATAATTCTTATTACTTTTATAATTACTTAATAAATAATAAATATTTAATTAAGTGAAATAATAATACATGATTATGGTTTTAAATTAGAATTCTTATTTTTCTAAGATTTTTGATATTTTATTTACTATTTTAAATATTTATTATTATAAAAATATGAATTATCAAAGTTTTATTACTTATAAAACTTTTATTAAGTAATATTTATTTAAAAAATCATCATAATAATATTTGTTTATATGTTTAAGTTGTAGATTTTATTTTTCTACAAATTTCCATATATTATACATATTTTTCTGAATTATAAATCAAAAGTTATTAATTAAACAAGATTTAATCATTTATTAAATTTCTGGAATAATATTAATTGGATTATAACATTTTATTTATTTCTAAACAGAAAAATACTTTTCACACCATGACCAGAACTAGCCCCAGTCACTGACTAGTGGGCCATTGTCCACCTCAGCTTTCAGATGAAAGAGATGTTTTTGCTACTGACCTCCTCTCTACTCACTGTCGATGACATGTGGGCCCTGGGCCATGCCATCCACCACGCGGGACAAAGACCAGTCAACGAGCTGACGTGGCTCGATCATGAGGTAAGCATGGCGTCAGCATCACCACCGCCGTCGGTGAGTGGTCACCGGCGACGATCTACGGCGTCCTAGCAAGCGAGATACGACTAGTTCGAACAAGCGTAACCAACTGAACCTAATAGTGGCAGCGCCGCTTGGAAATGGTCATCAAAGGGTCATCGGCGACGAGCTACTGCGGCGGCCAACGACGGTGCTCAACAAAACTAGACCTACGGTGCGAATCCGCAAACGAAACTAGGGTCCAGAGATGCGTATGCTTACCCGGATGACGATAGAGTGGTCGACGAGGACATGCGCGGTCGGAATCGAGCTCCCCGACGAGGATTCCGACGAACTACTGCGAAGAGGAATGACCAAATTCACTCGCTCTAGTGCTCCCCTTGATGCAAGCTTCTACCCAGAGGATCTACGGAGGACGGCGCTTCTCCATGACGGCTTAGAATGGTGTGGGGAGACGTGGTTCGACGGCGAAGAGTGGCTCCGGCGAGCTAGGGTTCGGTCTCGTTCGTATCTGAGAGGATAAGGAGGGATTGGAGATAGGGATGGAGGCAATGCGTCATGGTGGCCTTCTTATCCCCTCGTGGCAACGACGGAGAGTATCTTGGCGCAGTGAAGGCGATGACAGCATCGGGCGGCGGCGAGCTCCGCCAGCGAGCTGTCTATGTGCGTGACGATGACAACGATGGTCGTTTTGCGGATAACCCCCTGATGATTTCTTTAGATCAACCCGTTGTCCTCACCTGACCCCACTTGTCAGTCACAGATGGAAAAGGACCTGGGCTGGTTACTGGGCTGTTGTGGGCTGCACATAGGCGTCAGGTAAGTATAAGTGTGTTGGGCTGCGACCAGGTTTGGTTTTTATTTGTTTTATTCTTTTTCTATTTTCTGTTTTCTTATTCAGATTTGAATTTGATTTATATTTTGAATCTTTCTTTGTATAACTTGTTTCCTGAACATTATAACAATACAAAAATATACCTAGTCTCATTTGAAATTTCTTATTGTATCCTCTTTTTGTATTTCTTGTATTTACTTAATGTGATCCCCCTTGTTAATATTTTATATAAACTTTTCTTATTATTTTTCTCTCCTTATCTGTGTTAGGGATTTCTTGGTAATATATTCTTATTTGTTTGTAACTCAAATTTTAGTGAGCTCATTGTTTGAATAGAAACTTTATATATATATAATGATTCTATACCATTATTTAATGCATGAAATATAAAGACATTGATATGATGATTATTACTTCCATTAAGTTGGAAAATAGCAATGTATGTGATAAACAAAGAAGTTTAGGGTTTTGAATTATGAGTACTACCCTTGGCTTTAGGGTTTTGTATAAGCTTAGATTCCTTTTAAGAGTTAAGATTTAATAACTAAGCATATTGCCATATGTATATATTATTGGATGAAATCTCCCTTTTTAATAGAAGTTATATTTAGAGTGTTTTATAGAAGTGAACTTATAAAAATATACTTAGGCACATATAGTGATGATGGTTGAAATTAACAGAGATATGCTTATGTAATTTGTTATAGGGAAATATTTCTATAAAGTGTTATAAGCATCAGATGATGGATCAACAGTATGAGATGGATATTATGTTTGATTTAAGATTTAGAGTTGATTGCTTACCAAGATTAAATAGGAAAATGATCTATAACATATAATTATATTTCATAATCTGGAATCTCTAATTAAGGAATTCTTTTCCTAGATATAATACTTCTTTCTATCCATCATCATGGTTAGTTTGATGGACTTACTTCTTAAAATATTTTTATTCATATATCATTCTTATAACTCATGAATGAATGCAATGAGTTTGATACAAAGACACTTCATAGCTTTCTCATATCCTTGCTTGGTTGTATTTACTATTCTACTGTTGATAATCTTCCATCCAACCAGTAGTTCCTTCAAACTCTACTCCCAATCTTCCTTAATACTCCATCACTAATCTTTCTCTAAAGTAAACTATCCTTAAAGATGAATAACACCATTTCTATGACTCTATGCTACACTAGCTTTAGTTGAGTAACACCATCTTATAATTACTTAACCCTCATGACTTACACTTCAATCCCTGAATTATATTTATGTGGTTTGCAAAGACTTTTCTAGGATCACTTATCTTTACTAAGGTTCCAATCATGTTCTACCCACCATTATTACCTATACTAAATATAAGCATTCCATGTTGGTGGCCAAAACATTACCATTATAATACTTTAATCATTTATTACTGAAATTATTAGTTGGCTAAGCAGGGCTTTATCAATCCTACCTTTTATTGTCTGAAAGTTATCTTCTTAGTATCTTATATTGGATTAAGGTTATTAATGGTCTATGCCCTTATTAGAAGATTTGAGTAGATGTTCTGACAAGATCAAATAATAGATCAAAGACTGATAGTTAGAGAAGTTATGAATCAATGGGGAATTATCCAACATTGATGAACAACAGATATTGAGATAAGTTTCATAAAGATTGTATAGAAATAAAGATATATATATATAATGGATGATCTTGACTTAATCTCTTTCCAACTCCAACTCATCAAAAGAGTTTATAGGATTAGGTGTTACTATGAGTCTCAGAATGTAGGCAAATGGAATTTTAAGATATAGTGGTTACATTATTATTATTTGTTTTATATCCTTAACTTGGTATTTATGAATGGTTATAATGAATACTATAATATGATCACCTAATGATCAAATAAAATTTACATTATATTAAGGTTTAACTTATGATACATTTTGATATACCCATAAATCAAATCTCCCTTACCCAAAATGAGATTTTAACAAAGATCTTATTAAAACTTATCGCAGTCAACTTGATGATCTACTTCAATTCCGTCAAGCTAAGAGAAGCTTAAATCACTTTGACAAGTTGTGTTTAAGAGCGCAAAAATTATTCGAATTTTCTATGCATGGATGAAATGCACACATCTGGGTTCAACTTATTTCTAGGCTCTAATGCTGGGATGTTACAGGAGCTTGCCACCGCCTTGTTGAGAAATGTGGCGCTTCAGGGACTGGATATGGTCTGCGGTTAGCACGAAGGTCCTTCGGCTCATCTCCTCCTCGGCGGCGCTAGAGGAGGATACTTGCCTCAGCTGTGCACCATATTCATCTGTATGTCATAATAATGTCAATCAAGATCCGACCACGCATACTCATGTATATATATGTACTTCCTTTGTTTCAAAATATAAGATGTTTTAGCTTTATCAAACAAATGTATCTAAACTATTTTTAGTATGTAGATTCACTTAGGTTTGGAGTAGATCTACACAATAAAAGAGGTTTAGATACATTTTTTTTACAAAACTAAAACATCTTATATTTTGAAAGGGAGGAAGTACGAGCTAGTGTTCGTTACCGACCAGAGGTAGAGTCGGCGCCCAGAGGCGCAATACCATGTTGTACAGCTCCGCGGCCATTGGATGCTGCAGAATCGCCGCGCGGTCAAACGTCGGCGGCACCAGCCCTGACCCTGCCGAGGCTCCCACGGCGAGCAAGCCCGAGCCCGAGCCCTCCCGCGTCGCCGCTGACCACGCCCACATGAATTGCCACATCGCCTGGCCGTCGGCCACGGCGTGGTGCATGGACACCCCGACCGCCACGACGCTGTGGCCCCTGGTGACCTGCACGGCAAGAACCGGGGCGGGCAGTTGCGCAACCTCCAGCTCGGGGACTAGATGCTGGAACGCCTCGGTGTCGTGCACGTCTTTGCGGGCCATGCGCCGCATGTCGTCCTTCTTTGCCCCGCCCAAGTACTCCGCCTCCACGAACCTCACGCCATTAGAAGCCACGGTAGACGAGCAGTCGAGGATGACGGTGCCGGAAAAGGGGTGGTAAGCCAGCTCCCCGGTGAGGGGGAAGAAGACGGCGAGGGTGTCGGCGAGAGAAGATCTCAGGGCGCTCACAATGGACGGGAACGGTGAGAGGTCGGGGCTGTCGAAGAAGAAGAGCCGCTGGGCCCGTGGAGCCAGCGTGGCAGGACGTGCAGCGCCATGTCGAGTGGCGCAGCAGGCGTGCATGCGGCGTCATGCTTGACGGCGTTGCACATGTGAGCCAGCATGGCAGCTGTGCGGCGCCGGCCCCCGGCCGGACAGCGTGGCAGGCGTGCGGCGCCGTCCTAGCTGGCGCTGCACGCGGCGGGGACGGGAGTGGCAGAAAAGGGTTATTCAGTTTGAATTTCTTTTCAAATAGGATTAATCTTTGAATTTCTTACGACTTTAGGTTATCTATCTATCTATCTACTAATTTCTCTAGAGATACGCTTGTACGTAAATTTTCGTCCGAATTTTTGTTGGACGCTTTTGCCCCTGTGATTTAGAGTAAATTACCCACTATGCCATCGTCAAGTGAAAGGAACCGTCCGTATTAGAGGACAGTCCACTGAATCATCAATCGCCATCGCTGGAGACTACTCTTCCCCGCGGCCTCCCCAACCTGACGAAGGCAAGCTCCTCTCCTGATTCCCCTCCGCCCCATTGCCCTACCCTACCGATTCCCAGCTGCCTCCAGCCATCCCTGCGGCGTCATCAACCAATTCCACGACGGAGAGATGGTGATGGAGAGAAAGAAGGTCGGGGCGAGCTCGATCTGGCCGCCGTTGTCTACGAATGTGTCTGTCCTGGGATGGATAGCGCTGCTGGGAGGAGGAGGCCGGGGCGGAGCATCTTGGAAGGGGAGAGGAGCAGCGCACCCGTGAAGAGTGGGGGGCGGCGCATCTGGGGTGATGACGGTGATGTGGGGCGCAGAGAAGCGGGTAGTGAGGGAGTTGTTGGGCGAGGGCGGCAAGGGGGCTCGGGGCGTGCTGGGCAGGTAGTTGCCGCCGCGTTGATCTGGTGAGGCCGTCCTGTTTGTCTAGCGATGGTGCTCAAAGCGTAAGTTCCCGCACCGTGTCTTAAGGTTGCCTGGGAAGCTGCTTTGATTGGCGTTGAGAACAGGTGCTATAAAATTTTTGCTGCCGTCGCGCCTGTCCGCTGTTACTATATCTATTGAATTTTGCTAGAGAAATTTTGACTGAATTTTTCTAGACAATTGTTGGCTGCTGCTAGACAATTGTTGGCTGCTGCTGACAAATATACATCGAACCGGCCGACTGTATTTCGTTAGACGATTACTTGTAATTACTGAAATTTTGGGTCCGACTTCTTGTAAACTTTTTTAGCTGATTGCTTATACCGTGTTACTCTGCATTTGATGATTTTGCAAAGTTATCACATATGCCTATGCAAACATGAAGAAGAAGCTTGCCTCCGTCACTAGGTGTACTAATTGCTACAGAAATCTTGAGTGAAATTTGCTAGACAATTGCTAGCTGTTGCTGACAGATCCGTGAAACAACAAAGCTTTTTTTATCCTTTATTAGAGGATCTAAGTAGACCCTTGCACCCGTTGATTTTGTTCCTCCTGATCGGATCTGTTGTTGGCAGTCAATTTCTTTATTTTTTCTTAAATCAAAAGGAATTTGCCTCCCTCGTTCCTTCTCATATTGAAAAAAAACATGCGAGTCATCTACTACCAGTACTCCGACCAAACTACATACTATACAGGGAGAAAATCACCCCAAGATCGACAACCACATATAAAGATCAAAAGACAGAGACGCCCCGCTACCACTAGAAGGACAACAACACCCAGAAAAGGCGGAGAAGAGGCTCAAAATCGATTTCTTTATTTGATGTGTACAAAGAACTAAACTTACATTGTTTTGCTCAATCATGTCTACATTTTTGTTTTTCTTTCAGAACTATAATTCATCGGTAAAAGGCCAGTATAGCAGCACGCCTCACCGCAGAGTGCACAACGTGGTTGTACCTTGAGTTTTTTCTTTTAAAAGAGTTTTGTGACACAACGGATTGTACCAACGAGAATCTACTGAAACTAGCTGAATTTTGTGACACGCCGCGGCTATACAACAGAGAATCTATTTTATGTGACAGGTGTCATGTAAGCTTACTTTTCTTTCCCATTGCAACACAATTTAATTGAGAAATTCGACTTACTCAATTTAGCAAAAACTGATTTAAGTGAAGTACTAGATAATTTTTCAATAAGACGATATTTGTTTTGGAAATATTATGTGCCTATGTCGATGTGAGTTTTCATGTATATATTAATATCGGAAAAAGTTTAAATAGACCATAGCAACGCACGGGCAAGGAGTCGGAGACGGCCGTGCCGGAAGCGCGACGGTGGCTTCAAGCCCTGGAGGCGCGCACGGCAGGACTAAAAAATTATGAGGAGAAAAAATCATGCATTTAGGGGTTTATGGAGCCCACAAGTATCAGGTTGTCAAGAATGGCATCTTCTGATCTTTGAACCGAAAGCTGTTTCTGTAGCAAAACAAGTACGTCTACCATGGCATAAACCCCAACACGATATACCCAAAAACACAACTGAGCATGCAAGACTGGCTTGAATTCCTACATATCGAATCCTGAAGGTCCCCCAATCCACAGATTCTATGGGCAAAAAAGTGGGGCATGTACTGTTTCGAGGTATATGCAAAAGACTGGCACAAGCTTAGTATTTAATAGCTTCCCAATCCTACTACAAATTGCTGCTGGCTTCGATCAAGTTGTCTTGGCCTTCGTGGTCCTTCTCTTTGGGTGCCTCCTTAGGATGGAGTTCTTCATCCCCAGGAAGAAGAGCAGCGCACCGAAGAGGGCCAGGTTCTGAACAGACAAAGAAACTGAATTATAACACGCCGGATAACAGCTAGTACTGATGATCAAGTTGGAAGCCAAAGCTTTTTCCTAAGCAAGATTTGTGTGACAAACCTGTGAAAACTGGGTAAAGAGCTGAACAAACTGTTGTGACTCCATCTCATGGTTGTAGAAGTCGTACACGACAGGGGTTATGAATGCCAAGTAGATAAGCTGCACAAATGAGACACGTCAATATACATATGGATCGACAAACAATGTGATAACGCAGAAACTAATTTAGTCCAGGCCCAATCATTTATCATGGAATCCATATTAATTTCCTTATAGTAATTAGTATAAACATAAAAACATCTATGCAGTTTGCATGGACTGATTCCTGAAGGACAATTGCATTGGTTTATAGAGATACCCTCCTTGCATGATGTAGTGCATATAAGTTCTTTAAAAAGTCAAACGTCTACAACTTTGACAAAGTTTACTGAGAGAATTATCTATATCTACAATATCAAATGCATACCATATGAAAATATACATCATGCTGAATCTAATGGTGCGTATTGATTTTGTATTCTACTACCTCCGTTCCAAATATTTTTTCCTATATACTAGGTCAAACTTTACATATTTTAACTTTTACAAAATCTTATATGCACTACATTTTGTCAAGGAGGAAGTATAAGTGCATAGCATACTATACAGAATTTCAGGTTACAGCAAATCAGTTGTCACCAGTTCACTGGAATATGAGCCTATTTAGTCGGTACACACTATGATGACAACCTCCCAACATATTTGGAATCTTTCAGTTAGTTTATAGAGTTACCATCTTCAGATGCTAGGACAGGACATTGCAACTATGGCACATCGAATGAGCAACCATGCCAAACTTGGTAAATTTACATCCAATGAAATTGACAAAACTAAAACATTTTACAGCTAAACACATCACATATTTTCAACATTACCCAAACAGGCATCGCAACAGTGCTTTCTCTTTTGGATTAAACATGAGAAGGGAAGGCACAACAAGCCAAAACTAATTTAGTCCAGGCCCAATCATTTATCATGGAATCCATATTAATTTCCTTATAGTAAACATAAATACATCTATAACTTTGACAAAGTTTATTGAGAAAATTATCTATATCTACAATATCAAATGCATACCATATGAAAATAGACATCATGCCAAATCTAATGGTACAGATTTTGTATTCTACTACCTCCGTTCCAAATTAATTGACGCAGCTTTGTCTATATACACACGATTCAATGTGTAGATACATCCATAACTAGACAAAGCTGTGTTAATTAATTCAGAACGGAGGGAATATATGTTAGTAATATTTTGTTCCTATATACTTGGTCAAACTTTACATACTTTGACATCTACAAAATCTTATATGCACTACATTTTTGCAAGGAGGAAGTATAACATACTATACAGAATTTCAGGCTACAGAAAATCAGCTGTCACCAGTTCATTGGAATATGAGCCTATTAAGTCGGTACACACTATGATGACAACCAGACAACATATTTGGAATCTTTCAGGAAGTTTATAGAGTTACCATTTTCAGATGCTAGGATAGGACAATGCAAAAGCAAATGCATGAAGATGACACATTGAATGAGCAACTATGCCAGACTTGGTAAATTTACATCCAACGAAAATTGACAAACTAAAACATTTTACAGCCAAACACATCACATATTTTCAACATTATCCAAACAGGCACCACAACAGTACTTTCTCTTTTTGATTAAACATGAGAAGGCAAGGCACAACAAGTCTGTTTAATGGTAGGCTGCAATAATATGTACATCTTGATGCCCCCATAGCACAAAACTCTAGATATATAGTGCCAACAGAAGAGTACCCACCAGTAAGAACGCTCCAAACGAACTGCTGATGATGAGAAGGAGACCACCAAGGGCCTTCAGGAACATGGTAGCGGCTATGACAGTCTTGATCTGTAAACGGACAAAACAAAAGTCATCCCACCAGAGCGATGAACTAGGTAGAGAGGGTTTTAAAACCAGAAAGATGAGGCAGAACAAGGCAAGCAATTGGAGAACTTCCATACATCGATATGCGGGGCTGACATCCCTATGTTGGCGGACACCTGCTTGACAAATTGGTTGAACTTGGGCTTCAGAGACTTAGCTGCAGGTCCACCATCAGATCCAAACTCACTGAACCTGCATGTACATCAGGAAGTAGTGATCACAATTCAGTGATGAGAGAACATGCATATGTAGTTTGTATAGCAAACTCTATAGCGTGATACGGCTGGCAGAAGAACCAAAGCAACACTTGTTATAATGGTTAAAATTTGAAATTCAAAGTAAACGCTGTTCATGGTATCGAAACAACTCTGGGGGCACCAACCAACTGAAGTTGATGAAAACCAAACATCACACTGCTGGCAGCCCAGACAGGCAGCAGGGCAAAGCTAGATAGCTGCGCAGCGAACGACCAATCGGACCACTATGTTCAGGACGAACCATGGGGAGGTGGGTGTAAACAAGCACATCTCGGCTGAAAGGGACACCTTTCGTGCCGATGCAGACGCTTGACCTTGAAGTATTTGGACCAGAAGATGGAACCATCATAGCGCCGCACACTGCTACCTAAATATATCAGATACCTGAAGCCTATACCACGGCTCTACCAGCCTAGCAAACGTAATATGGCCGCTGACGGGAAGAAGCAGCACTACACTTTTGGTTAGAAAGTTCAAACTTGATGTTATTCTTGACATGGAAACAGTTCTATAGACAGGGACCAATTCAAGGAAGTTTAATGAAAAAAACAAAACAGCATGCGGCCCAAATCGCCAGCATCATGGGTGCAGCACGAACCACACAGCAGGGGAACAAGCGCATCCAGGTAGAGACGCGGACGCAGACGCTGGGGCTGTAAGCAGCGGCGGACTAGAGGATGGTGGGTAGTATGGCCATAGGAGCAACGCGGTGCGATCTACAGCGACCTCCTGCATGGAGCTTGGTCTAGGACTCTACCAGCCAGTCCGTACGGGTTACCGTCCTCCACGAGCTCCAACCTCTTACGAGTGACCATGGCAGGATAGCATCTACCTACCTATCCAGCGCCGCGCAGATCTGCCAGGTCGAGCGAGATCCGACCAGGAACGCGCCGGTCGGGGGGCCGGATCTCACCGCATCCGCGCGCGCGTTGACGAACAGAGCGCCTCGGTCTAAGCGCATAGAGGGGCACGGACGGAACCTAAAGTGGGTTCGAGGCCGGCGACGAAGGTACGACGGAACGGGCGCGGCGAGAGACGGACGGACGAGATCTGGAGGGGGGGAGGAGGGGAAGGGGGACACGTACTCTTGGTAGGCGGAGAGCAGGAAGATGGAGGCGAAGAGCACCCTCCCGACGAAGGAGATGAACCCCATCTCCGCTGGTCGTCGCGGCGGCCGGCCTCCTGGAGCCGCTGGTCTCCCTCTCCGCTGGTCTTCGGTCGCGACGACGGGGCCACTAGCAGCAGCACAGCATCCGAGGTGGAGGAAGGAAGGGGATGGGGATCGGTCGACCTGCCTTGTCCTCCTGTTTCGTTTTTGTCTCGGCGCGACGCGATTGGGGGCGTGTCGCGTTGGTGCGACCGCGCCGCGACACGCGGCCCCTGCCGACTTGCCTGGATCTGCTCAATTTCGGGCCGATGGGTTTGGTAAAATTTGTCAAGCTTGGTCACCAGGAGCCTGATTTGAACGGAATTTGGGGAAATTTTTGGCCCTTTAATCACAACCTGCTGAAAGATTGGGATTACGTTTAAACTTATCAAGGTTTTTGACCGTCAATGTCTTCACATATGTAATTTAATCTTTGCTTGATATAAATTTGATGTCTAGCATTTTATTTGCAACCCTCTGTTTAACAAAATGATAGTTAGTCTTAATATGTTTTGCCTTTGCATGAAAAACTCAATTGCTGACAAATAGATAGCACATAATTTGTCACACCATAAACATGGTTTTTCACCAAGCTCACCAATGTAACAACATGAGGTTTAATAGCTCAAGATAAATGGTTTTAGGAAAAATTATTGTGCACAATTGCATCTCATGCATGTGAGAAGACGGGAAAAATTAGAACTTTTCGTTAAGAAGCTGAATTAGATAATGTTTCTACCGAATAGAGGAATGCTTGTTTGATACATTGTTTGATTGTGTGACTACTTGATTGATTGTTTGTAACATTGTTTGAGTAATAGAAATTTTTACATGATCGTTGCTCTATTTTGGACATTTTGAACATAATTCATATTATATAAGCAATAATAGATCAAAAGGTGTATAAAGAAGAAGAACATGAATTGTCTAAAATAGAATTCAAAATTTTGAAGCTAAACTTTCGCAGAACCATATAATACACTTTAATTACAATTCCAACCACTTAATAATAGTTATTACAAACATGACTGAATAAGAATAATAATGTTGCAAATCTTGATAAAATAAGAACTTGAATATGTTATAAGCCTTAAGAGAATATTACAAACTCAAAAATTGATATTACAAATATGAATGGATGTTACATGACAAACGAATAAGTAAAGACTACAAAAGAAAAATAGAAGTGCTAAACTAAGTTGATATTGGAAGAATCTTGATTTTCTTTCGATCATCTTCTTCTCGTCTTCTTCTTATCGTCTTTCCTTCTTCACCTACAAAAGAAACATCCTAAAAAGTTAGTAGGTTGATCATCTTAGGAAAAAATAGGAGCTTATGGATCATGTGAGACAATACAAATTAACAAGGAACAAGAGGGAACATTTTTATCTAAATCTTTAGGCAACAATGACAATATAGGAACTATTCTCTCATATATTAAAGTTCATCTTAAAAAGAAACCAGATTTTAAATTGAATTGTTCTTTATTGGTATTTAATGACCAATCAAAACTAAAGCCCACACTTGATAATTATTGATCATCCACATTTATTAAGTTCTCACTTAATTAATGTTGTAAACCGCAACAATACAACCCCACAACTGCAATTTAAGTTTTCCCTTAAGTATGCAAATGAGCCACTTGAATTACTATCTAACTAACAAGACAAGTAGATCATTAATTCCAACTAAAAAAGCTTATAGATAATTCTATAGCTAAAAGACAGCAAGATAAAACACAATTATCCACTTGGCACTGTCCAAGTTAAGCAACAAGACAAAACATTCGATTTGTCATTTACAAAAACAAGCATAATGACAAAACTCAACCATCATACCAAATTTGGCAAACACCAAATACAATGAACTTCTATATAAGACAAACTACAAAGAAGGTTTCACTGAAATCCAAGCAGCTCACATGCCTAAGCAAAACCCAAAGGTGGCAGTCATAGAGAGCTCATAGAGCACTATAAATAGCACCATCCATCAAGGGAGAGCCTCACAACTCACTCATCTAGACAAACTAGCTACACACACCTAGATAGCTAGAGAGAGATCTGAGAGCAACAAGAAGAGCAATCGGGAGGAGAAGGCAATGAGGAGAAGATCATATACAAGAAGTTCAACCTCATCCAAATAAGAAGCGGCTACAAAAGCTAGCAAGGTACAAATTCTAGGTAGAGAGGAGAGGAGTGTAGTAGTGGGTAGAGGGAAAATTAATGCAGGATGAGGAGAGTGGATTCGTGAGCCATATCAAGAAAATCTGGACAACAACTATATTCTATCCAGAAATGCATTTTTAGATCATCTACACATAGTACAAACACCCAAAATCATCTCTAAATCATACTCCCTCTGATCCAAATTAAGTGACTCAATTTTGTCTACATCCGGATGTATCTACCACTAGAACATGTATAGATACATACGAATCTAGACAAATCCAAGTCAATTAATTTGGATCAGAGAAAGTATATTTGATCTAGATAATATCCCGCAGAACTAGATGATCTTGTGATCATGAAGAACATCAAGAACACACCCATGGATTAAATCACAGCAAGCGAATCACTTAACCAAGAATAAATGATTGCAAGTACAGTAGGAATAAACATCTACTTGTGCATACTTTTGATCAAGAAATTGATCTACTACATACCTTGGATACTAACAGATTGTTCGAGCAACCATTTCTTATATCACTATAAGATAAGTCGCCATCCGCAACAGTTTGGACCGTTGAGTGTGGTAGAAGGTGCCCCTTGCGCCATGATTTCGTTCGTTTTCTCGTGGTAGATGAAAACCCGTTTTCTTGTTTTACCCGCCCTCTACTATCAAGAAACCGTAAAAAAACGTGGCAGAAACTAGGCCGACCATGGTAGATGTGAGATTTTCGGTTTCTCGTGCGATCTTGACTCTACTCAATGCTGTCACGGTCATTTGAAGCCTGTGGGGATCCGATGTCAGTATCTCTAGTGGATCAATTTTTACCACGCCTCCCTGTTTTAAACTTAATAATATTGCTCGATGCAGCAATCGTTTATTCTACCTGTTGGGTCCCTGATATCAGCCTCTCTGTAGAAGAAATATGTGTATTATGGACTTTTTTCTTTGCTCCTGCCTCCTATTTTGAACTTGGTAAGATTGCCTTATCCATCAACTATTTGTTCTACCTGGTGTTCCCAGATATCAGCCTCTTTATGAGTTCATTTTTGTAGCATGTTTACCTTATGTTTTTTGTATGAGTAGTGATAGAATTTTGGTATTTCATCACTCTCACGACTCTTTTATGCTTATTTTACCAAAATTACTGAATTAAAGGTGTAGATAAATTAATTAATTGGAAGAGTCTACTATGTGTAAAATTACGCTATTTAGAAGCCATAAAAGGGCCATAAATAAATATCCACGCACTTGGAGATAAGGGGAAGCCAACTCCCTTTGCAAAGCCATGGCCACCGGCTTTAATGACCACCCCTACGGGCAGGTTTCGTACGGTGTGGCGATGGAGCCGTTTTTTTTCAAATACTTCTACCCCATACACAAAGATATAAGATATGACATTTAGAGACACCGCAGTTCGCAAAAACCTCACCTCCAAAATAGATCTAGAGTGGAAATTCACATCTAGACTTGGATCCTCACAACTACAAATATCTTTCTGGTTTAGACATCACGTCCATCACCATCTACATCAACCGCTAGAACTCCACCGTCTCTACTAAGGTTTCCTTTTGTCTTGTGCCTACCTATTTCTATCACATTCCATGCAATTGACCAATCAATCGCCCTGCAGCCTAGCAATCACGCTCCTAGTGACGCCGGTCTAAAGCACGGCTGCTACTCAACGAACGTATTTAAAAAAATAAAGGGAGGGATTTGGCATGTTGCGCAAAGGATCCAAGCGGGTCTTAAGATTCCAACTCAACCTTGGATGCTGACAAGATTCCAAGGCAACTCGCTAGCTAGCACATAAGCGCGAGCAAACAACCTAGCCGGTCAACCATGCATCCAGCTCCAACTTCCATCGCCATGTCGGCCGCCGGAGCCGCCTATGACCGCGCGGCCGAGCTCCGTGCGCTGGACGCCACCTTTGCCGGCGTCCGTGGCCTCGTCGCCTCCGGCGTTACCCACGTCCCGGGCATCTTCCGCGTTCCTCCTGAAGACGTCCGCCGCCACGAACCACCACAGGAGTCCACCGGCGACAAACAAGAAGCTGCTGCCACCAGCGCCATCCCGGTGATCGACCTCGGTTCCGCCGACCGCTCGGCCATCGTGGAAGCCGTTGGCCGGGCCGCGGCGGAGTGGGGGTTCTTCCAGGTGACGGGCCACGGCGTGCCTCCGGAGTCGCTGGCCTGGGCCGTGGACGCGACGAGGGCGTTCCACGAGTCCCCCGGCGGCGAGGGCACCGACAAGGCGCGCCTCTACACGCGCGACCCGGCCAGGCCAGTCAAGTACAACTGCAATTTCGACCTCCACCAGTCCAAGGTGGCCAACTGGCGCGACACGCTTTACCTCCAAGTTGATCCCGACGCCGTCGACATGCCGGACTCCTGCCGCCGGTACGTGAAAGCGCCAGCGCCATTAATTTTTATTAGCTTGCTTGATATATAAACAGTAGTTTTTTTTTTGACGAAACAAAGCACGTACGCATGCAGTGACGTATTATTCGACTATGCTAAACAAGTGAGGGACCTGCGGGACAATGTGTTCAGCCTACTGTCAGAGGCTCTGGGCCTTGGACCTAGCCACCTGGCTGATATGGGCTGCAGCCAAGGGCAGATGCTAGTCTGCCACTACTACCCGCCCTGCCCCGAGCCCGAGCTCGCAATCGGCAGCGCCCACCACACCGATTCCGGCTTCCTCACCGTGCTCCTTCAGGACGCCGTCGGGGGCCTCCAGGTCCTCCACGGGAACCGCCGGTGGGTCGACGTGGAGCCCATTCCTGGCGCCTTCATCGTCAACATCGGTGATCTCTTGCAGGTATATATATGCATGTCCAAAGCTAACTGACACCGAAACCGCGAGGGTTTATGTTGACGTCGTGCGCATCTACAGATTATCTCGAATGACAGGTTCAAGAGCGTGGAGCATAGGGTCATCGCCAGGAACACATCGCCGAGGGTCTCGATCGCGTGCTTCGCAAGCAACCCGGGTTCGACAAGGATGTATGGCCCCATCAAGGAGCTATTGTCGGAGGAGAACCCGCCACTGTACAGGGAAACACTCGTCACGGACTATGTCACACATTTCTTCTCCGTTGGTTTGGGCACCAAGAAGGCCCTCGATGATTTCCGTCTATAAATTTGGTCGGGTAACACATCCTTATAATATAGGTTCACTAATAGTCCAAGGAAATTCGAAGTGAGCCTGGTTTTTGTCCCTTCACGACATTGCAAAAAGTACCTCCACCACCGATTGCTTAGGATCATAATAATTTCACTTTATATCGCACATAGCGTTTCAACGCGGCTTGATCGCCAAAATCTGATCGACTGCTTATTACTTCCATCTCAAAGCTATAGTAGATGCACTAGTAGTGGCAGAGTTGTGCCTTCTTGCACATTGCCCACAAGGAGTAACGCCTTGCTAAAAAAAACTTGATCAACTCAATGATTATGCCATTAAAATGTAAGTTTGTTCTTCGGTTGCTTTGTGTCGGTTATGTTATGTGCATAGTGAGCACGACGCAAAAGACCGATGCCAAAAGTGTAGCCTATTGGTGATAGGTGTTGGCTCTGTTTTCATAGAGGTCTTCACGAATCTGTAAAACGTAGCATTTCACCGTTGCTGATGGGGGTTTGGTTCCATGTCCATAGTATGGCTCGGGCACCTCATATTATGTTTTCCTTGTGTGACCTAAAGTTGCATCGCCCTAACGGCCATTTCACCGAACACCTCTAGTACATATGAAAACAAACTAACACAAACCTACCACCTTCTACCAGGAAAAAAAACGGTTGTGAGGGAAGGGGCTATGACATATATATAGATCAGACTACTAGTCCCAATTTTAGATACAAACCGGGACTAAAGAGGATGCCCGCAAAACCGCGGCAGGCCCCAGACCCTTTAGTCCCGGTTTATATCTCAAACCGGAACTAATGGTGTCTAACGGGCTGGGACTAATGGCTGAACGAAAGGGTTATTTTCTAGTAATGTGTGTATATATGCTGACATGCAAGCACCCCATTCTCTGTAGCAGCGAATGTGCACGTACACTAATTAGGAGATGCCACACCGAGAACTAATAACTGAGGCATGGAAATTACAGTTGTGTGTATACGATCGTTTTATCAAATATAAGGAGCGGAGATAAAGGCTTGCGGACTTAGTCGTACTAGTAGCTCTTATATTATTCTATAGATTAAGCGTCAGATCCGTCGGCATCACGGTGGCTGCCCGGTTCTCCGACCGCCCTCGGCCTACCGCTAGCCATCTACTCCGAGCACGCAAAAGCTGTCGTGTCTTCTGAAGGGAGGTGCGGAGGACCACGCGGGGTAGCGTACGGAGGAGGATGGAGGCACTCCATGTTAAGCGCGTGCCTGAGGGGCAAGGTCAGAGCGCGTGGCCGCACTAACGCGGCAGAAGCTGCCGCAATGGTAGAGCTTGAGCAGCTACACGGGCAGGGAAATTCGAGCAAGATCCATCCATGGAGACTATGAACGACGCCGATTCTGAAGCCTCTCGTGGCCAAGGTCGCATCCTCGAATGCACAACTGCCATTGAGTTTTTCTTTTTTCATCAATTAATTGTTTCTTTGTTTTGGACTCGAGCAGCCAGATGCATCCGGAAAACTCCAGCTAGACTTCTTTTTTTTCTTCGATTAATTTTTTCTTTATGCTCCAGGATCTGCACATACGAGGAGTGGGCTGAAATTTTTCAGAGAGTTGTTGCCGGAATAGTGTCTCCGTCCTTCAAGTTGGCTTGGAGGGGAAGGGCTGCACTGTACCAAGGTAATTATTTCTTTTGGATTTGCTGCATTTTTTTGTTTGGAAAATTCAGTACCTGCTGGTTTGTAGGATAGCAATAGGTCAAAACTTTTTTTTTAAAGGGTCAAAACTTATTTTAGATCGTAATGATAATGATGAAAGCTTGGAAAGAGATTTGGGCACGAGCCGGTAGCTGGTATTGTCATGTGTAACTTTATATCTGAGTGTATAATGCAGTTGGATTGAGTTTTTCAGCTTATTTTTTAAAAGCTTAAGTGGTTGTGAGCTGTGAGCGATCTGGGGGCGTCTGCGGAGTGTGCTGCAAGTTCTGTGCGCTTGCATGTGGGCCCGCTCTCTTACCTTGTCGTCCGCGTCCACCTCATGGATGGGCACTCGATGGTGTGAGTCGACTTACCCACGTGTTGGCTCCAGGGAAGTCTGGGTTTGTGGCCGTTTTTTCAGCGTCTGATCGGTGGCCCGTCCTCTCTATGCTGTCTGTCAGTCTCCTCTAAGTTGGGTCGATTTTTCTTTCTTACCTTATGTAGTAGGGGTGGGGAGTAGTTCTTCTGGATATCTCCGCTTCTTTGACCTGGGCGGATGTGTTGGATTTCTCGGTGGTCGTATGGTTCTTCTACCCGCGGTTCCTGGTTCCTCCATCTGTTAGGGCGGATCTCGGCTCGGTGGGGCTGTCTCGGCGTGGGTGCCGCCAAGCTCTTTGTGATTTCTTCCGTAGTTGCTGTCTAGAAAGTTTGGTTTCTTTGTTGTTCCAATTTCTGTTCTGTTCTCTAATTTCGATTTTAGGTCAGGATTCGTGTAGTGGTGTGGTTCCATTATTTTATTGGTATTATCGCATTTCTTTTCTAAAATTAGTTGTAGTTTAGTCGTTGTTTTGGTTTTGTTTGAGTATGATAGAACAATTTTTGTGCACAGCTTCGGTCAGGTGCAAGACCGAATCAGCAAAAAATGTTCTATGGGTCAACTTCAGCAAAGCTTTATTTTATTTTATTTAGAGCTGGTGTAGAGCGTCGAGTTAAAGAAATTCCATCTCTATATTGTTAGCGTGGTTAATTTCAGTTTCTAGGTGTGGACTATGGGAAGAGGAACCTTCAGTTGTGCATGCACTGATAGGAAGTCACTACGGCCTATGGCAGGGAGGTTGTGGAGGCTCGCCAATCCACCTCAACGGTGTTTTGACTCCATGGTTATGGAGGCTTTTCTAATGCAGCTGGCGTTGACAGGAAATGCGGTGTGTCAAACTGTTTTTCACTGTTCAAGTAATCAGTACAAGATGAAGAATTTAGATTAGTTAAATTTAGCATATACATTCCCCTTGTGGTGCTACATGTTAAGGCATTCATATGCAATTGAGATGCGCATAGTTTAACAACGGATTCGTTAAATTTAGCATATATAATCCCCTTATTACTTTTTTATACAAATGAAATATGGCAAGGTTACTGTTTGTACTATTTTTATCTTCGTTTGTCCAAAGGCATATTTTTTATTTTCCAAGCCAATTAAGTTGAATGGAAGATCATTAGGATAAATGAACATTTGGTGCATAATTTTTCTCTGCAAATGATCCAGACTAATACCATCATCGGTAAGGGCAATTTCCATTTCCATCATTATGTACCTCCTCTTATGTCCTTTTTCTAATTAATATGTTAATTTATCTCCGTCATTTCTGCATCTATAAAATTCATTGCAGGTGTTATTGATGCTATCACAGGAATATTGTATCTATTGTCGTTCGTCCTCACGGAATTGGAAGCCCAAATAAGGGTGTATGTTGGTGTTTCAGACCAAGAAGCAGTTATTGGAAGTAATATGTTCACTTTGTCATTATTAGTCTAGAAACATATCAGAGATGCATGTTCATTGTTCATAGCCTAGGTTGTAGTGTTGAACTTCGCTATGTTAGCGTCATTGTGCATCAGCGATTAGGTGTTTGCAGGTTTTCATGGTTGATTTATTCATGAATATTGTAATTTGATTTCCGTGAAAGCGTTTTCGCTCTTTGCAGCATAAAGTTTAGCTGATATGGCCAGGTAATGGAATCAGGTGTTCCATGTCACAAAAAGTGTCACTTTTACCTGACGACATGAGTATTTGGACTCAATTAAATTGGTTTGCAAGGTACTTACATCATCAACAACAACACTAGCTATCAGAAAGAATTTTAGAGAATAATTAGTTTCGTTGTTAAAACCACGCACTATAGTTTTCTGCAAATATTTAGTGATAGCAGATGAGTAGTATTTTTATAAATAGTTTATTTGTCATAGCTATATATATGATCCCGAAGGATATTTGTTGCATCAGGTGTAAGTATTCAGTTGAAGGATTATCGTTCTTCAGTTCATTAGTGAGTGCCTAGCTATTTTATCTCTCCTTTTTCATTTGAATTCTTAAAAGATAATTACCTGCTCAAACATTATAGTATGACCATGCTCTTTTTGCACTCCTATTACCAAGCTCATGGTTCAACCCTAGGTTATGTGTGTTGCTTCATATATTAAGACTTCAGCTAACAATCATTACTAGATTATTGGTTATTTATCTTTTATATGGGAAATTAGGATACAACTCAACCATCTACTCTCAGTCAATCTATGAGACTAGAATAACTTTCAGTATATTCCATATCTTTGAATAGTGGATCTAGATTTTATTAGATATAGATGTTAATGCATTTTCTATCAGTGAGTTTTGCTGTTACTTTATATTTTTACTACTAATTTGAGCTGCCTTATATTTCACTCAACTTTATTAGTCGTAATTTAAAATTTTGGATATCCACTCAAAACAATATCCATAAGTTCTAAAAAAACCACTCTTATATCTGTCAACAAGAACTAAGAATTACATATGTAATTAACTAATTGGAACGGTGTAACCAAGTTTAGCTTGATCAAACAAGCATACCAGATACATTGGACGGATGTGCTTAAGTGTTCTTACCGATCATAGGTACTTTATATACATCCACTCTTGTTTGCTCCAATTGTTGAATTATCATTGTATCCACTATAATTTATCATCTGCATTCTTAATTTATCTCTCAATGGAGATTCGAGTCAAAGAGTAGTATGTAGAGAAAATAAAGAAATAACCTAGAATATAGGAAGTCAGATGAGCTAGGAGCCTTAAATAGTGGTTGCTTATACTTGGCCTTGCTGCAGTAACTGAATCCTCTTACATGCCTATTTTCAACATAAAAAATGATCGAAGTATATTGCTTCTGAAAATTTTCTTTTCCAAACAGATTTGGAAAGAACTGTATTTATATTTTATTGTGGAAATGTTATACAATTAAAAAGGTCCACGTATATTCTTAAAATTGAGCGTCAAATGCCCAAGAGGAATCGACAACAATCACGACTGCCATGGATTAAGACAAACCAATGCTTTCAAAATTCGGATCAATCTAGCTAGAGTTTGGATTTAATGTGTCCTACGGTATTATCTTCTTAATATCACCACAACGCACATACAACTCTATTGTAGGATATTTTCTAACATGGTGAAGAATAGTGGATATTGAAAGTTATGTTTCTACAAGTGGTAGAAAAACAAGCTTGCTGAAAAAGCACACCATAGTATCAAGACTTTGTCATGAAATGTGTGTCTTGCCCCAAGACTCTTTAGAGTAGCCAAATATATGATTATTTGATCTCTTGATGATTAAATTAGGGGGTATTTAATTATATCTTATTTCCGGTTTTTCTTGAAATGAGAAAAGGTGTAAAATTATTTCAACTTGCCTTCGACGAATCAAGAATTTTACACATAAATTGTGTTGCTTACTATGAAATTGAAAGCAACAATGTGTGTGATAACTGAAAGAGGGTAACCTCCACGGGCTTTCCTATCCTCAAATAGTGTAGAATTTTCATTAACCAAGTGGTTCCTTGGAAGGTATGTTCTACTATAATTTGGCAGTATCATGATCCCTATGTAGTATGTATTACTACCTCCGTTTCACAATATAAGCCTTTTTGCAAGCTAAAACAACTTGGTAAAAAGGCTTACATTGTGGGACGGAGGGAGTATTTCTTAAGCTATACAAGGTGGTGAAGTTTAAGTTTGTGTTTTCTCAATACTTCTTAATTCTTATGGCTTATCTTAGGAATTGTGGCAGAATCTTATGCTCTACTATCTGCCTCCTAAAATCTCTGGGTTAGTTGGGAGGAGATAAGTTGTTAATGTGACTATCTCGCATTACTCTATTTGCCGAGATGACATATTTGTTTCTAGGTTTTGGATTTTCCTAAATATAGTGCTTTTTGTGTGTATTTCAGACTACCTGGTGCTAATAACTTTGGAAAATCGGTTATCTCTGCTATGTTTGTAGAGGAATAATTTGAAATTGTTGGGCTATATGCGCATGCAGTTTTGACATTGGAACTGCATGTTTCTATCTGTAAGTATTTTTCAATCGTGTTCTTATGGTTTACTAGCAAGACAAAAGGACAACTGGAAAACAATATGAGGTGATCGCCACTAATGCAACCAATCTCATACCTCACATATTGTTGTTTTGTTTTGTCTCGAAAACAGCATGAGGTTTTTCTTCTCTACTCTGCCCAGTCAAGAAATCCTTGCCGACGGAGACACCAAAAGCATCGAAAAGCTTGGAGCTATGGGTGATGATGTAGAGGTGTGCCCTATCCAGTCTACACCCTCGAGGAAGGGTTGCGTTTGGTTCCTGATTCTGTTAAGTGCAATTGCATAGCTTCTTAGTGTTTGCTTTTGGTTTTCAGAATACATGACCAAGAGGTTTGAATAGTCTCCACCATTGTATCACATATTTGATAGCAACGAATATGCTATAAATAAATATATAATGGCATATTTTTAACAACTACTGTTATATATGTTGCTTTATAAGCAAATACTAGCTATAGTTAACTAACATTACTGATGAACCAGCTGAACAAATTGTTTTAGGAGTAGCTAAGTTATGCCTGCTAGCATTGTTTTACAACACTTCCTTTAACTCTGCAATGAACAAAACGGTAACACCTAGCATGTCATCATAAATGAAGCTTGAACTGGTATATTGTACTCATTACATAATTTTGCTAGCTAAACATACCAACATAGCATAGTGTTCATGTTGGAATTATGCCCTAGAGGCAATAATAAAGATGTTATTATTATAATTCTTGTTCATGATAATGTTTATATTCCATGCTAGAATTGTATTAAGCGGAAACTTTAATACTTGTGTGGTTTGTGAACAACACCGTGTCCCTAGTACGCCTCTATGGACTAGCTCATTGATCAATGATGGTTAAGGTTTCCTAACCATAGACATGAGTTGTCAATTGATAATGAGATCATATCATTGGGAGAATGATATGATAGACAGACCCAAACTAAGCGAAGCAATTAGATCGTGTCATCGTGTTCGTCTTTGTGAAGCTTTTCTTATGTCAAATATTGTATTCCTTAGACCATGAGATAATATAACTCCCTGGTATCGGAAGAAAGCTTTGAGGTCATCAAACATCATCCTATGAGAGGGTGATCATAAAGGTGTCTCTCAGGTGATCGGAAAGTATCTGTTGGGTCGTATGTATCGAGAAGGGATTTGTCCCTCCCAAGTCGGAGAGATATACTTCGGGCCCACTCGGTAATCGATATCAACACCGCTTGCAAGCATGTGGTTAAGGAGTTAATCACAAAGTGATATCGGATTACGGAACGAGTAAAGTACTTGCTGTGAACGAGATTGAACTAGGTATGACGGTACCGACGATCGAATCTCGGGCAAGTAAAATATTGCGAGACGAAGGGAATATATAAATGGGATTGATTGAATCCTGGCATCGTGGTTCATCCGATATGATCATCGATGAATGTGTGGGAGTCAATATGGGTTTCTAGACCCCGCTATTGATTATTGATAGAAGATCATGTCTGCATATTCTCGAACCCGCAGAGTCACACACTTAACGTGTCTCGACGCTAGGATAGATTGGATAATTGGTTTATGAGTTTTTGTTCGGAGTCTCGGATGGGATCCGGGACATCACGAGAGGTTCCGGAGTGGTCCGGAGAATAAGATTCATATAAGGCAGTGCAGTTTTTTGGAGTTCGGAATTGTTCCGAGTTAATCGGTATTGTACCGGAAGCTTCTAGAACCTTCCGGAAGGGGACCAACGTGGCCCCACCTTCCGGGAGGGGGCATGGGCCTATGAGGGAGTGCCCTGGCCGCATTGGGCCAGGGGCACAAGGACCCATAGGGCTAGCCGGCCAAGAGAGTTTTAAACTCGAGATAGACCTTCTAAAAGGGGGGGTTTCCTTGCCCCCCACTCCTTATCCTTTGGGGCCGCCGGTTTGGGCTTGGGGGAGGGGCTAGGGCTGCGCCCCCCTCTATATAAAGAGGGGTGGGGGCGCACCAACCCCCTACACCTTCCCCTCCAACCCTAGCCGCCCTGCTGCCCTCCTCTCTCCCTCCCGACTGTTTGTAGGCGAAGCCCTGCTGCAGAAATTCTCCACCATATACACCATGCCGTCGTGTTGTAGATCCAATCCGTCTCTCCATCATACTTGCTGGTCCGAGGAAGGAGGAGACGTCGAGGTGCTGCACGTGTGCATCTCACGGAGGCACCGCCACTTGTGGTGCTAGATCGGATCGGATCGCGAGGAGGAGAAGCGAGTACGACTACATCACCCACGTTCCGACGAACGTTCCGCTGTGCGAATCTTCAAGGGTATGAAGATCTAATCCAATCTCTCTCGTTGTTTGCATCTCCTAGATTAGATCTTGGCTTTCCCTCTGTTCGCATCCGTAGAAAATTTTGATTTACTATGCCGCGAAACCCTTCAGTGGTATCAGAGCTAAATCTATGCGTAGATGTGTTTCACGAGTAGAACGCAACATGGCTGCTGCGGGCGTTGATGTTTTCTGTTGCAAGCCTCTTGTTTGTGTTCTTATTATGTCGCGGGATAGTGAGATTGAAGCGGTCCAGGCCAACCTTACGCGACGTCGTTCGCGAGACCGGCTCCGCACTTGACGTGTGGCTTGTTCCACACATGCGGCTGGTGGATGTGAGTTTCTCTCACTATAGTTGTCATGGGATTAACACCAGAGTTTGGCAACCATAATATCACCGTTGTGGCTTTCCGTAGGTAAGAATCGTTCTTAGCATCTACTCCCATAAGCCACGTAAAACATGCAACAACAAAGTAGAGGCGTCTAACTTGTTTTTGCAGGGAGTGTTTTCTGTGATATGGTATGGCCCAAGATGTGATGTGTATAATGTATGCGATGATCATGTTTTGTAATGTTTCACGACTTGCATGTCGATGAGTACACAACCGGCAGGAGCCATATGGTTGTCTTTATAATTGTGTATGAACTGTGTGTTAACTTCTTATGCGCCATGTAATAGTTTCACTTTATCGCTAAGTAGTTAGCAATAGTTGTAGTTGCTATTCGTGGTGGAGGCAATCATGGTGGAGTGATGGAGATCATGCCGGAACGCACAAGATGGAGATCATTGCGCGAAGATTGGCTATACCATGTCACATTAAAGTTATATGCATGTGATGTTTATCCTTTTATGTATCTTATTATGCTTAGATCGCGACGGTAGCATTATAAGATGATTCCTCACTTAAAGATCAAGATAAAAACTGTGTTCTCCCCGAGTATGCACTGTTGCGAAAGTTCGTCGTGTCCAAGCATCACGTGATGGTCGGGTGCTATAGACTCTACGCTCACATACAACGGGTGCAAGCCAGTTTTGCACACGCGGAAATACTTGGGTCTAACTTGACGAGCCTAGCATGTACAGACATGGCCTCGGAACACATGAACCGAAAGGTTAAGCATGAGTCATATGAATGATATGATCGACACTTCGTTGTCCACCATTGAAGCCACATCTCTTCTCATGATGATCGGATTAGGTGTGGTGAATTTGGATCATGTTCACTAAACAACTTGAGGGATGTTGAATTTAGTGGGAGTTCATCTAGTAATTTGATTATGTTGAACTATTTATCATGAACATAGTCTAAAGTTGTACTTGCAAATACTGTAGATCACATGGCCAAGTCCAACTTCAACTTCAACGTTTTTGCTGAGAAGGAAAAGCTTAGAAACAATGGGTCTAACTTCACCAATTGGTTCTGCAATCTAAGAATCATTCTCTCTGGCGGTCAAAAGGACTATGTCCTTGGGAAAGCGTTAGGTGACCCCCCTGCTGCAACTGCGCCGGCTGATGAGAAAGCTGTCTATCAGTCGCGCAAAGATGATTATGGTGTGATTAAGAGCACCATGTTGTTTGCTATGGAACCGGAACTTCAAAATCGTTTTGAAGACTATCCCGGGCCCTTTGAGATTCTCGAAGAGCTGAAAACTATGTTTCAGACTCAGGCCCGTTCTGAGAGATATGAGATCTCTAAGAAATTCTTTAACTACAAGATGGAGGAAGGGAGTTACGTTAGTGAGCACGCCATTAAGATGTCGGGCTACACTCAACGCCTTGAGCAACTGGACTGCAAGATTCCAGAGGATCTCAAGATTGACAGAGTTCTGCAATCACTCCCTCCTAGCTACAAAAGTTTTGTAGTTGCTCACAATCAGATTGGTTCCACTGATATGATCACTGAGCTCTTCGCTAAGATGAAAGTAGCGGAGGTGGACATCAAAAAGAATAATCATGTGTTGATGGTCAACAAGCCCCCCACCTTCAAGAAAGGTAAGGGTGCAAAGAAGCTCTTCAAGAAAGGCGGCGGCAAGCGCGTTGCCCCTGCTGAGAAGAAGCTCAAGTCTGGTCCTAAGCCGGACACTGAGTGCTTCTATTGCAAGGACAAGGGTCACTGGAAGCGCAACTGTCCGAAGTACTTAGCGGACAAGAAGGCTGGCACCATCAAAGGTATATTTGATATACATGTTATTGATGTTTTCCTTACTAGCCCTCGTTGTAGTGCCTGGGTATTTGATACTGGTTCAGTTGCTAATATTTGTAACTCGAAACAGGAGCTACGGAATAGACGGCGGCTTGCAAGGGATGAGGTGACGATGTGCGTTGGCAACGGATCAAGAGTTGATGTGATGGCCGTCGGCACGCTCTCCTTAGTTTTACCTTCGGGATTAGTTTTAAACCTTAATAAATGTTATTATGTGCCTGCGTTGAGCATGAACATTATTTCTGGATCGTGTTTATTGCAAGACGGTTATTCATTTAAATCGGAGAATAATGGTTGTTCTATTTATATGAGTAACATCTTTTATGGTCATGCACCTCTTGTGAATGGTTTATTTCTTCTAAATCTCGAAAGGGATGAAACACACATACATAACATTGAGGCTAAGAGATGCAAAGTGAAGGGAATATGCCCTGAGAGGCAATAATAAAGTGTTTATTATGTGTATTCCAAGTATATGATAGATGTTTATTTTGCATGCTATAATTGTATTAATACGGAAACATTAATACATGTGTGTTTAATAAACAAACAGAAAGTTCCTAGTTATGCCTCTCTCATAAACTAGCTCGTTGATTAACAAGATGATCAAGGTTTCCTGATCATGGACATTGGATGTTGTTAATAACGGGATCACAACATTAGTGTAATGGTGTGATGAACATTCATCCGAAGTATAGCATTACGATCAAAGTCATTGAGTTTATATTGCTATAACAACTTACGAAGTGATCCTAATCCTTAGACCATGAGATCATGTCAATCACTAACACCGGAAGAGTTTCTTGATAACATCAAACGTCACACCATAACAGGGTGATTATAAAGATGGATTCAGAACTAATAAAGTGTTATGTTGAGGCTCATGGATCGAGAGTGGAATTTGTTCATCCCGATGACGGATAGATATACTCTGGGCCCTCTCGGTGATATCACATTGATTAGCTTGCAAGCAAGTGATTTGATCACTAGAATGTTATATCACAGGAACGAGAAAAGAGTGCATGTTAGTAACGAGATCAAACTAGGTATGGAGATACCGATGATCGAATCTCGGACATGTAATATATCGTGAAACAAAGGGATTAAGATACTAGCGTAAAAGGTTCCGACGATCACAAGAAAGTCATCGTTGAATGTGTGGGAGTCAGTATGGGTCTCCAGATCCCGCTTCTGATTATTGATCCGAGAGGGGTCTCGATCATGTCCGCATTATTCACGAACCATAGGGTGACACACTTAAGAGACACCGACATCCAATTGGAGCAAATGTTTCATGCCGAAAGAATGAACAAGCGCAGGAATTTATTTCACTAGATACCGAAACAGGTTTTCGGGTGAAATTGCATAAAGTGGTTATGCATGTGAAATAGAATTCTAGCAAGGGGTTATTTGTGAATGTTTGTCATTAAAGTAATGGACAAAATTCTGAATAAAATAAAAGAGTTTTATTTAATGAGAGTTTGCATTAAATTTGGTGGAAATTTAATGGGAATTTGAGTGGACTTTTGAGTGGAGGGAATTTAAAGGGCATTTTGTGAGTGGAGTGTCCACCCACATGAATGAAGGAGGGGAGGGGGCAGCCCCCATGGCCGGCGGCCACCCCCTTGGGTGCCCCCCTCCTCCTATAAAAGGAGCCCCCTCCTCACTTGTCTCTCACACCTCCTCGTGAAGGATCTCTCTCCCCCTCTAGAATTTATCCCCCATGGTCTCGGACTAGCGAGATACATGTTCCCGGTGGCTATTCGGCAAGAAAGAGTTGTGCTTCCGCTGCATCGCTGGAGCGAGGAGGCGGAGGTTGCTCGGTGCCTCGAACGTGTGTGCGAGCACGGATGCGCTGCTGATTTGCGGCGCTAGGACTTCCTCTCGATCTTGAGATCGGCAAGAGATCGTCTACATCAACCACGAGTTGAACTCGTTAAGCTTTGTCGGTCTTCAAGGGTATGTTCTCTATGGATATACATCCGCCCATTGTTTGTATCTAGTAGATAGATCTTGGTATATAGTTCACATCGTAGGAAAATTTTTGTTTTCTATGCTGCGAACCCTACAGTGGTATCAGAGCCGGATCTATGCTTAGATACTTTACACGGGTAGTACACATATGAGTATGTGGGCGATGATGATCATGTTGTTGCTCCTTTGTTGTAATTTTGGATATTGGTGGCATAGTGGGATGAAGCGGCCCGGACAAACTTTACATGTCCTCGCACATGAGACCTGTTCCACGCTTGACATGCAACTAGTTTGCATAAGTGGCTAGCGGGTGTCTGTCTCTCCTACTATAGTCAATATCTATTTTGCAAGCGAGTTGTCAACAATTTGATTATCCTCGTTGTGGTTCATGTTCGTAGGTAAGAACGGTTCTATCTCGAAAGCCCTAAGCCACGTAAAACTTGCAATGGATAAATTAGAGGCGTCTAGTTTAGATTGTTGCTGGGCTAGTGTTATGATATGGTAGTGTTGTAAGTAGAAGTATGAGATGATACTCTTACAACACACATAGCGTGTAAAATCCATAGACCTTGGATTTACACATATAGGTATGATAGTGATCATACCATGATGCACATGATAGAGATCATATGCGGGAACCATATCATTTCACTAATAAACATATGATGTTTGATAGCATCTTATATTGCTTGTTTAGCGCTTTGTTAGCATAATAAGATGATCCCTCATTTAAATATCAAGATAAGAATGTGTTCTTCCTTTAGTATGCACCGATTATGTTTTCGTCGCTCCAAGACATCACGTGATGATCGGGTGTTCTTGGATCCACGACCATATTTCGGGTGTAAAACAGTTACACACGCGAATACTAAGGTTCTAACTTGGCGAGCCTAGCATGTACAGACATGAATTTCGATGTGTTCCTGGAGAAAGAGAAACTAGCAACGAACGGTAGTAACTTTACCGAATGGGCCATGAATTTGAGGATTCTCCTCTCTGCTGCACAAAAGCAATATGTGCTAGAAGCGCCGTTAGGCCCCCCACCTTTAGATGATGCCCCTGACGAGGAGAAGAATGTCTATCAGACTCGTCAGGAGGACCACAACTTAGTTCATTGCGGCATATTGTATGGGCTAGAGCCGGAACTTCGAAAGCGTTTCGAAAACGGCAATGCATTTGATACAATGGGTGAGTTGAAAATGATTTTCGACACACATGCTGCTGTAGAGAGCTACAATGCTTCAGAAAAGTTCTTTAGCTGCATGATGGAAGAGCACAGCTCCGTTAGTGAGCATGTACTCAAGATGTCGGGTTACGCCGATAAGCTTGTGTCCTTGGGAATATCGATTCCCATTGACTTAGGCATCCATCGTGTTCTGCAGTCTCTGCCACCTAGCTATAAGAGCTTCGTGATGAACTATAATATGCAAGGCATGAAGAAGTCTCTCCCCGAGCTTCTGTCAATGCTTAAAACTGCAGAAGTGGAGATCAAAAAGGAACATCAAGTGTTGATGATCAATAGGAACACTGGTTTCAATAAAGACAAGAAGGGAAAATGGAAGGGAAGTAAGGGCGGCAAGCCTGTTGCCGCGCCTGAAAAGAAACCCCGAGTTGGACCTAAGTCTGATTCCGAGTGCTACTATTGTAAGGGGACTGGCCACTGGAAGCGCAACTGCCCCAAGTATCTGGCAGACAAGAAGGCCGGCAAGGCAAACATCTATCATATACATGTTATTGATGTGTACTTGACTAGTGCTCGCAGTAGCACCTGGGTATTTGATACCGGTTCAGTTGCTAATATTTGTAAGTCGAATCAGGGGCTGCGGAACAAGCGACCGCTAGCAAGGGGTGAGGTCAAGATGCGTGTCGGCAATGGATCAAGCGTTGATGTGATCACCGTCGGAACGCTGCCTCTCCACTTACCGTCGGGATTAGTTATAAACTTGAATAAATGTTATCTGGTGCCTGCACTGAGCATGAACATTGTATCTGGATCGTGTTTGATGCGAAGTGGTTATTCATTTAAATCCAAGAACAATGGTTGTTCCATTTATATGAATGAAATCTTTTATGGTCATGCACCGATGATGAATGGTTTATTTCTATTAGATCTCGATGATAATGTTACACATATTCATAATGTTGATGCTAAAGGGATTAAACTTAATGATGATATATCCGCATATATGTGGCACTGCCGTCTAGGTCATATTGGCGTTAAACGCATGAAGAAGCTCCATTCGGATGGACTTTTGGAATCACTTGATTATGAATCATTTGATACATGTGAGCCATGCCTTATGGGCAAGATGACTAGAACGCCGTTTTCCGGTTCAATGGAACGGGCGACAGATTTATTGGAAATCATACATTCTGATGTATGTGGTCCAATGAGTGTGTCGGCGCGAGGTGGATATCGTTATTTTGTTACTTTCACGGATGATTTGAGTAGATACGGTTATATCTACTTGATGAAACACAAGTCTGAAACCTTTGAAAAGTTCAAGTAATTTCAGAATGAAGTGGAAAATCATCGTAATAGAAAGATCAAATTTCTACGGTCCGACCGTGGAGGTGAGTATCTAAGTTACGAGTTTAGCACTCACATGAAAGAGTGTGGAATTGTTTCACAACTCACACCTGCCAGAACACCACAGTGAAATGGTGTGTCGGAACGTCGTAATCGTACTTTATTAGATATGGTTCGATCTATGATGTCTCTGACGGACTTGCCGTTGTCATTTTGGGGTTATGCACTAGAAACTGCTGCATTCACTTTAAATCGGGCACCATCTAAATCCGTTGAAAAGACACCGTATGAATTGTGGTTTGGAAACAAACCTAAGATGTCATTTCTTAAAGTTTGGGGATGCGATGTTTATGTGAAGAAACTTCAACCGGATAAACTCGAACCCAAAGCGGAAAAATGCGTCTTCATAGGATACCCTAAAGAAACTATTGGGTATTCATTCTATCACAGATCTGAGGGCAAGGTTTTTGTTGCCAAGAATGGATCCTTTCTAGAGAAAGAGTTTCTCGCGAAAGGTGTGAGTAGTCGGAAGGTAGAACTCGAAGAGGTTGTGGAACCTTCTCTTCAAAGTATGGCGAGTAGCGCAGCGCCGGAAGTTGTTCCGGAGTTGGCTCCACCTGTTGAAGAGGGAACTAATGATAATGATCATGAAACTCCGAAAGAGAGTACTACCGAACCTCGCAGGTCAAACAGGACGCGTGCAGCTCCCGAGCTGTACGGAAATCCTGTCATGAATTTCATGGTTGATGAAAATGATGACCCTGCGACGTATGAAGAAGCGATGATGAGCCCGGATTCCAACAAATGGTCAGAAGCCATGAAATCCGAGATGGAATCCATGTATGAAAATCAAGTTTGGAACTTGGTGGAATTACCTCACGACCGAAAGGCCGTGGAGAACAAATGGATTTTCAAAAGGAAAACTGATGCTGATGGTAATGTGACCATCTATAAAGCTCGACTTGTCGCAAAGGGGTTTCGACAAATTCAAGGAGTTGACTACGATGAGACTTTCTCTCCCGTAGCGATGCTAAAGTCAGTTAGGATTATGTTAGCAATTGCTGCATATTTCGATTATGAGATATGGCAGATGGATGTCAAAACCGCGTTTCTCAATGGTAATATTGAAGAAGAGTTGTATATGATACAACCAAAGGGTTTTGTCGATCCTAAGGATGCTAACAAGGTGTGCAAGCTTCTGCGATCCATCTATGGATTGAAGCAAGCATCACGAAGTTGGAATCTCCGCTTTGATGAGGTGATCAAAGAGTTTGGATTTGTCCAAACTTATGGAGAAGCTTGTATTTACAAGAAAGTGAGTGGGAGCAATGTGGCATTTCTGATATTATATGTGTGTTGCCTACCAAAACCCACCGGCGAGCAGCGACGGGCAACACGGAGAGCCGGGAGGCTCCCAGGACTGCTGGTGGGCCCTGGTCCCTCGGGCAACGGCCCGTAAAACTCCGGCACACGTCCTGGCTGGTTCGAGGGCGTGCCACCTGACCTATACCTGATCAGGAAGGTGAAAGATTGCTTCGATTGGTTTCCTGCATGGCAAACAAACATACGTAAAATTCAAGCCGTGACCGGCTTTCAGGTTTCCCTGTGAATCGGCTCTTGGAGCCGATTACCCCATGGTTCTGCATTAGATCTATGATAACATGGGGTTTTGCTTCATCAATACAAGTTAAATCGATCTACGACAGTTTAACATTTTCACTACATAATTGGAACGTCCTACACGTAATTGAGCCTGGTAGATACAAAAGATAATAGAAAACCAATCCTAGAGAAGGCCTAAAAACCAACGTAACGTTAATTCCCGGAACAACTCCTCTTGGATTGGTAAACCATATCTTCCATACTACTGGATCGTTCAACCCGTTTGCAAGGCCTGATCATGTAGATATCAAACTAAACCTTGGAGAACAAGGCACAACTATAACAGATCAAATCGACTTAAATAAAGATCAAGCAAAGTGCCACCCTTACACCCGGGAAAAGGTGCAAAGGCGGCGAGATAACTAGAGGCAGCATAACTAAGCAATCATAGTAAAAGTACCGATGCTAGCCTAAACAAATCTATGATAATAGTGTTACTCGCCATCAACAAGGCTTCAGTACGAGTAACACCAAATAATCGCATAAGTAGATACTGCCTAGATCGCAAGATGCGATCTAGGAAGCATGGCACTTACCCGAGAAAAACCCTAGAAACAAGGGGTGGCGATGCGCCGAGATTGTGTTTGTTGTGAACGTGATTGTCCTCCCTTTTCTCAATAACCTTAGGTACATATTTATAGTCCGGAGACTTTCTATCTTTGGAATAACTCTACAACTCTATCTCTTACCTAAATCGAAACGGAACCTATTACAATATAAGATACACGGGCAATTTAGCCCAAATCAACGCACGAGGCTGATTCAACAACACGTTGTATATACGTATCTTCTAAGCCCATCTTGATTGCGGCCCAACTCCTCCTTTGGCCAAAATATGGCGATAACACATGCCCCCCTGGTTTTGGCAATAATAATTCCAAAACCACTCTGTTTTTTCCTTCTCCTCTTTTTTTTCTGTATCGGGTTACGCGTTGCCAGAATGCGTTGCAGAACAGAATCGTCACGCCACCCCCTCATCATGATGCCCTGTCTTCTCCACTTCTCCGCAGTGCATGATTTGACAATTTCGGCAGCACATTCTGGGAAACCGCTATAGCATTGAACCGCTTCATACTATTCACCTTATTTATATTCATCTGAGCAGTTTGCAGCCCCATCTTCCTCCAGCAGCCAAAAAACCCTCTTCCTCCGCCATGGCCTCCTCTTCTTCATCTGGCCTGTCCTCCCAAGCCTCCAACTCAATGAGCGACCGGGAGCCAACGCCAGAGCATCCGCCGACGGCGGCGTACAACGCTCTCGCCCCACAATGGTGGGACGAGAGGGATTGGGATTTCGCCACCTGGTCGGAGGACGACGAGTCCTTGACCGATGGCGAGGAGGACCTGCAGTTCCTTGCCGATGGGGAACTGGAGGCGTACAGCACCGACGACGCCATGTCCTGGGACGGCGTCGACTCCTCCGACGAGGAGGAGGAAGCGGAGGAGGACACCTCCTCCGACGAGTACCAGCCGGTGAAGTACTTCCGCGCCGGGTCCAGCGAGGACACCGAAGACGACGACGAGGACGAGGAGGCCCCCGCTGGCATCTGGATCAGCAGCAGCGAAGACGACGCCGGCAGCAGCGCTGATGACAGCGAACAAGACGACGACGAAGATAGCGGCGACGACCTCGGCCTCTAGATTAGGAATTAGTAGTAGTAGTAGTAGATTTCCTTTTGTAAGCAATCAGCTCCTTTTGTAAGCAATCAGCTCCACTGTAAATAATCGTCTTTTGAATGAACGAAGATTGCTTTTCCAACTCGAAGATTGCCGATAGTCACATAGGTCGATGTTCCAGAAGCCGATAGCAACGCATCGGCTTTTACCCTGCTGCGCTCATACAGTCAACCAAGTCACAGCCCAAAGAGCCGATGGTACAACATCGGCTTTCCCAAAAACGTTGACAAGGTCAAGTTCGGTCGCATACTTAGACAAATCTGAGCGGCCACTTTCCAGTTTCAAACGGTAACCTGCGACCCTCTTCAAAAAGGGCGACCCAGATCTCCAATCTCTCATCGACCAAATCGAGCTCACAGCGACAAGACCCCTCGATCCCCAATTGCACAGATCCATCTCCGCCAGCAAACTAGATGGCGGAATCGTCCAACACCAACCCAGAGGTCTCCGGTCTGAAGGTACGCCTACTCCCCGCAGTCTGAACGCGATGCTAGAATTAATGGCGAACACCTGAATTAATGCCTTATTCCATTATTAAATTTTCTAGGTTTCAGACATCCTGCTGCCACATCCTTCTCTCCCAAATTCTCTCTGCCTTGGCCCTCGTACAACATCTAGTCCTGCCCATCTGATTTCTTGCGAAGCAAACCGAATCCCCTTCGTAAGCCAAGACCTAGATTTAAACTCTTGGGCCGACTGCTTGCGAGCCTGGCCTAATCCTCCTGAACATTGGGTCACTTGGTTCAGCAGGGTAGCTAGAGCTTACCAATCCCAATGGGAAACCACGGGAATAGCCGATGCCTTGCATTTGTCATTGTCTCCTCTTGAGAAACATGAGAATCTTCTCAAAACCATCGGCTACTTCTGGTCTGACGCTCTGAATTGCTTCATGTTCGGTCAAAGCCACATGAAAACTAGAGGTCCTGTCACCGAGAAAGAACACACGGCTTTCCTCAACCTCTGGCTAGAACATTTCATATTCTGTGGCCCTTCCCTTGCTCCAACCAAGAATTATCTCTCCCTGGCCTATGAACTTGCTAAAGGCACTCAACTTGGCATCGGCAAACTGTTCCTTGGAGAGGTCTACCGATATCTCCAGTTGATGTCTGTCAAGCTGTTCTCTGGCATAGCAGTCAAAACAGGTGGTCCTTGGTGGTTCATCCAGCTATGGGCTCAGCTGTATTTTCAAAACCACATCCCAAACTTCCCCCTTTTGGCGAGTTGCACCTTTCCAGATGTCAAAGGAAGGCAGATCAGATGCACCAGTTATGGCCAAGCTTTGTATAGGCTGCCAGGTAGTAAACTATCCCCCCAGGAAGCTTCCAAGTGGTTCAGTATTTTCTTCCACGGCCTGGATAATCCTACCTTCTTCCCTTACATGGAAGAATCGGAACATTTTGAAAATCCCATCTCCTTCAGGCTAGACAGCTTTGCCGATGACACCAGCACTCGGCAACTCTTTTCCATTGTGATCCGTCCCTGTTTCCTTCCAGTTGGCATGAGTACATCCAACAAAATCATCAAGCCTGGGTATGAATTCTACCAGCCGGTCATAGTGGCTCGGCAATTTGGCCTTGGACAAGTACCTCCCCATCTCTTTCTCCACCATCTTACGGAGAGCAGAGCCGACCTGCCTGATCCTCTCACCAGTCAAAGATGTTACTCCTTCTTTGATGCTCTGACCATCCCAATTCCCAACGACCTCACCTTCGCCTCATCCACCGATGGCTTTGAAGACTGGTGGTCGATGTGGAAGACTCACGCCTTCAGGAGAGCTCTGGGACCGTTGCTGAAACAGCTCGATGCTGACTATGACATCCCCGTGGAACAGGTACCACTATTTTCTTGATGCAGCTCACAAATGACTCTTCTACTAACCCACTCTTTCTCTTTGCAGCAACAAGATGGCCCTGAACCTACGCACAGTGATGGCTCCCCCTTTGAGTTCTTTCCGCCGGCTCCTGTGGTTCTTTTCTGCAAAAACTCGCCACCTTTGAAAAGGGTCATGATGCAGAACCAGCCGATAACACCACAATCGGCTTCTAAGAAGCAAGTAACCTCAAGGTCAGCGGCCCTTCAAGTTCCAACTAAAACAAGAACGGTGGTGAAGAAGGTAGCTGCCAGGAAGACTTTGAGGCGCCGGAGCCCTTCTCCAGAAAGCTCGCATGTACGCTGATCCATACCTTGGTTGATTTCTCTCATTCTTTCATTCTTGCAGACATGCTCGTGTCTAATAACTTTCCTTCTCTTGCAGGCTTCCGTTGAAGACACCTCGCACGAGGACACACAACCTGATCAAGGAGAATCGAGCCCAACAGACTCTGAGAGGACTGCCACACCAAACCAGCCAGATGTGCCACCATCGGCTCCCAGGAAAAGGCCAGTTCCTGAACCTGCTGCCCCCCGAGCATCAGTCGAGGCGGGGCCAGTTGTGGGTCCCAAGAGAGCTCGCAAAGGACTGCAAGCTTCTTCGTCGAGCCAAGAGGTTTCGAAAATCATCACCCTTCATGCTCTTACCACTTAATTCCTTCTTATCTGCCGATTCATCATCATTTACATCGGCTAAACACCTTCAATGCAGACGACTGACGTTTCTAGTGGGAAGGCTGGGGCAGTACCGATGCCTCTAGCCGATCCGGATTCAGCAATCCCCGAAGGTGTAGATGAAACGGCTACCCCTTTGGCCAAGCCTCCAGCAACTACACACAAGCCGATTGCCTCGTCATCTGCAATCCCCTCGATCTTAGGAGAGGTATGTTAGCTTCTTTCGGCTAATTCTTCTCTGTTGGACGCATACTGACGCTTTTTCGGGCTGCCAGGGTTGTGATATTTCAGGCTTGTTGACGTTCGACCCTGAATCCATCGAACCAACTGCCTCTGTCGCCACCGATGAACCACAAGCCAGGGCTGTTCTACCTCAATTCCAGCGTCTTCGAGCCTTGCTGTCCTCCCCGATCGAAGAGTTGATCGAGGGTTCTGAGGAGGTGAAGAGCGTTCTTGCTGAAATAAAAGACCAACTCCCAGTAGCATTGCAGGTGAAGCTTTGGCCCGTTATAACTCTATCTTTCTACGGGTCAAGGGTGAAGCTAGCTCGTGAAAGGATCAACCTGCGTCGTGCCCAACTTCCGCTGAAGGCCAACATTGCAGAAAGATGTCAGCAGATCAACGAGAAAAAGGCGTCTCTGGATGCCAAAACTGACACCTCCGTCAGTACCGCCGAGCTCGCATCCTTGAAAAGGGAGTTGGAAGATCTTGAAGAGAAAGTCCGGGCGACAAAACAGCTCATTCGCGACAAGGAAGAATCCATCGCCCGATCCCAAGACGAAGCAGAAAACCTCAAGGCTCAACTGAAGACCGATCTGGCAGAAATACGTGCCCTGAACAAGCAGCTAGTGACGGGCAAGGACGAAGATGACGAAGCCGAGATCGCCGAGGTGGACCGTGTCCGTGCTGACGCCCTCCACGCCTTCGAGACATTTCTTCAGTAGCTGGTTTATGTAAACTGGCTCCTGCTTGTAACAGTCTGGGTTTTTTTTATTGGCCGATTTCATGTATCGGCCCCCATATCTCACTGTCCATCATCCCACATGCTTTGGGAAACATTGGCCGATTTCATGTATCGGCCCCCATATCTCACTGTCCATCATCCCACATGCTTGGGAAATATTTCTTGAGATGCTGCCATTGACAGCCATTGGGAATTTCATGCCATCCAGCTCCTCCAGCATGTACGCGTTCCCCCTCAAGACCTGATCAACTCTGTATGGCCCGTGCCAATTCGGAGACCATTTACCATATGCTGCATCCTTAGTTCCCAATGGCAATACAGCTTCCCATACCAAATCGCCAACGTGGAACTCCTTCGGTCTCACCTTCTTGTTATATGCACGAGCTACCTTGGCCTTGTTTTCTTTGATTTTCTCAAGCGACCATAGCCTAAGCTCAGTCAGATCCTCAACATTGTCACTCATCAGGGCCGCATATTCTTCAGTCGTTAGATCGTTCTGAAAAGTGACACGTCTCGATCCAGCCGTAATTTCCCAGGGCAATACGGCTTCTTGTCCATAGACTAGATGGTATGGCGAGGTTTTTATCGCTCCATGAAATGACATGCGGTAAGCCCATAAAGCCTCTGACAAAACCTCGTGCCAACGCCTAGGGTGCTCATCGATTTTCCTCTTGATCAGCTTGATAAGGCTCTGGTTGGACGCTTCAGCTTGCCCATTTGCTTGAGCATAGTATGGAGATGATCGAATCAGCTTAATCCCTGTGTCCTCACAGAACTTTCTGAACTCGTGAGAAGTGAAGACCGAACCTCCATCGGTCGTGATAGTCTTGGGAATCCCAAACCTATGAATGACGTGTTCTTTCACAAAATCGACAACATCCTTCGAGCTTACTGACTTCATAGGGACGGCTTCCACCCATTTAGTGAAATAATCCGTAATGGCCAAAATCCACATGTGGCCTTTGCTTGACGGAGGATTGATCTTGCCAACCATATCCATGCCCCAACCTCGGAATGGCCAAGGATTGATAATGGGGTTCATCGCTGACGCGGGTACCATCTGAATTTTTCCAAATCTCTGACATGCTTGACACCCTTTGTTGTACTTAAAACAGTCCTCCAACATGGTAGGCCAATAAAACCCTGATCGCCTGATCAACCACTTCATCTTGTGAGCCGATTGGTGAGTTCCACAGGCGCCTTCGTGTACCTCGTGTAGGAGCCGATTGGCCTCGGCTGTCCCCAGACATTTGAGCAATAACCCTTCCAGAGTCCTGTAAAACATGTCGTCCCCAATGAGCACATACTTCATGGCCTTGTACCTTATCCGTTTAGGTGCCCCCGAGCCGAATCCTTCAAGTAATTGAAGATATCGGCTCTCCAGTCGTCTGCGTCCAGGAACTGTACCTGAACATCGGCTCCCTCTGCTACGTCCTTGTAGCCTGAAGCCATTTGTGCAAGATCATTCGCCTCGGTATTCTACGATCGCGGGATCCAGGTGAAGTTTATGTACCGGAACTGTGCCATCATCTCATGGCATTGCAGCCATAATGGGAAGAGCGACTCGCTCTCACACTTGTATTCCTCCGTGAGCTGAGAAATCACCAACTTGGAGTCTCCAAAAATTTCCACTGCTTCTGCTCCAGCTTCGATGAGCAACTCCATTCCCTTGCGTATCGCCTCATACTCAGCGACGTTGTTGGTGCGAGGGGCAGATAACCTGATGGAGAAGGAGAATGTTGCCCCCCGGGGCGACACGAGTAGCACGCCGATGCCGCACCCATCGTCACAAACCGATCCATCAAAAAACATAGCCCACGCTCGTATAGATAGTGCTGCTATATTAGTGTTGATCCCTTCAGCGATAAGGTCGGCCAATGCCTGTCCCTTAACTGCTTTCGCGGATTGATACCGGATGTCAAACTCTGATAATGCAAACATCCATTTGCCCAGTCGGCCTTTCAACATAGGAGCCGACAGCATGTGCTTTATGACATCTGATTTGCATATGATGACAATCTCTGCTGATAGCAAAATGTGGCGCAGCTTGGTGCAGGTAAAAAACAGGCAGAGGCACAACTTGTCGATCTCGGGATACCTTGTCTCTGCATCCAGCATCCTTCTGCTGATGTAAAATACAACTCGCTCCAGCCCATCATAAACTTGCACCACCACTGAGGCGATGGACGTGTCAGCTACTGATAAGTAAATGTAGAATGGCCTATCCGGCTGGGGCGGAACCAATACTGGCGGCTTCGTCAGATATTCTTTGATCTCGTCGAAGGCTCGTTGTTGTTCTGCCCCCCAGCTGAACTCCTCATCAGATTTAATCTTTACCAGTCCCATGAACGGCTCTATCCTTCCTGACAGATTGGAGATGAATCTTCTGACGAAGTTGATCTTGCCGATGAGAGACTGCAGTTCTTTCTTCGTTGTAGGTGGCTTCATTGTTCGCACTGCCTCCTGACTTTTCAGGCCGATCTCAATTCCGCGTTCATGGACCAAGAAACCCAAGAACTGACCGGCCGTCACACCGAAAGCACACTTCTTTGGATTCATCCGTAGCTCGAATTTCCTTGTTCGGTCCAGGACGCGTCGCAGGTCGTCCAGATGTCCTTGTACTGAAGCTGACTTGACCACCACGTCATCGATATAAATTTCCACCAGCTTGCCGATCAGATCATGGAAGATGTAATTCATGGCTCTTTGGTATGTGGCGCCGGCGTTCTTCAGTCCAAACGTCATGACTACATATTCAAACAACCCCACCGAACCTGGGACTCTGAATGCAGTCTTGTGTATATCTTCCGGAGCCATAAAAATTTGGTTGTAACCGGCATTGCCATCCATGAAGCTCAAGATTTTATGACCAGCAGCTGCGTTGATTAACGTCTCTGCTACTGGCATCAGATATTCATCCTTCGGAGTAGCTCTATTGAGATCCCGAAAATCTATGGCAACACGCCAGCGGCCATCCTTTTTCTCTACAGGTACGATACTAGAAATCCACTCAGCATACCTGCATGGCCTGATTAAATCGGCTGTCAACATTTTCTCGATCTCCTTCTTGACTTGTTTCAAAATTTCGGCCTTCATCTGTCGTGCTCGCTGCTGGAATGGCCGAAATCCTTTTTTAAGCGGGAGTCGATGCTCAATGATGCTCCTGTCTAGCCCGGGCATCTCTGTATAATCCCAGGCAAAGCAATCTGGATATTCTTTCAACAAAGCTATCATCGGACTCCGCAGATTCGGATCTAACTTCTTGCTGATGAATGTTGGTCTTGGCTTATCCCCAGGACCGATGTCAATCTCCTCTAGCTCATCAGCGGATGTAAACCCATACCCTAGCTTTCCGTCACCTGTTAAATCGATGCTAAACATGGGGCAAACAGTTGGTGAGGATAACAAAGATAGTTTGGGCCGATTGCCGGAATCGGCCCCCTTTTTCATTGCATTAGTCAAGGAAGGTTTACAACTTATCTGTTCTCCACAATGGCAGGGCACCTCCCTGCTATGACTGCATGACCTGTTTGTCGTAAGATTGCTGCTTTTTATTTTTTGTGGCCGATCGCAGGGATCGGCCTTACCACGTACGATCGTGGACTTTGCTACTCTGTCAGGCCAGTGGATAAGACCAGCCTCACCCCGTTTTTTGTAGCTTCAATGCGCTCACAGCCGTCTAGACTGATTCCAGAGATCGGCTCTTGGTCTCCTGCCTCCCAGATGTTCGTACCAGCTATGGAGATCTCAATCGAGTCATCTGCATGAATGACCTCCACTTCATCTCCATCCCACTGTATCAGGCACTGGTGCATCGTGGATGGAATGCAGCAGTTGGCGTGAATCCAATCCCTCCCCAGCAAGACAGCGTAGGTGCTTTTGCTGTCAACGATGAAGAATGACGTAGGGATGGTTTTTCTGCCCACGGTCAAGTCCACATTCAGAACGCCTTGCGTCTCTGAAGTTTGGCCGTTGAAGTCGCTTAACGTTACGTTGGTTTTGATCAGATCTGAAGTGGAGCGTCCCAAACGCCGTAGCATGGAGTATGGCATTATATTGACTGCCGCTCCGGTGTCAACCAGCATCTTGCGGACAGGCTGCCCATTGATATAACCTCGCAGGTACAGGGCTTTCAGATGTTTGTAGCCCTTCTCTTGTGGCTTTTCAAAGATAACCGGTCGTGGGCCGCAGTCAAACTGTGCCACTGGTAGTTCTTTGGCTCTTGGAGCGCAGAACTCTGACGGAAGTGTAAACACCATGTTTGTGCCAGCCGATGTCTTCGCATCGGCTTTTACTGGTTTGGGGCGCCATTCTTTTCTTTTCGGACGAGCCTCCGTCTCCAAGGTTTGCTGCACTTTCACGGCCAGATCGGGCCGTGCCTTCCTTAAAGCGTGGAGGTACTGCGCTTCGGCCTCCTCCAAGTTGCGCAGCCGCTGAACTCGACGCTTTTGGGTGTGCCTGAGTCCATCGGGGCACCACCTTGGCCGGTGATATCTGTCTTCTTCTTTTCCACCCATTGGCTCCTCGAAGTCTTTCGCTCGAGGAGGGAGAGGCCCTAGGCGCTTGAACACTGAGACTGGACCTGAGTCATCCTTCTGCTGTCCACATTCTGGGCAGTTGTCGATTGTAGGCAATCGGCTCATTCCTGCGTCCCAGCAATACTTGAAGAAAGGACAATCCCAATGTTTATCTACGCCTTCTTTTTCCTTCGGCTTCTTACTGGCGAGGTGCTCATATCCTTCATCATCTCTCTCGTGCCGGCGACGTTGGTCGTACTGATGCTCATACTTGTTAAGGAGATGTGTGGAGTGTGGCTTCTGATACCGCACGCTTCTCACTTGCTCCTCGGTCAAATACCGCCTGTCATCATAACGGGGCCGGTCACGTGGACCGGCCTCCTCTCTTTCTCTGCCCCGAGAGCAACCGTCTTCCTCCTTATATGCGCCACGGTGGTACACAGGTCCTGCCATATTAACATCGAACGAGAAATCCAACTGACGCCTCGTGGACTGGCTGTGTTCTACCATGTTGACGCCGGGAAATGGGTTTGTGTCTACTTTCATGGCGAACTGCCCAAGGATCAGACGGCCTTGTTCTATCGCCGTTTGGATCTGGCGACGTAGCTCTTTGCAGTCATTGGTGGTGTGGGTGAACGAGTGATGCCACTTGCAGTAAGGTCTCCCGTTCATCTCTTGAGCCGTAGGGATTTTGTGGCCTTCGGGTAACTTCAGCTGCTTTTCTTTCCGCAGTAAATCGAATATCTGCTCAGCTTTGCTCACGTCGAAGTCGAACCCTTTTGCAGGCCCTTGCTGTTTTACCCATTTGCAGGACATGGGATCTGCCCCCCGAGCCCATTCAGCCACGGCCACCTCCTGGTCTTGTGTAGGATCTTCTTCTTCTGCATCGACCAGGCTTATCGGACGTTTGAACTTGTCTTGGTACAACTCAGGGTGGCGCTGTTCATACATTGTCAGCTTCTGGGCCATGTGCGCCAATGAATTGTACTCTACTTGGAAAGCCAGATCCTTGATAGGTGCTGAGAGACCCAACACTGCCAGCTCGACCGCTTCTTTCTCAGTTAAACGAGCCAAATAACATCGGTTCTTGACAGTCCTGAAACGTTGAATGTACTCAGCTACCGTTTCTCCCCGCTTCTGCCGCACCTGCGCCAGATCTGCAATGCCAGCCTCGGTAGCTTCTGAATGGTACTGGATGTGGAACTGCTCTTCCAGTTGCTTCCAGGTCTGGATAGAATCCGGTGGCAACGAGGTGTACCACCCAAAAGCTGGTCCTGTCAGAGATTGCGCAAAGAACCTTACGCGTAACTGATCTGATGCTGAAATCATGCCTAACTGTGCCAGGTATCGGCTCACATGCTCGATCGAGCTCGACCCTTCTGATCCGCTAAACCTTGAGAACTCAGGGAGCCGATACTTGGGTGGCAGCGGAATCAGATCAAACTCGTTGGGGTACGGCTTGGAGTAGCCGATTGTCCTTCTCTTCGGCACGAAGCCGAATTGGTCTCTCAAGATGGTACGGATTTGCTCCACCGTTTGAGCTGCAGGGGCTAAATTCTCAGAACTTGCTCCGGTGGCGTACTTGGCTAGCCATGCCTGTTTATCAGCGTCCATCCCAGACATCCCTGCCCTGGAAATACCTGCTCCCGGAGCCCCTGCTCCAGAAACTCCTGTTCCGGAAATCCCTGCAGTTGCCACCTGGTTCGTGCGCGTCAGGTTATTGCAGTCCGGCACGTAGGTGCACACATATCCATGTGGGATCTCTTTAGGTGGTTCAAACAGGAATTGGTAATCGCCAGGGTCACCTCCAACCTTGTAGACGACGTAAGCCGGTGCCCCTGGTGGCTCCGGAGCTGCAAGCGTGAATGGCAGCTGCGGCCTAGTCTGGAGTGGTCTTTCTCCCTGGTGAGTCCCTAGAGTAGGACCCGATGGAGAGTACTGATGTTTCATGATCTCTTGAACTACGCGAACCGCGACGCGCTCAAAAGCGTTCACTAGGCTCTCAGAATGGCGGTGAAGAGAATGAGCTACCATGTAATTGACTTCCTGTCGCAGAGCTCTGGTGCGCTCCTCTGAAGGAACAGACAGATCCACCTCGTCAAGAGCACCTTCAGGCGAGAACCCTTTCCATCTGATGCCATGCTTACGGGTCCTCTCAAAAGAGCCGATGAGATCGGCTTCGAAGAGAGCTTTGATATCATCATACTTTGCCTTGTGCTCCTCAGGCAGATCGTCGTACGTGACCGGTCTGTTCTCCATCACAGCGTCGGATGTTGATGTAGACGTTGTTGAATGTCCCACCGGGCATGCCAGAATGTGTTGCCTACCAAAACCCACCGGCGAGCAGCGACGGGCAACACGGAGAGCCGGGAGGCTCCCAGGACTGCTGGTGGGCCCTGGTCCCTCGGGCAACGGCCCGCAAAACTCCGGCACACGTCCTGGCTGGTTCGAGGGCGTGCCACCTGACCTATACCTGATCAGGAAGGTGAAAGATTGCTTCGATTGGTTTCCTGCATGGCAAACAAACATACGTAAAATTCAAGCCGTGACCGGCTTTCAGGTTTCCCTGTGAATCGACTCTTGGAGCCGATTACCCCATGGTTCTGCATTAGATCTATGATAACATGGGGTTTTGCTTCATCAATACAAGTTAAATCGATCTACGACAGTTTAACATTTTCACTACATAATTGGAACGTCCTACACGTAATTGAGCCTGGTAGATACAAAAGATAATAGAAAACCAATCCTAGAGAAGGCCTAAAAACCAACGTAACGTTAATTCCCGGAACAACTCCTCTTGGATTGGTAAACCATATCTTCCATACTACTGGATCGTTCAACCCGTTTGCAAGGCCTGATCATGTAGATATCAAACTAAACCTTGGAGAACAAGGCACAACTATAACAGATCAAATCGACTTAAATAAAGATCAAGCAAAGTGCCACCCTTACACCCGGGAAAAGGTGCAAAGGCGGCGAGATAACTAGAGGCAGCATAACTAAGCAATCATAGTAAAAGTACCGATGCTAGCCTAAACAAATCTATGATAATAGTGTTACTCGCCATCAACAAGGCTTCAGTACGAGTAACACCAAATAATCGCATAAGTAGATACTGCCTAGATCGCAAGATGCGATCTAGGCAGCATGGCACTTACCCGAGAAAAACCCTAGAAACAAGGGGTGGCGATGCGCCGAGATTGTGTTTGTTGTGAACGTGATTGTCCTCCCTTTTCTCAATAACCTTAGGTACATATTTATAGTCCGGAGACTTTCTATCTTTGGAATAACTCTACAACTCTATCTCTTACCTAAATCAAAACGGAACCTATTACAATATAAGATACACGGGCAATTTAGCCCAAATCAACGCACGAGGCCGATTCAACAACACGTTGTATATACGTATCTTCTAAGCCCATCTTGATTGCGGCCCAACTCCTCCTTTGGCCAAAATATGGCGATAACAATGTGAATGACATATTATTGATCGGAAATGATATAGATCTTTTAAACAGTGTTAAAAGTTATCTAAACAGCAAATTTTCAATGAAGGACCTAGGTGAAGCGTCATACATATTAGGCATAAAGATCTATAGAGATAGATCTAGGCGCCTAATAGGGCTATCACAAAGTACATACCTTGATAAGATTTTAAAGAAGTTTAAAATGGACGGAAGTAAGAAGGGGTTCTTACCTATGTTGCAAGGCAAGACATTGAGTAAGACTCAAAGTCCGGCTTCGGCAGAAGAAAGAGAGATAATGGACAAAGTCCCCTATGCTTCAGCCATAGGCTCTATAATGTACGCCATGCTATGTACAAGACCGGATGTGGCACATGCTATTAGTTTGACTAGTAGGTACCAATCGGATCCAGGTTCGGAACACTGGATAGCGGTCAAGAATATCCTTAAGTACTTACGAAGAACTAAGGATATGTTTCTTGTATACGGAGGTGAAGAAGAGCTCGTCGCCAAGTGTTATGTCGACGCTAGCTTTGACACCGATCCGGATGACTCTAAGTCTTAATCCGGATACGTATTTCTCATGAATGGCGGAGCGGTTAGTTGGAGGAGCTCCAAACAACCTGTGGTAGCGGGATCAACAACGGAGGCCGAATATGTTGCTGCTTCAGAAGCGGCTCAGGAAGCAGTTTGGATGAAGGAGTTCATATCCGAACTAGGAGTGGTGGCAAACGCGTTGGACCCAATGGTGATCTATTGTGACAACAATGGTGCCATTGCCAATGCCAAAGACCCAAGGTCTCACAAGCATTCCAAGCATATTAAGCGCCGGTTTTCACTCCATCCGCGAGCATGTCAAGGATGGAGATATAAAGATTTGTAAAGTACATACGGATCTCAATGTAGCAGATCCGTTGACTAAAACTCTCCCTAGAGCAAAACATGATCAACACCAGAACTCAATGGGTGTTAGATTTATCACTATGTAACTAGATTATTGTCTCTAGTGCAAGTGGGAGACTGAAGGGAATATGCCCTGAGAGGCAATAATAAAGTGTTTATTATGTGTATTCCAAGTATATGATAGATGTTTATTTTGCATGCTATAATTGTATTAATACGGAAACATTAATACATGTGTGTTTAATAAACAAACAGAAAGTTCCTAGTTATGCCTCTCTCATAAACTAGCTCGTTGATTAACAAGATGATCAAGGTTTCCTGATCATGGACATTGGATGTTGTTAATAACGGGATCACAACATTAGTGTAATGGTGTGATGAACATTCATCCGAAGTATAGCATTACGATCAAAGTCATTGAGTTTATATTGCTATAACAACTTACAAAGTGATCCTAATCCTTAGACCATGAGATCATGTCAATCACTAACACCGGAAGAGTTTCTTGATAACATCAAACGTCACACCGTAACAGGGTGATTATAATGATGGATTCAGAACTAATAAAGTGTTATGTTGAGGCTCATGGATCGAGAGTGGAATTTGTTCATCCCGATGACGGATAGATATACTCTGGGCCCTCTCGGTGATATCACATTGATTAGCTTGCAAGCAAGTGATTTGATCACTAGAATGTTATATCACAGGAACGAGAAAAGAGTGCATGTTAGTAACGAGATCAAACTAGGTATGGAGATACCGATGATCGAATCTCGGACATGTAATATATCGTGAAACAAAGGGATTAAGATACTAGCGTAAAAGGTTCCGACGATCACAAGAAAGTCATCGTTGAATGTGTGGGAGTCAGTATGGGTCTCCAGATCCCGCTTCTGATTATTGATCCGAGAGGGGTCTCGATCATGTCCGCATTATTCACGAACCGTAGGGTGACACACTTAAGAGACACCGACATCCAATTGGAGCAAATGTTTCATGCCGAAAGAATGAACAAGCGCAGGAATTTATTTCACTAGATACCGAAACAGGTTTTCGGGTGAAATTGCATAAAGTGGTTATGCATGTGAAATAGAATTCTAGCAAGGGGTTATTTGTGAATGTTTGTCATTAAAGTAATTGACAAAATTCTGAATAAAATAAAAGAGTTTTATTTAATGAGAGTTTGCATTAAATTTGGTGGAAATTTAATGGGAATTTGAGTGGACTTTTGAGTGGAGGGAATTTAAAGGGCATTTTGTGAGTGGAGTGTCCACCCACATGAATGAAGGAGGGGAGGGGGCAGCCCCCATGGCCGGCGGCCACCCCCTTGGGTGCCCCCCTCCTCCTATAAAAGGAGCCCCCTCCTCACTTGTCTCTCACACCTCCTCGTGAAGGATCTCTCTCCCCTCTAGAATTTATCCCCCATGGTCTCGGACTAGCGAGATACATGTTCCCGGTGGCTATTCGGCAAGAAAGTGTTGTGCTTCCGCTGCATCGCTGGAGCGAGGAGGCGGAGGTTGCTCGGTGCCTCGAACGTGTGTGCGAGCATGGATGAGCTGCTGATTTGCGGCGCTAGGACTTCCTCTTGATCTTGAGATCGGCAAGAGATTGTCTACATCAACCACGAGTTGAACTCGTTAAGCTTTGTCGGTCTTCAAGGGTATGTTCTCTACAGATATACATCCGCCCGTTGTTTGTATCTAGTAGATAGATCTTGGTATATAGTTCACATCGTAGGAAAATTTTTGTTTTCTATGCTGCGAACCCTACACAAAGTAGATAGTGATAACACTACTTATTTGTGGCACTGTCGTCTAGGTCATATTGGTGTAAAGCGCATGAAGAAACTCCATTCTGATGGACTTTTGGAGTCTCTTGATTTTGAATCATTTGACACATGCGAACCATGACTCATGGGCAAGATGATCAAAACCCCGTTCTCCGGTATGATGGAGCGAGCAACGGACTTGTTGGAAATCATACATACCGATGTATGCGGTGTTGGAGATATGCCCAAGAGGCAATAATAAAGTGGGTTATTATCATATCTTCATACTTATGATAAATGTTTACATACCATGCTATAATTGTATTAACAGGAAACATTAATACTTGTGTGATTTGTAAACATAAAAGAGTCCCTAGTAAAGCCTCTTGTTAAACTAGCTTGTTGGTTAATATATGATCATGGTTTCCTGATCATGAACATAGAGATGTTATTAACAACAGGGTCATATCATTAGGAGAATGATGTGATGGACATACTCCTATAGATAAGCGTAGCATAAAGATCAAGTCATTTTAATAGTTCAATTGCTATATGCTTTCTGATACATAGTAACCAAATTCCTTCGACCATGAGATCATGCATATCACCTTTACCGGATGGATGCTTTGATGACATCAAATACCACACCGTAACTGGGTGGCTATAAAGGTGGCATTGAGTGTTCGAAAAGTATTGGTTGAGACACATGGATCAAGAATGGGATTTGTCCATCCATATGACGGATAGATATACTCTGGGCCCTCTCGGTGTAATGTCATCCAATTAGCTTGCAAGCATGTGACTGGCTCACAAGGGATCACATATCACGGGAACGAGAAAAGAGTACTTATCGGTAACGAGGTTGAACTAGGTATGCAGAGATACCGACGATCAAAACCTCGGATAAGTAAACTATCGTGAGACAAAGGGAAATTGGTATCATATGTAAGTGGTTCATTCGATCGCAAAGTAATCGTAGAAATATGTGGGAGCCATATGAATTTCCAGATTCCTCTATTGGTTATTGTTCGGAGAAGTGTCTCGATCATGTCCGCATAATTCACGAACCGTAGGGAGACACACTTAAGGATTCGACGTTGTTTGAGTAGTTATGGAATGATGAGTAAGAGAACGAATGTTGTTCGGAGTCTCGGATGGAATCCGGGATATCACGAGGAGATCCGGAATGGTCCGGAGAATAAGATTCATATAAGGAAAGTCCTGTTTCGGGGTTGGAGAATGGTTCCGGTGTTTTCATCGGGAATGTTCTAGAAGGTTCCGGAATGTCCGACACTCTGAAGGGGAAGGGTACATGAATGTGTCATACCAAGTTGGAATGATTGCATCATGTACTAGGTGTCATCGCTGAACAAAATAAAGGGTTTAATCAAATCCTAGTTTGAAAAGTCAAACACCAATTTGAAAAGTCAAACGGCTATTTTGGAAAGTGGAGAAGAAGTGGGAAACCGAGTTGGGGAGGAGTTCCTCCTCCACCGCCGGCCCACTAGGGATCCGAGTTGGGGAGGGACTCCCTCCCCTTGGCCGGCGCCTCCCTCCACCTATATAAGGAGGGGCAGGGCTCCCCTCCTAGACACACAAGTTGCCTCCCTCTAAACCTAAACCCTAGCCACAACCTAGGGATTTCTCCCAAGCCGCCGAGTTAGAGCTTCTAATTGCCCTAGCCGCTGGTTTAGCCCCTTCTAATTGGTGTGTCTAAACCCTAGATCACCAAGGCTCTCTCATAGTCCACCATACTCGCTCCGGCTTAAGGCGAAGCCCTGCGAGATCTCCCCTCTACTTCCGGTACCACGCCGTCGTGCTGCCGAAATCACGAGGAGAGTGCTACAACCTCCGCTGCCTGCTGGAACAAGGGAGAGGAAGGTCTTCGTCGAGTACCGAACGTGTGACCGACTGCGGGAGCGCTGCCGGAATGCAGCGTCGGAAGGATCGTCTACGCGATCTTGAGATCGGCAAGAGTACGACTACATCACCCACGAGAATCTGCTCTCGTTAGCCGCTTTGGAATCTTCGAGGGTGAGTTCCTCTATCGACTCGTTGCTACAATCTAGTAGATAGATCTTGGCTTGTTTGTTTGCATGCGGTAGAAATTTTTTGTTTTCCATGCTACGAACCCCTACAGTGGTATCAGAGCCGTGTCTATATGTAGATCTGTTGCACGAGTAGAACACAATGGTCATTGTGGGCGTTGATGTTTTTGTTGTCGATTGCTTCTTGTGTACTTTGCATCTTGCGGGATGGTGGGATGAAGCGGCCCGGGCTAACCTTACATGACATCGTTCATGAGACTTGCTCCACGCTTGACATGCAACTTGTATTGCATAAGTGGCTTTGCGGGTGCCTGTTTCTCCCAACATAGTTAAGATTCAATTTACAACGAGTGATTGACAATACTAGTATCAATGTTGTGGTCTTGTTCGTAAGTTAGAGCGACACTTATTGAAAGCCCCAAACCACGTAAAATATGCAAAGAAAATTAGAGGCGTCTAACTTTGTTTTGCAGGGGTGTGCTGTGATGTGATATGGCCATGATTGTGATTATATTTGATGTATGCAATGTTCCTTATTGTAAGTTGGCAACCGGCAGGAGCCATATGGTTGTCTTTAAATTCTGTTAAGACCCGCGTGTCTATTCAAAGTAGTTGTAATAGTTGAAGCTGGTGGACGACAACCATGGAGCAGCGTCATTGACCTTGATGCAATGCCGGTGATGATGGAGATCATGTTCGTCCTTGAAGATGGAGATCGGAAGCACAAGAAGAAAGGCCATATCATATCACATATTATGAATTGCATGTGATGTTAATCCTTTTATGAATCTTGTATTGCTTAGTTCACGACGGTAGCATTATAAGATGATCCCTCAAGCACACAATTTCAAGTTTTAAAGTGTTCATCCTTAGTAAGCACCGTTGCTAAAGCTCGTTGTTTCGAAGCACCACATGATGATCGGGTGTGTTAGATTCTGCGAGTGTATACAACGTGAACAAGCCAGATTTGCTCATGCAGAAGCTAAGGTTAGATCTTGACGAGCCTAGCATGTACAAACATGGTCTCGGAACACGGATCACCGAAAGGTAAAGCATGAGTCATATAGTAGATATGATGAACATGTTGATTGTTCGCCATTGAAGCTACATCAACTCTCGTGATGATCGGTTTTGATGTGGTGGATTTGGTTCGTGTGATCACTAAAACAATGTGAGGGATATTTTTTTGAGTGGGAGTTCAACGGCAATATGATTAAAAGTTGAACACTATTTATCATAAATTAAATCAAAGTGAATTTGCATAGTTGTTGTAGTCATTGGCATCCGTTTACCACCTTGCGCTTAGTTATAATTGAGATGATAGAACTATAGAATTCTGGTTAGTTACTTTACGAACTGGTATCGTATTGTTTTGAAGTGTTAATCTAAAGTTTAAAAGTCCTATTGCAAACTTTCAGTAAAGTTCCGGTTACTCCATGAAGTTTAATAATTGGTATTAAAACAAGAGTGACAATTCCAAGTGTTAGTGTATAAGTATCATGTTTGTCTCCATGATTCTTGATATTCAAAGGATTGTCTTAATATCAAGGTTATCTAGGATCTGAAAGAGTTGTTTCAGAAACCATGATGTGTGGAAGATATTGTGATATCTGAAACGAAGTTTTGGTTGCAACATGACAGAGTATAATATGGCAAAAGTCATGTTCTCATATTTGATGAGAATTTGCAAAGAGTTGGATACACTAGTTGTCCTAATCCACCAAAAGGTTTTGGATAGCAACATTATACTCACGATTCATCTTTATAAGCTAAAAGTAGCTTGATCATGGATAATTCCATGATAAGGGTGAATATTTGATGTAGGTAAAATATTTACTACACCAAGAGATTACTAAAGAAAGGAATTTGAAAGAACACCAAACATTTGATGATGGTGATCTACTTCAAAGTGCAAGTCCAAAGACATTGGTATTTAATTATACACACTTTGGATTATGTGTCATATGTATGACTCCACTATTGATGTTGATAGATTCTTTCAAACAGAAAAGGAAATACTGAAAGAGAATCTCATAAATATATGGCAGAAAAGAAAAGACTAGAATTGTTCAGTTTAAGTATATAGATGATATAAATGTTATGGCTATATTCTTTGCTTATTAAACAATGTGGTTCTTAAGTATTTGATACTGAATTTGTTGGTGTGAATCGTCATACGAAACAACACAATTCATGAACTACAATGGCCTATGTAACTAGCAAAAGAATATGTGATGATGTTCATCGAGAACAAATAAAGGGTTATTGTGTTGCTCGTTAAACATCAAAGTTTGCCTTCAAGATTTGTTTTATCAGGTATTATGAGAACAAAAGGGTTGTTCAAATAATTGCCGTAATCCATAAAATATGGATGATTCACAAATCTCGTTGGAGAAATCACATCCATAAAACTAGTGCTAAAAATGTCGAAAGACAAATTGATTGATAGATCACTTAGAAAGTGACATCGCCGTTTAAATTATATTTGAAAGAAAACATGAAGAAACTCCATGTGGATGGAATTTTGGAGTCTTTTGATTTTTATCACATGACGCTTGTGAAACTTTCCTAGAGATAATTAAAACTTCGTTCATAGGCCAAAAGGGAACAAATGACTAGCCTATTAGAACTTGTACATATTGTTGTACGAAGTCCATTATGTGTAGTCAAGAGCGATGGATTTCAACTTCATATGCTTTCTCCGAAAATTTGAGTGAATATATGAATATTTACTTAATAAGGATGAAGTATGAAACATTTGAAAAGTTCAAAGACTTTCAAGATGAAGTGCAAGATCATTGTAACAAGAATATAAATAGTTTATGATAAAATCATAAAGGAAGATATTTGAGTTACAAGTTTAGCATAATACCTAAGATTTAAGGAATCGTTTCGTGGATTTGCATGTCCCGAAACACCATAAGAGTATGGAGCATTCGAGATATGTAATTAAACCTTGTTTGACATGGTGAGATCAAAGGTGTAATTCATAAAATGCCATTATATTTTAAAGATTAAAAGCTTGAGAGACTACCGTTTTTCCACTGAAAAGAGCTTCATCATAATCCGTTGAAATGACACCATATAAAGTTATGGTTTGGGATAAAACCCAAGTTGTCCTTTCTTAAAACATTGGTATGCTTTGCATAAGAAAGATGTTTGTAACCAAAGTCGGATGAACCTGTCTTTGTATGTTATTTCGAATAACTATTAAGTATTCCTCCATAACACCAGAGACAAAAGTGTTTGTCGCTTAGAATTTCAAGTTTCCTTGAGAAGGAATTTTTCGTGAAAAGTAAAGTGGGAGGACAATAGAACTTTGATAAGGTTAAAAGAACCTTAGGTGTATGTGCAGAGTTGCGCAGCGCCGAAAAGTGTTCTGGAGGCAGCAACAATGCTCATGGCTTACGTGCCTCAAAGGTTGTGGTCACGGAGATCTAAGTTCCTATTGAAACAAGTAGGTCGGGTAAACAATCAAATACCAAGATTTGAGGGTTGAATCATTATTTGAGAATAATGAACCGACTACATGCAAAGAAGCGATGATGGGCCCTGACTCCGTCAAATGGCTTGAAGCCATAAAATCCGTGATAGTTCCATACATGAGAAATCAAGTTTTGAACTTGAAGGACCCTCGAGAAAGGTGTAAGACCTTACAGTTGTGTTTGGATCTATAAAGAAATAGACATGAATATGGTCGACATGTTGGGAAAGAGTTCACAACAATGTTCAAGGGTTGACTATGACAAGATTTGATCTTTCATAGCGATATTTAGTCTAGACGGATTAATGTAGCAACCACGACATATAATTTTGTTATGTGTTGGATAAACAAAACAAATTCTTCTAATAGAAGGGTTACCTAGGATGTGTGCATGACACGGTCCAAAGGGTTTTGTTAGTTCAAAGGATGCTAAATGCATATGCAAACTTCAATGGTTGAAGTAAGCATTACGGAGTTGGAATCTTCACTATGATGAAACTGTTAAAGGAGTTTAAATTTGTCGGAGATAATGAAGATGCTTGCATTTGCAAGAAATTAAGTGGGAGCGCTAAGACATGTTTCTAATACATTATGTGGAAGACATATTGTTGATTAGAAATGATGTATTTTTATTAACACATGATAAGAATTTCATCTCGATGAAAGGCTTAGGCAAAACCCAAATATTTGGCATCAATAGACGCTAATATGGTTGTGCCGAAAGTACATAGATGATGTATTGAATGAGTTCAATATAGAAACTACAAGAAAGGTTCTTGTCACACAGAAAGGATTGAATGAGTTCAATATTGATGATATATTCAAGTGTATTGACACTTGGTAAGTGAAACAAAGATTCAAGTATAGATTGATATTTGATGTATGAAATCACAAAGAGTATTTATATCAATTATGCTGTGATATGTACAAATCCAGATATGTCCTATGCTCTAAATAATGTGAGCATATACCAGAATGATTCATAAGATGATCATTGGACAATAGTAAGGATATTCTTATGATCTTTTGGAAGAACTAAGAATATATTGTTTGTAGAAGTGACAAATAGATGGTTAGTTCATTGTAAAAGTACTACATTGATACTAGTTTTCTCACAAAGTACAAATTAAGTTTATCTCAATCTAAACTAAGGGTGGCACAATATAATGGAAAGTAAGTTCCATAATGGATTTGGATGAGTTCCAAAGTTAAGACATTGTGACAGATACTACAACAAAAATCTAAGTATATGACTGCTATTATAGCAGCTAAAGAGGGCATTTGGGTCAAGTAGTTTGTTATCAAACTAGGTGTAGTTCATAGCGGGATAATACTATGAAGATATATTGTACGACAATATTATCAACATGTTTTAACCCCAAAGAACTAAAGGTCTCACCAAAGGACCAAATTTATACAAAGCCATCTCATTAGAGAATGAGTGATGCGTAGAGACGCAAATACATGCAATTACACACGGACCTGGAAGTGTCAGATCCGGAGATCAGTTGACCACTAGCGAACGTGTACTTACAACACCGGAAAGCCATAGGTGTTGAATACACAAAGGTTTGAAACTAGATTATTGACTCTAGTGCAAGTGGGAGACTGTTGGAGATATGCCCAAGAGGCAATAATAAAGTGGGTTATTATCATATCTTCATACTTATGATAAATGTTTACATACCATGCTATAATTGTATTAACAGGAAACATTAATACTTGTGTGATTTGTAAACATAAAAGAGTCCCTAGTAAAGCCTCTTGTTAAACTAGCTTGTTGGTTAATATATGATCATGGTTTCCTGATCATGAACATAGAGATGTTATTAACAACAGGGTCATATCATTAGGAGAATGATGTGATGGACATACTCCTATAGATAAGCGTAGCATAAAGATCAAGTCATTTTAATAGTTCAATTGCTATATGCTTTCTGATACATAGTAACCTAATTCCTTCGACCATGAGATCATGCATATCACCTTTACCGGATGGATGCTTTGATGACATCAAACACCACACCGTAACTGGGTGGCTATAAAGGTGGCATTGAGTGTTCGAAAAGTATTGGTTGAGACACATGGATCAAGAATGGGATTTGTCCATCCATATGACGGATAGATATACTCTGGGCCCTCTCGGTGTAATGTCATCCAATTAGCTTGCAAGCATGTGACTGGCTCACAAGGGATCACATATCACGGGAACGAGAAAAGAGTACTTATCGGTAACGAGGTTGAACTCGGTATGCAGAGATACCGACGATCAAAACCTCGGATAAGTAAACTATCGTGAGACAAAGGGAAATTGGTATCGTATGTAAGTGGTTCATTCGATCGCAAAGTAATCGTAGAAATATGTGGGAGCCATATGAATTTCCAGATTCCTCTATTGGTTATTGTTCGGAGAAGTGTCTCGATCATGTCCGCATAATTCACGAACCGTAGGGAGACACACTTAAGGATTCGACGTTGTTTGAGTAGTTATGGAATGATGAGTAAGAGACCGAATGTTGTTCGGAGTCTCGGATGGAATCTGGGATATCACGAGGAGATCCAGAATGGTCCGGAGAATAAGATTCATATAAGGAAAGTCCTGTTTCGGAGTTGGAGAATGGTTCCGGTGTTTTCATCGGGAATGTTCTAGAAGGTTCCGGAATGTCCGGCACTCCGGAGGGTAAGGGTACATGAATGTGTCATACCAAGTTGGAATGATTGCATCATGTACTAGGTGTCATCGCTGTACAAAATAAAGGGTTTAATCAAATCCTAGTTTGAAAAGTCAAACGCCAATTTGAAAAGTCAAACGGCTATTTTGGAAAGTGGAGAAGAAGTGGGAAACCGAGTTGGGGAGGAGTTCCTCCTCCACCGCCGGCCCACTAGGGATCCGAGTTGGGGAGGGACTCCCTCCCCTTGGCCGGCGCCTCCCTCCACCTATATAAGGAGGGGCAGGGCTCCCCTCCTAGACACACAAGTTGCCTCCCTCTAAACCTAAACCCTAGCCACAGCCTAGGGATTTCTCCCAAGCCGCCGAGTTAGAGCTTCTAATTGCCCTAGCCACTGGTTTAGCCCCTTCTAATTGGTGTGTCTAAACCCTAGATCACCAAGGCTCTCTCATAGTCCACCATACTCGCTCCGGCTTAAGGCGAAGCCCTGCGAGATCTCCCCTCTACTTTCGGTACCACGCCGTCGTGCTGCCGAAATCACGAGGAGAGTGCTACAACCTCCACTGCCTGCTGGAACAAGGGAGAGGAAGGTCTTCGTCGAGTACCGAACGTGTGACCGACTGCGGGAGCGCTGCCGGAACGCAGCGCCGGAAGGATCGTCTACGCGATCTTGAGATCGGCAAGAGTACGGCTACATCACCCACGAGAATCTGCTCTCGTTAACCGCTTTGGAATCTTCGAGGGTGAGTTCCTCTATCGACTCGTTGCTACAATCTAGTAGATAGATCTTGGCTTGTTTGTTTGCATGCGGTAGAAATTTTTTCTTTTCCATGCTACGAACCCCTACATGCGGACCGATGAGTGTTTCGACGCGCGGTGGATATCGCTATTTTCTCACTTTTACCGATGACTTAAGTAGATATGGGTATATCTATTTAATGAAACATAAATCTGAAACATTTGAAAAGTTCAAAGAATTTCAGAATGAAGTGGAGAACCATCGTAACAGAAAGATTAAATTTCTACGATCTGATCGTGGAGGTGAATATTTGAGTTATGATTTTATCACGCATCTTAAAGCAAGCGGAACCGTTTCGCAACTCACGCCACCCGAAACACCACAGGGCAATGGTGTGTCTAAACGCCGGAATCGAACCTTATTAGATATGGTCCGATCGATGATGTCTCTTACTGATTTGCCGTTATCATTTTGGGGTTATGCATTAGAAACCGCTGCATTCACTTTAAATAGGGCACCATCTAAATCCGTTGAGACGACACCGTATGAACTGTGGTTTGGTGCTAAACCTAAGTTGTCGTTTCTTAAAGTTTGGGGATGCGACGCTTACGTCAAGAAGTTGATGCCGGACAAGCTCGAACCCAAAGCGGAGAAATGCGTCTTCATAGGATACCCTAAGGAAACTATTGGGTATACCTTCTATCACAGAACCGAAGGCAAAGTGTTTGTCGCAAAGAACGGTTCCTTTCTTGAGAAGGAGTTTCTCTCGAAAGAAGTGAGTGGGAGGAAAGTAGAGCTAGACGAGGTTATTGAACCTTCTCTTGAATTGGAGAGTAGCGCAACACCTGAAATTGTTCCAGTGCCGCCTGCACCAACAATAGAGGAAGCTAATGACAAGGATCATGAAGCTTCAGACGATGCTGCTACTGAACGTCGCAGGTCGACAAGGTCGCGTGCCCCTCCTGAGTGGTACGGCAACCCTGTCTTGACTGTCTTGCTAGTAGAAGACAGTGAACCTACGAGCTATGAGGAAGCGATGATGAGCCCAGACTCTGAGAAATGGCTAGAAGCCATGAAATCCGAATTGGGATCCATGAGCGAAAACCAAGTATGGACTTTGGTGGACCCTCCTAGCGACCGAAAGGCCGTTGAGTGCAAATGGATCTTCAAGAAGAAAACGGACGCGGATGGTAATGTTACCGTCTATAAAGCACGGCTTGTTGCGAAAGGTTTTCGACAAGTTCAAGGTGTTGACTACGATGAGACTTTCTCTCCCGTAGCGATGTTTAAGTCCATTCGGATTTTATTAGCAATTGCTGCGTTTCATGATTATGAAATATGCCAGATGGATGTCAAGACTGCTTTCCTCAATGGCAACATTGATGAAGAGTTGTATATGATGCAACCCGAAGGTTTTGTTGATCCTAAGGATGCTGATAAAGTATGCAAACTTCAACGTTCCATTTATGTACTGAAGCAAGCATCTCGGAGTTGGAATCTTCGTTTTGATCAAGTGATCAAGAGCTTTGGATTTGTTCCAAATTGCTACGAAGCTTGCATCTACAAGAAAGTGAGTGGGAGCTCGGTGACATTTCTGGTACTATATGTGGATGACATATTGATTATTGGAAATGACATCAACATGCTTAACAATGTGAAGAGTTATTTGAACAAGTGTTTTTCAATGAAAGACCTAGGTGAAGCTGCTTATATATTGGGCATCAAAATCTATAGAGATAGACAAAAACGCCTGATAGCTTTAAGCCAGAGTACATACCTAGACAAAGTTCTGAAAAGGTTCAGAATGGATAAGGCAAAGAAAGGTTCAGTGCCTATGTTGTCATGTAAGATATTGAGCAAGGCTCAGTGTCCAGCTACGTAAATGATAGGGAAGCTATGAGCAAAGTGCCTTATGCCTCGGCCATAGGTTCCATCATGTATGCCATGCTGTGTACTAGACCGGATGTGTCCAATGCTCTTAGTTTGACGAGCAGATATCAAAGTGATCCAGGAGTGGAACACTGGATAGCCGTGAAGAACATCCTAAAGTACCTAAATAGGACTAAAGAAATGTTCTTAGTCTATGGGGGTGATGAACAACTCGTCGTAAAAGGTTACGTCGACGCTAGTTTTGACACCGACAAGGATGATTCTAAATCTCAGACAGGATACGTGTATATTTTGAATGGAGGAGCTGTGAGCTGGAGAAGCTGCAAGCAAAGCGTGATCGCGGGATCTACAGTAGAAGCGGAATACATGGCTGCTGCAGAAGCGTCAAGTGAAGGAGTTTGGATCAGGAACTTCATCACTGAGCTTGGCGTGGTTCCAAGTGCATTGGACCCACTGGAGATATTGTGTGACAACACTGGCGCCATAGCACTCGCTAAGGAACCAAGATATCATCCAAAGACCAAGCATATCAACCGCAAGTTTCATATAATCCGAGATTATATATCAGATGGAGATCTGAAGATTAGCAAAGTACATACAGATCTGAATGTCGCAGATCCATTGACTAAACCTCTTCCACGTGTAAAACATGATCAGCACCTCAGTGCCATGGGTGTGAGATTGTTGCCAAATGTAAACTAGATTATTGACTCTAGTGCAAGTGGGAGACTGTTGGAATTATGCCCTAGAGGCAATAATAAAGATGTTATTATTATAATTCTTGTTCATGATAATGTTTATATTCCATGCTAGAATTGTATTAAGCGAAAACTTTAATACTTGTGTGGTTTGTGAACAACACCGTGTCCCTAGTACGCCTCTATGGACTAGCTCATTGATCAATGATGGTTAATGTTTCCTAACCATAGACATGAGTTGTCAATTGATAATGAGATCATATCATTGGGAGAATGATATGGTGGACAGACCCAAACTAAGCGAAGCAATTAGATCGTGTCATCGTGTTCGTCTTTGCGAAGCTTTTCTTATGTCAAATATTGTATTCCTTAGACCATGAGATAATACAACTCCCTGGTATCGGAAGAAAGCTTTGAGGTCATCAAACGTCATCCTATGAGAGGGTGATCATAAAGGTGTCTCTCAGGTGATCGGAAAGTATCTATTGGGTTGTATGTATCGAGATGGGATTTGTCCCTCCCAAGTCGGAGAGATATACTTCGGGCCCACTCGGTAATCGATATCAACACCGCTTGCAAGCATGTGGTTAAGGAGTTAATCACAAAGTGATATCGGATTACGGAACGAGTAAAGTACTTGCTGTGAACGAGATTGAACTAGGTATGACGGTACCGACGATCGAATCTCGGGCAAGTAAAATATCGCGAGAAGAAGGGAATATATAAATGGGATTGATTGAATCCTAGCATCGTGGTTCATCCGATATGATCATCGATGAATGTGTGGGAGTCAATATGGGTTTCCAGACCCCGCTGTTGATTATTGATAGAAGATCATGTCTGCATATTCTCGAACCCGCAGGGTCACACACTTAACGTGTCTCGACGCTAGGATAGATTGGATAATTGGGTTATGAGTTTTTGTTCGGAGTCTCGGATGGGATCCGGGACATCACGAGAGGTTCCGGAGTGGTCCGGAGAATAAGATTCATATAAGGCAGTGCAGTTTTTTGGAGTTCGGAATTGTTCCGGGTTAATCGGTATTGTACCGGAAGCTTCTAGAACCTTCCGAAAGGGGACCAACGTGGCCCCACCTTCCGGGAGGGGGCATGGGCCTATGAGGGAGTGCCCTGGCCGCATTGGGCCAGGGGCACAAGGCCCCATAGGGCCCAGCCGGCCAAGAGAGTTTTAAACTCGAGATAGACCTTCTAGAAGGGGGGGTTTCCTTGCCCCCCACTCCTTATCCTTTGGGGCCGCCGGTTTGGGCTTGGGGGAGGGGCTAGGGCTGCGCCCCCCTCTATATAAAGAGGGGTGGGGGCGCACCAACCCCCTACACCTTCCCCTCCAACCCTAGCCGCCCTGCTGCCCTCCTCTCTCCCTCCCGACTGTTTGTAGGCGAAGCCCTGCTGCAGAAATTCTCCACCATATACACCACGCCGTCGTGTTGTAGATCCAATCCGTCTCTCCATCATACTTGCTGGTCCGAGGAAGGAGGAGACGTCGAGGTGCTGCACATGTGCATCTCACGGAGGCACCGCCACTTGTGGTGCTAGATCGGATCGGATCGCGAGGAGGAGAAGCGAGTACGACTACATCACCCATGTTCCGACGAACGTTCCGCTGTGCGAATCTTCAAGGGTATAAAGATCTAATCCAATCTCTCTCGTTGTTTGCATCTCCTAGATTAGATCTTGGCTTTCCCTCTGTTCGCATCCGTAGAAAATTTTGATTTACTATGCCGCGAAACCCTTCAGTTCAATGAAGCACAACAATTCCGAACAACTTAGATTTCATTGGTGCAGAAAAACACGCCTAATATATCTTCTATTTTGTATACCGCAACATTAAAACAAAAAGAAAAAACTAAACATGTTACAAAGGACAATGACACGTAAAGGCACCAGCATATCCACCACATCAATCACAGAATGCCCAAACGCAGTGTAGGTGGCGATGCGAAGCTCGCATATCCGTCTAGTACTATACACTAGTGACGGAAGCCTTGCACAAGGAGCCAACAACTATACGAGGACACGAGCCGGACCGAGCCAGCTCGCCGGCGAGCCTGAGCCAGCTCGCCGTTGCCGACGAGCCATGAAACGGAGCTTAGCCCGAGCTTGCCTCCAACTTGGTCCGGCTCGGTGCGGCTCGCGAGCCCGGCGGTGGTGTGTCAGTGACGGTGGGGCCTTCTTCCATGTGGCGACGTCAGAGACAGCAGCGGCGGCGTGGCGGAGGCAGCGGCGACGTCTAGGCAGCGGTGCAGCGGGGCGACACTGCTAGCATGGCGCGGAGGATGCAGCGGCGGTGACTAGGCAGCGGCGCGACAGGTCGGCGTGGCTAGCATGGCGGCGGCATCCTGCGCGCTGGTGGCGGCGGCGCACGACTTCGTGCGTGGTGTCTGTTCGGCCACGTATGGGAAGAAGAGCCCAGCCCTAGCGCTAGGTATCTATTTCGAATGGGCCATGATGTTCCAGCCCATCTCCTCTCATGGTCATCGTTTTGTTAATTCAGAAAAAAACAATCACGGGCTGACGAGCTGGACCGAGCCGAGGTAGGCTCGGCCCGAGGTTGCCGCGGTCCAGGAACTCTAGCTCGGCTCGGTCCGGAGTACCTAGCGGGCCGAGCCCAACTCGGCGCGAGCTCTGAAAGCTCGGGGCGAGCCCAAGAACTCGGGCTGGAGGTCCAGGTATACCAACAACCACATATGCAAAGCCTGCCCTGATCGGTGTGCATGTGACAGCAGGAATCAATCCATGTTATACCATGTGCATTCAACGCCTAGATCAGTGGAATCATGTAGCTGACTGTTATGAGTGCACGTTACCGGGCGCCCTGGCCGACGACTTTGAGAGTGCGTGATTGTCAACTTGCCCGGCCGGCCGGTTTCTTTTAAGAGCAACCCTACAACACATATGGACGTACAACAACCATTTTGCGGTCAACCAAACACCAAAGCAACTAGGGTAATCACCACGCGATAGCCATGGATCTGGCGACCGGCGCCATGGGCTCCCTGCTGCCCAAGCTAGCCGAGCTCCTCAACGAGGAGTACAAGCTGCAGAAGGGCGTCAAGGAAGGCGTCAGGTCCCTCGAGAAGGAGATGAAGAGCATGCACGCTGCCCTCCGCGTGGTGGCCGAGGTGCCACGAGACCAGCTAGACGAGCTTGTCAAGCTCTGGGCAGGGGAGGTGAGGGAGCTCTCCTTCGACATGGAGGACGTCGTCGACAAGTTCCTGGTGCATGTCGACGATGACTCTGAGCCCACCACCAAGACGAACAAGCTCAAACGGCTCACCGAGAAGATGGCAGGCTTGTTCACCAAGGGGAAGGCTCGCCATGAGATCGCCGACGCGATCAAGGACATCAATAAGCAGGTCCAAGAGGTCGCTGACAGGCGTGGAAGGTACACTGTTGACAGTATTGTCGCTAGGCCTGCACCAGTGACGACCATAGATCCTCGCCTTCAAGCTCTATACACAGAAGTGACAAAGCTTGTGGGCATTGAAGGGGGTAGGGATCAGGAGCTAATGAAGTTGCTCTTAGAGAAAAACAACATGTCCGAGAATAAGTTGAAGATTGTCTCTGTTGTCGGATTTGGAGGACTGGGTAAGACCACTCTTGTCAAAACAGTTTATGATAAGATTAAAGGAGATTTTGATTGCAAGGCTTTTGTTCCTGTCGGCCGAAATGCTGATGCAAAAAAGGTTTTCATGGACATCCTTATTGATCTTGGCATGTACGAAAGTGAGCTCAATGTATTGGATGAAAGACAGCTCATCAACAAACTCCAAGGAAATCTGGAGAACAAGAGGTATATACCAACATATCATGTGTCACTCACTTAATGATTGCAAATCACTTATGAATAATTTGTTTCCATTGTAGTTGTTGTGTGATAGTTAAAATTTTGAAGTTCCAAAATATTGAAGGTTTATGGGTAATTTTCACTTTTTACCTCCTAACTGTGCACCAGTGATGTGTTTTAAAAATATTGCTATATTTTACCCTTGATTCTTATATTCACACATATTTTTGACCTCTTGTATAAAATGAAAGGGCATATCCATTTGTTACGACAATGCCGCAGCTCACTAGGGAGATAACGCGGTGTGTGCCGGCTTATGTCAAATTTCATGAAATTTAGTTAGAATTCCATGAAAATATGTCATTTTTGCCAGATAAGGGACACTAGATAAAATGTACAGCTCATGCGCTATGCCGTTATATATGAGTCACTCTTGTTACTACCAGGTATAGTTACACCCACGATTGTTTCACAAAAACTAGGAAGTAGCGCAAATGAGAACATGCAGTCGTAGGAAGTACACATAGTACTTATTCTTGTCCAATTTGTTAGATACTCTTTGTCATGCACAAATATAAAGGTATTTCATAAATATGCCAAAAATATGGTCTCACTTGCAAATTCTACACTACGTTGTTCACTTTGTGGTATCTTGGGACTAGAAATAGTATATAAACATAAGCAGAATGATCAATTATTATACATATACTTCCCCACTCTATTATATGAGAGATGTGGGCTACTACAGGGTGCAGTTACACCCACATGTGTTCCACACAGTCTCAATATATCTGGTAGGATATTTACATATATTTACAATAACTGAGGAAATTAATTTCAAAGATTTGTTTGGAGGAGATGAATATATCCAAAAAAAAAATCTATGGGTTATTTTATTTGTAGGAATCAATCCTTTGTGTGTTCCTTAAAGATTACTCTCAAACCTCGTAATGTAATTTCATTGTTTTTGTGGTGTCAAACACTATTTGATACAATTATGTAGTTCTTCAATCCAAAAGACTAGGGATGACACTCACGTAATCTTCATATGCACTATGAATCAAAAAGGGACCTATTATTGTTTAGCAAAATACTATGAAAATCTAAAACTCATTTTTTGTATAAGCATGTAATGGTGTGTATTAATGATTAATCTAGTATCATGCTTCTGCCTTAGTTGGTGATCCATGTCTTATCTCCTGAGCTCAATAGGATATATATTAATTGTGTAATATGTGTTCAATCGTTGAAGTCGGAGCTTTATGGATTCATATAGTTAGACAGAAAATGTATGTTTAAATGCATTTTGTACAAAACAAGATCTTTAATCCAGCAATGTATCCTCCTTATTTCTCCAATTACAACTTTGTTATCCCTATTTTTATTTTATAATTTTAACGTTGATTCATATTGCTAGGTTATATTTAACTTTCTCTCTCTTTGCCTTACCATGTGTACATGCATTACATTAATGATCTCACAATTTTATGTAGGTACCTTATTGTAATTGATGATATATGGGATGAAAAACTTTGGAACATTATCAAATTGGCATTCTCTAGAAGTAACAGTTTTGGCAGTCGGCTAATCACAACAACTCGTATAGTTAGTGTATCTAAATTTTGTTGCCAGGCCACTCATGATTCAGTTTATCAAATGAAACCTCTTAGCGATGATGATTCTAGAAGGCTCTTCTATAATAGGATATTTTCTCAAGAGAGTGGATGTCCATCTGAATTTGAAGAAGTCTCCACATATATGTTGAAAAAATGTGGTGGGGTGCCATTAGCCATTATTACTATAGCCAGTCTTTTGGCTAGTGATCGGCAGGTAAAACCAGTGGATGAATGGCAGGCTTTGCTTGAGTCTATTGGTCGTGGACTTACGGAAGACCCGAGTGTAGAGGACATGTTGAGGATATTATCAATTAGCTATTATGAGTTGCCTTCTCATTTGAAGACATGTTTATTATATCTGAGCATGTTTCTGGAGGAGTCCCTGATTAGTAAAGATCAGTTGATATGGATGTGGATTGCCGAAAGTTTTGTCCAATATGAAAAAGAAAAAAACTAGTCTCTTTGAGGTCGGAGAAACTTATTTCAACGAGCTGGTGAACCGAAATATGATTCAGCCCGTATATCACCATGATGACGAGAACGCCCACTTATATGCATGTCGTGTGCATGACATGGTTCTCGATCTGATCTCTTCCTTGGCAAGAGAGGACAATTTTGTTACTATATTGAATGGTATTAGTGACAACAACTCTTTCGAGGGAAAAGTCCGCAGGATGTCACTCCAAAATGTTGCAAAAGAAGAACATCAAACCATGCCCCTCAAATCTGTGAGTACGTCACAAGTGAGGTCTATTGCTGCATTTAAACATGCTATTGCTCTAATGCCATCTCTCTCGAGCTTTGTTGTTTTGCATGTATTAGATTTGACTGGATGTGATCTTAGGGGGCATGATCATCATCTTAACCTGCGAGAGTTGGGGTGTTTACTTCATCTCAGGTACCTAGGTCTAGCCCTAACAAAAATTTGTGAGCTCCCAGAAGAGGTTGGGAAGTTGCAGTTTTTGCAAGTGCTTGATTTGAGAGGAAATGATGGTATGGAACTGCCATCGTCTGTTATTAAGCTGCGAAGATTGATGTGCCTAATTATTGATCATGACCACAAGAGGCTCCCACATGGACTAGGAAACATGACATCAATAGAAGTGCTGGATCAGATCCATGGTGACTCTCTAATCACCGTGAAAGAGCTAGGCAACCTGGAAAGGCTGAGGAAGCTTGCAATTAGGTTTCGGTATTTGAGCTTGGAGCTGGAGGAAGCTTTTGTCGAGTCACTTGGTAAACTGTCCAACATCCAAAGTGTAAGAATTTTAAAGGAAGTTAATGATATTCATCTAATGGATCATTTGGGGGAACGTTGGGTTCCCCCTAGAAGTCTCCGTGAGTTTATCATGTACGGAGGAGCCAGATTCTCTATCATGCCAGCATGGATTAGGCGGAATCCCTCGCATATGTCCCAAGTGTCCGTGTTAGAAATCCCTGTCGTGAAAGTGCGACAGGAGGATCTGGTGTTCCTTGGAAGGTTACCGGCTCTTCGTAATCTCAGATTGAACAGCTTCCGCCGCCAAAGTGAGCTGCTGTTAGTTGGCGCTGATGGGTTCTGTTCTCTGTCATCATTCTTGCTATTTTTCCGTTTCCCCGGCCATATCGTGTTCCAACCAGGAGCTATGCCCAAGGTTCAAACAGTTGAGTTCTATCACTGTTTGCGAGTCGCAAGAGATGAAGAAGCAGCTGGAAACGTTGGGGATTGGTTTGACCTGGGCATGGAGAACCTACCGTCCCTTCGGAAGGTCGAAGTCAAATTCCTCCGTTCTGGAGTGAAGGTCGGGGAGGCCAAGCAAGCGGAGGCTGCGCTACGGAAATCACTCCGCACCCATCCAAATCGTCCCACAATTGACATCTGCATCAACCCGGGCATACCAGAAGGTAGGTAATTAACAACCATGATGCTTTCCTGAAAAAACAATCATTGATGCTAATTTCCTTTCCCTAACGCTTTAATTGTATGCTTACGTGTCTAATTCACCTTTATTAATAATTGTAATTTCCCTTTTTCTGAAGACGCTCACGACGACGACATCTACTTAACGGACGATGAGGAGTAAAGAACCTCCAGGTGAATTACTATTTCCTTTTCATGTGATGATTCCAAACCACAAATAGAACACATATACAAAATTTCTTATCGATCTTATTCATATATAGCCATGCTTATTTTATAGGCTGTCCTTGTTTATTGGAGACGCACGTCTGCAGACTAATGCAAAATCGATCGAGCTTATTTCTTGGCTTCAACAACAAAAGTGGTATATGAGAAATTGCAAAAAAAAAAAAAAAAATTACAAAAAAAAATCTTTTTTATGATTGTTATACTTAATTGCTTAAGTCTCTCTGTTTCAAAAGAAGAAGAAAAAGAGTGCACTCATATTTTATTTTGTTTAATTTGGTAATTATTATTTCTCGAAATAGGTGTCTCCATTTTTGTTTGCTTTTGTGGCATGTAGTTTGTAGGAGGAAAACAATTGAAAAAAAGGTGCTAAATGGAGTATTTTACTAGTTTTATATATCATGTATGTGTCAGTTTAAATTTTACTTGGGTTTGGTGGTTCGGTGGATTTCTTGGGGGTGGGGGAGGTGGGGGAACTCCGCCTGTGATATTAATGTTAAGTCTATGCTTGATATTATTTCATAGCCGGTCCCAAGCCCGAAAAAAGGAGGAGGGTCCAACCTATTATATCTTACTTTTTATCTCAGAAAATGTCACGAGTTTTCCTTGAATTTTCATCTTGTACCATTTTTGTGTGGTTTTCACGCGATAGCCACATAATTCATCATATACTTGAAGGGACTCAATTTGTTCGGTTTTTTTATATAGAGCATATGTTTGCTTGCAAACCAAAACCTGATAACGGTCGATGATCAATATTTCCGGGACCAAGGACACTCTTTATTCTTGTATTGAGGCGTTTCATAATATTATAGTACAAAACTAGTTGCCAAAGTTTGACAGTTAGGGGAAGGTTGATGGTGAAGTACACACTAGAAGTAAATGTAGAGGGGGTAGAGCAGAGCGTCTCCATTCTCTCTTCACCAAACTTCAGAGACATAGTTTGTCTTTTGCAATCTATGTTTGCTCCTGCAGTATTTAGAGAAGTTCTTCCAAAAATGATGGGGCAATAAACATCAGTAGGCATATCAATAAGCACAAAATGAATGGGGTATTTGTATGGTCCAACGTAAATTGGGACATCTCTAATTATCCACATGGGGACTCTGAGTGTTTTATCCGCAAGCATTATAGTCATGTCCATATCCTCTAGTTCGGCTGGTGTTAGTTCATTTTGAATTTTCAAATAAAAGTTAAAAAGAATCACGTTAACGGCTATCCAAATGCTAGAACAAAGAACTCTAGCAGAATCTGAAAAAGACAGTTGAGGATCACATATACAGTGTAGGCTGAATAGAACCGACGGCAGTAGCAGCCGCAGCGTTGTCGCCCATGTTAAGGTTGTCAAACATGTTGGTGACGTCCGGAAAGAAGTCGTTGTTCGGAAACTTGTTGTCGCATGACATTGTGGTTGCCAATAGTCGTGCTTGAGCGCTCCCCAAATACATGATCCCCCCTCACCCGTACAAGTTCATAAGAGGCGGGGTTCCGAAGGCCTAATGTCCTGATCTACGGTGCACGCCGCAAGTCAGGATGGGGAAGACGAAGGCGTCGGCGCAAGGTTCTGGAGGTAGGCGCGTGTGTGGATTACCGATTAGGTTTAGCGCAGACGCTAATATAGTGCAGGTCAGGGAGATCGTGGGGCATAGCCCATGTCCAAGTCAGTAACAACTCACGATCTATAAAACTAGAAACGGCTAACTAATTAACGTGTCCATTAATAACTCATATATAATTAATCCATGATTAATTTTCCCAAACAACAAATAAAGCTTGGCTCGCCGAGATTCCCGCAACCCGTGGCGCGCGCGTCGTAACAAGGCGAAGCGTGGCGTGGTGAGGCGGGCGGTGTCGAAGAAGTGCGCGAGGGCTTCTCTTCTTTTCACACCTTAGTTAGTGGTGCAATACTCTACTATATAAGGTGGTCCAACTCTCTTTCTACTAGCAATGTGGGACTAAATTTTAGCACCATTAGCACGGCCATATGCTACCATGCATAAGTGGGCCAAATAGAATTTCAGAATTTGTCTAATGGGCCAACAGCCAAAAACTCACCAAATTCTAACAAGAAATATGTATATTATGGACTTTTTTCTTTGCTCCCGCCTTCTATTTTGAATTTGGCAAGATTGCCTTATCCATCAGCTTTCTACCTGGTTTTCCCATATGTCGGCCTATTGATGGGTTCATTTTTGCAGCATGTTTACCATATGTTTTGCATGAGTAGTGATAGAATTTTGGTATTTCATCATGCTCGCGCGCCTCTTTTATACTTATTTTATCATAATCCTAGAATTAAAGGTGTGGATAAATAAATCAATTAGAAGAGTCAACTATGTGCAAAAATACGCTATTTGAAAGCCATAAAACCCCATACATAAATATCCACGCGCCTGGGGAGAAGGGGGAGCCAACCCCCCTTCCAAAGGCACGGCCACAGGCTTTAACGAACACCTATACGGACAGGTTCCTGTACGGTGGGCGAAGGAGCCGTCTCTTCAAATACTTCTACCCCATGCAAACAAATATGAGATCTGCCATTTAGATACATCACAGTTCCCAGAAACCTCATCTCCGAAATGGATCTAGAGTGGGAATTCACATCTAGACTTTGATCCTCGCAACTACAAAGATCTTTCTGATTTAGACTGAAGGGTTTCACAGCATAGTAAATCAAAAAAATTCTACGGATGCGAACAGGGAAGCCAAGATCTAATCTAGGAGATGCAAACAACGAGGAGGAATAGATGAGATCTTCATACCCTTGAAGAAATCGCACAGCGGAATGTTCAACGGAACGTGGTTGATGTAGTCGTACTAGCCTTCTCCTCCTCGCGATCCGATCCGATCCAACGCCACAAGTGGCGACCCCTCCGAGAGATGCACACGTACGACACCTCGACGTCTCCTCCTTCCTCGGTCCAGCAAGTGGGGTGGAGAGATAGATTGGATCTACAACACGACGGCATGGTGCAAAGGTGGAGAGTTTCTGCGCGCAGGGCTTCGCCTACGCGCAGTCGGCAGAGAGAGAGAGGAGGGCAGCAACTAGACGGCTAGGGTTTCAGATGGTGTGTGGGGAGGGTGCGCCCCTGCCCTCTTTATATAGAGGGATGGTCGGCTGCCCTTGCCCCTCCTCCAAACCCAAGGGCTGGTGGCCACATGGGGTGGAGTGGGGGGCAAGTTTCCCCCCTTCTAGAAGCTCTCCCTAGGGTTTCCCCTAGGGCTTGGCCGGCTGGGCCTATGGGGCCTTGTTCCCCTGGCCCAATGCGGCCAGGGCACTCCCTCGTAGGCCCACGCCCCCTCCCGACAAGTGGGACCATGTTGGTCCCACTCCGGAAGCTTCTAGAACCTTCCGGTACAATACCGAACGTTCCGAAACAATTCTGAAATCCAAAAACTGCTTTCCCTTATATGAATCTTATTCTCCGGACCATTCCGGAACCTCTCGTGATGTCCTGGATCTCATCCGAGACTCTGAACAAAAACTCATAAACCGATTATCCATTCTATCCTAGCGTAGAGACACGTTAAGTGTGTGACCCTACGGGTTCGAGAATATGCAGACATGATCTTCTATCAATAATCAACAGCGGGGTCTGGAAACCCATATTTGAAGGGTTTCGCGGCATAGTAAATCAAAATTTTCTACGGATGCGAACAGAGGGAAAGCCAAGATCTAATCTAGGAGATGCAATCAACGAGAGAGATTGGATTAGATCTTCATACCCTTGAAGATTCACACAGCGGAACGTTCGTCGGAACGTGGGTGATGTAGTCGTACTCGCTTCTCCTCCTCGCGATCCGATCTGATCTAGCACCACAAGTGGCGGTGCCTCCGTGAGATGCACACGTGCAACACCTCGACGTCTCCTCCTTCCTTGGTCCAGCAAGTATGGTGGAGAGATGGATTGGATCTACAACACGACGGCGTGGTGTATATGGTGGAGAATTTCTGCAGCAGGGCTTCGCCTACACGCAGTCGGGAGGGAGAGAGGAAGGGCAGCAGGGCGGCTAGGGTTGGAGGGGAAGGTGTAGCGGGTTGGTGCGCCCCCACCCCTCTTTATATAGAGGGGGGGTCGCAGCCCTAGCCCCTCCCCCAAGCCCAAAGGATAAGGAGTGGGGGGCATGGACTCTCCCCTCTTCTAGAAACCCTATCTCTAGTTTAAACGATTTAAACTCTCTAGGATCGGCTGGGCCCTATGGGGCCTTGTGCCCCTAGCCCAATGTGTCCAGGACACTCGCTCATAGGCCCATGCCCCCTCCCGGAAGGTGGGGCCACGTTGGTCCCCTTCCGGAAGGTTCTAGAAGCTTCCGGTACAATACCGATTAACCCGGAACAATTCCGAACTCCAAAAACTGCACTGCCTTATATGAATCTTATTCTCCGGACCATTCCGGAACCTCTCGTGATGTCCCGGATCCCATCCGAGACTCCAAACAAAAATTCATAAACCAATTATCCAATCTATCCTAGCGTCGAGATACGTTAAGTGTGTGACCCTGCGGGTTCGAGAATATGCAGAGATGATCTTCTATCAATAATCAACAGCGGGGTCTGGGCACCCATATTGACTCCCACACATTCATCGATGATCATATCGGATGAACCACGATGCCAAGATTCAATCAATCCCATATATATATTCCCTTCGTCTCGCGATATTTTACTTGCCCGAGATTCGATCGTCGGTACCGTCATACCTAGTTCAATCTCGTTCACAGCAAGTACTTTACTCGTTCCGTAATCCGATATCACTTTGTGATAAACTCCTTAACCACATGCTTGCAAGCGGTGTTGATATCGATTACCGAGTGGGCCCGAAGTATATCTCTCCGACTTGGGAGGGACAAATCCCTTCTCGATACATACAACCCAACAGATACTTTCCGATCACCTGAGAGACACCTTTATGATCACCCTCTCATAGGATGATGTTTGATGACCTCAAAGCTTTCTTCCGATACCAGGGAGTTGTATTATCTCATGGTCTAAGGAATACAATATTTTACATAAGAAAAGCTTCACAAAGACGAACACGATGACACGATCTAATTGCTTCGCTTAGTTTGGGTCTGTCCATCATATCATTCTCCCAATGATATGATCTCATTATCAATTGACAACTCATGTCTATGGTTAGGAAACCTTAACCATCATTGATCAATGAGCTAGTCCATAGAGGCGTACTAGGGACACGGTGTTGTTCACAAACCACACAAGTATTAAAGTTTCCGCTTAATACAATTCTAGCATGGAATATAAACATTATCATGAACAAGAATTATAATAATAACATCTTTATTATTGCCGCTAGGGCATAATTCCAACAGTCTCCCACTTGCACTAGAGTCAATAATCTAGTTTACATTTGGCAACAATCTCACACCCATGGCACTGAGGTGCTGATCATGTTTTACACGTGGAAGAGGTTTAGTCAATGGATCTGCGACATTCAGATCTGTATGTACTTTGCTAATCTTCAGATCTCCATCTGCTATATAATCTCGGATTATATGAAACTTGCGGTTGATATGCTTGGTCTTTGGATGATATCTTGGTTCCTTAGCGAGTGCTATGGCGCCAGTGTTGTCCCACAATATCTCCAGTGGGTCCAATGCACTTGGAACCACGCCAAGCTCAGTGATGAAGTTTCTGATCCAAACTCCTTCACTTGACGTTTCTGCAGCAGCCATGTATTCCGCTTCCACTGTAGATCCCGTGATCACGCTTTGCTTGCAGCTTCTCCAGCTCATAGCTCCTCCATTCAAAATATAAACGTATCCTGTCTGAGATTTGGAATCATCCTTGTCGGTGTCAAAACTAGCGTCGACGTGTAACACCCTCAGAATCGACCCTATGCAAGTTTTAGCGATTCCTGCCAAACCCGCATAGAAACGATTCAAAGGTGCCCACCAGGCACTTGCGTGCGGGTGGAAAACGAAGTAATAACATTACACAACAGCCCTCGATGGGACCCACAGAACAGAGATATATACAACGCGACTCAATGAGTCAAGAATACAGATATAATATACAAAGATCCAAATCACCTTGAAAATGATAGAGCGTCCAGCTACGGACAAGATGCAAATGCGGCTAAGAGCCCTGAAGAATAACCAATGGCGTCCATAACCCTGCCCAGGCCAAGCCGGAAGGGTAACCCTGCTAACGACGTCGATCTCAAAACCTGCTTAACAAAAGGGGTGCCGACAAAGGGCAAAGGAAAAAGAGGAGCGTCAGTACTGAGGCCAGTACACGGCGAGACTAGAATTCGGCGGTCCTCGCCTACACAGGTATGGTGGACTGAAGCGGCAGCGGCAGCATGCACTATACAACCTATAGAGACTCGATACATCTGGCGACGATCAGAGAGGGGTAAGAAAGACCTATTCGGATCCAACCTGATGCTACCATCAAACAAACCCATCCTGGTGTTTCCCCCTCGAGACCAAACGAGGAAGTCAACCGAGGAACTCACACAGTTGGCAGTTTTATTTATTCTGTTATCGTTGCAGCAATTACTAGTCAGGTATAGATATTCATCCTGATAAAGTAAGCAGTGGGCCATTTTAGTTAATCATTCCGTTGTAGTGGCAACACTTACTAGTCAGATACAATTAGCATGAGATATCCCAAAAACCCAGCAGTTGTTGGTACTTTTATTTAGCCGTTCCGTTGTAGTTGCAATACTTACTAGTCAGATACAATGGTCGCAAGCGACAACTCAAACAAGCAATTGTGGGCAGTTTTATGTAGCCATTCCATTATAGTGAAGCTGATTACTAGTCATTATAAAGTCAAATTTATAGCACTACTTTAGTTATAGTTGTCTATGATCGAGATACTGTGCTCCAAGTCGTCCATAACCGCGGACACGGCTTTCAGAAAGATTTAACCCGGCCGGGGTGCACAAATAGCAACACACACACGATCAACCTCGGAAAAACCAAATCAAAACCCAACGAGGCTTTCACGACAAAGCAATCACAGGATTCAGAAATATTTCAGGGGGCCACCCCTTGGAGTACACCCGCAACGAAACTGGCCGGCTCCGAGACGGACTCAAGGTTTGTGGGGCCGGCTGTAAACGACTGGGAACCCGAAAACTCGGGGTGTCGATACCGCGAAAACGGGTCACGATCCTAAACAGTACAGTGTGCTCCTCGCACAATCGTAAATAAAGCAGTAAAGCATGGCATAAGTACAGGATCGTAAATAAAACCTCAAACTAGTTTGTGGCCCCAAGAAATAAGACTGAATCAAGCTCTGGCTAAGGGGAGCCCATAATTCCCCGTATGTGGATAGCGCGATAATTCAAGGAACAGGTATCAAGCACTCGGGGTCCTACGGGACACAAGTGGACGGTTAACAACCAAATAACATCTATTGCCCACCTGTGCCTCTGCTTACCTACTTCAATTTTAGTTGTTTAAACAATAATTAAAGTGAACGATAATTAAAGCCATGAGAATCTCCAACATTCAACGTGCGGCAATACTCCAACAACTGTGGTACTCGACGACACGCAACAGCACTTGAGCAAGCGACTACGACGCGCAAGTCCAGCTATCTACCAAACAACAGGTAATAGGATGTGTCCAAGGCAATATACGGCTGCAAGGGATTTCACGGGTACGGAAACTAGAGCATCGCAACACAGATAGCAATAGATCAACAGGAGGAACTAAATACTATAAAAGTAAGATAGGTAGAAAGGGGGAGATGCTCGCCTGAAAACATTCCCGAAGATTCATCCGAAGATCGGGTCGAAGTTCACATCAACTCAACGACCTTATCCGCGAAGAAGCAAAACACTAGAATAAACACCGGATGCAATATTTAATACTACGGCAAAAGATCGGGCATGATGCATGTATGATGTATGGCATGGCAAAGGTGCAATGCAATTAGATCATATTAAGCGGAACCGGGGTCCCGACAATTAATTGATAGGTTCATGTTGTTTAGGTACCCCGCAATTTAAATGTTATTTTAACAAGGAAAAATATATCACCGGTTCGCTACACAATTCTAAATGAGGCCAATATGAGACTAGATTTGCCCGCATATGGGCCCCATATTTAGTTATGAGGTGAATCGGCATAAGGCCCCCAAACCACATGAATATGTATGCGGCATGAATGATTTAATGCAACAAGTTGATATCATTTATAAAAAATAGGGTCTCGAGGAAAAGGTTCACACATTAGGGTTCGGCAGATCTTGGGGTTCCGGGGGTTCGGGGTCGGTCTCAGGGTCCAGGTTCGACGGTTCGGTCTCGGCGGGATCGTTCTCGGATACAGAGTAGATCTTGGTATTCCGGGAAGCAGGACTTGGTTCGGCGTCGGGTCGCATCGGATCCGCCCTGGTCGTTGTCGTCACGAAGATCTTGTCGGGTCCATGCCATCGAGTCGGTCTGGGCATCTGGCTGAAGTACTTGGCGTATCCGAGATGAAGCGCTTATCGTTCCATCTGGCGGTCTGGGCGTCCGAGCGACGATCTGGTCGCATCCGCGGTCTTCGGTGTCCAGGGTGAAGTACTCGGCGTCCTCGAGGGAGTACTTGGCGCTCGGCGTCCTTCGGTATCCATGTCGACGGTCTTGGCGTCCGGGGATCCTCTGGGTTTCCACCGACAACCTTGAAGGCTCCGGCTTTGGTTGCTCGTAGTGAACTTGGTTCCGCGTCGGAGTTCATGAGGATCCATGAAGCCGAGCATGGCGTCTGATACCCTTGTCGGTGGTTCTTCGAGGTTCATCGATGGTTCATCGGGCTCGCTCGGGTCTCGGTCGGGTCGGTGTCGATCTTGGCGGTTACTATGCTCCTACACGAGCATTGGCGACGCACGGGGTGGCCATCAGGGGACCGCGAGGCGGGCGCGAACGGCACGCTGGCCGAGGGCGAGCACCGGGCGGCGAGGTCCACGACGGAGGTTGGAGACGGGGCCCGCTGTCCTTGGCGGCGGCGGCGCTGCAAGGCCTGTGGGGCCGCGGGGAGGGTGAGGCCGAGGTCGGCGCGGTCGGGGCCGGCGAGGGGGGAGGAAGCTCGGGCCGGGGTGGCATGGGCGGACGGCGAGAGGCGCGGGAGGCGCGCGCGCTCGCTTGGGAGGCGTGGCCGCTGCCCGGCCGGGGAGAGGGGCTCCGGCAGGAGGGAGGCGCGGAGGCCGGCGAGAAGAGGGCGGACAAGGAGGCGACGGCGACGCGCGCGGGATGCAGAGGTCGGGCCGGTGGCGAGCGTCGCGGCCGGCGGTGGCGCCATGGCCGGGGTGGGGCGGAGGTCGTGGCCGGAGCGCGGGGTGGACGTGCTGGCGGCGGAGGGGGGCTCGACGGAGGAGCGGGGCGGAGGCCGCGGGCGGAGACAGGAGCGGGGACGGAGGTGGTCGGCCTGAGACGGGCGAGGGGGCGGGGCCCTGGCCGGACGAGGCCGCGCGGAGGGGACGACGGCGCAGAGGCGGAGAAGGACGGGCGGCGGCGGCAGCGCGGAGGAGGAGGCTCGGGTGGGGCGCGCGGGTGGCGAGGCGCGCGGCCGCGGCGGCGGAGCGAGGTGGAGGAGCAGCGGGGCGAGCGCGGGCGGTGGAGGCAGGTGGCCGGAGGAAGGAGAGGGGCGGTGAGACGCGATGGGGGAGAGGGGCGCGAGCAGAGGGCTGCGGGGTGGAGAGGGAGGCGTCGGTGGGGAGGAGAGAGGTGGTGGTGGGCCAGGGGACGGGGCCCGCGGGTGGGGTCGGCTGGCAGAGAAGGAGAGAGAGAGAGGGTAGGGAAGTGGTGGGTGAGAGAGGGAGTTGGGGGGGAGGTGGCAGCGGGTTGGGTGATGTGGCGGTTGAGGATTGGTTAGAGGGGAGGGAGAGGGTGAGGTGGCAGCCAGGGATTGGTCCGGGTGAGGTGGAGGAGGGGTGGGTAGAATAGGACTGGTAGTTTTAGGATTTTGGGTGGACCGATTTGTACCGGGGGTGGTCGACTGGGTCGGGTCGGCCCGTTCGACTGCCCCCCTAAAATAATTAAATATTTTATTTGTTATAAACAGGGATTTTGCAAACCGATAGCAGACAAAACAAAATAATCCGGAGACCCGGGTTTTGCGTTTGAATAAAGACGGGCCGTTTAGAAAACAAATTAGGTTTTTCCGCAATTAATTTTATGCAAGCAAATGCAAGATGATGACGATGCTCAAATGCAATGTGGCATGATGACATGAGCATGCGGTCATGACGATGCAATGCACAAAAACAACGCGATTTTTTAGTAGTGGTTTTTGCGGGATGCCACAATTCGACACCAATAACAAGGGATCTCGCCCTCGAGATCCGCCTCATGGTACCGGAAGGAAGGTCGGCGGTCTGAATCTTCTCGCGTGGTGTAGATCCTCGCGACACCACTAACAAGAGGTCGTTGTCCGTGATCGTCGAGAGAACACCCCGGGAACAAAAGGTCGAAGGTAGAAGTATCAACAAATAAAGCCACCTCTAGCTTCGATGGAAAGAGGAACCGATGCATTTTCATCCACTTCAATGTACAAAAGCGAATAGAAGGGGTAGTCGGCATGGGGGCCAATCCATCACGCACCAAACTATTACTCCGCACAATCAGTAGAGAAACGTGCAACCATTTTCGGAATCAGACTGAAGATCTCGACAAGCGAGGTTCAGAAACAAAGGAGTGATGCAGACCCTGCATCGGATCTGGCGTAGATGATGTCGTCGCGTCGGAAACACCGGAAGGCACGAGAAAAACAAAGGGGAGTCCATCAGACGAAGGATTCCTTGGATAGCATGAAGACCAGATGTAGCAACACCGTTACCAAAGGAGGAAGCGAAACCCTGAAGGTACGACGGAACCCAACCACGAGAAATCCTGGGCTCGAAGAGAGAGAAGAGAGCGAATTCAAAACACGCAGAGGTAAGAGGAGAATATCAGAGGGGTAAGAAGTAAAATCAGACCTAATCAGAACTATCCAACCGATTTTGCAAAAATAGTTTTGACACTCTACTTCGGCCGTTAGCTAGGTTATCCTACAGGCTGGACTTATGGGGTATCGCAACTGCTGAGCTCTGATACCACTCTGTAACACCCTCAGAATCGACCCTATGCAAGTTTTAGCGATTCCCGCCAAACCCGCATAGAAACGATTCAAAGGTGCCCACCAGGCACTTGCGTGCGGGTGGAAAACGAAGTAATAACATTACACAACAACCCTCGATGGGACCCACAGAACAGAGATATATACAACGCGACTCAATGAGTCAAGAATACAGATATAATATACAAAGATCCAAATCACCTTGAAAATGATAGAGCGTCCAGCTACGGACAAGATGCAAATGGGGCTAAGAGCCCTGAAGAATAACCAATGGCGTCCATAACCCTGCCCAGGCCAAGCCGGAAGGGTAACCCTGCTAACGACGTCGATCTCAAAACCTGCTTAACAAAAGGGGTGCCGACAAAGGGCAAAGGAAAAAGAGGAGCGTCAGTACTGAGGCCAGTACACGGCGAGACTAGAATTCGGCGGTCCTCGCCTACACAGGTATGGTGGACTGAAGCGGCAGCGGCAGCATGCACTATACAACCTATAGAGACTCGATACATCTGGCGACGATCAGAGAGGGGTAAGAAAGACCTATTCGGATCCAACCTGATGCTACCATCAAACAAACCCATCCTGGTGTTTCCCCCTCGAGACCAAACGAGGAAGTCAACCGAGGAACTCACACAGTTGACAGTTTTATTTATTCAGTTATCGTTGCAGCAATTACTAGTCAGGTATAGATATTCATCCTGATAAAGTAAGCAGTGGGCCATTTTAGTTAATCATTCCATTGTAGTGGCAACACTTACTAGTCAGATACAATTAGCATGAGATATCCCAAAAACCCAGCAGTTGTTGGTACTTTTATTTAGCCGTTCCGTTGTAGTTGCAATACTTACTAGTCAGATACAATGGTCGCAAGCGACAACTCAAACAAGCAATTGTGGGCAGTTTTATGTAGCCATTCCATTATAGTGAAGCTGATTACTAGTCATTATAAAGTCAAATTTATAGCACTACTTTAGTTATAGTTGTCTATGATCGAGATACTGTGCTCCAAGTCGTCCATAACCGCGGACACGGCTTTCAGAAAGATTTAACCCGGCCGGGGTGCACAAATAGCAACACACACACGATCAACCTCGGAAAAACCAAATCAAAACCCAACGAGGCTTTCACGACAAAGCAATCACAGGATTCAGAAATATTTCAGGGGGCCACCCCTTGGAGTACACCCGCAACGAAACTGGCCGGCTCCGAGACGGACTCAAGGTTTGTGGGGCCGGCTGTAAACGACTGGGAACCCGAAAACTCGGGGTGTCGATACCGCGAAAACGGGTCACGATCCTAAACAGTACAGTGTGCTCCTCGCATAATCGTAAATAAAGCAGTAAAGCATGGCATAAGTACAGGATCGTAAATAAAACCTCAAACTAGTTTGTGGCCCCAAGAAATAAGACTGAATCAAGCTCTGGCTAAGGGGAGCCCATAATTCCCCGTATGTGGATAGCGCGATAAATCAAGGAACAGGTATCAAGCACTCGGGGTCCTACGGGACACAAGTGGACGGTTAACAACCAAATAACATCTATTGCCCACCTGTGCCTCTGCTTACCTACTTCAATTTTAGTTGTTTAAACAATAATTAAAGTGAACGATAATTAAAGCCATGAGCATCTCCAACATTCAACGTGCGGCAATACTCCAACAACTGTGGTACTCGACGACACGCAACAACACTTGAGCAAGCGACTACGACGCGCAAGTCCAGCTATCTACCAAACAACAGGTAATAGGATGTGTCCAAGGCAATATACGGCTGCAAGGGATTTCACGGGTACGGAAACTAGAGCATCGCAACACAGATAGCAATAGATCAACAGGAGGAAATAAATACTATAAAAGTAAGATAGGTAGAAAGGGGGAGATGCTCGCCTGAAAACATTGCCGAAGATTCATCCGAAGATCGGGTCGAAGCTCACATCAACTCAACGACCTTATCCGCGAAGAAGCAAAACACTAGAATAAACACCGGATGCAATATTTAATACTACGGCAAAAGATCGGGCATGATGCATGTATGATGTATGGCATGGCAAAGGTGCAATGCAATTAGATCATATTAAGCGGAACCGGGGTCCCGACAATTAATTGATAGGTTCATGTTGTTTAGGTACCCCGCAATTTAAATGTTATTTTAACAAGGCAAAATATATCACCGGTTCGCTACACAATTCTAAATGAGGCCAATATGAGACTAGATTTGCCCGCATATGGGCCCCATATTTAGTTATGAGGTGAATCGGCATAAGGCCCCCAAACCACATGAATATGTATGCGGCATGAATGATTTAATGCAACAAGTTGATATCATTTATAAAAAATAGGGTCTCGAGGAAAAGGTTCACACATTAGGGTTCGGCAGATCTTGGGGTTCCGGGGGTTCGGGGTCGGTCTCAGGGTCCAGGTTTGACGGTTCGGTCTCGGTGGGATCATTCTCGGATACAGAGTAGATCTTGGTATTCCGGGAAGCAGGACTTGGTTCGGCGTCGGGTCGCATCGGATCCGCCCTGGTCATTGTCGTCACGAAGATCTTGTCGGGTCCGTGCCATCGAGTCGGTCTGGGCATCTGGCTGAAGTACTTGGCGTATCCGAGATGAAGCGCTTATCGTTCCATGTGGAGGTCTGGGCGTCCGAGCGACGATCTGGTCGCATCCGCGGTCTTCGGTGTCCGGGGTGAAGTACTCGGCGTCCTCGAGGGAGTACTTGGCGCTCGGCATCCTTCGGTATCCATGTCGACGGTCTTGGCGTCCGGGGATCCTCTGGGTTTCCACCGACAACCTTGAAGGCTCCGGCTTTGGTTGCTCGTAGTGAACTTGGTTCCGCGTCGGAGTTCATGAGGATCCATGAAGCCGAGCATGGCGTCTGATACCCTTGTCGGTGGTTCTTCGAGGTTCATCGATGGTTCATCAGGCTCGCTCGGGTCTCGGTCGGGTCGGTGTCGATCTTGGCGGTTACTATGCTCCTACACGAGCATTGGCGACGCACGGGGTGGCCATCAGGGGACCGCGAGGCGGGCGCGAACGGCACGCTGGCCGAGGGCGAGCACCGGGCGGCGAGGTCCACGACGGAGGTTGGAGACGGGGCCCGCTGTCCTTGGCGGCGGCGGCGCTGCAAGGCCCGTGGGGCTGCGGGGAGGGTGAGGCCGAGGTCGGCGTGGTCGGGGCCGGCGAGGGGGGAGGAAGCTCGGGCCGGGGTGGCGTGGGCGGACGGCGAGAAGGCGCGGGAGGCGCGCGCGCTCGCTTGGGAGGCGTGGCCGCTGCCCGGCCGGGGAGAGGGGCTCCGGCAGGAGGGAGGCGCGGAGGCCGGCGAGAAGAGGGCAAACGAGGAGGCGACAGCGACGCGCGCGGGATGCAGAGGTCGGGCCGGTGGCGAGCGTCGCGGCCGGCGGTGGCGCCATGGCCGGGGTGGGGCGGAGGTCGTGGCCGGAGCGCGGGGTGGACGTGCTGGCGGCGGAGGGGGGCTCGACGGAGGAGCGGGGCGGAGGCCGCGGGCGGAGACAGGAGCGAGGACGGAGGTGGTCGGCCTGAGATGGGCGAGGGGGCGGGGCCCTGGCCGGACGAGGCCGCGCGGAGGGGACGCCGGCGCAGAGGCGGAAAAGGACGGGCGGCGGCGGCAGCGCGGAGGAGGAGGCTCGGGTGGGGCGCGCGGGTGGCGAGGCGCGCGGCCGCGGCGGCGGAGCGAGGTGGAGGAGCAGCGGGGCGAGCGCGGGCGGTGGAGGCAGGTGGCCGGAGGGAGGAGAGGGGCGGTGAGACGCGATGGGGGAGAGGGGCGTGAGCAGAGGGCTGCGGGGTGGAGAGGGAGGCGTCGGTGGGGAGGAGAGAGGTGGTGGTGGGCCAGGGGACGGGGCCCGCGGGTGGGGTCGGCTGGCAGAGAAGGAGAGACAGAGGGTAGGGAAGTGGTGGGTGAGAGAGGGAGTTGGGGGGGGAGGTGGCAGCGGGTTGGGTGATGTGGCGGTTGAGGATTGGTTAGAGGGGAGGGAGAGGGTGAGGTGGCAGCCAGGGATTGGTCCGGGTGAGGTGGAGGAGGGGTGGGTAGAATAGGACTAGTAGTTTTAGGATTTTGGGTGGACCGATTTGTACCGGGGGTGGTCGACTGGGTCGGGTTGGCCCGTTCGACTGCCCCCCTAAAATAATTAAATATTTTATTTGTTATAAACAGGGATTTTGCAAACCGATAGCAGACAAAACAAAATAATCCGGAGACCCGGGTTTTGCGTTTGAATAAAGACGGGCCGTTTAGAAAACAAATTAGGTTTTTCCGCAATTAATTTTATGCAAGCAAATGCAAGATGATGACGATGCTCAAATGCAATGTGGCATGATGACATGAGCATGCGGTCATGACGATGCAATGCACAAAAACAACGCGATTTTTTAGTAGTGGTTTTTGCGGGATGCCACAATTCGTAACCTTTTACGACAAGCTGTTCATCACCCCCATAGACTAAGAACATTTCTTTAGTCCTATTTAGGTACTTTAGGATGTTCTTCACGGCTGTCCAGTGTTCCACTCCTGGATCACTTTGATATCTGCTCGTCAAACTAAGAGCATTGGACACATCCGGTCTAGTACACAGCATGGCATACATGATAGAACCTATGGCCGAGGCATAAGGCACTTTGCTCATAGCTTCCCTACCATTTACCGTAGCTGGACACTGAGCCTTGCTCAATATCTTACCTGACAACATAGGCACTGAACCTTTCTTTGCCTTATCCATTCTGAACCTTTTCAGAACTTTGTCTAGGTATGTACTCTGGCTTAAAGCTATCAGGCGTCTTTGTCTATCTCTATAGATCTTGATGCCCAATATATAAGCAGCTTCACCTAGGTCTTTCATTGAAAAACACTTGTTCAAATAACTCTTCACATCGTTAAGCATGTTGATGTCATTTCCGATAATCAATATGTCATCCACATATAGTACCAGAAACGTCACCGAGCTCCCACTCACTTTCCTGTAGATACAAGCTTCGTAGCAATTTGGAACAAATCCAAAGCTCTTGATCACTTGATCAAAACGAAGGTTCCAACTCCGAGATGCTTGCTTCAGTCCATAAATGGAACGCTGAAGTTTGCATACTTTATCAGCATCCTTAGGATCGACAAAACCTTCGGGTTGCATCATATACAACTCTTCATCAATGTTGCCATTGAGGAAAGCAGTCTTGACATCCATCTGCCATATTTCATAATCATGAAACGCAGCAATTGCTAATAAAATCCGAATGGACTTAAACATCGCTACAGGAGAGAAAGTCTCATCGTAGTCAACACCTTGAACTTGTCGAAAACCTTTCGCGACAAGCCATGCTTTATAGACAGTAACATTACCATCCGCGTCCGTTTTCTTCTTGAAGATCCATTTGCACTCAACGGCCTTTCGGTCGCTAGGAGGGTCCACCAAAGTCCATACTTGGTTTTCGCTCATGGATCCCAATTCGGATTTCATGGCCTCTAGCCATTTCTAAGAGTCTGGGCTCATCATCGCTTCCTCATAGTTCGTAGGTTCACTGTCTTCTACTAACAAGACAGTCAAGACAGGGTTGCCGTACCACTCAGGAGGGGCACGCGACCTTGTCGACCTGCGACGTTCAGTAGCAGCATCGTCCGAAGCTTCATGATCCTTGTCATTAGCTTCCTCTATTGTTGGTGCAGGCGGCACTGGAACAATTTCAGGTGTTGCGCTACTCTCCAATTCAAGAGAAGGTTCAATAACCTCGTCAAGATCTACTTTCCTCCCACTCACTTCTTTCGAGAGAAACTCCTTCTCAAGAAAGGAACCGTTCTTTGCGACAAACACTTTGCCTTCGGTTCTGTGATAGAAGGTATACCCAATAGTTTCCTTAGGGTATCCTATGAAGACGCATTTCTCCGCTTTGGGTTCGAGCTTGTCCGGCATCAACTTCTTGACGTAAGCTTCGCATCCCCAAACTTTAAGAAACGACAACTTAGGTTTAGCACCAAACCACAGTTCATACGGTGTCGTCTCAACGGATTTAGATGGAGCCCTATTTAAAGTGAATGCAGCGGTTTCTAATGCATAACCCCAAAATGATAACGGCAAATCAGTAAGAGACATCATTGATCGGACCATATCTAATAGGGTTCGATTCCGGCGTTCAGACACACCATTGCGCTGTGGTGTTCCGGATGGCGTGAGTTGTGAAACGATTCCACTTGCTTTAAGATGCGTGAGAAAATCATAACTCAAATATTCACCTCCATGATCGGATCGTAGAAACTTAATCTTTCTGTTACCATGGTTCTCCACTTCATTCTGAAATTCCTTGAACTTTTCAAATGTTTCAGATTTATGTTTCATTAAATAGATATACCCATATCTACTTAAGTCATCGGTAAAAGTGAGGAAATAGCGATATCCACCGCGCGTCAAAACACTCATCGGTCCGCATACATCGGTATGTATGATTTCCAACAAGTCTGTTGCTCGCTCCATCATACCGGAGAACGGGGTTTTGATCATCTTGCCCATGAGGCATGGTTCGCATGTGTCAAATGATTCAAAATCAAGAGACTCCAAAAGTCCATCAGAATGGAGTTTCTTCATGCGCTTGACACCAATATGACCTAGACGACAGTGCCATAAATAAGTAGTGTTATCACTATCTACTTTGCATCTCTTAGCCTCAATGTTATGGATGTGTGTTTCATCCCTTTCGAGATTTAGAAGAAATAAACCATTTACAAGAGGTGCATGACCATAAAAGATGTTACTCATAAAAATAGAACAACCATTATTCTCCGATTTAAATGAATAACCGTCTTGCAATAAACACGATCCAGAAATAATGTTCATGCTCAACGCAGGCACATAATAACACTTATTAAGGTTTAAAACTAATCCCGAAGGTAAAACTAAGGAGAGCGTGCCGACGGCCATCACATCAACTCTTGATCCGTTGCCAACGCGCATCGTCACCTCATCCCTCGCAAGCCGCCGTCTATTCCGTAGCTCCTGTTTCGAGTTACAAATATTAGCAACTGAACCGATATCAAATACCCAGGCACTACAACGAGGGCTAGTAAGGAAAACATCAATAACATGTATATCAAATATACCTTTGATGGTGCCAGCCTTCTTGTCCGCTAAGTACTTCGGACAGTTGCGCTTCCAGTGACCCTTGTCCTTGCAATAGAAGCACTCAGTGTCCGGCTTAGGGCCAGACTTGAGCTTCTTCTCAGCAGGAGCATTGCGCTTGCCGCCGCCCTTCTTGAAGGGCTTCTTTGCTCCCTTACCTTTCTTAAAGGAGGGCTTGTTGACCATCAACACATGATTATCCTTCTTGATGTCCACCTCCGCAGCCTTCAGCTTTGCGAAGAGCTCGATGATCGTATCAGTGGAGCCAATCTGATTATGAGTCACTACAAAACTTTTGTAGCTGGGAGGGAGTGATTGCAGAACCCTGTCAATCTTGAGCTCCTCTGGAATCGTGCATTCCAGTTGCTCAAGGCGTTGAGTGTAGCCCGACATCTTTATGGCGTGCTCACTAACGGAACTCCCTTCCTCCATCTTGCAGTTAAAGAACTTCTCAGAGATCTCATATCTCTCAGAACGGGCTTGAGTCTGAAACATGGTTTTCAGCTCCTCGAGAATCTCAAAGGGCCCGGGATAGGTTTCAAAACGATTTTGAAGTTCCGGTTCCATAGCAAACAACATGGTGCTCTTAATCACACCATAATCATCTTTGCGCGACTGATAGACAGCTTTCTCATCAGCCGGCGCAGTTGCAGCAGGGGGGTCACCTAACGCTTTCCCAAGGACATAGTCCTTTTGTCCGCCAGACAGAATGATTCTTAGATTGCGGAACCAATTGGTGAAGTTAGACCCATTGTTTCTAAGCTTTTCCTTCTCAGCAAAAACGTTGAAGTTGAAGTTGGATTTGGCCATGTGATCTACAGTATTTGCAAGTACAATTTAGACTATGTTCATGATAAATAGTTCAACTTAATCAAATTACTAGATGAACTCCCACTAAATTCAACATCCCTCAAGTTGTTTAGTGAACACGATCCAAATTCACCACACCTGATCCGATCATCACGAGAAGAGATGTGGTTTCAATGGTGGACAACAAAGTGTCGATCATATCATTCATATGACTCATGCTTAACCTTTCGGTTCTTGTGTTCCGAGGCCATGTCTGTACATGCTAGGCTCGTCAAGTTAGACCCAAGTATTTCCGCGTGTGCAAAACTGGCTTGCACCCGTTGTATGTGAGCGTAGAGTCTATAGCACCCGATCATCACGTGATGCTTGGACACGACGAACTTTCGCAACGGTGCATACTTGGGGAGAACATAGTTTTTATCTTGATCTTTAAGTGAGGAATCATCTTATAATGCTACCGTCGCGATCTAAGCATAATAAGATACATAAAAGGATAAACATCACATGCATATAACTTTATGTGACATGGTATAGCCAATCTTCGCGCAATGATCTCCATCTTGTGCATTCCGGCATGATCTCCATCATTCCACCATGATTGCCTCCACCACGAATAGCAACTACAACTATTGCTAACTACTTAGCGATAAAGTAAAGCTATTACATGGCGTATAAGAAGTTGACTCGCAGGTCATACACAATTATAAAGACAACCATATGGCTCCTGCCGGTTGTGTACTCATCGACATGCAAGTCGTGAAACATTACAAAACATGATCATCGCATACAATATACACATCACATCTTGGGCCATACCATATCACAGAAAACACTCCCTGCAAAAACAAGTTAGACGCCTCTACTTTGTTGTTGCATGTTTTACGTGGCTTATGGGAGTAGATGCTAAGAACGATTCTTACCTACGTAAAGCCACAACGGTGATATTATGGTTGCCAAACTCCGGTGTTAATCCCATGACAACTATAGTGAGAGAAACTGACATCCACCAGCCGCATGTGTGGAACAAGCCACACGTCAAGTGCGGAGCCGGTCTCGCGAACGACGTCGCGTAAGGTTGGCCTGGACCGCTTCAATCTCACTATCCCGCTTCATAAGAAGAACACAAACAAGAGGCTTGCAACAGAAAACATCAACGCCCGCAACAACCATGTTGCGTTCTACTCGTGAAACACATCTACGCATAGATCTAGCTCTGATACCACTGAAGGGTTTCGCGGCATAGTAAATCAAAATTTTCTACGGATGCGAACAGAGGGAAAGCCAAGATCTAATCTAGGAGATGCAATCAACGAGAGATATTGGATTAGATCTTCATACCCTTGAAGATTCGCACAACGGAACGTTCGTCGGAACGTGGGTGATGTAGTCCTACTCGCTTCTCCTCCTCGCGATCCGATCCGATCTAGCACCACAAGTGGCGGTGCCTCCGTGAGATGCACACGTGCAGCACCTCGACGTATCCTCCTTCCTTGGTCCAGCAAGTATGGTGGAGAGATGGATTGGATCTACAACACGACGGCGTGGTGTATATGGTGGAGAATTTCTGCAGCAGGGCTTCGCCTACACGCAGTCGGGAGGGAGAGAGGAAGGGCAGCAGGGCGGCTAGGGTTGGAGGGGAAGGTGTAGCGGGTTGGTGCGCCCCCACCCCTCTTTATATAGAGGAAGGGTCGCAGCCCTAGCCCCTCCCCCAAGCCCAAAGGATAAGGAGTGGGGGGCATGGACTCTCCCCTCTTCTAGAAACCCTATCTCTAGTTTAAACGATTTAAACTCTCTAGGATCGGCTGGGCCCTATGGGGCCTTGTGCCCCTGGCCCAATGCGGCCAGGACACTCCCTCATAGGCCCATGTCCCCTCCCGGAAGGTGGGTCCACGTTGGTCCCCTTCCGGAAGGTTCTAGAAGCTTCCGGTACAATACCGATTAACCCGGAACAATTCCGAACTCCAAAAACTGCACTGCCTTATATGAATCTTATTCTCCGGACCATTCCAGAACCTCTCGTGATGTCCCGGATCCCATCTGAGACTCCAAACAAAAATTCATAAACCAATTATCCAATCTATCCTAGCGTCGAGATACCTTAAGTGTGTGACCCTGCGGGTTCGAGAATATGCAGACATGATCTTCTATCAATAATCAACAACGGGGTCTGGGCACCCATATTGACTCCCACACATTCATCGATGATCATATCGGATGAACCACGATGCCATGATTCAATCAATCCCATATATATATTCCCTTCGTCTCGCGATATTTTACTTGCCCGAGATTCGATCGTCGGTACCGTCATACCTAGTTCAATCTCGTTCACAGCAAGTACTTTACTCGTTCTGTAATCCGATATCACTTTGTGATTAACTCCTTAACCACATGCTTGCAAGCGGTGTTGATATCGATTACCGAGTGGGCCCGAAGTATATCTCTCCGACTTGGGAGGGACAAATTCCATCTCGATACATACAACCCAACAGATACTTTCCGATCACCTGAGAGACACCTTTATGATCACCCTCTCATAGGATGACGTTTGATGACCTCAAAGCTTTCTTCCGATACCAGGGAGTTGTATTATCTCATGGTCTAAGGAATACAATATTTGACATAGGAAAAGCTTCGCAAAGATGAACACGATGATACGATCTAATTGCTTCGCTTAGTTTGGGTTTGTCCATCATATCATTCTCCCAATGATATGATCTCATTATCAATTGACAACTCATGTCTATGGTTAGGAAACCTTAACCATCATTGATCAATGAGCTAGTCCATAGAGGCGTACTAGGGACACGGTGTTGTTCACAAACCACACAAGTATTAAAGTTTCCGCTTAATACAATTCTAGCATGGAATATAAACATTATCATGAACAAGAATTATAATAATAACATCTTTATTATTGCCTCTAGGGCATAATTCCAACAATATTGACTCCCACATATTCATCGATGATCATATCAGATGAACCACGATGCCAGGATTCAATTAATCCCATATATATATTCCCTTCGTCGCGCGATATTTTACTTGCCCGAGATTCGATCGTCGGTATTGGCATACCTAGTTCAATCTCGTTCACAACAAGTACTTTACTCGTTCCGTAATCCGATATCACTTTGTGATTAACTCCTTAACCACTTGCTTGCAAGCGGTGTTGATATCGATTACCGAGTGAGCCCGAAGTATATCTCTCCGACTTGGAAGGGACAAATCCCATCTCGATACATACAACCCAACAAGTACTTTCCGATCACCTGAGAGACACCTTTATGATCACCCTCTCATAGGATGACGTTTGATGACCTCAAAGCTTTCTTCCGATACCAGGGATTTGCATTATCTGATGGTCTAAGGAATACAATATTTGACATAAGAAAAAGCTTCGCAAAGACGAACACGATGACACGATCTAATTGCTCTGCTTGATTTGGGTGTGTCCATCATATCATTCTCCCAATGACATGATCTCATTATTAATTGACAACTCATGTCTATGGTCAGGAAACCTTAACCATCATTAATCAATGAGATAGTCCATAGAGGCGTACTAGGGACACGGTGTTGTTCATAAACCACACAAGTATCAAAGTTTCCGCTTAATACAATTCTAGCATGGAATATAAACTTTATCATGAACAAGAATTATAATAATAACATCTTTATTATTGCCTCTAGGGCATAATTCCAACAGTCTCCCACTTGCACTAGAGTCTATAATCTAGTTTACATCTGGCAACAATCTAACCTTTCTTAAAGCTGGGGGGCTTGTTGACCATCAACACATGATTATCTTTCTTGATGTCCACCTCTGCAGCTTTCAGCTTAGCTAAGAGCTCAGTGATCGTATCGGTGGAACCAATCTGATTATGAGTAACTACAAAACCTTTGTAGCTAGGAGGGAGTGATTGCAGAACTCTGTCAATCTTGAGCTCCTCTGGAATCTTGCAGTCCAGTTGCTCAAGGCGTTGAGTGTAGCCCGACATCTTAATGGCGTGCTCACTAACGGAACTCCCTTCCTCCATCTTGCAGTTAAATAATTTCTCAGAGATCTCATATCTCTCAGAACGGGCCTGAGTCTAAAACATGGTTTTCAGTTCCTCAAGAATCTTCAAGGGTCCGGCGAACTCCTCAAAACGATTTTGAAGGTCCGATTCCATAGAAAACAACATGGTGCTCTTAATCACACCATAATCATCCTTGCGTGACTGATAAGCAGCTTTCTCATCAGCCGACGCATCTATAGCAGGGGCGTCACCTAGCGCTTTCTCAACGACATAGTCCTTTTGTCCGCCAGTGAGAATGATTCTCAGATTGCGAAACCAGTTGGTGAAGTTAGACCCATTGTTCTTAAGCTTTTCTTTCTCAGCAAAAACGTTGAAGTTGAAGTTGGACTAAGCCATTTGATCTACAAAATTTGCAAGTACAATTTAGACTATGTTCATGATAACTAGTTCAACTTAATCAAATTACTAGATGAACTCCCACTAAATTCAACATCCCTCAAGTTGTTTAGTGAACATGATCCAAATTCACCACACCTAATCCGATCTTCACGAGAAGAAATGTGGTTTCAATGGTGGACAACAAAGGGTCGATCATATCATTCATATGACTCATGCTTAACCTTTCGGTTCGTGTGTTCCGAGGCCATGTATGTACATGCTAGGCTCGTCAAGTCAAACCCAAGTATTTCCGCGTGTGCAAAACTGGCTTGCACCCGTTGTATGTGAATGTAGAGTTTATAGCACCCGATCATCACGTGGTGCTTGAACACGACGAACTTTCGCAACGGTGCATACATGTGGAGAACACAGTTTTATCTTGATCTTTAAGTGAGGAATCATCTTATAATGCTACCGTCGCGATCTAAGCATAATAAGATACATAAAAGGATAAACATCACATGCATATAATTTTATGTGACATGGTATAGCCAATCTCCGCGCAATGATCTCCATCTTGTGCGTGCCAGCATGATCTCCATCACTCCACCATGATTGCCTCCACCACGAATAGCAACTACAACTATTGTTAACTACTTAGCGATAAAGTAAAGCTATTACATGGCGTATAAAAAGTTGACACACAGGTCATACACAATTATAAAGACAACCATATGGCTCCTGCCGGTTGTGTACTCTTCGACATGCAAGTCGTGAAATATTACAAAACATGATCATTGCATACAACATACACATCACATCTTGGGCCATACCATATCACAGAAACACTCCCTGCAAAAACAAGTTAGACGCCTCTACTTTGTTGTTGCATGTTTTACGTGGCTTATGGGAGTAACAAGCTAAGAACGATTCTTACCTACGGAAAGCCATAGCGGTGATATTATGGTTGCCAACATCCGGTGTAAATCCCATGACAACTATAGTGAGAGAAACTGGCATCCACCAGCCGCATGTGTGGAACAAGCCACACGTCAAGTGCGGAGCCGGTCTCGCGAACGAGGTCGCGTAAAGTTGGCCATGACCGCTTCGATCTCACTATCCCGCGTCATAAGAAGTACACAACAAGAGGCTTGCAACAGAAAAGATCAACGCCCGCAACAAGCATGTTGCGTTCTACTCGTGAAACACATCTACGCATAGATCTAGCTCTGATACCACTGAAGGGTTTCACAGCATAGTAAATCAAAAAAATTCTACGGATGCGAACGGGGAAACCAAGATCTAATCTAGGAGATGCAAACAATCAGGGGGAATATATGAGATCTTCATACCCTTGAAGAAATCGCACAGCGGAACGTTCAACGGAACGTGGTTGATGTAGTCATACTAGCCTTCTCCTCCTCGCGATCCGATCCGATCCAACGCCGCAAGTGGTGACGCCTCCGAGAGATGCACACGTACATCACCTCGAGTCTCCTCCTTCCTCGGTCCATCAAGTGGGGTGGAGAGATAGATTGGATCTACAACACGACGGCGTGGTGCAAAGGTGGAGAGTTTCTGCGGCAGGGCTTCGCCTACGCGCATTCGGGAGAGAGAGAGAGGAGGGGCAGCAACTAGGCGGCTAGGGTTTGAGGAGGTGTGTGGGGAGGGTGCACCCCTGCCCTATTTATATAGAGGGCTGGTCGGCTGCCCTTGCCCCTCCTCCAAACCCAAGGGCCGGTGGCCACATGGGGTGGAGTGGGGGGCAAGTACCCCCCCTTCTAGAAGCTCTCCCTAGTGTTTCCCCTAGGGCTTGGCCGGCTGGGCCTATGGGGCCTTTAGACCCTGGCCCAATGCGGCCAGGGCACTCCCTCGTAGGCCCATGCCCCCTCCCGACAAGTGGGACCATGTTGGTCCCACTCCGGAAGATTCTAGAACCTTTCGGTACAATACCGAACGTTCCGAAACAATTCCGAAATCCAAAAACTGCTTTCCCTTATATGAATCTTATTCTCCGGACCATTCTGGAACCTCTCGTGATGTCCTGGATCTCATCCGAGACTCTGAACAAAAACTCATAAACCGATTATCCATTCTATCCTAGCGTCGAGACACGTTAAGTGTGTGACCCTACGGGTTCGAGAATATGCAGACATGATCTTCTATCAATAATCAACAACGGGGTCTGGAAACCCATATCGACTCCCACATATTCATCGATGATCATATCGGATGAACCACGATGCCAGGATTCAATTAATCCCATATATATATTCCCTTCGTCGCGCGATATTTTACTTGCCCGAGATTCGATCGTCGGTATCGGCATAGCTAATTCAACCTCGTTCACAGCAAGTACTTTACTTGTTCCGTAATCCGATATAACTTTGTGATTAACTCCTTAACCACTTGCTTGCAAGCGGTGTTGATATCGATTACTGAGTGGGCCCAAAGTATATCTCTCCGACTTGGGAGGGACAAATCCCATCTCGATACATACAACCCAACAAGTACTTTCCGATCACTTGAGAGACACCTTTATGATCACCCTCTCATAGGATGACGTTTGATGACCTCAAAGCTTTCTTCCGATACCAGGGAGTTGCATTATCTCATGGTCTAAGGAATACAATATTTGACATAAGAAAAAGCTTCGCAAAGAGGAACACGATGACACGATCTAATTGCTCTGCTTGATTTGGGTCTGTCCATCATATCATTCTCTCAATGACATGATCTCATTATTAATTGACAACTCATGTCTATGGTTAGGAAACCTTAACCATCATTAATCAATGAGCTAGTCCATAGAGGCGTACTAGGGACACGGTGTTGTTCATAAACCACACAAGTATCAAAGTTTCCGCTTAATACAATTCTAGCATGGAATATAAACTTTATCATGAACAAGAATTATAATAATACCATCTTTATTATTGCCTCTAGGGCATAATTCCAACATAGACATCATCTTCATCTTCATCACCATCTCCATCAACCGCTAGAACTTCACTGCACCATCAACCCTCTCATCTCATTTACATTCATTTAGTTGTATTTACTGGTAGTAGTCTTTATTTTTCATCAACCCTCTCCGCTAGGAAGATTTCCTTTTGTCTTGTGTGGCAGAATGGACTAAAATAACCCATAAAAATAACAATTTCACGGAATGAACTCTGGCCAAAATAAATTCACGGAACTAACCCTTTTCGCAACGCCATACGTGCTGGCGCCGCACCCTGAAGAGCGGCGCCGTTACGCCTAGCGCCGCGCACCTGCCAGCGTGGCTCGCCCGTGGCCTCGTGGGACCCGGTCCCGCTAGTGCGGCGCCTTGTAGTCTAGCGCCGCATTGTGTAGTGCAGCGCCGTTGCGCGTGGCGCCACACTTTAGGTCTTGTACCAGCGCGGCGCCAGCCCTCCCCAGACCCATCCCATTCTTTCTCACCCACACAGGAGCTGCAGCGGCGGCGGCGGCTCTTCTCCCCCCTCCACCTCCTCCCTCCTAGTGCCCAAATCTGAAGCCTCTCTCCATGGAGTTCGATCCCCCCAAGTGCCTTGAGGTATTCTTCACCTTCTTCTTTGATTTCACCCATTAATTTCTTGTTTTGGTCCATATCTTGCAAACCCTAGTTTGTTTTGTAAGATGCATGGTAGAATGTTGTTGCATTGGCATAGGGGTTGGTATTGTGTTAATGTTAGCATGAGTATCTATTGAGTGTGTTGACCATGGTATTGTTGTTGTGATTATGTTAGGCATGGCAAGAATTGTTCATGTTCACCATGTACACAAGGATGCTTTTTTGAGAGGTAACATAGTCCGATATACATTCGACATGATGAATGAGTATTTTCTGAAATACTCACATGAAACGGACCGACATATTGCGGGGGACAACAAGAACAAGTACAAATACAAGTTCCCGCCGAAGGTTGACGATTGGATGCAATTTCAGACAAGGAAGGCGGATTCCCAAGTTGTCACGGAATATGACAATGACGAACTAATTTACCAAATTACGGAGCCTGGAGGTACAACGGCTGATGGTGTCCAACACGGAGGCCGAGCTTTCAAGGTCTCGCTCAAGACCTGTGAGTGCACATGTGGAAGGCCATCATTGCTTCATCTTGCGTGCTCGCACTTGCTCGTGGCGTCTCGCACATGACATTTGGATTACAATAATCCGCTCACGGTGAGAGAGGCTGAGTTCTCTATTGAGACTACTAAGAAGACATGGGCTCCTAGATTTCATCCATACTTGGACCAATCACAATGGCCGAAGTACCATGGAATTCAACTATGGCCCGATCCGAAATGGAAGGTTGTTGGAGGTGGAAGACGCAAGACAAAGCGCTTTAGGAGCGACATGGACGGATGGGGACGTGGTGGTGGTCGGGAAATGGGCAACGACCAATTCCAAGAGCCTCGTGAGAGAGCCCGGTGTGGAACGTGCAATGGTGAAGGGCATAATGCAAGAAAGTGTTCTCAAAGGAAAAGAGCAAAGGGAAATCAAGGAAGTAGTAGCCAACCAGCTCCAAGCCAACCAAGTGGTAGCCAACCAAGGACTAGCCAACCAAGGACTAACCAACATGCTCCAAGTCAACCAAGTGGTAGCCAACCAAGGACTAACCAACATGCTCCAAGCCAACCAAGTGGTAGCCAACCAAGGACTAACCAACAAGCTCCTAGTCACAATTTTCTTAGACAACAAGCTCCTAGATAACAAAGAGGTCGACAACTTGGGCTAAGAAGAGGAAGAGGGCGTGGTGGTTTTAATCCCGCTAGTATGATAGGTTACTTAGCCGGACCAAATCTGTATGCTCGTAGGTTTGTTCACATTTATGCATATTTTACTATCATTCATGCTTATTGGGTTAAATGCATCCTTTACTAACTTGTACCTTTTATTATTATAATAGGTTTGGCGACTCAACCCAACAAGGCCAATGATGGGGAAGGTGTGAGCTACTCGAAGGTCTGGGCGAATGCTATGGAGGTGGTGGAGAAGAGGAAGGAGGCCGAGGAAGAGAGGAAGAGGAAGGAAGCTGAGGAAGAGGAAGGCAGCTGAGGAAGATAAGAAGAGGAAGGCATTCGAAGAGGTAGTTCAACTTGCTCGTGACTTGGCGAAAAAGAAGGACGAAGAGGACGAGGTGAAGAAGAAAAATGAAGAGGAAGAGGAAAAAGGAGAAGGAAGAGGAAGATAGGAAAAGGCAAAAGGAGAAGGAAGAGGAAGATAGGAAAAGGCAAAAGGAGAAGGAAGAGGAAGAGAGGAAGAGGAGGGTCAATGCTAGGCCACCTTGCGCCGACCAAGAGGAAAGGCCACGGAAGGCGTATCGTACTTCTAATGCACATGGGAAGGAGGTTCCTATTTGTTGGTGTGGAACCGATTGCACTGTCAAGAAATCCAAAGACTACTTTTCTGATAGTTGGGGAAAGAAGTTCTTCATGTGTGCCAACTACAATCGCTCTCCCTAGCGTAGCCGCAACCCATACGACACTCCACCGGTATGCTCACAACTTTTTAGTTCTTCATGTGTCCCAACTATTCCATATCATATCCTCTAACATGCACTATTTTCTTGTAGTCTCCCCCTTTGGTATGCAGGTACTACACTTGGATAGATCTTGAGCAACCTCAATCCAACAAGGCTATCCAAGAGATCGATTTTGCCATAAGAAGAAGGCGCTACCACGAAGGGCTCCGTGACGAGGAGATGGCGAAGAAGCGCAAGGAACGTAATGACGAGCTCCGCAGGAAAGAGGAGGAAGAGAAGCGCCTCGCTAAGGAGTCTCGTGATGCCGAGAGGGAAAGGCTTCATCGAGTGGCGTGGCGTTTCATGGAGGAAGAGGAAGAGAAGAAGAGAAAGGACAAAGGGCCTATGTTCTAGACTTTGAGTATGTAACCGGGAGTCATGGACTTGTATGTGTCAAGATTTTCTCGTGAACCTCGTGTTATTTCGTGAACCCCTTAAGGGAAAGAAACTCGTGTTATTTCGTATGTGTCAAGAAACATTTCCCTACTCAAAGCTTTTTTGTTCGATGTGTGATCATTTTCCCTCGAAACTACCCCTTGAAAGCTGGCTGTAGCAGCATCTTCACAGTGCGGCGCCAGGCCTGGTGGCGTTGCACAGTGCGGCGCCGTCCAGCCTGGCGCCGCACATGTGCTCGAAAATAGATTTAAGCTTCTCTCTATTTTCGAGCACATGTGCGGCGCCGTGTCGGGCGACGTCGCACTGTGCAACGCCACCAGGATGCGCGTTGCACAGTGCGGTGCCCTCCAGCCTGGCGCCGCACATTGACTTAGCCGATTCATGGGCCACTTTGCCCAGCGCATAGTGCATGTGCGGCGTCAAGGTGCATGGCGCCGCACTTTCCTGACTTCTCTACCTTCTCTGTTTGTCTGTCAGTTTCATATGTTTGAGCCTAGGATTGTTTGAGCCCAGGAGCCATTACAAATTCATCAAGACAACCATTACAGATGTTGTTCGAGCATGTTTGTTTCATCACGACAACCATTACAGATTCAAACAAAGTACCAAGTTCACAACAACACCAAAGTACCAAGTTTACGACAACAACCATTAGTACCAAGTTTACGACAACACTAAAGTACCAAGTTCACGACAACAACCATTAGTACGAAGTGCAACATCTACTATACTTCCCACGGGTGGTCTTCGCCCCTCGGCCCCTTCTCGCGGGCATCTTCCTCCTCCTCCTCAGTTCCTCTTCATCCTCCACCTCTAAGCGATATGGATTCTTGGGCTTCTTTGTCTTGGCCGTGGAAGGGTTGGGTGTGTAAGGCTTCTTGGGTTGCCTTCGCTTGAGCACGTAGTCGGACCGCTCGTGGACCTTGTAGCGAGTGTAGTTGCCCAATGTCATCTCGTCGGAGACGCTTTCCTCATCTTGGGGCTGTCAACAAAAGAAGATTGGTAAGGACAAATTCAGGATAAATGCAAGGGAGGGTGGGGGATGCAATGGTTGTACTACCTCGGGTGTGTTCGACTCATCCTCGGATGTGGAGTGATGATCGCTAGAATTGTCACCTTGGGGCGTGTTGGATGACGCGGATGGTGTTGCCACCTCGGGGTCACAACAACCAAGCAAGTTCGACAGCCGCCTTAACCGTTGGCCCTCCTTCTTAACGAACTCATGAAACATACCCTCTCCCTTCTCTCCGCGAGGGTATGTGTCCAAAGCGTCCTCGCATGCATCGGCGGACTTCCTTACCTCCGCGCGCTGTCATAGACAAGAAAGTAGTAAGTTATCCATGCAAGGTGTGAGAAGCGCCTAGAAGGAAAAAATAATATTCGGCACACTTTACCACAAAGTTGACCAAGGGAGAAAACTCGGCTTGTCGCCCTTCTCTGACCATGATGTTGTATTGTTCGGTTGAAAGCTGATCAAACACTAATGGATCCTCCAAGATCGAATCCCGAAATGCCCGTGGGTATAACTCCACCCGCGCGTTGTCAACAAACCATGCGATGTAGTTGTTGAAAGCATCCCGATTGAAGAGCATATCCTGTGTTCCTTTTGCTTTCTTAGCCTCGATCACACACCTCCTGAATTTCTCAAGGTGCTTCCTATGAAGCTTGGGCCAATTCTTCTCCTTCCTCTGCTTCTTCCTGTCCAAGCTGCACACAAGAACAAGTCAAGAAGCATTATTTGGCGAATGATAAGCACATCACATGGTAAGGCAGTTAATGGCTTACCTATGGAGCCCTAAGTCCGTGTCCTTCCACTCAGGCGGGACTGTTGGAATTATGCCCTAGAGGCAATAACAAAGATGTTATTATTATAATTCTTGTTAATGATAAAGTTTATATTCCATGCTAGAATTGTATTAAGCGGAAACTTTAATACTTGTGTGGTTTGTGAACAACACCGTGTCCCTAGTATGCCTCTATGGACTAGCTCATTGATTAATGATGGTTAAGGTTTCCTAACCATAGACATGAGTTGTCGATTAATAATGAGATCATATCATTGGGAGAATGGTATGATGGACAGACCGAAACTAAGCGGAGCAATTAGATCGTGTCATCGTGTTCATCTTTGCGAAGCTTTTCTTATGTAAAATATTGTATTCCTTAGACCATGAGATAATACAACTCCCTGGTATCGGAAGAAATCTTTGAGGTCATCAAACGTCATCCTATGAGAGGGTGATCATAAAGGTGTCTCTCAGGTGATCGGAAAGTACCTGTTGGGTTGTATGGATCGAGATGGGATTTGTCCCTCCCAAGTTGGAGAGATATACTTCGGGCCCACTTGGTAATCGATATCAACACCGCTTGCAAGCATGTGGTTAAGGAGTTAATCACAAAGTGATATCGGATTACGGAACGAGTAAAGTACTTGCTGTGAACGAGATTGAACTAGGTATGACGGTACCGACGATCAAATCTCGGGCAAGTAAAATATCGCGAGACGAAGGGAATATATATATGGGATTGATTGAATCCTGGCATCGTGGTTCATCCGATATGATCATCGATGAATGTGTGGGAGTCAATATGGGTTTCCAGACCCCGCTGTTGATTATTGATAGAAGATCATGTCTGCATATTCTCGAACCCGAAGGGTCACACACTTAACGTGTCTCGACGCTAGGATAGATTGGATAATTGGTTTATGAGTTTTTGTTCGGAGTCTCGGATGGGATCCGGGACATCACGAGAGGTTCCGGAATGGTCCGGAGAATAAGATTCATATAAGGCAATGCATTTTTTGGAGTTTGGAATTGTTTCGGGTTAATCGGTATTGTACCGGAAGCTTCTAGAACCTTCCGGAGGGGGACCAACGTGGTCCCACCTGCCGGGAGGGGGCATGGGCCTATGAGGGAGTGCCCTGGCCGCATTGGGCCAGGGGCACAAGGCCCCATAGGGCCCAGCCGGCCAAACCTAGGGGAAACCCTAGGGGAGCTTCTAGAAGGGGGGAAACTTGCCCCCCACTCCTCCCTCCTTGGCCGCCGGCCCTAGGGCTTGGGGGAGGGGCAAGGGCTGGCCCCCCACCCCTCTATATAAAGAGGGCTGGGGGCACACCCCCTCCCACACCTCCTCCTCAAGCCCTAGCCGCCCTGCTGCCCTCCTCTCTCTCTCCCTCCCGACTGCACGTAGGCAAAGCCCTGCTGCAGAAACTCTCCACCACTTGGACCACGCCGTCGCGTTGTATATCCAATCCGTCTCTCCACCATACTTGCTAGACCGAGGAAGGAGGATACGTCGAGGTGCCGCACGTGTGCATCTCTCGGAGGCAACGCCACTTGCGGTGTTAGATCGGATCGGATCGCGAGGAGGATAAGCGAGTACGACTACATCACCCACGTTCCGACGAACGTTCCTCTGTGCAAATCTTCAAGGGTATGAATATATCATCTAATCACCCTCGTTGTTTGCATCTCCTAGATTAGATCTTGGCTTTCCCGTTCGCATCCGTAGAAATATTTTGATTTACTATGCTGCAAAACCCTTCAGTGGTATCAGAGCTAGATCTATGCGTAGATGTGTTTCACGAGTAGAACGCAACATGGTTGTTGCGGGCGTTGATGTTTTCTGTTGCAAGCCTCTTGTTTGTGTTATTCTTATGACGCGGGATAGTGAGATTGAAGCGGTCCAGGCCAACCTCACGCGACGTCGTTCGCGAGACCGGCTCCGCACTTGACGTGTGGCTTGTTCCACACATGCGGCTGGTGGATGCCAGTTTCTCTCACTATAGTTGTCATGGGATTTACACCGGAGTTTGGAAACCATAATATCACCGTTGTGGCTTTCCGTAGATAAGAATCTTTCTTAGCTTGCTACTCCCATAAGCCACGTAAAACATGCAACAACAAAGTAGAGGCGTCTAACTTGTTTTTGCAGGGAGTGTTTTTTGTGATATGGTATGGCCCAAGATGTGATGTGTATGTTGTATGCAATGATCATGTTTTGTAATGTTTCACGACTTGCATGTCAATGAGTACACAACCGGCAGGAGCCATATGGTTGTCTTTATAATTGTGTATGAACTGTGTGTTAACTTCTTATGCGCCATGTAATAGTTTCACTTTATCGCTAAGTAGTTAGCAATAGTTGTAGTTGCTATTCGTGGTGGAGGAAATCATGGTGGAGTGATGGAGATCATGCCGGCACACACAAGATGGAGATCATTGCTCGAAGATTGGCTATACCATGTCACATAAAGTTATATGCATGTGATGTTTATCCTTTTATGTATCTTATTATGCTTAGATCGCGACGGTAGCATTATAAGATGATTCCTCACTTAAAGATCAAGATAAAACTGTGTTCTCCCCATGTATGCACCGTTGCGAAAGTTCGTCGTGTCCAAGCATCACGTGATGATCGGGTGCTATAGACTCTACGTTCACATACAACGGGTGCAAGCCAGTTTTGCACACGCGGAAATACTTGGGTTTGACTTGACGAGCCTAGCATGTACAGACATGGCCTCGGAACACATGAACCGAAAGGTTAAGCATGAGTCATATGAATGATATGATCGACACTTCGTTGTCCACCATTGAAGCCACATCTCTTCTCGTGAAGATCGGATTAGGTGTGGTGAATTTGGATCGTGTTCACTAAACAACTTGAGGGATGTTGAATTTAGTGGGAGTTCATCTAGTAATTTGATTAAGTTGAACTAGTTATCATGAACATAGTCTAATTTGTACTTGCAAATATTGTAGATCAAATGGCTAAGTCCAACTTCAACTTCAACGTTTTCGCTGAGAAAGAAAAGCTTAGAAACAATGGGTCTAACTTCACCAACTGGTTCTGCAATCTGAGAATCATTCTCTCTAGCGGTCAAAAGGACTATCTCCTTGAGAATGTGCTAGGTGACGCCCCTGCTGTAGATACGCCGGCTAATGAGAAAGTTGTCTATCAGTCACGCAAAGATGATTATGGTGTGATTAAGAGCACCATGTTGTTTGCTATGGAATCGTACCTTCAAAATCGTTTTGAAGACTATCCCGGGCCCTTTGAGATTCTTGAGGAGCTGAAAACTATGTTTCAGACTCAGGCCCGTTCTGAGAGATATGAGATCTCTGAGAAATTCTTTAACTGCAAGATGGAGGAAGGGAGTTCCGTTAGTGAGCACGCCATAAAGATGTCGGGCTACACTCAACGCCTTGAGCAACTGGACTGCAAGATTCCAGAGGAGCTCAAGATTGACAGGGTTCTGCAATCACTCCCTCCCAGCTACAAAAGTTTCGTAGTGACTCATAATCAGATTGGTTCCACTGATACGATCACCGAGATCTTCGCAAAGCTGAAGGCTGCGGAGGTGGACATCAAAAAGGATAATCATGTGTTGATGGTCAACAAGCCCCCCACCTTCAAGAAAGGTAAGGGTGCAAAGAAGCCCTTCAAGAAAGGCAGCGGCAAGCGCGTTGCCCCTGCTGAGAAGAAGCTCAAGTCTGGACCCAAGCCGGACACTGAGTGCTTCTATTGCAAGGACAAGGGTCACTGGAAGCGCAACTGTCCGAAGTACTTAGCGGACAAGAAGGCTGGCACCATCAAAGGTATATTTGATATACATGTTATTGATGTTTTCCTTACTAGCCCTCGTTGTAGTGCCTGGGTATTTGATACTGGTTCAGTTGCTAATATTTGTAACTCAAAACAGGAGCTACGGAATAGACGGCGGCTTGCGAGGGATGAGGTGACGATGCGCGTTGGCAACGGATCAAGAGTTGATGTGATGGCCGTCGGCACGCTCTCCTTAGTTTTACCTTCGGGATTAGTTTTAAACCTTAATAAGTGTTATTATGTGCCTGCGTTGAGCATGAACATTATTTCTGGATCGTGTTTATTGCAAGACGGTTATTCATTTAAATCGGAGAATAATGGTTGTTCTATTTATATGAGTAACATCTTTTATGGTCATGCACCTGTTGTGAATGGTTTATTTCTTTTGAATCTTGAAAGGGATGAAACACACATCCATAACATTGAGGCTAAGAGATGCAAAGTAGATAGTGATAATACTACTTATTTGTGGCACTGTCGTCTAGGTCATATTGGTGTAAAGCGCATGAAGAAACTCCATTCTGATGGACTTTTGGAGTCTCTTGATTTTGAATCATTTGACACATGCGAACCATGCCTCATGGGCAAGATGATCAAAACCCCGTTCTCCGGAGTGATGGAGCGAGCAACGGACTTGTTGGAAATCATACATACCGATGTATGCGAACCGATGAGTGTTTCGACGCGCGGTGGATATCGCTATTTTCTCACTTTTACCGATGACTTAAGTAGATATGGGTATATCTATTTAATGAAACATAAATCTAAAACATTTGAAAAGTTCAAGAAAATTTCAGAATGAAGTGGAGAACCATCGTAACAGAAAGATTAAGTTTCTACGATCCGATCGTGGAGGTGAATATTTGAGTTATGATTTTCTCACGCATCTTAAAGCAAGCGGAATCGTTTCGCAACTCACGCCACCCGGAACACCACAGCGCAATGGTGTGTCTGAACACCGGAATCGAACTCTATTAGATATGGTCCGATCAATGATGTCTCTTACTGATTTGCCGTTATCATTTTGGGGTTATGCATTAGAAACCGCTGCATTCACTTTAAATAGGGCACCATCTAAATCCGGTGAGACGACACCGTATGAACTGTGGTTTGGTGCTAAACCTAAGTTGTCGTTTCTTAAAGTTTGGGGATGCGAAGCCTACGTCAAGAAGTTGATGCCGGACAAGCTCGAACCCAAAGCGGAGAAATGCATCTTCATAGGATACCCTAAGGAAACTATTGGGTATACCTTCTATCACAGAACCGAAGGCAAAGTGCTTGTCGCAAAGAACGGTTCCTTTCTTGAGAAGGAGTTTCTCTCGAAAGAAGTGAGTGGGAGGAAAGTAGAGCTAGACGAGGTTGTTGAACCTTCTCTTGAATTGGAGAGTAGCACAGCACCTGAAATTGTTCCAGTGCCGCCTGCACCAACAATAGAGGAAGCTAATGACAAGGATCATGAAGCTTCAGATGATGCTGCTACTGAACGTCGCAGGTCGACAAGGTCGCGTGCCCCTCCTCAGTGGTACGGCAACCATGTCTTTACTGTCTTTTTGGTAGAAGACAGTGAACCTACGAACTATGAGGAAGCGATGATGAGCCCAGACTCTTAGAAATGGCTAGAGGCCATGAAATCCGAATTGGGATCCATGAGCGAAAACCAAGTATGGACTTTGGTGGACCCTCCTAGCGACCGAAAGGCCGTTGAGTGCAAATGGATCTTCAAGAAGAAAACGTACGCGGATGGTAATGTTACCGTCTATAAAGCACGACTTGTCGCAAAAGGTTTTCGACAAGTTCAAGGTGTTGACTACGATGAGACTTTCTCTCTCGTATCAATGTTTAAGTCCATTCGGATTTTATTAGCATTTGCTGCGTTTCATGATTATGAAATATGGCAGATGGATGTCAAGACTGCTTTCCTCAATGGCAACATTGATGAAGAGTTGTATATGATGCAACCCGAAGGTTTTGTCGATCCTAAGGATGCTGATAAAGTATGCAAACTTCGGCGTTCCATTTATGGACTGAAGCAAGCATCTCGGAGTTGGAACCTTCGTTTTGATCAAGTGATCAATAGCTTTGGATTTGTTCCAAATTGCTACGAAGCTTGTATCTACAAGAAAGTGAGTGGGAGCTCGGTGACATTTCTGGTACTATATGTGGATGACATATTGATTATTGGAAATGACATTAACATGCTTAACGATGTGAAGAGTTATTTGAACAAGTGTTTTTCAATGAAAGACCTAGGTGAAGCTGCTTATATATTGGGCATCAAAATCTATGGAGATAGACAAAGACGCCTGATAGCTTTAAGCCAGAGTACATACCTAGACAAAGTTCTGAAAAGGTTCAGAATGGATAAGGCAAAGAAAGGTTCAGTGCTTATGTTGTCAGGTAAGATATTGAGCAAGGCTCAGTGTCCAGCTACAGTAAATGATAGAGAAGCTATGAGCAAAGTGCCTTATGCCTCGGCCATAGGTTCTATCATGTATGACATGCTGTGTACTAGACCGGATGTGTCCAATGCTCTTAGTTTGACGAGCAGATATCAAAGTGATCCAGGAGTGGAACACTGGACAGCCGTGAAGAACATCCTAAAGTACCTAAATAGGACTAAAGAAATGTTCTTAGTCTATGGAGGTGATGAACAACTCGTCGTAAAAGGTTACGTCGATGCTAGTTTCGACACTGACAAGGATGATTCTAAATCTCAGACAGGATACGTTTATATTTTGAATGGAGGAGCTGTGAGCTGGAGAAGCTGCAAGAAAAGCGTGATCGCGGGATCTACAGTAGAAGCGGAATATATGGCTGCTGCAGAAGCGTCAAGTGAAGGAGTTTGGATCAGGAACTTCATCACTGAGCTTGGCGTGGTTCCAAGTGCATTGGACCCACTGGAGATATTGTGTGACAACACTGGCGCCATAGCACTCGCTAAGGAACCAAGATATCATCCAAAGACCAAGCATATCAACCGCAAGTTTCATATAATCCGAGATTATATAGCAGATGGAGATCTGAAGATTAGCAAAGTACATACAGATCTGAATGTCATAGATCCATTGACTAAACCTCTTCCACGTGCAAAACATGATCAGCACCTTAGTGCCATGGGTGTGAGATTGTTGCCAAATGTAAACTAGATTATTGACTCTAGTGCAAGTGGGAGACTGTTGGAATTATGCCCTAGAGGCAATAATAAAGATGTTATTATTATAATTCTTGTTCATGATAAAGTTTATATTCCATGCTAGAATTGTATTAAGCGGAAACTTTAATACTTGTGTGGTTTGTGAACAACACTGTGTCCCTAGTATGCCTCTATGGACTAGCTCATTGATTAATGATGGTTAAGGTTTCCTGACCAAAGACATGAGTTGTCGATTAATAATGAGATCATATCATTGGGAGAATGGTATGATGGACAGACCCAAACTAAGCGGAGAAATTAGATCGTGTCATCGTGTTCATCTTTGCGAAGCTTTTCGTATGTCAAATATTGTATTCCTTAGACCATGAGATAATACAACTCCCTGGTATCAGAAGAAAGCTTTGAGGTCATCAAACGTCATCCTATGAGAGGGTGATCATAAAGGTGTCTCTCAGGTGATCGGAAAGTACCTGTTGGGTTGTATGTATCGAGATGGGATTTGTCCCTCCCAAGTTGGAGAGATATACTTCGGGCCCACTCGGTAATCGATATCAACACCGCTTGCAAGCATGTGGTTAAGGAGTTTATCACAAAGTGATATCGGATTACGGAACGAGTAAAGTACTTGCTGTGAACGAGATTGAACTAGGTATGACGGTACCGACGATCAAATCTCGGGCAAGTAAAATATCGCGAGACGAAGGGAATATATATGGGATTGATTGAATCCTGACATCGTGGTTCATCCGATATGATCATCGATGAATGTGTGGGAGTCAATATGGTTTTCTAGACCCCGCTGTTGATTATTGATAGAAGATCATGTCTGCATATTCTCGAACCCGAAGGGTCACACACTTAATGTGTCTCGACGCTAGGATAGATTGGATAATTGGTTTATGAGTTTTTGTTCGGAGTCTCGGATGGGATCCGGGACATCACGAGAGGTTCCGGAATGGTCCGGAGAATAAGATTCATATAAGGCAATGCAGTTTTTGGAGTTTGGAATTGTTTCGGGTTAATCGGTATTGTACCGGAAGCTTCTAGAACCTTCCGGAGGGGGACCAACATGGCCCCACCTGCCGGGAGGGGGAATGGGCCTATGAGGGAGGGCCCTGGCCGCATTGGGCCAGGGGCACAAGGCCCCATAGGGCCCAGCCGGCCAAACCTAGGGGAAACCCTGGGGAGCTTCTAGAAGGGGGGGGGGGAACTTGCCCCCCACTCCTCCCTCCTTGGCCACCGGCCCTAGGGCTTGGGGGAGGGGAAAGGGCTGGCCGCCCACCCCTCTATATAAAGAGGGCTGGGGGCACACCTCCTCCTCAAGCCCTAGCCGCCCTGCTGTCCTCCTCTCTCTCTCCCTCCCGACTGCATGTAGGCGAAGCCCTGCTGCAGAAACTCTCCACCACTTGCACCGCGCCGTCGCGTTGTTGATCCAATCCGTCTCTCCACCATACTTGCTGGACCGAGGAAGGAGGATACGTCGAGGTGTCGCACGTGTGCATCTCTCGGAGGCATCGCCACTTGCGGTGTTAGATCGGATCGGATCGCGAGGAGGAGAAGCGAGTACGACTACATCACCCACATTCCGACGAACGTTCCGCTGTGCGAATCTTCAAGGGTATGAAGATCTCATCTAATCCCTCTCGTTGTTTGCATCTCCTAGATTAGATCTTGGCTTTCCCGTTCGCATCCGTAGAATTTTTTTGATTTACTATGCTGCGAAACCCTTCAGGGACAATCTAAAATAACCCAAACTGGGTCATGACACGGTGAGGCTGGTGATACTCAACAGCCCACATGCACACCATGGGGCAATGCATTAGCCACAGACGAGATTCTCTGAGGCAAGTAGGGTTAAGGCGATAGTCCTCCGGAACACCAAAGCGGTCCCCTCGACCGTATGGCTCCCACGTCACCTGCAGCATACCACACTCATGTCAGGGTCAAAGATTACAAGTTCAAGACATATAATTGACCGCACCCGAGGAAATTACCTGATCTATGTTGATCGTGTCGAACTCGTTGGTGTACCTCTTGTACGCCTCCACTGGGTCCGTTGGCGGTTCGGAGACCACATCCCACTTGTAAGCCCACGTGGGGAGAAGGTAGTCGTTGCTGTTATTAATGTAAGGCTTGAATGTAAACAATCTCGGCCGTCCAATGGGGAAGCGTTCCCAGCTCCACACCAAAAGAAGAAGCAAACAACCACCAATCCCTGAATCGGCGGCGCTCCTAAGACGGGCATCATCCAGCTGCAGATGAAGTGAACAACCATTTGGTAAGAACAAATTTTTTTGAGGTAATGCAGAAATATACAACAACATTTGTAAAGAACTCATTACCTGACGGTACAACCAGGCCAACGCCGCAGAACCCCAACTGAGGGTAGAGTAAAAAAAGGAGCAACTTGAGCCAATGCCATTGAGCACGATCCCCATTGCTGTCAGGAAACAGAGTCCTCGTGATAATGTACCACACATACACACGAGTGTATGTCTTGATCGTCTCCTCATCGGCATCCTCGGGGCAAATCTTAAAATTCTGGATGATCCAAGTAAAAGTAGCCCCGACAGCGACCCTTAGTCTTTCCCCCTTCGATTTTATAGCCTCGGGTGGATCCTTCCCTATAAGTTTGACCATCTGCTCACGCCACCCGTCTGAATCCGAGCTTATGCACACAGGGTTTCCCTCGATTGGAAGTGCCAGGATCATGCTCATGTCCTTCAAAGTGACCGTAGTCTCACCGGTCCTAAGGTGAAAGGTGTGCGTCTCCGGCCTCCACCGGTCCACAAGCGCGGTGATCGCAGCAGGGTTGAAGGCCGGTGTGGACCGAGTGACCATGTGGATAAAGGGGAGGAGTCCTAGCTGTTGGATGTATGGAGTGTACCGCACATCATAAGGCATCTTGCCGGACGAGACCTCGTGGTACCTAAGTCGAAGGGGTTGAAGCTCCTGCAAACATACAATGGCAAATGTTAGATTTCCATCTAAACAAACATGGCATCTTGCTCGACTTGCATCAAAGTTTTTGGTACGTGTCTTTTCTCCGACATCTTGTAGGCACGGTGTTGAACATCATAGTGAGCATTGTTTAGAAGGGGGTTTAGAGACATCCTACATATTAAAAACAATAGAGAGAATAAGAATAATTACAAAATGTCCATCTTATTCTATAGTTGACACATATAGTTCTAGCATCTAGCATCTAGTTCTACCCTACTCTACCTATAATTCTAACATGAACAAAAATAGTTCTACCATCTTAATCTAGCATTTTATCCTACTCTACCTATAGTTCTAGCATCTAGAGTTGGTAATATATATTGGCAATAGTTCTAACTATAGTTCCATTTCATCCTACATGAAAAAATATCAACAAACCTATATGTTACCATACAATTGGTAATATATATTGGCAATGCTTCATAATATAAAGAGAAATTGCAACCTAGGAGACCACTATCCATCTTACAGGTATTTCTAAACCTAAACATCAAATAAACATATCGATGCTTCAAATCAACCTCCAAATCCAATTGAAACTAGTGTTCCACCGAAATTTGACTAAAACGAGACAAATAGCAAGGGATTTTCGGATGGGATTGAGAGGAGATACCTGGGGGGGATTAGGATGAAGATCCTTGGCCAAATTGCTCAGATCTGTCGATTTCTTGAGAGGAGAATCACCAGCGGCGACAAAACCTAGCCGCCATGCGGTTCTGTCTGCGAGAGGAATGAGGCTGGGTCTAGGGAGGGCTGGCGTCGCGCTGGTACAAGACCTAAAGTGCGGTGCCACACGCAACGGCGCTGCACTACACAATACGGCGCCAGACTACAAGGCGCCACACTAGCGGGACCGGGGCCCACGAGGCCACGGCGAGCTACACTGGCAGGTGCACGGCGCCAGGCGTAATGGCGCCGCTCTTCAGGGTGCGGCGCCAGTGCGTATGGCGTTGCAAAAAGGGTTAGTTCCGTGAATTTCTTTTGTCCAGAGTTCATTCCATGAAATTATTATTTTTATGGATTATTTTCGTTTTATAGGTTATTTTCGTCCATTCTGCCGTCTTATGTCTACCTATTTCTATCACATTCCATGCAATTGACCAATCAATCGCCCTGCAGCCTAGCAATCACGCTCCTAGTGACGCCGGTCTAAAGCACGGCTGCTACTCAACGAACGTATTAACAAAAGGGATTTGGCATGTTGCGCAAAGGATCCAAGCGGGTCGTAAGATTCCAACTGAACCAGTTAAAAAAAAGATTCCAACTCAACTTTGGATGCTGACAAGTGACAAGTAGAGTACAAAAAACTAGGCAACCTAGCCGGTCAACCATGCATCCAGCTCCAACTTCCATCGCCATGTCGGCCGCCGAAGCCGCCTATGACCGCGCGGCTGAGCTCCGTGCGCTGGACGTCACCTTTGCCGGCGTCCGCAGCCTTGTCGCCTCCGGCGTTACCCACGGCCCGCGCATCTTCCGCGTTCCTCCTGAAGACGTCCGCCGCCACGAGCCACCGCAGGAGCTCACCAGTCCTGCCGGCAATAAACAAGAAGCTGCTGCCACCGGCGCCATCCCGGTGATCGACCTCGGTTTCGTCGACCGCGCGGCCATCGTGGAAGCCATTGGCCGGGCCACGGCGGAGTGGGGGTTCTTCAGGTGACGGGCCACGGCGTGCCTCCGGAGTCGATGGCCTCGGTCGTGGACGCGACGAGGGCGTTCCACGCGAGTCGCCCGGCGACGAGGGCTCCGACAAGGCGCGCCTCTACACGCGCGACCCGGCCAGGCCAGTCAAGTACAACCGCAATTTCGACCTCCACCAGTCCAAGGTGGCCAACCGGCGCGACACGCTTTACCTCCAAGTTGCTCCGGGCCCTCCCGACGCCGTCGACATGCCAGACTCCTGTCGCCGGTACGCTTATCTATAGGAGTATGTCCATCACATCATTCTCCTAATGATATGATCTTGTTGTTAACAACATCTCAATGTTCATGATCGGGAAACCACGAACATCTATTAAGCAACAAGCTAGTATTATAAAGAGGCTTTACTAGGGACTCTAATTTAGTTTACAAATCACACAAGTATTAATGTTTCCGGTTAATACTATTATACCATGAATGTAAACATTTATCATAAACACAAAGATATAATAATAACCACTTTTATTATTGGCTCTAGGGCATATTTCCAACAGCTTATGGATCATTTGAGACAATACATATCATTTGAGACAATATATATCAACAAGGAACAAGAGGAAACATTTTTATCCAAATCTTTAGAAAACAATGACAATACAGGAACTATTCTCTCATCTAGTAAAGTTTATCTTAAAAGGAAATCAAAATTTTAAATTGAATTGTTCTTTATTGGTATTCAATGACCAATCGGAACTAAAGCCCACACTTGATATTTATTGATCATCCACATTGATTAAGTTCTCACTTAATTAATGTTGGAAACCACAACAATACAGACCCACAACTACAATTTAAGTTTTCCCTTAAATATTCAAATGAGCCACTTGAATTATTATCTAACTAACAAGACAACTAGATCATTAATTCCAACTCAAATAAGCTTATAGATAATTCTATAGCTAAAAGACAACGAGATACAAAATTATCCACTTGGCACTGTCCAAGTTAAGCAACAAGACAAAACATTCCACTTGTCATTTCCAAAAATAAGAAAAATGACAAAACTCAACCATCATGCCAAATTTGGCAAACAACAAATACAATGAACTTATATATAAGAAAAACTACAAAATTGTGAAAAAAATCCAAGCAGCTCACATACCTAAGCAAAACCGAGAGGTGGCAGCCATAGAGAGCTCATAGAGCAAATAGCGCCATCCATCAAGGGAGAGCCTCACAACTCTATCATCTGGACAAACTAGCTACACACACTTAGATAGTTAGAGAGAGATTTGAGAGCAACAAGAAGAACAATCATGAGAAGAAGGCAATGAGAAGAAGATCATATACAAGAAGTAGTTCATCCTCATCTAGAGAAGAAGCAGCTACAGAAGCTAGCAAGGTACAAATTCTAGGCAGAGAGGAGAGGAGTGTAGTAATGGGTAGAGGGGGAAATTATGCAGGGTGAGGAGAGTGGATTTGTGAGCCATGTCAACAAAATCTAGACAACAACTATATTCTATCCAGAAATGCATCTTTAGATCATCTACACACAATACAAACACCCAAAATCATCTCTAAATCATAATCCCTCCGATCCAAATTAAGTGACTCAATTTTGTTTAGATTCGGATGTATCTACCACTAAAATATGCATAGATACATACAAATCTAGACAAATCCGAGTCAATTAATTTGGATCGGAGGGAGTATATTTGATCTAGATAATATCCTGCAGAACTAGATGATCTTGTGATCATGAAGAACATCAAGAACACACCCATGTATTAAATCACATCAAGCGAATCACTTAACCAAGAATAAATGATAGCAAGTACAGTAGGAATAAACATCTACTTGTGCATGCTTTTGATCAAGAAATTGATCTACTACATACCTTGGATACTAACAGATTGTTCCAGCAACCATTTCTTATACCACTACAAGAAAAGTCGCCATCCGCAAAACAGTCTGGACCATTGAGCGTGGTAGAAGTTGCACCTTCGGCCATGATTTCGTTTGTTTACCCGTGGTAGATGAAAACCTGTATTTTTGTTTTACCAGCCCTCTACTATCAAGAGATCGTAAAAAAAATGTGGCAGAAACTAGGTCGGGCATGGTAGATGTGAGATTTTCGGTTCCTCGTGCGATCTTGACTCTACTCAATGTCGCCCGATCTTTTGAAGCCTGTGTAGATCCGATGCCAGTGTCTCTTGTGGATCATTTTTTTACCGCGCCTTCATGTTTTAAACTTGATAATGTTGCTCGATGCAGCAATCATTTAGTCTACCTATTGGGTTCCTGATATCATCCTCTCTATAGAAGAAATATGTGTATTATGGACTTTTTCTTTACTCCCGCCTCCTATTTTGAACTTGGTTAGATTGCCTGATCCATCGGCTGTTTATTCTACCTAGTGTTCCCAGATGTCAGCCTCTTGATGGGTTCATTTTTGCAGCATGTTTATCTTATGTTTTTACATAAATAGGGATAGAATTTTGGTATTTCATCACGCTCACGCGCCTCTTTTATGCTTATTTTACCAAAATCCCGAAATTAAAGGTATGGATGAAATAAATCAATTGGAAGAGTCAACTATGTGCAAAATTATGCTATTTAGAAGCCATAAAAACCCTATAAATAAATATCCACACACTTGGGGAGAAGGAGCCAACCCCCTTGCAAAGCCACGGCCACAGGCTTTAACGACCATCCGTACGAACGGGTCCCGTATGGTGTGGCAACGGAGCCGTCTTTTTAAATACTTCTATCCCATGCACACATATATGAGATCCAATATTTAGAGACACCACAGTTTACAGAAACCTCACATCTCAAATGAATCTAGAGTGGGAATTCACATCTGGACTTGGATCCTCGTAACTACAAAGATCTTTGTGTTTAGACATCATCTCCATCAACCCCTAGAACTCCACCGTCGCCATCAACCCTCTCATCTCATTTACATTCATTTTGTTGTATTTGCTAGTACTAGACTTTATTTTTCATCAACGCTCGGCCTCTCCGCTACGAAGAATTCCTTTTGTCTTTGTCTACCTATTTCTATCACCTTCCATGCAATTGACCAATCACGCTGCAGCCTAGGAATCACGCTCCTAGCTGCTACTCAACGAACGTATATTAACAAAAGGGATTTGGCATGTTGCGCAAAGGATCCGTGCGGTCTTAAGATTCCAACTCAATCAGTTCAAAAAAAAAAAAAGATTCCAACTCAACTTTGGATGCTGACAAGTAGATCGAGTACAAAATACTAGGCAACTCGCTAGCAGATAAGCACGAGCAAACAACCTAGCCGGTCAACCATGCATCCAGCTCCAACTTCCATCGCCATGTCGGCCGCCGAAGCCACCTTTGCCGGCGTCCGCGGCCTCGTCGCCTCCGGCGTTACCCACGTCCCGTGCATCTTTCGCGTTCCTAAAGACGTCCGCCGCCACGAGCCGCAGGAGCCCACCGGCGACAAACAAGAAGCCTCCATGGGAACCGGCGATGGATCGACGTGGAGCCCATTCCTGGCGCGTTCATTGTCAACATCGGCGATCTCTTGCAGGTATATATGCATGTCCAAATTAAGTTAACTGACACCAACAAATTAGACCGCGAGGTCTATGTTGGGTCTTGTGACGCCGTCGCCGTGCACATCTGCAGATTATCTCGAATGACAGGTTCAAGAGCGTGGAGCATAGGGTCGTCGCCAAGAACACATCGTCGAGGGTCTCGATCGCGTGCTTCGCAAGCAACCCAGGTTCGACAAGGATGTATGGCCCAATCAAGGAGCTATTGTCGGAGGAGAACCCGCCACTGTACAGGGAAACACTCGTCAGGGACTATGTCACACATTTCTTCTCCGTTGGTTTGGGCACAAAGAAGGCCCTCGATGATTTCCGTCTATAAATTTGGTCGGGTAACCCATCCTTATAATATATAGGTTCACTAATAGTCCAAGGAAATTCGAAGTGAGCCTGGTTTTTGTCCCTTCACGACATTGCAAAAAGTACCTCCACCACCGATTGCTTAGGATCATAATAATTTCACTTTATATCGCACATAGCGTTTCAACGCGGTTTGATCGCCAAAATCTGATCGACTGCTTATTACTTCCATCTCAAAGCTATAGTAGATGCACTAGTAGTGGCAAAGTTGTGCCTTGCACATTGCCCACAAGGAGTAACGCCTTGCAAAAATAAACTTGATCAACTCAACGATTATGCCTTTGAAATGTATGTTTGTTCTTCGGTTGCTTTGTGTCGGTTATGTTATGTGCATAGTGAGCACGGCGCAAAATACCGATGCCGAAAGTGTAGCCTATTGGTGATAGGTGTTGGCTCTGTTTTCATAGAGGTCTTCACGAATCTGTAAAATGTAGCGTTTAACCGTTGCTGATGGTGGTTTTGTCCGTGTCCATAGTGTCGCTCCGTACTTGGACGGTGGTTGAGAGGTAGGATATGGGATCTGACCACGTGTAGCTTATTGGACGACTGACTATGGTAGGCATTTGGCAATTCACAGAAACTGAACTGTTTTCAGGTGTGATACCTTTAGATGAAATAGTCGGTATTATATGACAGAAAGTACTCCCTTTGTATGAAAATATAAGATGTTTTAGGTTTGTAAATAAGATGTATCTAGACATCTTTTAGTGCCTAGATTCATTTGAACCTATACACTAAAATATGTTTAAATACATCTCCTTCATAAACCTAAAACATCTTATATTTCTAAACGGAGGAGTACATAACAAGCTCACCTAATTCATTGTACTCTTGCGCTACATGAGCTATGCCGACATGTGTGATGTCTGGCGCGCGTGAAGTCCGCCAACGTGGCCTGGAGCGCTCTGCAGCATCCGTGCTCTGCACACTATATTTCGCGTCGTTGTATAAATTCCACGTATATGAAATTGTTACAATCATCAGAAATTAAATACTCGAAATCAGCAACTCTGGAAACTAAAGATCCCACTACAAGATCGAATTATTCATACGGTACAGGCGAAAGGGTGTCATAGTAACGAAAATCATTTCTTAAACAAAATTGGTAGCCCGCTACTGGTGAAGCGCTAAGTGTTGCTGTCAGGATGAAAACATCTGTCATTTTATTTTGCCAGTAATAAGTACAGTACATTAAGTTTAGGATTGATTCTTGTCACAAAGTAAACCGGCCACATGAAGTGTTGACAAAATGGTTTCCAGATATCATTTTCGTCCATCTGCAGATATCAAAACGGCAGGATTTGATGCTTGATAGTGACCTACGACAATTAGGCCATCGCTAGCGAGCTCTCGCAAGTTGCCTCTGGATAATTTTGACGAATGGTCACCATCCATCTATCCTAGCAGCCGTACCCCACCAAGGTCCAAGGCCAACTGCCTCTGTTTGTTGACCGGATGCATTCTCCACTCGAAAAATTGGACAAAGCTGATCCAAGTTTAAAAGGAATTCACAAAATAAACTCATGACAAACTATTTCACCCGACTTCACCCGACTAACACCTTTTGTGTAGCGTCTAATAGAAAAGCCTCACACTATACTGTATAGCGTCTAACGACGAGGCGCTATGTTCCTGCCAGCGTGGCGCGGCTATAGGGCCAGACAGGCATAGCGCCTTATGACGAGGCGTTACACTTCAAGACTTAACAGCACACGGGGGGCTTGTCCCCCCCCCCCCCTCCCCCAACCACTCCACCCATCGACCGAGGGCAGCAAGAACAGAGGGGAGGCGCCCCGGTTCCCCTCTCTCCTGTTGGAAATATAAGCAATAATTCATATGATTTAATCCGAATAATAAACTTATAAATCATGATCATACAGATAGTAGTAAAACCAATCATGCAGATCAACAAAGTAGATGAACAGATTACATCTATACAAGATAAACCTATCACATCTACACCAAACGCTAGAATAAAGTACTCTAGCATAATCAGAAAAAGACAGTTGAGTATCACGTACAGAGTAGGCTGAATAGCAGCCGCAGCGATCGCAGCAGCGTCGCCCATGTTGTGGTTGTCGGAGAGGTCGCTGACGTCCGGGAAGAAGTCGTCGTCAGGGAACTCGTCGTCGGACGACGTCGTGGTTGCCAGTAGTCGCGCTGAGCGCTCCCCAAAAACCTGATCGCCCCTCACCCGTACAGGTTCACGAGAGGCGGGGTTCCGGAGGCCTACTGTCCCGATCTGCGGTGCACGCCGCAAGCCGGGATGGGGAAGACGAAAGCGGCGGCGCAAGGTTCTGGAGGATAGGCGCGTGTGTGGATTGATCCGTACCGATTAGGTTTAGCCTGGACGCTTTATATAGTGCAGGTTAGGAGGATCGTGGGCTCAGCCCACGTCCGAGTCGGTAACAGCCACGTCCACAAAAACTGGAAACGGCTGTAATTAACGCGTCCGTTAATGACTCATAATTAGTTTTCCCAACAAGCAAAATAAAGCTCGGCTCGGCGAGATTCCCGCAACCCGCGGCGCGCGTCGTGGCGAGGCGAGGCGTGGCGAGGCGGGCGGCGTTGGAGGAGGAGTGCGCGAGGGCTACTCTTCTTGTCACACCTTAGTGAGTGGTGCAACACTCTACTATATAAGGTGGTCCAACTCCCCTTCAACTAGCAATGTGGGACTAAACTTTAGCACCACTAGCACAGCCATATGCTGCCATATACAAGTGGGCCAAAGAGAATTTCAGAATTTGTCTAATGGGCCAATAGCCCAATATACACCAAATTCCAACAATCCCCCACAAAGTCTCATTGGCACATCACAACACTTTTCTTCCAGAACATTGTTTTATATACCGGTGTGTAGTGGAGACTGTTAAGTTGAACTTCCACGTTAAACTTCATGCTACACTAGCTTTCAACTTGAATAGTGGACTATGCCTTGAACTACAAGTTTTCTGCGCGCTAGTTTCACACAAAATCTAGACCGGTACAGGGCTACCGTCGGCTTCCCCGCGGTTTGGAGCTTATGCGTCATACTCCAGGGCCTTTCATGAGTTTATTAGAGAGCACCCAACTCTCACGGACTGCGACGTTTGACAGTCAGACTCATATAGGTGTGTTCCTCAAGAGATGTTCTGCAGGACAACATCTCCGCTTATAAAAAGGCCACTTGGAACACATTAAGATAAATATCAACCTGCCATGCAGAATAAGAGAGTATTGCATCTTTATGGAGATGTAAATATAATATAGGGATACTCTCCTCTCAGCTGACCAACAGCTTGTCTCCCAACTCTAATTCACGGGATCTCCGATCACATAGAGTGGGTTGCCACTGGGATCAACTCATAGTGTGGGTCTCAAACCCATCTCCCTCGATGCATTATCTATCACATTACGTGATAATCCCTTTGTGAAAGGATCTGCCAGGTTTTTAGATGTTTGGATATAATCCAACGCAATAACTCCGGAGTTTCTCAATTTCCTGACAGATTTCAATCTCCTCTTCACATGCCTTGATGACTTCATATTATCCTTAGAACTGTTTACTTTGACGATCACAGTTTGATTATCACAGTTCATTGGGATGGCGGGTATTGGTTTTTCAACCACAGGTAAGTCCATCAAGAGCTCACGAAGCCACTCTGCTTCAACAGTGGCCGTGTCTAATGTTGTGAGTTCTGCTTCCATTGTTGACCTCGTTAAGATGGTCTGCTTGCAAGACTTCCAGGAAACAGTGCCACCACCAAGTGTAAACAAATAACCACTTGTGGCCTTAATCTCATCAGCATCAGATATCCAGTTTGAATCACTATAACCCTCAAGTACCCGAGGATACCCAGTATAGTGAATACCATAACTCGTAGTGCCTTTTAAATAGCGCAAAACTCTTTCAAGAGCATGCCAATGATCATCTCCAGGATTTGACACAAATCGACTCAGTTTGCTTACAGCAAAGGAGATGTCAGGTCTAGTAGCGCTGGCTAAATACATGAGCGAGCCAATAATTTGAGAATATCTCAATTGATCTTTAGCAGTCCTTCGATTCTTTCGAAGTAGCACGCTCGGATCATAAGGCGTTGGAGAAGAATTACAGTCGCTATACCCAAAGCGACTCAATATCTTTTCCACATAGTGAGACTGAAGCAATGTAATCCCACCATTGTCATCCTTTAGTAGCTTGATGTTTAAGATTATATCAGCCACTCCCAAGTCCTTCATCTCAAAGCAACGAGATAGGAACTCTTTGACCTCCTCTATAACAGCGAGGTTGGTCCCGAATATCAATATGTCATCAACATAGAGACACATAATAACTCCCTCGCCCCCACCATGGCGATAGTACACACATTTGTCAGCTTCGTTTACAACAAAGCCTTCAGCAGTTAAAGTTCTTTCAAACTTCTCGTGCCACTGCTTAGGAGCTTGCTTAAGACCATATAAAGACTTCACTAACTTACACACCTTTGCTTCTTGACCATCTACCACAAATCCGTCAGGCTGCTCCATATAAATTTCCTCATCTAGCTCTCCATTTAGAAAAGCTGTCTTAACGTCCATTTGATGAACGAGAAGACCGTGTGAGGCAGCCAAGGAAAGTAGTACTCGAATAGTGGTCAATCTGGCTACAGGTGAGTAGGTATCGAAGAAGTCTTCACCTTCCTTTTGGGTATAACCCTTAGCCACAAGACGTGCCTTGTACTTTTCAATAGTACCATCAGGTCTAAGCTTTTTCTTGAACACCCATTTACATCCTACAGGTTTACACCCATAAGGACGATCAGTGATTTCCCAAGTACCATTAGCTAAGATGGAATCCATCTCGCTTCGGACAGCTTCCTTCCAGTAGTCAGCATCTTGAGATGCATAGGCTTCTGAAATAGAAGTGGGAGTATCATCCACAAGGTACACAATGAAATCATCACCAAATGACTTTGCAGTCCTTTGTCTCTTGCTCCTTTTGGGAGCTTCATTGTCATCCTCCACAGGATCATCAGAGTGTTCTATCGGCATAGTGGGTTCAGGAATTATAGAAAATTCCTGACTAGATGAACTAGTCATCTCCTGATTTGATGAGCTAGACATACCTTTCATAGGAAAGATATCCTCAAAGAAAGTCGCATCATTCGACTCCATAATTGTACCAACATGCATGTCGGATACCTCAGATTTTACTATCAAAAATCTATAGCCAATGCTATGAAAAGCATATCCCAGAAAAACACAATCAACGGTTTTTGGTCCAAGCTTTTGCTTCTTGGGTATTGGAATATTGACTTTCGCCAAACAACCCCAAGTTCGTAAGTAAGAGAGTTTAAGCCTTTTCTTTTCCCATTCCTCAAATGGAGTCATGGTTTTATCCTTTACAGGAACACGGTTTAGGACATGACACGCGGTCATTAGCGCCTCCCCCCACCATTCCTTGGAAAGACCCGATGTATCTAACATGGCGTTAACCAAATCAGTTAGAGTGCGGTTCTTCCTTTCGGCCACCCCATTTGACTGAGGTGAGTAGGGAGGCGTCCTCTCATGTATAATACCATGTTCCGCACAGAATAGATCAAATTCATTTGAAAAGTACTCTCCACCACGATCCGACCTTAGCCGCTTGATTTTAAGATCAAGTTGGTTTTCTGCCTCAGCTTTATAGATTTTGAAGTAGTTCAAAGCTTCATCTTTAGATTTCAGGAGATAAACATAGCAGTATCTAGTGGAGTCATCAATCAACGTCATAAAGTATCTTTTTCCATCTTTTGTCAACACACCATTCATCTCACAGAGATCTGAATGTATAAGTTCTAGCGGTGCTAAGTTTCTCGGTTCCGCAGTCGTATGAGACTTGCGGGGTTGCTTTGCTTGCACACAAACTTGGCACTTAGAACCTTTGACAGTGGTAAATTTCGGAATTAAACTCATATTGGCTAGCCGCGTCATGCAACCAAAGTTAATATGACAGAGTCGTGAATGCCAAATATTGGACTCATTATCATTGCAAACATGATTAATAACTTTAGTACATGAGTCTGACAGAGACAAGCGGAACAGACCTCCGCACTCATAACCTTTTCCAACAAATTGTACATATTTAGAAATTACAACTTTATTGGACTCAAAAACCAACTTAAAGCCATCTCGACATAAAAGCGATCCGCTGACGAGATTCTTATTGATGGAGGGAACATGTTGCACGTTCTTCAGTTGTACGGTCTTCCCCGAAGTAAACTTCAGATTTACCGTACCAACGCCATGAACAGAAGCACGTGAGCCGTTTCCCATCAGCACGGAAGAGGTCCTTGAGACCTGATAAGAGGAGAACATGGAAATATCAGAACATACATGTGTATTAGCACCTGTGTCTATCCACCAGTCAGGAGAATGACATACTGAAAGGATAGTAGGTAAAATACCGTACCCAGCATCCTTAATCTCAGTATCGCTAATAACAACATTAGCGGCGTTGCCGCTGTTCCCATGTTGACGCTTGTCAAAGCGATTAGGGCAGCTAGGAGCCCAATGACCAGGATCACCACAGACGTGGCAAGAGCCTTTCCTCTTATCATTTTTCTTCTTGAAGTTGGTTGAGTGCGTGGCCTTGTTCTTGCCATCGAACTTTCCCTTTCCTTCAGTTTTGTTCTTATTCTTGAACTTGTGGGATTGGAAGTTTTTCCTCTGCACTAAATTGGCAGTAGAACTTCCCTCAAGTCCTCGAGCAGTTTTGTCCTTTGCTCTCGCCTTCTCTTCCACATGAAGAGACCCAATGAGATCCGTAACGGAAAACTCTTGTCTCTTATGTTTTAGAGAAGTAGCAAAGTTCCTCCACGAAGGAGGAAGCTTGGCAATAATGCCACCAGCCACAAATTTGTCCGGTAAGGAACACTTGAATTGCTCAAGTTCTTTGGCAAGTGATTGTATCTCATGAGCTTGCTCAACGACGGAGCGCTCATCAACCATCCTGTAGTCATAGAATTGCTCCATGACATACAGCTCAGTGCCAGCGTCCGAGACCCCAAACTTGGCCTCGAGCGCTTCCCATGCGTCCTTGCCATTATCAAATGACATATAAGGGTCAACAATGTTGTTCCCAAGAACACTGAACAAAGCCGCCATAAACATGGTATCGGCTTTCTTAAAGTTCGCTTCCTGCTCAGCAGAAAGATCTCCTTCAGGCTTGCCAAGAGTGGCACTATAACAGTTTAGGTTTTCAAACCAGAGAACTGCTCTCTTGCGCCATCTCTTATAGTGCATGCCATCAAAAGGAGGCGGCCTAGTAGCCGCGGCTACACCAGTGGAATTCAGTTGCCTATAATCAGGTTTTTGGATTGTTGGAAATATAAGCAATAATCCATATGATTTAATCCGAATAATAAACTTATAAATCATGATCATACAGATAGTAGTAAAACCAATCATGCAGATCAACAAAGTAGATGAACAGATTACATCTATACAAGATAAACCTATCACATCTACACCAAACGCTAGAATAAAGTACTCTAGCATAATCAGAAAAAGACAGTTGAGTATCACGTACAGAGTAGGCTGAATAGCAGCCGCAGCGGTCGCAGCAGCGTCGCCCATGTTGTGGTTGTCGGAGAGGTCGCTGACGTCCGGGAAGAAGTCGTCGTCAGGGAACTCGTCGTCGGACGACGTCGTGGTTGCCAGTAGTCGCGCTGAGCGCTCCCCAAAAACCTGATCGCCCCTCACCCGTACAGGTTCACGAGAGGCGGGGTTCCGGAGGCCTACTGTCCCGATCTGCGGTGCACGCCGCAAGCCGGGATGGGGAAGACGAAAGCGGCGGCGCAAGGTTCTGGAGGATAGGCGCGTGTGTGGATTGATCCGTACCGATTAGGTTTAGCCTGGACGCTTTATATAGTGCAGGTTAGGAGGATCGTGGGCTCAGCCCACGTCCAAGTCGGTAACAGCCACGTCCACAAAAACTGGAAACGGCTGTAATTAACGCGTCCGTTAATGACTCATAATCAGTTTTCCCAACAAGCAAAATAAAGCTCGGCTCGGCGAGATTCCCGCAACCCGCGGCGCGCGTCGTGGCGAGGCGAGGCGTGGCGAGGCGGGCGGCGTTGGAGGAGGAGTGCGCGAGGGCTACTCTTCTTGTCACACCTTAGTGAGTGGTGCAACACTCTACTATATAAGGTGGTCCAACTCCCCTTCAACTAGCAATGTGGGACTAAACTTTAGCACCACTAGCACAGCCATATGCTGCCATATACAAGTGGGCCAAAGAGAATTTCAGAATTTGTCTAATGGGCCAATAGCCCAATATACACCAAATTCCAACATCTCCTCCCTCCCCCAAATCCATCAGATCTAAAGCCCCATTTGGTGGATTTGGGCCCCAATATCTCTCTCAGGGTATTCTCCTCTCATCCCCTCTTTTTCTTCCAATAAATCTTTTATATTTGAGCTTCATTTGCTTGAAACCCTAGGTCTAGATGGATTCATATTTTGGCCGACTTGTGCATATTTTTGGTGATTTGGAAGTTGTATATGAGTTGTATTCATGGGGGGGATGCAAATGTGTTGTTCATTTGTATTGTATATCATGGTTGCATATGAATTTATATATATGTATAAAAAATATGCTTACATATGCTCTGTAATTTCTTGTACTATCTATGTATGATTGTTGAGATGAATACTGCTTACATATTAAAGAAAGCTCACATATATGATTGTAAATTGAAATAATGGCCACATAGGAAGAACCGTTCACATATGTCTTATTATTCGGAATATATATGTAGGATGGTGTGGCTACTCGACAATTATTATGAGGTTGAACACCGGGGCTACTTGATGGTGGAGAAGAATATGGTAATGAAAACATTGTTGTCGAGGAGCTCAACGTCGTCCTCATCATGCCCATAATCATCATTGTCCTCTTCCAATACTTCATCTTGGTTCTTTGAAATCGGGCTCAATGTTTGGGTCAAAGGAGGTTCACTCAATACCTCTTGGTTTATGTCTTACTCTCTCCGTCCTAAAATATAAAGCTTCTATGAATTAGTCAGAAGTCAACGTTTTCAAACTTTGATCAAATTTGTATGTAAAAATATGAACATTTATAATACTGAATCAATTTCAATAGATTCATCATAAAGGATATTTTATTAATGTGTCAATTTAATATTTTAGATGTAGGTATATTTTTCCTAAATATTTGGTCAAAGTTAATAAGATTTGAGTTTTGACTAATTCTTAGGCGGCTTATATTTTTGGGATGGAGGGAGTATTTGTAAAAGCCCCATGGAATATTCTTTTTTTTCCGAAAAATTGTGGCCAAACATAGAATGCCCAAACGCACACAGCGAAATTTTCTATTTAATTTTTGAAATATTGAAATTTATTTTTATACATTTTTAATAGGTTCATATGCACCTACCAGGCAAAACACCACCTCCAGATGTTTACCTATTTTTGTCGAAGAAAAGTATAGCTGCCGTATACATCACCTTTGACAAACACGCATGCACTGACGTATTATCTGACTACGCTAAACACTTGAGGAGCCTGTGGGACAAGCTCTTGGGCCTAGTATCGGAGGTGCGTGACGGTGACCCTAGGACAACTGGGATCAGTGCCATGGATGTCGCAAGTTGCAGCTGCATAATTTTGACCAACCCTAGCAGCATTATTCCACCAACACCAAACCCTTCTGTTTGTTGACTAGACTAGATACATGCTCCACTCCACTCCACTTAGACCAGCCATATTGTGCTACCAATTCATTGAAAAGTATGTCAGAGATAGGAACCGCTCTAGTTTTGCTGCAGTTTAGCTATCGACGGAAATGTCGCCTCCCACTAAAAGAATATTCCGTCTTTATAAGACACAAAAGCGTTAAATCTGAGATTTGAAGTCTGGTGGGTTAGGGGTACCACTGCCTCCGTAACCATTCAACCACGGGTGGTTGATAGAATGGAAGGCAAAGCTTCTTGTGCTTGGCACCCCAAGGATGGAGTTCTTCGGTGTTGACCCTCCTTCGTCTTGAAGCCAGGATTTTCTCTTTTATCTCTCTCTTACATGTGGGGCCACAATGCATGCACCTGTCACATTGATTTTCTTGAACCGCATCAACAATTTGGTCGGCTTTCTCTCCTGACACATCTAGAAATTGCTTTTTCGCCAAGCTATACTGTATGGACCTGTTCCTACTAGACTTTGAATCGTTTTTTATCACATTGTGGCTGGTCTTAGCAGCCATCACACTTTCCACAAATAGTATGGATATATGACGACGACGTGGACAATCCTATCCTCACATAATTTTACATATAATATGCATCTCACAGATTCCATGCCATGTGACGGTGTATAAACCGTGATACCTCCAACTCCATCTCCTCCATTGATCAAGCTCAAGGAACAGCTCGCAGGCAGCAATAATGGAGTCCAAGCCGGAGCCCATCCCTCTGATGACGCCGTACAAGATGGCCGGCCCCTCGTCCCTCTCCCTCGCCCACCGCGTAGTCCTGGCGCCGCTCACCCGGCAGCGCTCCTACGGCAACGTCCCGCAGCCGCACGCCGCCGTGTACTACGCCCAGCGCGCCACGCCCGGCGGCATGCTGATAACCGAGGCCACGGGGGTCTCCGACACGGCGCAGGGGTACAAGGACACGCCGGGGGTGTGGACGGCGGAGCAGGTGGCGGGGTGGCGGCCCGTCGTGGAGGCCGTGCACGCCAAGGGCGCCCTCTTCTTCTGCCAGCTCTGGCACGTCGGCCGCGTCTCCAGCTACGAGTTCCAGCCCGGCGGCAAGGCCCCGGTGTCGTGCACGGAGACCATGGTCGGCCCGCAGGTCAGGCACGACGGCACCGTCGAGGAGTTCTCTCCGCCCAGGAGGCTCACGCTCGAGGAGATCCCGCTCGTTGTCGACCACTTCAGGAAGGCGGCCAGGAACGCCATCGACGCCGGTACGTACGTGAGAAATTTTTAGCGATCTCGACGAGTCTTTCCTGGAAAATTCAGTAGTAGTAGCTACAGTGCATTCTTTGCTATGCTTTGCCTTCATTCATACTCTGTTCCGCTGTGCTTTCCAATTGTACTCTGTTATACTAAGTCTGGTTTTTCATCATCTGCATGTTGTTGGTTATGGCCAGGCTTCGACGGCGTGGAGATCCACGGCGGCAACGGGTACCTCATCGAGCAGTTCCTCAAGGACAGCGCCAACGACCGGGACGACGAGTACGGCGGCAGCCTCGAGAACCGGTGCCGCTTCGCGCTAGAGGTGGTGGACGCCGTCGCCAAGGAGGTCGGCGGCCACCGCGTGGGCATCCGGCTCTCGCCCTTCATGGACTACATGGACTGCCACGACTCCGACCCGCACGCGCTGGGGCTCCACCTCGCCATGAAGCTCAACGACCACGGCATCCTCTACCTCCACATGATCGAGCCCCGGATGGCCCTCGTCGAAGGCCGGCGCGTCGTGGCGAAGCAGCTGCTCCCCTATAGGGAGGCCTTCAAGGGCACCTTCATCGCCAATGGCGGGTATGACCGGGAGGAGGGGGACAAGGCCGTCGCCTCGGGGTATGCCGATCTCGTGTCATTCGGTCGGCTATTCCTCGCGAACCCGGACCTGCCCAAGAGGCTAGAGCTCAACGCTCCGCTCAACAAGTATAACCGGATGACATTCTACATTTCTGATCCCGTCGTCGGCTACACCGACTACCCGTTTCTTCCTTGATGTGTGATGTAACCACGAACCCTACATGTCTATGAGTGGTGTTCTGTCCATGATTATTATTTATGATCCTTATTTAGAATAAAATTATTATTCTCTTCCTCTGTTTTTGAAATAAAGTAAAGATGTGTTTGACTTTTTATAGTCTCCGGCACACGAATTTTACTACAAAGTTCACTCATAATATATCTATAAATTAGTGAAATGACATAAAAGTATTGTACAACATAAGAACAATGATTTAAATGCCTGTTTCGAAGAGAACAATGATTTAACTTTACATGTCCAGTCCACCGGGTTCCGCACATTTAAAAGGCAGAGTTATAAATTATCAAGCATACACACATACAAACCTTCCGTGACAATACGTATATGTTTATGTTTCTTGTAATAAATTTTCTAAGAAAGAACATGATATCTGTCATATATTGGTACAGTGAATCCTTCATCATGTCAACGCTGAAGAGGAAACACCATCTACGATTGCTGGAGGAAGGGGGAGGAGTACACTCACTAACTACTAGAGCATCGATATGCAAATGCATCTCGATGGTGACAAACAAGACATGATATTTCCCACTAGCTGCACTCCTTGAACCATTAAAAACGTGTGTTTGGACATGGAGGCGACCTCCCGCATGGAGGCGGCGTTTTTCTTGTACATTTTGTGATAAAAGGAGCCCTCAATAAAGATGGAGTTGTTGGAATTTTGGCCTAAATAGCAACCTATTTTTTCTTTCAATAATTCCTGAAAATCCTAGAGTCCCATGTGGCCCATTCATGCATGGCAAGAGATAAGACAGATGTTTAGTCCCACATTGCTAGTTGAAGGAGGTTTGCACCAGCTTATAAGGGATGCTCTCCTACCACTTGGTAAAAGAATGAGAAGGAGAAGTGCGATAATGTTTTTGGGGAGCGCTATCGGCGTGACTACTGGCTTCATCACGGATTCCTTCACCGACGCCGACGACTTCTTACCCGCCATCGAGAACCTCTTCCTCTACGACATGGGTGACAACTCCAACGCCGACGCACTGTTGTATGTTCTCTTTCTTCATCTTGTTCAGTTTACTTCGATCTCTCTGCAACTCTCTACACACTTTCTGTGAGATTACTTGGCTAGTTTAATTTCGATCTTTCTAGTCATGTTTTACCTACTGTTTATTTCGCATAAAACACTTGATAAATTGCTCATATTTCCAACAGGAGTATATGAGATCTTTCAAGGAAGAGGACACGAAGCTACTTGTTTGCACTTCATACACCCTAAATCTCTTGTTTGTGATAAAAGGAGCACTAAATAAGATTTTTATTTATTAGACCTAGTTTAATTACCTTGCACTCCAAAAATCTCTTTCAAGATATTTACTAGATTCGCTTACTCTAAAACATTTTACCAAGTTAGTTAGATATCTCTATAAATTATGTATTCCGCACAAATGAATACACTATGTTGTGGGTGTAGCAATCGATCGGTTGGATATATAGTTCGTTAACATAACATAATGTTATAATAAAGATCTCAAACAACTCACTAAAGCATTAATGCTAGTTAGGAATTAAAATCATATCTAAAGGGGACTAAGAACAATAGCTAATCTCACACTATTGACTAATCTTTTGTGTTATTTGGATAAAACAGTGAGTATTATAGACTAGCACATTGGAAATGACATTAACAATACTTATGGAGAAATATGATACTCTTTATTGGCTTTGATTTGTAATGAAATGAATTATTATAATATATTCCACCTTGTATGGAACATGTGATAAGAGAAAATAAGAAAGTTTAGTATATATTGTACCCTGGAGTATTGCATGGAAGCCCAAGAGTGTACACAATAGACTTATAGGATAGGCCAATACAAAGCCACTTCCATGGATATTCTATACCACTCTGTTTTCACCCATAAGTGAGCACAAGGTACCTCAGTGTAGAGTCGCATAACCATATATGCAATATATTCAATAAAGAAGCTTACTCTAGAATAGTTTCGCATAACCATCGAAATATGTTAATTTGAACAATCGCCTTAGGTGAAAAATGATGTAATTGTACCCCATAAGCCTTCATCAAATCAACTAAAAAGAGGGAACATAGGATCACAAAGCCCTGCATTAAACCATGATTTGAAAGCTACAAAAGACTAATACACTACATTACTAATAATATAAGTGTGTAAGACCATCCTGAAAGTATCCACTTAGACTAACCAAAAACAAACACAACTCGATACGTTCTCATGCGTTTCAATCAATGAATAGGCCATAGATAAATTTTGACCTAACAAAATCTAGAAACATTATCGTCAACCAAAAGAGGGTACAAAGGATCACAAAACCTGCAAAAAACCATGATTTGAAAGATACTATCATGACTTTGGGTGGATTGAGCTCAGACTCATTAGGAGGTGGTAGTAAGACATCGCCTTTATTAAAATAGAGACCATCCAGCTCACCTTTCAGCATGGTAGTGTGTCTGGGATAATCATGCGAGAGTCACTCACTTTGCAACATGATCGAGGGCCCCTCACTTTACAATATGGTCGAGAATCCCTCACTTCCGAGGATCCATGACTCATGAGAAGGGGGTTGTTTTTTATTTCTTGCTGGTTTTTGTTGTAAGTTGTTGGTTTGGACCAGCTTGGTTTGGGTTTTGTCAACATGATAAGATGCATGAAACACCGAGTGTGTCTCCTTAATATGAGTAATATATACTCCCTCCTTTTGGAAATATAAGATGTTTTAGGTTACTAAAGCTAATGTATCTAGACACCTTTTAGTTTGTAGGTTCAAATGAATCTATATACTAAAAGGTGTCTAGATACATTTACTTCACAAACCTAAAACATCTTATATTTCTAAACGGAGGGAGTACCTATAAAAGAAAAGCGAAAATTAGCACAAAGCTACTATCCAGGCCTGACATGTAGAGTTAATTTACAACTGTTTATGTGTTGTCAATATGTAGGATATGTGGAGAATTGAGAAGTATTAACATAGAGAACTATTCAAAATCCTCAAACATGTTCAAATACACAATTAGGACTATCTCAGTGTAGGTTTTAAGTAAACAACGGTAAGTGAGTAAACCGATAAACTTCAAAAATTAAGAATAAACTTAAAATGCACGAGTAGGCAATGCCACATAAATACCCACAACGAAAGAAGAACATTGTGGCATCCCGCAAAAACCACTACTAGAAAATCGCGTTGTTTTTGTGCATTGCATCATCATGACCGCATGCTCATGTCATCATGCCACATTGCATTTGAGCATAATCATCGTCTTGCATTTGCTTGCATAAAACTATTTTTGAAAAGCCTGGTTTTGTTTTCTAAACGCCCCGTCTTTTATTCAAACGCCAAACCCCGGGCCTCCGGAATATTTTGTTTGTCTGCTATTGGTTTGCAAACGGTGCATTTAAAATAAATAAAATTCTGAATTAATTTTTGTGGGGCAGTCGAACGGGCCGAATCGACCCAGTCGACCACCCCGGTATTAAATCGGTCCAACCCAAAACCTTTTTCTACCAACCTATCTACCCACACCCTCCTGCCACCTCACCCGGACCAGTCCCACGCCGCCACGTCACCCCTCCCCAAATCCCCACCAACCACCTGCTGCCACCTAGACACCCACCCCTCTCCCTCCACCCAGCCACACACACTCACACCCAGCCGGCCACACACACCCACCCACTCCTGCCGCTGCCCCCTGGGTCCCACCCTGGTCAGCCGCCCAGCCCCACCTGGCCCGCCCCTGCCCAGATCCCCACGCCACCTGACCCCCACCGACACGCCACCTCCCTCCCTCGTCTTCCTCCTCCCCCCGACCTCCCCACGCTCCTCTCTCTCCTCCTCTCTCTGCTCACCGCCGCCGGCGCCCCCTCGCCGCCGCCGCTCGCACCAGGCTCCGCCCCGCTCACGCCACCTCCTCCTTCCCCTTCCCTGCCTCCTCCGCCTCCCTGACGCGCCGCCGCGGCCTCTCCTCCGAGCGGACCGCCTCCGCGCCTACCTCCCCCTCCCGCGGTCCCCCTCGTCGTCCCTCTGCTCGGCTGCCTCCACCAACCTCGACCGCGGCCCCGCTCGCCCCGCTCCTCCTGGAACCACCCCGCGCTCGCCTCCCGCTCCCAAGCTCCTCCCCACCGCCGCTCGCCCCTGTTCCTCCGCCGACGTCGCTCCTCCCTCGCTCCCGCTCCCGCCGGCCGCCCAGCACCTCCTCTCCGGTCGCCGCCCGCCTCCCCTCTCGCCATGCGCGTCTCCCCGAGCTCCTCGTCGCCGCTTCGCCTCGCCGGTCAACCGACGCCGCCGCCGACAGTCGCCTCCGGCCTCCGCCTCTGCAAGCTCCCGCCCTCGCTCGCGGCCACCTGCGGCTTCGCGCGGCTGACGCGGGACGACGCGTCGACCCTCCTCATCGGCTCCTGGGTGATGGTGGCCGGGGACTCGCAGGCGCGGCTGCTCGTGCTCGCCCTGCTGCGTCTCCTCCTCGGAGCCCGCGCCGGCCGCGACCCCTCGCCCGCGTCTCCCCTCCCCGAGCCGCCTCGCCTCCCGGCGTGGAGCCTCCGCCCGAGCGCGCCGCTGCCTGCGACCCCGTGTGTTTTGTGGTGGCGTTGGTGACCAAACAAGATGTTGCGGTGTCAGCGAGGTCTCACGTTCTTGTGCACGCTTCGCCATCGAGTTCCACCTCCCCGAAGACCCAGACCCGATGACCGAGACCAAGTTTGTCATCGTTGACCAAGATGGGACCTCGAGGCCTTCTACATAGGACGCCAAGATCTCCGTTCTGGACTCCAAGATCTGCCTCCCGGACATCGAGCGCCAAGATCGCCTCACGGATTCCGAAGCGGTTCCCGGACCCAAAGACGTCGAGACCCCCCGACCCGAAGACGCCGGGCGCGCTAAGTTCTTCGACCCGAGAACCCGGGGCGACAAGTACTTCATCCCGAACGCCACGGCCATCGACATGACCCGAAGACGGTAGATGCGACAAGTACTCGTTCCCAGACGCCATGACCTCCTTCAAGGATCCGATGGCCGAGACCCTGAAGACCGATCTAGAGCGCCAAGGCCTTCGCATGGAGTCGGCAAGATCATCCGGACACACCAAGATCAACTGCGCGGGCCCGACAAGTTCGACACCGTCCAGGGCGAGACCGATGCGCCCCCGACACCGAACCAAGTACTCCTTTCCGGACGCCGATCTCGCCGAGAACCCGGATGCGACAAGATCTATCCCAGTATCCGAGAACGCTTCCGCCGAGACCGGCCCCGTCGAACCCTGGACCCTGAGATCGAACCCCGAACCCCGGAACCCCAAGACCGTCGAGACCCCAATGTGTGCCCCTTTTCCTCGAGCCCTATTTTATAAATGTAAAATATCAAATTGTTGCATATTAAATCATTCATGCATGCATATTGCCATGTGGGTTGGGGGCCTTATGCCGATTCACCTAATAATTAAATATGGGGCCCATATGCGGGCAAATCTAGTCTCATATTTGGCCTCATTTAAATTGCGTAGCGAACCGGTGCTATATTTTGGCCATGTTAATATAACATTTAAAATGCAGGGTAGCTAAATAACTTGGACCACCTAATTAATTGTCGGGACCCCGGTTCCGCTTAATCTTGCCTAATTGCATTGCACCTCTGCCATGACATACATCATACATGCATCATGCCGATCTTCTTCCGTTGTATTAAATAGTGCATCTGGTGCTTCTTCTAGTGTTTTGCTTCTTTGCGGATAAGGCCGTTGAGTTGATGTGAGCTTCGCCCCGATCTTCGGTTGAACCTTCGACAATGTTTTCAGGCGAGCATCTCCCTCTTTCTACCTATCTTACTTTTCTAGTATTTATTCCCTTCTGTTGATCTATTGCTATCTGTGTCGCGATGCTCTAGTTTCCGTACCCGTGATATCCCTTGCAGCCCTATATTGCCTCGGACACACCCTATTACCTGTTGTTTGGTAGATAGTTGGACTTGCGCGTCGTAGTCGCTTGCTCAAGTGCTGTTGCGTGTCGTCAAGTGCCACAGTTGTCGGAGTAATGCCGCATGTTGATGTTGTAGATGATCATGGCTTTACTTATCGTTCACTTTAATTCCTGTTTAACAACTAAAATTGAAGTAAGCAGAGACATCGGTGGGTGATAGATAATATTTGGTTTCCGAACGCCCACTTGTGTCCCGTAGGACCCCGAGTACTTGATACTTGTTCCTTGATTTATCGCGCTATCCACATACGGGGAATTATGGGCCCCCCTTAGCCAGAGCTTGATTCAGTCTTATTTCTTGGGGCCACAATCTAGTTTGAGGTTTTATTTACGATCCTGTACTTATGCCATGCTTTACTGCTTTATTTACGATTGTGCGATGGATAGCACACTGTACTGTTTAGGTAAGCGGAGTGTTTTCGCGGTATCGACAATCCCAGTTTTGGGTTCCCAGTCGTTTACAGCCATTGTCGCAAACCTTGAGTCCGTCTCGGAGCTAGCTTACTTCGTTGCGGATCTACTCAATGGGGTGGCCCCCTGAAATATTTCTGAATCCTGTGATTGCTTTGTCGTGAAAGCCTCGTTGGGTTTTGTTTTGGTTTTTCCGAGGTCGATCGTGTGTGTGTTGCTATTTGTGCACCCCGGCCGGGTTAAAACTTTCTGAAAGCCGTGTCCGCGGTTATGGACGACTTGGAGCACAGTATCTCGATCATAGACAACTATAACTAAAGTAGTGCTATAAATCTGACTCTATAATGACTAGTAATCAGCTTCACTATAATGGAATGGCTAAATAAAACTGCCAACAATTGCTTGCTTGGTTTGTCGCTTGCGACAATTGTATCTGACTAGTAAGTATTGCAACTAAAACGGAATGGCTAAATAAAAGTACCAACAACTGCTGGGTTTTGGGTTATCTCATGCTATTTGTATCTGACTAGTAAGTGTTGCAACTACAACAGAATGGGTAACTAAAATGGCCCACTGCTTATTTTATCAGGACGATTATCTACACCTGACTAGTAATTGCTGCAACGATAACTGAATAAATAAAACTGCCAACGGTGTGAGTTCCTCGGTTGACTTCCTCGTTTGGTCTCGAGGGGGAAACACCAGGATGGGTTTGTTTGATGTTAGAATCAGGTTGGATCCGAATAGGTCTTTCTTACCCCTCTCTGATTGCCACTAGTTGTATCGAGTCTCTATAGGTTGTTCAGTGCATGCTGCCGCTGCCGCTTCAGTCCACCATACCTATGTAGGCGAGGACCGCCGAATTCTAGTCTCGCCGTGTACTGGCCTCAGTACTGACGCTCCTCTTTTCCTTTGCCCTTTGTCGGCACCCCTTTTGTTTAAGCAGGTTTTGAGATCGACGTCGTTAGCAGGGTTACCCTTCCGGCTTGGCCTGGGCAGGGTTATGGACGCCATTGGTTATTCTTCAGGGTTCTTAGCCCCATTTGCATCTTGTCCGTAGCTGGACGCACTATCGTTTTCAAGGTGATTCGTATCTTTGTATATTGTATCTGTATTCTTGACTCGTTGAGTCGCTGTTGTATATATCTGTTCTGTGGGTCCCATCGAGGACTGTTGTGTAATGTCATTACTTCGTTTTCCACCCGCACGAAAGTGCCTGGTGGGCACCTTTGAATCGTTTCTATGCGGGTTTGGCGGGTTTTCGCTAAAACTTGCATAGGTCCGATTCTGAGGGTGTTACAGAGTGGTATCAGAGCTCAGCAGTTGCGATACCCCACAAGTCCAGCCTGTAGGATAACCTAGCTAACGGCCGAAGTAGAGTGTCAAAACTATTTTTGAAAATCTGTTTGATAGTTCTGATTAGGTCTGATTTTACTCCTTACCCCTCTGCTGTTCTCCTCTTACCTCTACGTGTTTTGAATCCGCTCTCGTCCCTTTCTTCGAGTCCAGGAGTTCTCGTGGTTGGGTTCCGTCGTACCTTCAGGGTTTCGCTTCCTTCTTTGCTAACGGTGTTGCTACATCTGGTCTTCATGCTGTCTGAGGAATCTATCTACGGTGGCACCATTCTTTGTTCCTTGTTTGTGCCTTTCGGTGTTTTCCGACGCGACGACCTCATCTACGCCAGATCCGATGCAGAGTCTGCATCACTCCTTTGTTCCGACCCTCGTTTGACGAGATCTTCAGTCTGATTCTGAGAGTTGGTTGCATAATCCGCCGATTCGTGTGCAGAGTAATGGTTCGGGTGCGCGATGGACTGATCACCATCCGACTACTCTTATCATTCGCTCTCGTACCTCGAATCAGTGGATCCAGCAATTTTACTCCGGCCACGGAAGCTAGAGGTGGCTTTATTTGTTGATGCCTCTACCTTCGACCTTTTGTTTCCGGAGTGTTCTCTCGGCGATCACGGACAACGACCTCTTGTTAGTGGTGTCGCGAAGATCTACATGAAGCGAGAAGATTCAAACCGCCGACCTTCCTTCCGGTACCACGAGGCGGATCTCGAGGGCGAGATCCATTGTTAGTGGTGTCGAATTGTGGCATCCCGCAAAAACCACTACTAGAAAATCGCGTTGTTTTTGTGCATTGCATCATTATGACCGCATGCTCATGTCATCATGCCACATTGCATTTGAGCATAATCATCGTCTTGCATTTGCTTGCATAAAACTATTCTTGAAAAGCCTGGTTTTGTTTTCTAAACGCCCCGTCTTTTATTCAAACGCTAAACCCCGGGCCTCCGGAATATTTTGTTTGTCTGCTATTGGTTTGCAAACGGTGCATTTAAAATAAATAAAATTCTGAATTAATTTTTGTGGGGCAGTCGAACGGGCCGAATCGACCCAGTCGACCACCCCGGTATTAAATCGGTCCAACCCAAAACCTTTTTCTACCAACCTATCTACCCACACCCTCCTGCCACCTCACCCGGACCAGTCCCACGCCGCCACGTCGCCCCTCCCCAAATCCCCACCAACCACCTGCTGCCACCTAGACACCCACCCCTCTCCCTCCACCCAGCCACACACACTCCACCCAGCCGGCCACACACACCCACCCACTCCTGCCGCTTCCCCCTGGGTCCCACCCTGGTCAGCCGCCCAGCCCCACCTGGCCCGCCCCTGCCTAGATCCCCACGCCACCTGACCCCCACCGACACGCCACCTCCCTCCCTCGTCTTCCTCCTCCCCCCGACCTCCCCACGCTCCTCTCTCTCCTCCTCTCTCTGCTCACCTCCGCCGGCGCCCCCTCGCCGCCGCCGCTCGCACCAGGCTCCGCCCCGCTCACGCCACCTCCTCCTTCCCCTTCCCTGCCTCCTCCGCCTCCCCGGCGCGCCGCCGCGGCCTCTCCTCCGAGCGGACCGCCTCCGCGCCTGCCGCCCCCTCCCGCGGTCCCCCTCGTCGTCCCTCTGCTCGGCTGCCTCCACCAACCTCGACCGCGGCCCCGCTCGCCCCGCTCCTCCTGGAACCACCCCGCGCTCGCCTCCCGCTCCCAAGCTCCTCCCCACCGCCGCTCGCCCCTGTTCCTCCGCCGGCGCCGCTCCTCCCTCGCTCCCGCTCCCGCCGGCCGCCCAGCACCTCCTCTCCGGTCGCCGCCCGCCTCCCCTCTCGCCCTGCGCGTCTCCCCGAGCTCCTCGTCGCCGCTCCGCCTCGCCTGTCAACCGACGCCGCCGCTGACAGTCGCCTCCGGCCTCCGCCTATGCAAGCTCCCGCCCTCGCTCGCGGCCACCTGCGGCTTCGCGCGGCTGACGCGGGACGACGCGTCGACCCTCCTCATCGGCTCTTGGGTGATGGTGGCCGGGGACTCGCAGGCGCGGCTGCTCTTGCTCGCCCTGCTGCGTCTCCTCCTCGGAGCCCGCGCCGGCCGCGACCCCTCGCCCGCGTCTCCCCTCCCCGAGCCGCCTCGCCTCCCGGCGTGGAGCCTCCGCCCGAGCGCGCCGCTGCCTGCGACCCCGTGTGTTTTGTGGTGGCGTTGGTGACCAAACAAGATGTTGCGGTGTCAGCGAGGTCTCACGTTCTTGTGCACGCTTCGCCATCGAGTTCCACCTCCCCGAAGACCAAGACCCGATGACCGAGACCAAGTTTGTCATCGTTGACCAAGATGGGACCTCGAGGCCTTCTACATAGGACGCCAAGATCTCCGTTCTGGACTCCAAGATCTGCCTCCCGGACATCGAGCGCCAAGATCGCCTCACGGATTCCGAAGCGGTTCCCGGACCCAAAGACGTCGAGACCCCCCGACCCGAAGACGCCGGGCGCGCTAAGTTCTTCGACCCGAGAACCCGGGGCGACAAGTACTTCATCCCGAACGCCACGGCCGTCGACATGACCCGAAGACGGTAGATGCGACAAGTACTCGTTCCCGGACGCCATGACCTCCTTCAAGGATCCGATGGCCGAGACCCTGAAGACCGATCTAGAGCGCCAAGGCCTTCGCATGGAGTCGGCAAGATCATCCGGACACACCAAGATCAACTGCGCGGGCCCGACAAGTTCGACACCGTCCAGGGCGAGACCGATGCGCCCCCGACACCGAACCAAGTACTCCTTTCCGGACGCCGATCTCGCCGAGAACCCTGATGCGACAAGATCTATCCCAGTATCCGAGAACGCTTCCGCCGAGACCGGCCCCGTCGAACCCTGGACCCTGAGATCGAACCCCAAACCCCGGAACCCCAAGACCGTCGAGACCCCAATGTGTGCCCCTTTTCCTCGAGCCCTATTTTATAAATGTAAAATATCAAATTGTTGCATATTAAATCATTCATGCATGCATATTGCCATGTGGGTTGGGGGCCTTATGCCGATTCACCTAATAATTAAATATGGGGCCCATATGCGGGCAAATCTAGTCTCATATTTGGCCTCATTTAAATTGCGTAGCGAACCGGTGCTATATTTTGGCCATGTTAATATAACATTTAAAATGCAGGGTAGCTAAATAACTTGGACCACCTAATTAATTGTCGGGACCCTGGTTCCGCTTAATCTTGCCTAATTGCATTGCACCTCTGCCATGACATACATCATACATGCATCATGCCGATCTTCTGCCGTTGTATTAAATAGTGCATCTGGTGCTTCTTCTAGTGTTTTGCTTCTTCGCGGATAAGGCCGTTGAGTTGATGTGAGCTTCGCCCCGATCTTCGGTTGAACCTTCGACAATGTTTTCAGGCGAGCATCTCCCTCTTTCTACCTATCTTACTTTTCTAGTATTTATTCCCTCCTGTTGATCTATTGCTATCTGTGTCGCGATGCTCTAGTTTCCGTACCCGTGATATCCCTTGCAGCCCTATATTGCCTCGGACACACCCTATTACCTGTTGTTTGGTAGATAGTTGGACTTGCGCGTCGTAGTCGCTTGCTCAAGTGCTGTTGCGTGTCGTCAAGTGCCACAGTTGTCGGAGTAATGCCGCATGTTGATGTTGTAGATGATCATGGCTTTACTTATCGTTCACTTTAATTCCTGTTTAACAACTAAAATTGAAGTAAGCAGAGACATCGGTGGGTGATAGATAATATTTGGTTTCCGAACGCCCACTTGTGTCCCGTAGGACCCCGAGTACTTGATACCTGTTCCTTGATTTATCGCGCTATCCACATACGGGGAATTATGGGCCCCCCTTAGCCAGAGCTTGATTCAGTCTTATTTCTTGGGGCCACAATCTAGTTTGAGGTTTTATTTACGATCCTGTACTTATGCCATGCTTTACTGCTTTATTTACGATTGTGCGATGGATAGCACACTGTACTGTTTAGGTAAGCGGAGTGTTTTCGCGGTATCGACAATCCCAGTTTTGGGTTCCCAGTCGTTTACAGCCATTGTCGCAAACCTTGAGTCCGTCTCGGAGCTAGCTTACTTCGTTGCGGATCTACTCAATGGGGTGGCCCCCTGAAATATTTCTGAATCCTGTGATTGCTTTATCGTGAAAGCCTCGTTGGGTTTTGTTTTGGTTTTTCCGAGGTCGATTGTGTGTGTGCTGCTATTTGTGCACCCCGGCCGGGTTAAAACTTTCTGAAAGCCGTGTCCGCGGTTATGGACGACTTGGAGCACAGTATCTCGATCATAGACAACTATAACTAAAGTAGTGCTATAAATCTGACTCTATAATGACTAGTAATCAGCTTCACTATAATGGAATGGCTAAATAAAACTGCCAACAATTGCTTGCTTGGTTTGTCGCTTGCGACAATTGTATCTGACTAGTAAGTATTGCAACTAAAACGGAATGGCTAAATAAAAGTACCAACAACTGCTGGGTTTTGGGTTATCTCATGCTATTTGTATCTGACTAGTAAGTGTTGCAACTACAACGGAATGGGTAACTAAAATGGCCCACTGCTTATTTTATCAGGACGATTATCTACACCTGACTAGTAATTGCTGCAACGATAACTGAATAAATAAAACTGCCAACGGTGTGAGTTCCTCGGTTGACTTCCTCATTTGGTCTCGAGGGGGAAACACCAGGATGGGTTTGTTTGATGTTAGAATCAGGTTGGATCCGAATAGGTCTTTCTTACCCCTCTCTGATTGCCGCTAGTTGTATCGAGTCTCTATAGGTTGTTCAGTGCATGCTGCCGCTGCCGCTTCAGTCCACCATACCTATGTAGGCGAGGACCGCCGAATTCTAGTCTCGCCGTGTACTGGCCTCAGTACTGACGCTCCTCTTTTCCTTTGCCCTTTGTCGGCACCCCTTTTGTTTAAGCAGGTTTTGAGATCGATGTCGTTAGCAGGGTTACCCTTCCGGCTTGGCCTGGGCAGGGTTATGGACGCCATTGGTTATTCTTCAGGGTTCTTAGCCCCATTTGCATCTTGTCCGTAGCTGGACGCACTATCGTTTTCAAGGTGATTCGGATCTTTGTATATTGTATCTGTATTCTTGACTCGTTGAGTCGCTGTTGTATATATCTGTTCTGTGGGTCCCATCGAGGACTGTTGTGTAATGTCATTACTTCGTTTTCCACCCGCACGAAAGTGCCTGGTGGGCACCTTTGAATCGTTTCTATGCGGGTTTGGCGGGTTTTCGCTAAAACTTGCATAGGTCCGATTCTGAGGGTGTTACAAACATGGAAGGGGAAAATAACGTAGTGGACATGCTGCTGCTAGGGCTGCATGCTTTACATCCCACTCCACCATATGGCAATACATAATACATAACGAATAATTTTTTTTGGAAAGGAGCATATATTAATATCGTGGAGATACCAATTATACCCAGCCTCTACAACAACACATGCTCTAGCGGCCTTACGGATATACACAATCTAGAAAAGAAGAATTACAAAAAAGAAAAATCCCGCTATAGCGATCAATTTCTTGCAGTAGCAACACTAACACCACCAGAAGAACACCAGAAGTTCACCCTCTCCAATAGTGATGCCTTTAAGAAGGAAACAATGCACAAGCGTCGTCATTGCCCCATCAAATATCATAGGTTTTCACCCTGGAGAAAGTCATCACTCACAAAACAATGCCTTCAACGAGAGCATTGCTAGGCACAACCAATTAAGGTCGGACCTTGGTTTTTCACCCTGCAAGATAATACTATGAACTTCTCTTGTGTTGTTGCCCCCACTTTCCGATGCCCCTTCTACAAGTCACGAATCACCAAGCCAATCCCACATCGCCACTGGGACTCGAAACACCATTGGTATTTCTCTGATCTCGGATTCCATGGCATTCACCGCATAGTGACTTCACCATGGAACTAAATACATGTTCCACGATGGCAACAGACTGCAGAGCTTCGCCTCACTCCCTCTAAAACCAAACGGTCAAAATAACATGGATGCACGCGACCGAATCCCTCCAATCCGGCAATCTCTAGGCATTATTTTCCCATTGGAGTTCATCGGCGAAGCCTTCCGGAACTCGTCATTCCGACCAAATCGAAGAGGGAAAGCAACAAGTAGGTCCTTGTCTTGGCGTGAGATAAATCTTAGGACTGCCTTTTGTTGGAGATATGCCCTAGAGGCAATAATAAATGTAGTTATTATTATATCTTTGTGTTTATGATAAATGTTTGCATTCATGCTATAATAGTATTAACAAGGAAATATTAATACTTGTGTGATTTGTAAACCTAATTTGAAGTCCCTAGTATATCCTCTATACATCACTAGCTTGTTGGTTGATAAATGATTGTGGTTTACCTATCATGAACATTGAGATGTTATCAACAACAAGATCATATCGTAAGGAGAATGATATGATGGACATACTCCTATAGATAAGCGTAGCATAAAGATCAAGTCATTTTAATAGTTCAATTGCTATATGCTTTCTGATACATAGTAACCTAATTCCTTCGACCATGAGATCATGCATATCACCTTTACCGGATGGATGCTTTGATGACATCAAACACCACACCGTAACTGGGTGGCTATAAAGGTGGCATTGAGTGTTCGGAAAGTATTGGTTGAGACACATGGATCAAGAGTGGGATTTGTCCATCCATATGACGGATAGATATACTCTGGGCCCTCTCGGTGGAATGTCATCCAATTAGCTTGCAAGCATGTGGCTGGCTCACAAGGGATCACATATCACGGGAACGAGAAAAGAGTACTTATCGGTAACGAGGTTGAACTAGGTATGCAGAGATACCGACGATCATAACCTCGGATAAGTAAACTATCGTGAGACAAAGGGAAATTGGTATCGTATGTAAGTGGTTCATTCGATCGCAAAGTAATCGTAGAAATATGTGGGAGCCATATGAATTTCTAGATTCCTCTATTGGTTATTGTTCGGATAAGTGTCTCGATCATGTCCGCATAATTCACGAACCGTAGGGAGACACACTTAAGGATTCGACGTTGTTTGAGTAGTTATGGTATTATGAGAAAGAGACCGAATGTTGTTCGTGTAGGGTTTCGTAGCATGGAAAACAAAAAATTTCTATCGCATACAAACAAACAAGCCAAGATCTATCTACTAGATTGTAGCAATGAGTCGATGGAATAACTTACCCTCGAAGATTCCAAAGTGTTTAACGAGAGCGGATTCTCGTGGGTGATGTAGTCGTACTCTTTCCGATCTCAAGATCGCGTAGACGATCCTTCCGGCGCTGCGTTCCGGCAGCGCTCCCGCAGTCGGTCACACGTTCGGTACTCGACGAAGACCTTCCTCTCCCTTGTTCCAGCAGGCAGCGGAGGTTGTAGCACTCTCCTCGCGATTCCGGCAGCACAACGGCGTGGTACCGGAAGTAGAGGGGAGATCTCGCAGGGCTTCGCCTTAAGCCGGAGCGAGTATGGTGGAGTATGAGAGAGTCCTCGGTGTTCTAGGGTTTAGACACACCAAGGAGGGGATGCTAGAGCCGGCGGCTAGGGTTCCAGGGACACCCAAATCGGCGGCTAGGGCAAAACCCTAGGGGGGCGGCGGCGGCTATGGTGGGCTGCAGCTTCTAGGGTTTGAGGTGAGGGACTTGTGTTCACTAGGAGGGGTCCCTGCCCCTCCTTATATAGGTGGAGGGGGCCGGCGGCCAAGGGGAGGGAGAGGAGTGCCTCCCCAACTCCGCTTGGAGGGTTGCCGCCGGTTGGAGGAGAGAACTCCTCCCCAACTCGGATTCCCCCCTTCCTCCTCTTTTCCACTTTCCAATTTTAGCTATTTGACTTTTCAATTTAGCTATTTGACTTTTTCAAACTAGGATTCAATTTAATCCTTTATTTGGAACAGCGAGGACACTTAGTACATGATGCAATCATACCAACTTGATACAACACATTCATGTACCCTTCCCCTCCAGAGTGCCGGACATTCCGGAACCTTCTAGAACATTCCCGATGAAAACACCGGAATCATTCCCGAACTCCGAAACGGGACTTTCCTTATATGAATCTTATTCTCCGGACCATTCCGGGTCACCTCGTGATATCCCGGATCCAATCCGAGACTCCGAACAACATTCAGTATCTTTCTCATAATACCATAACTACTCAAACAACGTCGAATCCTTAAGTGTGTCTCCCTACGGTTCGTGAATTATGCGGACATGATCGAGACACTTCTCCGAACAATAACCAATAGAGGAATCTGGAAATTCATATGGCTCCCACATATTTCTACGATTACTTTGCGATCGAATGAACCACTTACATACGATACCAATTTCCCTTTGTCTCACGATAGTTTACTTATCCGAGGTTATGATCGTCGGTATCTCTGCATACCTAGTTCAACCTCGTTACCGATAAGTACTCTTTTCTCGTTCCCGTGATATGTGATCCCTTGTGAGCCAGTCACATGCTTGCAAGCTAATTGGATGACATTCCACCGAGAGGGCCCAGAGTATATCTATCCGTCATATGGATGGACAAATCCCACTCTTGATCCATGTGTCTCAACCAATACTTTCCGAACATTCAATGCCACCTTTATAGCCACCCAGTTATGGTGTGGTGTTTGATGTCATCAAAGCATCCATCCGGTAAAGGTGATATGCATGATCTCATGGTCTAAGGAATTAGGTTACTATGTATTAGAAAGCATATAGCAATTGAACTATTAAAATGACTTGATCTTTATGCTATGCTTATCTATAGGAGTATGTCCACCATATCATTCTCCTAAAGATATGATCTTGTTGTTGATAACATCTCAATGTTCATGATAGGGAAACAACAATCATTTATCAACCAACAAGCTAGTGATGTATAGAGGCTATACTAGGGACTTCAAATTAAGTTTACAAATCACACAAGTATCAATGTTTCCTTGTTAATACTATTATAGCATGAATGTAAACATTTATCATAAACACAAAGATATAATAATAACTACATTTATTATTGCCTCTAGGGCATATCTCCAACAGTCTCCCACTTGCACTAGAGTCATCCAATCTAGATTACATGGTAATATACCGAACACCCATGGCAGTTTGGTGCTGGTCATGTTTTGCCCTCGGGAGAGGTTTAGTCAACGGATCCGCCACATTCAGATCTGTGTGTACTTTGCAAATATTTATATCCCCATCCTGGATATGTTCTCGAATAGCGTGAAAACGTAGCTTGATATGCTTCAGCTTCTTGTGTGACCTTGGTTCTTGCGCATTGGCTATGGCCCCCATGTTATCACAGTAGATAGACATTGGGTCCAGCGCACTAGGAACCACACCCAGCTCTGTAATGAACTCTTTCATCCATATCGCTTCTTGTGAAGCCTCCGAAGCAGCCATGTATTCCGATTCAGTTGAAGATCTCGCCACAACGCTTTGCTTTGCACTCCTCCAGCTAACTGCTGCACCATTCAAAATAAATACGTATCCAGAGTGTGATTTAGAATCATCCTGATCGGTGTTCCAACTAGCATCGGTGTAACCATTAACAACGAGCTGTTCATCACCTCCATAAGAAAGAACCATATCCTTAGTTCTTCTCAAGTACTTAAGGATGTTTTTGACCGCTGTCCAATGATCCATTCCTGGATCACTTTGATATCTGCTAGTCAAACTAACAGCATATGCAATGTCGGGTCTAGTACATAGCATGGCATACATTAGAGATCCTATGGCTGAGGCATAGGGAGTCTTACTCATCCTTTCTCTATCTTCTGCTGATGTCGTACTTTGAGTTTTACTCAAGGTCGTATTGGGCAACATGGGCAAGAACCCTTTCTTGCTATCTTCCATTCCAAATCTCTTTAGAACTTTGTCCAAATATGTACTCTGTGACAATGATATTTGGCGTTTCGATCTATCTCTGTAAATCTTTATGCCTAATATGTAAGCTGCTTCGCCAAGATCCTTCATTGAAAAACTATTATTCAAATATTCCTTGACACTATTAAGAAGGTCTACATCATTCCCAATCAATAATATGTCATCCACATATAGTATTAAGAATGCTACAGAGCTCCCACTCACTTTCTTGTAAATACAAGCTTCTCCATAAGTTTGTATAAAACCAAAACTTTTGATCACCTTATCAAAATGTTGATTCCAACTTCGGGATGCTTGATTCAATCCATAGATGGACCGTTGAAGTTTACATACCTTGTTAGCATCTTTAGGATCGACAAAACCTTTGGGTTGCATCATATACAACTCTTCATCAATATCTCCATTGAGGAATGCTGTTTTGACATCCATCTGCCATATCTCATAATCATAATATGCAGCGATTGCTAACATAATCCTCACAGACTTTAGCTTCGCTACTGGTGAGAAAGTCTCATCGTAGTCAACTCCTTGAATTTGTCGAAACCCTTTTGCGACAAGTCGAGCTTTATAGACAGTAACATTACCATCAGCATCTGTTTTCTTCTTGAAGATCCATTTGTTCTCGACAGCCTTACGGCCATCCGGTAAGTCCACCAAAGTCCATACATGGTTTTCGTACATGGATCCAATCTCGGATTTCATGGCTTCTTGCCATTTATTGGAATCTGGGCTCATCATTGCTTCCTCATATGTCTCAGGGTCATCGGTGTTGTCCACCAACATGACACTCATAACGGGATCATACCAATCTGGAGTGGTACGAGTTCTCGTTGACCTCCGAGGCTCTGTAGCAACTTCAACCGAAGTTTCATGATCATCATCATTAGCTTCCTCTCTAATTGGTGCAGGCACCACAGGAACTTCTTCCGGTGCTGCGCTACTCGCAATTTCGAGAGAAGGTTCGACAACCTCATCGAGTTCTACTTTCCTTCCAGCCACTTCTTTCGAGAGAAATTCCTTCTCTAGAAAGGATCCATTCTTGGCAACGGAGATTTTTCCTTCGGATCTATGATAGAAGGTATACCCAATAGTTTCCTTTGGGTATCCTATGAAGACGCATTTTTCCGCTTTGAGTTCTAGCTTGTCCGGCTGTAACTTCTTTACATAGGCTTCGCATCCCCAAACTTTAAGGAACGACAATCTAGGTTTCTTCCCAAACCATAATTCATACGGTGTCATTTCAACGGATTTAGATGGTGCCCTATTTAAAGTGAATGCGGCTGTTTCTAATGCATAACCCCAAAATGATAGCGGTAAATCTGTAAGTGACATCATAGAACGAACCATATCTAAGAGAGTTTGATTACGACGTTCGGACACACCATTACGATGTGGTGTTCCCGGCGGTGTCAACTGTGAAAGTATTCCGCATTTCTTCAAATGCTCGCCAAACTCGTAACTTAGATATTCACCTCCACGATGAGAACGTAGAAATTTAATCTTCTTGTTACGTTGATTCTCTACCTCACTTTGAAACTCCTTAAACTTCTCGAAAGTTTCAGACTTATGTTTCATGAAATAGATATACCCATATCTACTCAAATCATCCGTGAAGGTAAGAACATAACGATAACCACCGCGCGATGCTACACTCATTGGACCACACACATCGGTATGTATGATTTCTAATAAGTCCGTAGCTCGCTCCATCATACCAGAAAATGGAGTCTTAGTCATTTTACCCATCAGACATGCTTCGCATCTATCAAGTGATTCGAAATCAAGTGATTCAAGAAGTCCATCGGAATGGAGTTTCTTCATACGCTTCACTCCAATGTGACCAAGACGACAGTGCCACATATAGGTCGAATTATCACTTGATTTCAAACATTTAGCCTCAATGTTATTAATATGTGTATTTCCACTATCGAGATTCAACAAGAATAGACCATCTATCAAAGGTGCATGTGCATAAAACATATTACTCATATAAATCGAATAACCATTATTCTCGGACTTAAACAAGTAACCGTCTCGCAATAAACAAGATCCCGATATAATGTTCATGCTCAACGCAGGCACCAAATAACAATTATTTAAGTATAAAACTAATCCCGATGGTAGATGAAGGGGTAGCGTGCCGACCGCGATCACATCAACCTTTGATCCGTTTCCCACGCGCATCGTCACCTCGTTCTTCGCTAGCTTCCGTTTATTCTGCAGCACCTGTTTCGAGTTACAAATATGAGCAACCGAACCAGTATCAAATACCCAGGCACTACTACGAGTACTAGTGAGATACACATCAATAACATGTATATCAGATATACCTTTCTTCTTGAGGTTGCCGTTCTTCAAATCCGCCAAGTACTTTGGGCAATTCCGCTTCCAGTGACCTTCTCCCTTGCAGTAAAAGCACTCAGTATGAGGCTTAGGTCCAGCCTTGGTCTTCTTCGCCGGCGCGGTAACTTTCTTACCACCCTTCTTGAAGTGTCCCTTCTGTTTAGACTTGCCTTTCTTGAATTTGGTGGTCTTATTGACCAACAACACTTGGTGCTCTTTCTTGATCTCCACTTCTGCAGACTTTAACATAGCAAACAGTTCTGGCAACTGCTTGTTCATGTTCTGTATGTTGTAGTTCATCACAAAGTTCTTGTAACTTGGTGGTAGTGATTGGAGAACACGGTAAATCCCCAAAGCATTAGGAATCACTATACCCAAGCTTTGAAGTTTGTTTGCGTGCCCAGACATCTTAAGCACATGCTCACTGACGGAGCTGCCCTCTTCCATCTTGCAGTTAAAGAACTTTTCAGAAGCCTCATAACTTTCGATTGCCGCATGAGTCTCAAAGATCAATTTGAGATCCTCGACAATATCATATGGGTCTGAATTCTCAAACCTTTTCTGAAGCTCCGATTCAAAACCATACAAGATAGCACACTGAACTATGGAGTACTGATTCTTCCGAGCGAGGTAAACATTCTTTACTTCATCGGACGCATCAGCTGCAGGTGGGTCACCCAGCGGTACATCCAGCACATAGGTCAAATTACCAGCTGTGAGGACAATCCTCAAATTGCGGAACCAATCCGCGAAGTTGCTTCCATTGTTTTTCAACTTTTCTTTCTCTAGGAACGCATTAAAATTGATGGTAGGGGCTGCCATTGATCTACAACATATTTGCAATAGTTTAGACTAAGTTTATGACAAATTGAGTTCAAATTAATAATAAAGTTAATCTGGGTGAACTCCCACTCAAAACAATATCCCTCACATTGTTTTAGTGATCACACGAACCAAATCCACTACATCAACACCGATCATCACGAGAGTTGATATAGTTTCAATGGCGAACAATCGTCATGTTCATCATATCTACTATATGATTCATGCTTTACCTTTCGGTGATCCGTGTTCCGAGACCATGTCTGTACATGCTAGGCTCGTCAAGATCAAACCTTAGTTTCCGCATGAGCAAATCTGGCTTGCTCACGTTGTATACACTTGCAGAATCTAACACACCCGATCATCACATGGTGCTTCGAAACAACAAGCTTTAGAAACGGTGCTAACTGAGGGTGAACACTTTATGACTTGAAATTCATGTGCATGAGGGATCATCTTATAATGCTACCGTCGTCTACTAAGCAATACAAGATGCATAAAGGATTAACATCACATGCAATTCATAATATGTGATATGATATGGCCTTTCTTCATTGTGCTTCCGATCTCCATCTTCTAGCACGAACATGATCTCCATCATCACTGGCATTGCATCAAGGTCAATGACGCTTCTCCATGGTTGTCGTCCACCGGCTTCAACTATTACAACTACTTTGAATAGACACGCGGGTCTTAACATAAATTAAAGACAACCATATGGCTCCTGCCGGTTGCCAACTTACAATAAGGAACATTGCATACATCAAATATAATCACAATCATGGCCATATCACATCACAGCACACCCCTGCAAAACAAAGTTAGACGCCTCTACTTTCTTTGCATGTTTTACGTGGTTTGGGGCTTTCAATAAGTGTCGTTCTAACTTACGAACAAGAACCACAACATTGATACTAGTATTGTTAATCACCCGTTGTAAATTGGATCTTAACTATGCTAGGAGAAACAGGCACCCGCAAAGCCACTTATGCAATACAAGTTTCATGTCAAGCGTGGAGCAAGTCTCATGAACGATGTCATGTAAGGTTAGCCCGGGCCACTTCATCCCAACATACCGCAAGATGCAAAGTACACAAGAAGCAATCGACAATAAAAGCATCAACGCCCACAATGACCATTGGGTTCTACTCGTGCAACAGATCTACATATAGACACGGCTCTGATACCACTGTAGGGTTTCGTAGCATGGAAAACAAAAAATTTCTATCGCATACAAACAAACAATCCAAGATCTATCTACTAGATTGTAGCAACGAGTCGATGGAATAACTTACCCTCGAAGATTCCAAAGTGTTTAACGAGAGCGGATTCTCGTGGGTGATGTAGTCGTACTCTTTCCGATCTCAAGATCGCGTAGACGATCCTTCCGGCGCTGCGTTTTGGCAGCGCTCCCACAGTCGGTCACACGTTCGGTACTCGACGAAGACCTTCCTCTCCCTTTTTCCAGCAGGCAGCGGAGGTTGTAGCACTCTCCTCGCGATTCCGGCAGCACAACGGCGTGGTACCGGAAGTAGAGGGGAGATCTCGCAGGGCTTCGCCTTAAGCCGGAGCGAGTATGTTGGAGTATGAGAGAGTCCTCGGTGTTCTAGGGTTTAGACACACCAAGGAGGGGATGCTAGAGCCGGCGGCTAGGGTTCCGGGGACACCCAAATCGGCGGCTAGGGCAAAACCCTAGGGGGGCGGCGACGGCTATGGTGGGCTGCAGCTTCTAGGGTTTGAGGTATGGGACTTGTGTTCACTAGGAGGGGTCCCTGCCCCTCCTTATATAGGTGGAGGGGGCCGGCGGCCAAGGGGAGGGAGAGGAGTCCCTCCCCAACTCGGCTTGGAGGGTTGCCGCCGGTTGGAGGAGGGAACTCCTCCCCAACTCGGATTCCCCCTTCCTCCTCTTTTCCACTTTCCAATTTTAGCTATTTGACTTTTCAATTTAGCTATTTGACTTTTTCAAACTAGGATTCAATTTAATCCTTTATTTGGAACAGCGAGGACACTTAGTACATGATGCAATCATACCAACTTGATACAACACATTCATGTACCCTTCCCCTCCGGAGTGCCGGACATTCCGGAACCTTCTAGAACATTCCCGATGAAAACACCGGAATCATTCCCGAACTCCGAAACGGGACTTTCCTTATATGAATCTTATTCTCCGCACCATTCCGGGTCACCTCGTGATATCCCGGATACCATCCGAGACTCCGAACAACATTCGGTCTCTTTCTCATAATACCATAACTACTCAAACAACGTCGAATCCTTAAGTGTGTCTCCCTACGGTTCGTGAATTATGCGGACATGATCGAGACACTTCTCCGAACAATAACCAATAGAGGAATCTGGAAATTCATATGGCTCCCACATATTTCTACGATTACTTTGCGATCGAATGAACCACTTACATACGATACCAATTTCCCTTTGTCTCACGATAGTTTACTTATCCGAGGTTATGATCGTCGGTATCTCTGCATACCTAGTTCAACCTCGTTACCGATAAGTACTCTTTTCTCGTTCCCGTGATATGTGATCCCTTGTGAGACAGTCACATGCTTGCAAGCTAATTGGATGACATTCCACCGAGAGGGCCCAGAGTATATCTATCCGTCATATGGATGGACAAATCCCACTCTTGATCCATGTGTCTCAACCAATACTTTCCGAACACTCAATGCCACCTTTATAGCCACCCAGTTACGGTGTGGTGTTTGATGTCATCAAAGCATCCATCCGGTAAAGGTGATATGCATGATCTCATGGTCTAAGGAATTAGGTTACTATGTATTAGAAAGCATATAGCAATTGAACTATTAAAATGACTTGATCTTTATGCTATGCTTATCTATAGGAGTATGTCCACCATATCATTCTCCTAACGATATGATCTTGTTGTTGATAACATCTCAATGTTCATGATAGGGAAACCACAATCATTTATCAACCAACAAGCTAGTGATGTATAGAGGCTATACTAGGGACTTCAAATTAAGTTTACAAATCACACAAGTATCAATGTTTCCTTGTTAATACTATTATAGCATGAATGTAAACATTTATCATAAACACAAAGATATAATAATAACTACATTTATTATTGCCTCTAGGGCATATCTCCAACAGTTCGGAGTCTCGGATGGGATCCGGGATATCACGAGGAGATCCGGAATGGTCCGGAGAATAAGATTCATATAAGGAAAGTCCCGTTTCGGAGTTGGGAAATGTTTCCGGTGTTTTCATCGGGAATGTTCTAGAAGGTTCCGGAATGTCCGGCACTCCGGAGGGGAAGGGTACATGAATGTGTTGTATCAAAGTTGGTATGATTGCATCATGTACTAAGTGTCATCGCTGTTCCAAATAAAGGATTAATCGAATCCTAGTTTGAAAAGTGAAATAGCTAAATTGAAAAGTCAAACGGCTAAATTTGGAAAGTGGAAAAGAGGAGGAGGGGGTGAAACCGACTTGGGGAGGGAGTCCTCCTCCCCAAGCCGGCGCACCACCCAAGCCGAGTTGGGGAGGGACTCCCCTCCATCCCCTTGGCCGCCGGCCCCTCCACCTATATAAGGAGGGGCAGGGCTCCCTCCTAGCACACACAAGTACCTCTCCTCAAACCCTAGCTTGGCACCTACCACCATAGCCGCCGCCGCCCCCCCTAGGGTTTTGCCCTAGCCGCCGACTTGGGGTCCCCGGAACCCTAGCCGCCGGCTCTAGCACTTCCTTCTTGGTGTGTCTAAACCCTAGATCGCCGAGGACCTCTCTCGTGCTCCACCATACTCGCTCCGGCTTAAGGCGAAGCCCTGCGAGATCTCCCCTCTACTTCCGATACCACGCCGTTGTGCTGCCGGAATCGCAAGGAGAGTGCTACAACCTCCGCTGCCTGCTGGAACAAGGGATAGGAAGGTCTTCGTCGAGTACCGAACGTGTGACCGACTGCGGGAGCGCTGCCGGAACGCAGCGCCGGAAGGATCGTCTACGCGATCTTGAGATCGGGAAGAGTACGACTACATCACCCACGAGAATCCGCTCTCATTAAACACTTGGAATCTTCGAGGGTAAGTTATTCCATCGACTCGTTGCTACAATCTAGTAGATAGATCTTGGCTTGTTTGTTTGTATGCGGTAGAATTTTTTTTGTTTTCCATGCTACGAAACCCTACAGTGGTATCAGAGCCGTGTCTATATGTAGATCTGTTGCACGAGTAGAACACAATGGTCATTGTGGGCGTTGATGCTTTTATTGTCGATTGCTTCTTGTGTACTTTGCATCTTGCGGTATGTTGGGATGAAGCGGCCCGGGCTAACCTTACATGACATCGTTCATGAGACTTGCTCCACGCTTGACATGCAACTTGTATTGCATAAGTGGCTTTGCGGGTGCCTGTTTCTCCTAGCATAGTTAAGATCCAATTTACAACGGGTGATCAACAATACTAGTACCAATGTTGTGGTTCTTGTTCGTAAGTTAGAACGACACTTATTGAAATCCCCAAACCACGTAAAATATGCAAAGAAAGTAGAGGCGTCTAACTTTGATTTGCAGGGGTGTGCAGTGATGTGATATGGCCATGATTGTGATTATATTTGATGTATGCAATGTTCCTTATTGTAAGTTGGCAACCGACAGGAGCCACATGGTTGTCTTTAATTTATGTTAAGACCCGCGTGTCTATTCAAAGTAGTTGTAATAGTTGAAGCCGGTGGACGACAACCATGAAGAAGCGTCATTGACCTTGATGCAATGCCGGTGATGATGGAGATCATGTTCGTGCTTGAAGATGGAGATCGGAAGCACAAAGAAGAAAGGCCATATCATATCACATATTATGAATTGCATGTGATGTTAATCCTTTATGCATCTTGTATTGCTTAGTAGACGACGGTAGCATTATAAGATGATCCCTCATGCACATGAATTTCAAGTCATAAAGTGTTCACCCTTAGTTAGCACCGTTGCTAAAGCTTGTGGTTTCGAAGCACCACGTGATGATCGGGTGTGTTAGATTCTGCAAGTGTATACAACGTGAGCAAGCCAGATTTGCTCATGCGGAAACTAAGGTTTGATCTTGACGAGCCTAGCATGTACAGACATGGTCTCGGAACACGGATCACCGAAAGGTAAAGCATGAATCATATAGTAGATATGATGAACATGACGATTGTTCGCCATTGAAACTATATCAACTCTCGTGATGATCGGTGTTGATGTAGTGGATTTGGTTCGTGTGATCACTAAAACAATGTGAGGGATATTGTTTTGAGTGGGAGTTCACCCAGATTAACTTTATTATTAATTTGAACTCAATTTGTCATAAACTTAGTCTAAACTATTGCAAATATGTTGTAGATCAATGGCAGCCCCTACCATCAATTTTAATGCGTTCCTAGAGAAAGAAAAGTTGAAAAACAATGGAAGCAACTTCGCGGATTGGTTCCGCAATTTGAGGATTGTCCTCACAGCTGGTAATTTGACCTATGTGCTGGATGTACCGCTGGGTGACCCACCTGCAGCTGATGCGTCCGATGAAGTAAAGAATGTTTACCTCGCTCGGAAGAATCAGTACTCCATAGTTCAGTGTGCTATCTTGTATGGTTTTGAATCGGAGCTTCAGAAAAGGTTTGAGAATTCAGACCCATATGATATTGTCGAGGATCTCAAATTGATCTTTGAGACTCATGCGGCAATCGAAAGTTATGAGGCTTCTGAAAAGTTCTTTAACTGCAAGATGGAAGAGGGCAGCTCCGTCAGTGAGCATGTGCTTAAGATGTCTGGGCACGCAAACAAACTTCAAAGCTTGGGTATAGTGATTCCTAATGCTTTGGGGATTTACCGTGTTCTCCAATCACTACCACCAAGTTACAAGAACTTTGTGATGAACTACAACATACAGAACATGAACAAGCAGTTGCCAGAACTGTTTGCTATGTTAAAGTCTGCAGAAGTGGAGATCAAGAAAGAGCACCAAGTGTTGTTGGTCAATAAGACCACCAAATTCAAGAAAGGCAAGTCTAAACAGAAGGGACACTTCAAGAAGGGTGGTAAGAAAGTTACCGCACCGGCGAAGAAGACCAAGGCTGGACCTAAGCCTGATACTAAGTGCTTTTACTACAAGGGAGAAGGTCACTGGAAGCGGAATTGCCCAAAGTACTTGGCGGATTTGAAGAACGACAACATCAAGAAGAAAGGTATATCTGATATACATGTTATTGATGTGTATCTCACTAGTACTCGTAGTAGTGCCTGGGTATTTGATACTGGTTCGGTTGCTCATATTTGTAACTCGAAACAGGTGCTGCAGAATAAACGGAAGCTAGCGAAGAACGAGGTGACGATGCGCGTGGGAAACGGATCAAAAGTTGATGTGATCGCGGTCGGCACGCTACCCCTTCATCTACCATCGGGATTAGTTTTATACTTAAATAATTGTTATTTGGTGCCTGCGTTGAGCATGAACATTATATCGGGATCTTGTTTATTGCGAGACGGTTACTTGTTTAAGTCCGAGAATAATGGTTGTTCGATTTATATGAGTAATATGTTTTATGCACATGCACCTTTGATAGATGGTCTATTCTTGTTGAATCTCGATAGTGGAAATACACATATTAATAACATTGAGGCTAAACGTTTGAAATCAAGCGATAATTCGACCTATATGTGGCACTGTCGTCTTGGTCACATTGGAGTGAAGCGTATGAAGAAACTCCATTCCGATGGACTTCTTGAATCACTTGATTTCGAATCACTTGATAGATGCGAAGCATGTCTGATGGGTAAAATGACTAAGACTCCATTTTCTGGTATGATGGAGCGAGCTATGGACTTATTGGAAATCATACATACCGATGTGTGTGGTCCAATGAGTGTAGCATCACGCGGTGGTTATCGTTATGTTCTTACCTTCACGGATGATTTGAGTAGATATGGGTATATCTATTTCATGAAACATAAGTCCGAAACTTTCGAGAAGTTTAAGGAGTTTCAAAGTGAGGTAGAGAATCAACGTAACAAGAAGATTGAATTTCTACGTTCTGATCGTGGAGGTGAATATCTAAGTTACGAGTTTGGCGAGCATTTGAAGAAATGCGGAATACTTTCACAGTTGATACCGCCGGGAACACCACAGAGTAATGGTGTGTCCGAACGTCGTAATCGAACTCTCTTAGATATGGTTCGTTCTATGATGTCACTTACAGATTTACCGCTATCATTTTGGGGTTATGCATTAGAAACAGCAGCATTCACTTTAAATAGGGCACCATCTAAATCCGTTGAAACGACACCGTATGAACTATGGTTTGGGAAGAAACCTAGATTGTCGTTCCTTAAAGTTTGGGGATGCGAAGCCTATGTAAAGAAGTTACAGCCGGACAAGCTTGAACCCAAAGCGGAAAAATGCGTCTTCATAGGATACCCGAAGGAAACTATTGGGTATACCTTCTATCATAGATCCGAAGGAAAAATCTTCGTTGCCAAGAATGGATCCTTTCTAGAGAAGGAATTTCTCTCGAAAGAAGTGCAGGAAGGAAAGTATAACTCGACGAGGTTGTCGAACCTTCTCTCAAAATTGCGAGTAGCGCAGCACTGGAAGAAGTTCCTGTGGTGCCTACACCAATAAGAGAGGAAGCTAATGATGATGATCATGAAACTTCGGTTGAAGTTGCTACAGAGCCTCGGAGGTCAACGAGAACACGTACCACTCCAGATTGGTATGATCCCGTTATGAGTGTCATGTTGGTGGACAACACCGATGACCCCGAGACATATGAGGAAGCGATGATGAGCCCAGATTCCAATAAATGGCAAGAAGCCATGAAATCCGAGATTGGATCCATGTACGAAAACCAAGTATGGACTTTGGTGGACTTACCGGATGGCCGGAAGGCTGTCGAGAACAAATGGATCTTCAAGAAGAAAACAGATGCTGATGGTAATGTTACTGTCTATAAAGCTCGACTTGTCGCAAAAGGGTTTCGACAAATTCAAGGAGTTGACTACGATGAGACTTTCTCACCGGTAGCGAAGCTAAAGTCTGTGAGGATTATGTTAGCAATCGCTGCATATTATGATTATGAGATATGGCAGATGGATGTCAAAACAGCATTCCTCAATGGAGACATTGATGAAGAGTTGTATATGATGCAACTCAAAGGTTTTGTCGATCCTAAAGATGCTAACAAGGTATGCAAACTTCAACGGTCCATCTATGGATTGAAGCAAGCATCCCGAAGTTGGAATCAACGTTTTGATAAGGTGATCAAAAGTTTTGGTTTTATACAAACTTATGGAGAAGCTTGTATTTACAAGAAAGTGAGTGGGAGCTCTGTAGCATTCTTAATACTATATGTGGATGACATATTATTGATTGGGAATGATGTGGACCTTCTTAATAGTGTCAAGGAATATTTGAATAATAGTTTTTCAATGAAGGATCTTGGCCAAGCAGCTTACATATTAGGCATAAAGATTTATAGAGATAGATCGAAACGCCAAATATCATTGTCACAGAGTACATATTTGGACAAAGTTCTAAAGAGGTTTGGAATGGAAGATAGCAAGAAAGGGTTCTTGCCCATGTTGCCCAATACGACCTTGAGTAAAACTCAAAGTACGACATCAGCAGAAGATAGAGAAAGGATGAGTAAGACTCCCTATGCCTCAGCCATAGGATCTCTAATGTATGCCATGCTATGTACTAGACCCGACATTGCATATGCTGTTAGTTTAACTAGCAGATATCAAAGTGATCCAGGAGTGGATCATTGGACAGCGGTCAAAAACATCCTTAAGTACTTGAGAAGAACTAAGGATATGGTTCTTTCTTATGGAGGTGATGAACAGCTCGTTGTTAATGGTTACACCGATGCTAGTTGGAACACCGATCCGGATGATTCTAAATCACAATCTGGATACGTATTTATTTTGAATGGTGCAGCAGTTAGCTGGAGGAGTGCAAAGCAAAGCGTTGTGGCGAGATCTTCAACAGAATCGGAATACATGGCTGCTTCGGAGGCTTCACAAGAAGCGATATGGATGAAAGAGTTCATTACAGAGCTGGGTGTGGTTCCTAGTGCGCTGGAACCAATGTCTATCTACTGTGATAACATGGGCGCCATAGCCAATGCGCAAGAACCAAGGTCACACAAGAAGCTGAAGCACATCAAGCTACGTTTTCACGCTATTCGAGAACATATCCAAGATGGGGATATAAAGATTTGCAAAGTACACACAGATCTGAATGTGGCGGATCCGTTGACTAAACCTCTCTCGAGGGCAAAACATGACCAGCACCAAACTGCCATGGGTGTTCGGTATATTACCATGTAATCTAGATTAGATGACTCTAGTGCAAGTGGGAGACTGTTGGAGATATGCCCTAGAGGCAATAATAAATGAAGTTATTATTATATCTTTGTGTTTATGATAAATGTTTGCATTCAGGCTATAATAGTATTAACAAGGAAACATTAATACTTGTGTGATTTGTAAACCTAATTTGAAGTCCCTAGTATAGCCTCTATAGATCACTAGCTTGTTGGTTGATAAATGATTGTGGTTTCCCTATCATGAACATTGAGATGTTATCAACAACAAGATCATATCGTTAGGAGAATGATATGATGGACATACTCCTATAGATAAGCGTAGCATAAAGATCAAGTCATTTTAATAGTTCAATTGCTATATGCTTTCTGATACATAGTAACCTAATTCCTTCGACCATGAGATCATGCATATCACCTTTACCGGATGGATGCTTTGATGACATCAAACACCACACCGTAACTGGGTGGCTATAAAGGTGGCATTGAGTGTTCGGAAAGTATTGGTTGAGACACATGGATCAAGAGTGGGATTTGTCCATCCATATGACGGATAGATATACTCTGGGCCCTCTCGGTGGAATGTCATCCAATTAGCTTGCAAGCATGTGACTGGCTCACAAGGGATCACATATCACGGGAACGAGAAAAGAGTACTTATCGGTAACGATGTTGAACTAGGTATGCAGAGATACCGACGATCATAACCTCGGATAAGTAAACTATCGTGAGACAAAGGGAAATTGGTATCGTATGGAAGTGGTTCATTCGATCGCAAAGTAATCGTAGAAATATGTGGGAGCCATATGAATTTCCAGATTCCTCTATTGGTTATTGTTCGGAGAAGTGTCTCGATCATGTCCGCATAATTCACGAACCGTAGGGAGACACACTTAAGGATTCGACGTTGTTTGAGTAGTTATGGTATTATGAGAAAGAGACCGAATGTTGTTCGGAGTCTCGGATGGGATCCGGGATATCACGAGGAGATCCGGAATGGTCCGGAGAATAAGATTCATATAAGGAAAGTCCCGTTTCGGAGTTGGGAAATGTTTCCGGTGTTTTCATCGGGAATGTTTTAGAAGGTTCCGGAATGTCCGGCACTCCGGAGGGGAAGGGTACATGAATGTGTTGTATCAAAGTTGATATGATTGCATCATGTACTAAGTGTCATCGCTGTTCCAAATAAAGGATTAATCTAATCCTAGTTTGAAAAGTCAAATAGCTAAATTGAAAAGTCAAACGGCTAAATTTGGAAAGTGGAAAAGAGGAGGAGGGGGTGAAACCGAGTTGGGGAGGGAGTCCTCCTCCCCAAGCCGGCGCACCACCCAAGCCGAGTTGGGGAGGGACTCCCCTCCCTCCCCTTGGCCGCCGGCCCCTCCACCTATATAAGGAGGGGCAGGGCTCCCTCCTAGCACACACAAGTACCTCTCCTCAAACCCTAGCTTGGCGCCTACCACCATAGCCGCCGCCGCCCCCCTAGGGTTTTGCCCTAGCCGCCGACTTGGGGTCCCTGGAACCCTAGCCGCCGGCTCTAGCACTTCCTCCTTGGTGTGTCTAAACCCTAGATCGCCGAGGAGCTCTCTCATACTCCACCATACTCGCTCCGGCTTAAGGCGAAGCCCTGCGAGATCTCCCCTCTACTTCCGGTACCACGCCGTTGTGCTGCCGGAATCGCAAGGAGAGTGCTACAACCTCCGCTGCCTGCTGGAACAAGGGAGAGGAAGGTCTTCGTCGAGTACCGAACGTGTGACCGACTGCGGGAGCGCTGCCGGAACGCAGCGCCGGAAGGATCGTCTACGCGATCTTGAGATCGGGAAGAGTACGACTACATCACCCACGAGAATCCGCTCTCGTTAAACACTTGGAATCTTCGAGGGTAAGTTATTCCATCGCCTCGATGCTACAATCTAGTAGATAGATCTTGGCTTGTTTGTTTGTATGCGGTAGAATTTTTTTTGTTTTCCATGCTACGAAACCCTACACCTTTATTCAACGAAGCAGACGCGCAGGCCCCAACGCCGCCGTCCGCACCCAACGACAACGAAGGAGGAAGAACCTCCACCGCAACAGGAAATCGGCTCACGAGGTTGCAACAGCCGTGGCCCTCGTAGATCGTGCTGGTGCTAGGCCGGCCACTCGCCGGCGAACGCCGCGTCGTCGTGCTGCCACGGAGCAGACCGCCGCATCTCACCACCCATCTCCCGCATCGTCCATCGAGGACGCAGCCGCCGCGCATCCAACAGACTTCGCCTTCGTGCGAGGGAGATTGGCAGCCGGGCGCTGCCACCATGGCCGGCACCGGCGATGGCAGCGGCCAGGGAAGCCGAGGAGGGATGGACCTGGGACGGGGCGGTGGGGACCCTGAGAGAATTATCCATCTAAGCTACAACACCTCCCGTCTATCAACAGTGTAGAGGCGACAAAGTTTTTTGCTTCTCCCCATCGACAATCCCTAAGGAGCTCTAAGCTCCCTTGATTTGGAGCTTTGTCCTTGCTTGGACCGCTTTGCGATATGTGAAATCAGGCTTTGTTTGGTCGTTTGGTCGCTCATCTACCTAGGACACGTATTCCTTGGTATACGAATAAGGCGGTTCCCCCGGTCAAAGCCACCAATGAAAACAAACATGGCTCGCACTTCCTCTGCCCGCATAGGGTGCGTACCCCATCACCGACCTACGGATGTGCGCGCCGGTAGAGATTGCCTCAGCCAGGGACGGTGCAACGCATGATCGAGACGGAGATGTTAGGAGACCGGCGTGAAAGGTGCGTTTCTTGCTCCGCCCCCGCGCCGGCTGTTCTGCCCCTCCTCCAATCGGCCAAGCTCGCCACGCCCTGCTGCTGCCCCATGTCCTCCACACGTCGTCAGTGCAAGATGTAGACTTGCGATGGAGCAGATCCATCTCCTGAATCCTCTCTACTACTGGTGGCTCTACGTGTAAAGACATCACAACTGCCTAAGTGTTGGATGTTCAGGAGGCGAAGAAGGCTCTACCCACCATCTCAAGTAGTTCCCTGAGCTCAGCGCCATCAATCCCTACCAGGTAAAAAAGGGTCTGCTCTCCTGATCCCTCCCTGTCTCCTTAACCTGTTCGACCAACTTGCTATTTCAATGTGTGAGTACTGTGGGAAGCAGTTCTCAGGTTTTACCAAGATATAATGTCATCTCCTATGATGCAGATTCATTTGGGAAATTTTCATCAAGGTGTTCGATGAAATTCCTAAACACATTTTATGGATGATGTTATTGTATTAATCCTAGCAAATAATCAAATTATTTTTAGCTGTTTCTCCTATACATGATCTGAAGAAGCGCCACGGAGGGCCACACTCATGGGCATGCATGGCCGCAGCCACCGGCCCATCTGAGGAGGTGAAGTGTGAAATCTTGTGGTTATGGTTGGTGTCAATTGACTTTCCCACATCTATCTCTTTCTTTTAATGTTTCTTTGATGTTTTGATTCATGTCGGGAGCACACAGCCACCTCATTGTTAGGAAAATCAAAGTCATCATTGTTATGTGAAATATAAAGCACGTTGTCGGATTAAAGCGCATTGTTTAGCTGAAAGCTAATGACTAGAAATGAATCAACAGTAGCCATGGCTGGATTTGGCGACAATGAAATGCTTGGACCTTGGAGTATGTGAACTGAACACTGGTATTTTTAGGTTAGGGCACGTACAACGCGGACGGTAACATGAGACGCTAGTCTAGATATCCTGGTCGTTACGCCTAAATCGCACCCAATCCCAGGATTCCTGGCAGCGTCGACGCAAGACTAAACGTCGGGCGCTAGGACCCTTTTTATCCATCGGAGGCTGTTTTATTAGCGATAGCTAGCAACTCGTATTAGCGCTGTCCGTTGGAGGACTGAGCCGCTTAGCTGGTAGAACAACTTCGAGGATTTTTTCTAATTCGGTTAAACGTCTAACTAAGCGATTCCCATAGTACATGCCCTTATGGAGGTTAGGATCTTATATATTATTAGAAGCTCTGCTTTTTGTTCAAAAATAGGAATTAGCGGCTCTGCTTATATGTGGAACATTTTGTGCGTGTAAGAAACTGCAATGGTTCAGTACTTTCATTCGGCTGCAGCCATAATAAATAGTGCAAATTCTGATTAGTTGGATTCACATGTTTGGCTGTGGATTCTTACAAAATATTTATCTAGACTAACAAAATTTATGAGGAAAATTTAACCTGCTATCCTCATCAATCTATGTGAGAACCTTGTGTGCTTTGTTAAAGAAAAACATGACCTGTTAATATTTTTGCTCCTCCTGTGCAGACCTATGATCTTCGTTTTTTCCTGGAGTGGTTTATTGGAGGGGTCGAGATGTGCCAGCAAACCCTGCATGATCTTAAACACAATTCTCATCCTAATCTACTCACTCGAAGTATGATAGTTGTGGTGCATAGAGAATGGGTTTGCACTGCCATCATTTGAGAACTAAGGGGAAGCACTCTGCCTGGCAATTAATTGTTCATATTCCTTTGTATGGGATATTGTCTTCACATTAGTTTGTTTATTACCACATTATTTATGCACTAAACCTTGAGAACACATGTGCAAAAGAATTTTTATTGACGGCTTGAGTTCTATCCGAAGAGGTTTAGTTTAGGGGTTGTCTCTTAATGATGCATGCGGCAATTTTCAGAGCTACATGGTGGTAAGCCTTGTGCATTGTGGGAGGATATATTCAAGAAAATTACGTTTGTCTTCTTTGTGCAATACATGATGAAGTGTACAACCTACATTCTGTTCATTGTTAAATTGGTTCTTGATTTTAAGGAATCACATATCCTTTTATTTTTGTATCCGAGCACTCAAGCAACATTGTGTATTACTTCATCGTTGTCAAATATCAGACGGTTCCAACAGCCCCTGCCGCCAACTTGCTCTATTTTGATCTGCTTGATTTGACTGTGCCTGGGCCACAATTGTTGACGCCATCAAAGCCATAGCATAGCACGACGCTTCTCATTAGTGTTGCCCCTCTGGTCATTTTTCCCGACCGGTCGTTATTTATCTGTTGCAATTTGTCGTATTTTTCACGAGCATGTTCTAGCTTAAAAACAGTATGCTCTTATTATTGTCATATTCCAGATAAACATAATGAGTTCATTTGTTGAGCAGAGTCTTGCAGAATAGGTTAAGTGAACATAAATCTTGCATTTGATTGCTTTTATTTGATGGTTATATTAGATTGATTCTTCTTACCTTATTAATATTAGGCACAATCCTTGGTTGGCTTGTTTCACTTTCCTATGATCTTTGATCTGTGTTGTGAGTGTTGGTGGATTACTTAAACACAATCAATGCAAGAAAAATAGGCTTAGTTGCCAAGCTCTAACTTTTTCAAACTTTTTTTTGATATGAAGATCATTGGGGGTAGTTTTGAGTTGATATGAAATTACCATGTAGTTTAGTATGTCTTTGAGAAGCATGTGTATAATGGGAGTGAAACTTCTGCATCTCCATACCTTTCGTTATGCAGATAATGAGGCAATAAATCCAAATCTATTTGTCTATGGATGTGAGTTAACTATTTTTTCGTGTGATAACAGATTGGGTACTGAAGGATATTCATTTAGTTTATCAGTATTGTATTCTCCTTTCTCTATATATAGAACCAGATTATATTTGTAGCCAGCTGTGTTCAGCGTCCACTTTGATGTATTAGCTGATGGAGGATACTGTCGATCTTCATGTTTATCCGCAGTTACAATTAATGTATTGTTGTTACTTATTGGTTGTAAACAACACACCATATTATTATTTACCTCATCAACAACAAAGAGGTGGTCCGTCGTTACAATCATGTCACTGACATGGATGGCACATCAGCAACGGAGGTCCGAACGTTTATGATGAGGTGTCTCAAAGCAAGCGAGATCGCCAATATACATGTTGATGTGATCGAAGATACTTAAATTAATGATTTTGTTTTTTATTCTTCAGGTTCATGGTTCATGATTCATTAATTAATTGTCATCTGAATTTGGGAGAGGCATGCTTTCCATAACAATCTGGAGTTCAGAAATCAAGTATAGGCGTTGAAATATCTGGGATCCTAATTGGCCCATTCATAATACCGGAATTGTCGCTATATCTTATCAATAATCATGATCTCTTGCCACAATTGTCACCGTATCACATTAGCTATTGTTCTGAATTGTCTTTGCAACCCCCTTGGGTTATTACTTATGTTTTTTCTTACCTATAAAAAATATCGAGGTCCTCCATCCATTAAGTGTTGCTATCTGCAGAACGACAATTGCGAAGAATGGCGCAGCAAAACGTGCTAGGTCTATCTAGTACAGTCTGAATGCTGAACAAATTGCAGTTGCACGCAATAACAAAGAGAGGAACTAAAACACGATTTCCATGTACCTCTCCCCGCATCCTAAAGCTGGTGATTTCGTTTTGGAGCATGCAATCCTTGTATTTACTTATCCAAAATCAGGTCCAAGGACTATCTCTATTCCGTTTCACAATAAATATTGTAAATATTATAAGCCATGCATATCAATCTGTGCAATGTCCACTGGGCCGGGAAGGAGCATGCACTAGTGCAGAACACTACCTCTAACACCGGTTCAGAACACCCTCTAACAGCGGTTGTAGAACCGCTATTGAGGGTTCGGTGTTAGAGCCTCCCCTTTAACACCGGTTCGTGTCCTTTAACACCGGTTCGTAAAGGTTATGTCCCACGGCAGGAAAAAGAGATAAATCTCTGCCGCGGCATAGTTCTGCCGCGGCAGAAAAACGGCCTAAATCTCTGCTGTGGCAGGAAAACGGCCTAAATCTCTGCCGCGGCAGAGTTCTGCCGCCGCCCCGTTATGGGCGTATTTCTGCGGCGCGGCGGGGGGAGGGGGGAATCGACCGGGAGCGGTATATACACATACATTATCGTCGGTACATACGAGTACATGAATAATTAAGCAACTATTATTATACACAAACATCGTCATTGTGTCGTATTCTCCGTAAACATTGAAGCATCAAGCTAAGTACAAGACAAACACGTTCAAGCATATATACAACGTTCATTTTTTTGAATATCTAAAGAGTTCTCCGCCAGGCGTGACGACCTCATCAAGTATGAACCCCGCCAATTCCTCTTGAATGGCTCGTATGCGGTCAAATGGTAGGAGTTGGTCCCGCATCCGTTCGATCTAAATATATATGAAGAATGGGGTCAATATATATATAAGAATAAAACTCAACACAATTGATGGTAATAAAATAATGTTGTGTACTTTGTTTACTTACTCTAAGTTATTCTAGTGCGGCTTGGCCCGTCGCACATAGCGTGTTGCGAATGAACTCGCAAACATAGTATCCACATAAGTTATTGCCGGGTCCCTGATACGCGCACTTTACGAGAATAGAGAGTTCAATCAAAATAATAATCAATAAAGCATGATATAATGGAATTGGAAGCAGAATCAAAGAGATGCGCAGACCTAGCTAGCTAGTATTACTTATATTTTGGTCTACAAATTTTAGTTCTTCTGACCATTCACCCACGGCCCTGCCCATGAACCTTTTCCAAACCCTGTCCGGCAAAGAAAATGGATAAAAGAGTAATTAATTACTTGTTGTCACGAAAGTTGCCGATCTAGTGCGATAATATGATTGAAATTACCTCTGGAGCATCTCTCTAAAGTCTGCCCATAGCTCTTTTTCTTTTCGTAACGAGTCCATGACAAGGACTTTTCCTGAGTCAGGTTGAATGACTAGCAGAATAAAGTGGAACCTACGCACGTATAACTCATCATCAGTTAAACTTAACATCGAGTAAGCCGAAACAGAATGTGTACAAGAGAGGGTAACAGTTCTACGATAAGTTGTAAGGCAATAGTATTTCCCTTTTGGTTTGTTGTCTCAGTAAAGACCTTAGCAAGAAATCTTCTGTTTGCCCGGGTTTGTCTCTTACCACTTGTTCATGAACTCTATTTGGGTCAACGAACCCAATGTCAAAAGGGCCTCCTTTCATGCATTCCATAACCTTTTTTCTGCATAATAGTATATACATATATGGTGAGCATATATATATATATATACATGCAATTAATGAAGTGAATGAGATGAGATAGAAATTACAAAAATAGTACTTACACACAATAAAGACTGATGGCAGCTTTGTCGAGTTCCTTCTGATTGAATAGAAAATGCAAGTATTGAATGTTGAAGTCGATCTCGTCGTCTCCGCACAAGAAAATCTGATCTCTTATATGCCTCGTGACCCATTCTTCCTTTCTCGTCTTGCAGAAATCAAGGTACCACTTGTGCAATCTTCGCATCTTTGTTGGTAGATTCTTGAGCTCCTCTTTCTTGACGAGATTCTTCCCATACTTCCATGGCTGTATGGGGTTGGCATCGCCTTTGGGCAAGTTGTCTCCCATGATGTTCAAGTATGCAATGTAAGTCATCCCCATTGAAAGGGCATGTATGCCCCCATGTGTGGTTTTGGTAATTAATGACAATCTCTATGGACTAATGTGTAAATTGAGTTTCACTTGTAGGTTTGTCCATTGGCATCGCTTGGGCCATGTGTTGGTCTCAAGGTTGGAAGATGAAGAAATGTCCAAGGGCTTTGTGCCCAATGGAATCATGAAGAAAGAAGGAGCTTGAAGGTCGATCAAGGAATGTGCAAAGAGTTGCATCAAGATGGATCAACCTCAAGTAAGGATGAAGAAGGACGAGCTCAAGATGCGCCATCTCTAGAAGATCTCATGCTTGAAGCTTGCCATCCTCGTGCTCATGGAATGATGAAGACAAGTTCAAAGAAGAGGTTTCCCCATGGAGTATGGGGGAGCATTTTGCAAGTCTTCATCAAGCAAGAGCGAGCAAGAGCAATCAAGAAAGGTGTTCCCACTATAGAAGAACAAGACGGTCTACATCAAGTTCAAGTGGGACACTCAAGGCAAAGGTATGTTGATAGGGCTTCTCTTTTGCCGGTCTCGTGTTGTTAGTTGGGAGACCGGGTTTAGGATAGATATCCGTACTATCAAGAGGGGCTCTCAAGCGGGTGTCTCGTGTGCATCGTTTGGAGAGAGCTCAAACCTTTGCATTCATAGCATCATCTTTCTTGGTTGTTATTTGGTTCTTGTCCATGAGAGGATCTAGAGCTTGTGGTCATCATCATAACAAGCTCTAGTTCATCATCTAAGGATTTCACTTGCATATCTTATTGCGGTTTTTGATCTTGCGAGTTTTCCGGCTTCACACCTTGGGGGATACTTCACCTTGGGGGATTCTATTCGTCGTTATCTTTCCAACAAAATTGGTTTCATCCCATTTGGAGCTCGGATGCAAAAGTTATTGCGTTTCTGGTTTTCTGGTTTCTGGAATTTCTCTGACCGGAAGTTCCGGCTTCCCACCGGAAGTTCCGCTAGGGCATTTTTGCCGCCGAAAGTTCCGGTGGAAGTTCCGGGTCTTGTTCCGCTCACGTTCAGAAACCTTCTGTATTGAATATGTCTATTTGCCGGAACTTGGCCGGAACTTGATCGGAACTTGTCCTGGCAAAAGTTCTTGAGCGGAACTTCCGCCCCAGGGCCGGAAGTTCCGGCCATGTTTCGTGTTTTCAGTTTCTCACTCCGCAGTTTTCGACCGTTGGCTGGGTGCCACCGGAACTTCCGGCCTCCCACCGGAAGTTCCGGCCAGGTGTCGCGAATGCCCATAACGGGCAGATCTGAGAGCCCTTTAAAAGGGGCTCCTCTTCCCCTTCGTGGGTATTAGCTTTTCTTCTTGGTTCTTGGCTTTCTCTCTCACCTCCATTGTCAACCTTGAAGAAGCTTTCCCTCTCCCTTCCCCCTCCTATGATTCTTGCATCTTTTTGAGGGATTTGAGAGAGGAGATCTAGATCTACAATCCCCCCAAGTCAAATCCCTTCTTTGTGAAGGAATCATTGGGATCTAGATCTTGGAGAGTTTTGTGTTCTCCTCTTGTGTTCTTCCTCCCTTATTCCCCCAATAGCTTTTGTAGCTTTGTTGGAATTTGGGAGAGAAGGACTTGCCCTTGCATTTGGTGCATAGGTTTGAGTTCTACTCTTGTGTTCTTCCTCCCTTATTCCCCCAATAGCTTTTGTAGCTTTGTTGGAATTTGGGGGAGAAGGACTTGCCCTTGCATTTGGTGCCTAGGTTTGAGTTCTCCTCGGAGATTCGGCGAGTTCAAGCTTGTGAGCTTGTTTCTCTTGGGTTCCTTGGAACCCTAGACGGTTGTGTGTTTGGATTGTTGACCTTTTGTGGTCTTGTTGACCTTTTGTGGTCTTGTTGACCTTTTGTGGTCTTGTTGGCCTTTTGTGGCATTGTTGGCCTTTTGTGGCATTGTTGGCCTTTTGTGGCTTTGTTGTTGGGAGCCTCCAATTGAGTTGTGGAGTTAGCCCCAATCTTGTACGGGTTCGGTGACCGCCCTCAAGCGTCCCATAGTGGAGCAAGTGCCCGCCTTTTGTGGTGCGCACTTGGGAGAATAGGGTGAGCCTTTTGTGGCGTCGGTGAGTTGTGTGCTTCCGCATCCGGGGTGAGGCCTTGTGTGGCGTTGGGTGAGCATCGAGCCACCACACCTCGAGGTGAGCCATTTGTGGCGTTCGGAGAGCATTGCGCCATCGCACCTCTCCAACGGAGACGTAGCTTCTTTGGAAGTGAACTTCGGGAAACAAATCTTCGTCTCCGCGTCCATCGGTTATCTCTCAACCGAACCCTTTACTTATGCACTTTACATTGTGATAGCCATCGTGCTTGAAGTATTTATACCTTGCTATCACCTTGTTGCTTGTATTGCTTAGCATAGGTTGTTGGTGCACCTAGGTGAACTTAGTGGCTAGGTTTTGTGCTCAATAAATTAAACGTTAGTTTTATTCCGCATTTACTTGAGCCTAAACCGTAACAATTTTAAAAGCCTATTCACCCCCCCTCTAGGCGACTTCCTTTGTACTTTCACCCATCTCATTGGCCTTTCTTTGTAGCTCTGCCTCGTAATGATTTACGGGAGGAGTGTCCCGTGTGTCGAACACTTGGAGCGGGGCGCATGATTGGTTTTCCTGCTCTCCGAGCATGGGAACTATTTTCTGGTGTGCCGCACGACTGCTACTTTCAGTCTCCCTACGGCGCCTTGCATCCCCCTTCAAAATCTGGCGCTCGTAGTCCGGCACAAGTGGGGTTTCAGGTTTCAAAAGATTTTTGTAAAACTTCTCCACCACCGTCGGATCTATTTTCTCCTTTGGCTCGACCCGTCTAGGTGCAAAGAATTTCTTGACCTCTTCTTCCGAGATCCTATTGGTCTCCTCGTCGCTGCGATTCCACGGTAAAACCGGCAATGGCTTGGCGGAAGGCTGCGAGACGTAGTTTTTTGAACTCTTTGGCGTACGGTTTCCTGCGGATTTCTTTGTGGCAGTGCTAGTGATGCTCTTCGTGGCAGTGCTCTTCCGCTTACGCTGAGGAGATGGCTGAAGCGCCGGAGATGGCTGACGGGCAGGAGATGGCTGGCGCGCCGGAGATGGTTGGCACGCCGGAGATGGCTGAAGCGCCGGAGATGGCTGCCGCGCAGGAGATGGCTGAAGAGGCTTAGACTGCTGACGTTGCGGAGACGACGGGGGTGCCAGTGGCCTCCAATTTGGAAGCACGATGTGTTCCTTCTTCCAAAGAATGGTTGTTTTCACTGCAAATTTGAGTTGAGTTTCCCCTTCACCTGTAGCATGGTCAAGCTGTGCTTCCTCATATTCCTTCACAACCTCATCCACCCCGACAATAGCATAGTCATCTGGAATCGGTCGGCAGTGGTAAGTTCCACCAGCTACATGAGGTAAGGCATAGACGACAACCACCTTAATGGATAAGCCCATTAATCTCACATGCAGCTCAGCGTGTTCGCTCTCCGTGATCTCATCCACGGGGTATCGAGGACCCGTCATTTCAAGTGTGGGTTGCACGTTCTCCATGGAAGCCACGCTGCTTTTCCGCGCGGAGTCTGGGCCGCCGACAGCTTCCAATGCAGGCTCTTCGTGCCGCTGAGATGGGCCGGTAGCTTGATGGCTCTGTTGTGCATTCACTTGCGCCTGCAGCGCCACAAGTGCATGTTCTATCTGTGTCATCCGCTCTGTATGCTCTTTTTCTTTTCCGCCGCGCCATATGTAAGAGTCGCTCCACTCGGCAAACTCATCCTTCCACGTCATACCCCCTGTGCCTCGTGCATGTCCAGGGTGTTCTTTTTTACCGATGGCGCGTATGAGCTGGTCATTCTCTCTGTCGGGATGGAAGGTCCTGGCGGCTGTTTCCTCGTATGCCGTGATGAGTTCAGTGACGGGTTTGGCAAGGAGGGTTGGGAAGATACACAATCCTGTTTCTGGGTCCAACCTTGCCCCGATTCCGTAGAACCAAGTCTTTGCACATAGGTCCCACCCATCTGTCTGGGGTGTGATCCCTCTAGCGCGCAGGGCCTTCTCAGCTTCCTCCCACTTAGGCCTCTGAGGTATGTAGCCACCTGACCCCGTCCTCTGGTGATATTCCTTCTTCTGGGCATTTAGCGTATTGGTTTCTGGCCTCTTTTTAGCTATTGCACCTTTTTTATATGCCATAAATTCGGGCCAGTGAGGTCTTATCTTCGCATAATATGCGTCTTCGAAATTTGGAGTCTCGCGAGCTTTGACAAATTTGTTCAATTTTGTCTTCCAGTTGCGGAAAGCGCCAGCCATCTTCTTTAGAGTCCACTCTTTGACCTTTTCCTTTATAACCGGTTTGTTTTCATCCTCCTCTGGAGGAAGGGTGAAATTTACCAACAACGAATTCCGAAGCGTTTCTTTGGATCTTTCATCGACAAAGGTACCGTCGCCCTTCTTTGGCTTATTCCAATATTCAATTATGATTGGGATTTGGTCCCTAACAAGAACTCCAGCCTGACGTACAAATTTGTCTGCGGCCTTCTTGGGCTCCATCGGCCTGCCATCAACACGGACTGCTTCGATCGTGAACTTTGCACGATCTTTCAACTGATGGCTCGCGCCTCACTTGCTCTTTTTCGTAGAAGAAGATTGTTGCTGGCTAGTCGATCTAGAGGGCTAAAAGAAGAAAGAAGTGTTAATTAATACATGTAGAAGAAGATTGTTGGTGGAAGTCAGCAGAGGCTTAATCAATGCATATACCTCGCCGGACTTTGTAATCACTAAATTGCGTTCACCGGAGTCTTCATCTTCTCCATGACTACTTGAGCTGTCATCATGTCCCTCCAAGTTCAGATATTGTGAGGTGTCCTCATGGATAATGTTCTCCATTATTTCTTCTTCTTCAAGATTTCTACTAAGTGGATCCATAGTTTCTAAAACAATAATATTATCACACAAATATCAGTAATACATCTATTGAAATGCTCAAGCAAGGACGATGATATGACAGGTTAAAAGTATTGAAATGTAACCCTAATACATGCTTGGTCATTTCAAACCCTAATTCGGAGAAACCCCGGATTCATATGAGAGGGTACAGTTACTTCTTCTAATTAATTTGTCATGAAAGTTGATTAACATAGCATGGTTATTAAAGCTATATTGACAACGAGAGGTGGCGACGCTAGGGCGAGAGCGGGGCCGGGATGCGTGGGGGTGTGCGTTCGAACCAGCACGACGTGATGGGCTACCTAAAATGGGCAACTCACTCTCGACGCGTGTGTAGGCTCAGCGAGGACAGAGGAGGTCAGGTTCGATGGCATAATGGTGGCGGTGGACGTCGGCGTGGCACAAAATATACACATGCATATACAATACACATACAATACAATATACATATATACATACACATACAAATATACATACACATGTGCCACTTGTTCTACTGCATATACAATACACATACAATACAATATACATAGCCTGGAACGCGTCGGACGCCGTGGCCTCCGAGAAGAAGTACTACAACTACGCCACCAACACCTGCTCGGCGCGAGATCGAGGGGGGAGGGGGCGGATAGATTTTTTTATTTTTAGTGGTGTTCACATGGATCAATCATGGATGATAACACTTTGAAATATTAAACAATGAACAACACAAAACATGAATACCATTGAAACTTATCCTCTTCCTAAGCATATGAATTTTGTAAGCAAACAACATTTTTAGATCATGACCATCATCATAAGTAATAGGGATAAATCATGCATCCTTAATAGAGGAAATTGCCTCAAGCATATAATTATTCATATCATTATCAATTTATTCCAAATTGACATTCTCATTAATAGGAGCAAGAGTAACATCAATAATATAGTAAGCATTGTCATCAAAATAAGATCCATCCTTATTCTCCAAATTGGTCCCAAAAATATCTTGTGAACAATCTTACTTATATCCCGCGGGATGGCGATGGCGAGGGCGGTGTGGGCGAGGGCGACGGCGAGGGCGGTGTGGACGGCGACGGCTGGACGTACGGCGACGTCTCGCGCGCGACGAGGAGGGCGACGGTGCTCCCGCGGGATGGCGACGGCGAGGGCGGCGACGGCGAGGGCTGGACGGCGAGGGCGAGGGCGACGGCGAGGGTACATGGACGATGACGGCTGGACGTACGGCGATGGCTCGCGCGCGGCGAGGGGGGCGACGACGCTCCCGCGGGATGGCGACGGCGAGGGCGGCGACGGCGAGGGCTGGACGGCGACGACTCTCCTCTGCTTAATTTCCTCTGCGCGCGCTTTTCGATCTGGCTGGGAGGGAGAAGGAAGAGGAAGGCGCGAGTTATAACCCCCCCCTTTGGAACCGGTGTTAAAGGGGGGGAATTCATTTCGCGCCCGCACCCCCCTCCTTTAACACCGGTTCCAGCCACAAACCGGTATTAAAGGGGAGGGGGTGCGGGCGCAAAAACGAAATAAATGCACCCCCCCCTTTAACACCGGTTCCTGGCTGGAACCGGTGTTAAAGGGGGGCATTTATTTCGTGCATTAAAGGGGTGGGGGCATTTTTAATTCAAAAAATAGGATAGAATTTAGAAAATTCATATCTTTTTCATTTCAACTTAGAAAAATATGAATAATATATCATAATTTTCAGAAAAATAATATCTATCCATTCATGTAAAAACATTTTATATTTACTTTAGATGAAAAATTTCAAAATGATTAAAACACTTACATATAAATTTTGATTATTCAATTCAAACAAAAATAAAATAGACAAACCCTAAAACTTTGAACATAAGAAATATTGTGAACCTAAAAATGATTTTTGTAAAAAATCATGAGCATCGTATCATGTACCTGTAGTTCATATCTGACCCACTTCCTACCGATTCGGCAGGAATTTGTCTTTTTTACCGGAGGTGGACAGAAAGGTTTCAGATCCCCCTGTTGGTACATTGTCCATATAAGATGGTCTAGTATTTTTGTAAAATGTGGTGGTGGTTTTTTGAATTATCCATTTGGTGGTTGCTTTACAAAACCGTCCATTTTTTATGCTCGGAAAATGGAAAATGCCTTTTTGGTGCGATAAAAAGGAAAACTTCCTCTTGCAACATTGTTTGCCATGCCATGATGCACATGTATGCACAATATGGCCATATTATCACATACTATGACTTGATTCTAGCCATAACATTGGTCATTTGACCCGAAAGCCAATAAACCTCGAATGAGATAGGTCATTTTGTGAAGGTTTTTTTTAGACATAATCAATATACCAAGTTTGAGATTTTTTCTTCTAACTATGTCACATAATATAACACCACGCGAAGGTTTCGCACTGTTTTGATCTTTTTTTATTTTTTTATCCCTGTTTTAAACTATCGTCAAACTTTGTCGAACAATGGGCATAAAGATTCTTAGCTCGGGGCCAAGCCTCGCTCAACTTGCATTGGATTTTTGATAAAATAGCATATTGTGAACCTAAAAATGATTTTTGTAAAAAATCATGAGCATCGTATCATGTACCTGTAGTTCATATCTGACCCACTTCCTGCCGATTCGGCAGGAATTTGTCTTTTGACCCAAAAGCCAAGAAACCTCGAATGAGATAGGTCATTTTGTGAAGGAGATAGAACTGGAATTAAAATACAGAATGCAACTAATAGTAAGTTACATAAAGCACGACTGAAAATTAAGATACATAAAAGAACTGAAAATTAAGATACATGGCCAGATTAAGTAACAATCGGCCGAACTTGTTTCAGAATGTTCGAGTGATTCAGTCATGCTCCTGCCTACACCTGTAATACTTGCCACTGTAGTCGTCGTAATCGCCGCCGCCGTCATCGCTGTCGTCGTCGGGGTCGCCATAATTGAACCTTGAAGGCTGAGTACACGTGGGCTGGACTTGAGGGTAGCGCAGACGGGGGTTAGAGTCAGCGGCAGTGTCATAGGCCATGACGCTCTGGAGAGTCCGACCGCGCCACCATAGCCGACGGCCGGCCTCGTTGAAGTTCGGAGGAGGTGGGCCTTCCTCCTCGTTCCTGGCAAGCGCCCTCTCACGCCGATCCACGAAGAAGGCTTCCCAAGTAGGGAAATAGTCGGGATGCCATCTAGGATTCCTCCGCTGCTCCGTCATGAGCTCTAAGTAGTAGTGGTTCGTGATGGCCATCCGCGGCGCCACACCTAGAGGGACAGGAGGAACCGGCACGCCTCCGGCGCTCAGCATCCAGCCGACGGGGACACAGTAGCCCGGCGGCAGGGGTAGTTAGAGGCGCAAAGCGCCTCCGCCTCCCTGGGGGTTAGTGCTACGGTGGAAGCCATGGGAAAGAGTGATGAGGTTGCAGATATGAGTCTAGAGATGTGCAATGACAATGGAGGCCAACCCTACATATATATATAGTGAAGAACTGGCGGGAAGAACTGGAGGAAAAAAATAGCGGGAAGAAAAATGGCGGGAAGAAAAATGGAGGGAAGAAATAGAAGGAAGAAAAATGGCTCATTTAATACATATACTGTTAACAGAAGAAATATGACATTGATTTCCATGTTGAGATACATATGTGTGCCAAAAATGGCTCAATTAATACATATAGTCAATCTTATGATCGCGTCGGCCGTAACCATGGAGTATCAACACCGTTTAACAGGATGGTTGGGTCAGTCTTCACTCTGAAGGGCGGAATTTCATCAAACTTATTATAATCTTCTGACATGTCTGTCTTGTCCTCCACTCCCACGATGTTTCTTTCCCTGAAAGAACTATGTGACGCTTTGGCTCATCGTGTGATGTATCTGTTTGCTTATTTTTTCTTTTTTTTTTGGTTTGGTAGACATGTCCTTCACATAGAAAACCTGAGCCACATCATTGGCTAAGACGAATGGTTCGTCTAAGTTCTTGTCTACCTTCATAAGATTGTTGAGATCCACCGTTGTCATTTCGTACTTCTTGTCTACCTCAACCCCTCCTCCTGTTAGCTTGACCCATTTGCATCGAAACAAGGGGACCTTAAAATTAGGTCCATAGTCAAGTTCCCATATCTCCTCTATGAACCCATAATACGTGGTCTTTTGCCCATTGTCTTCTGCTGCATTGAAGCGGACACCACTATTTTGGTTGGTGCTCTTTTTATCTTGGCCTATCGTGTAAAATGTATTCCCATTTATCTCGTACCCTTGGAAAGTACATACAGTCGAAGATGGTGTCCTGGCCAACAAGTACAGCTGATCCCCAACAGTGGTGTTATTCGTGAGAAGTCTTTGCAGCCAGCCGCCAAAACTCGCCATGTGTTCACTTATAATCCATTCATCAGACTGTCCCGGGTGTTTGAGGCGTATTAAATTCTTGTGTTCATTGATATACGGGGCAACCAAGATAGATCTTTGTAAAACCGTGTAGTGTGATTGATTGAGAGAATGCCCGTCCCTACATATCATTGGTTTACATCCTAGGGTGCCTTTTCCACGCAGTCTCCCCTCATGTCGTGATTCTGGAACACCAATCGCCTTAAGGTCAGGAATAAAATCAACACAGGACTCAATGACCTCCTCTGTTACATAGCCCTTGGAGATGCTTCCTTCTGGCCTAGCACGGTTATGAACATATTTCTTTAAGACTCCCATGTACCTCTCAAAGGGGAACATATTGTGTAGAAATACAGGACCGAGAATGGCAATCTCTTCTACTAGGTGAACCAGGAGATACGTCATAATATTGAAGAAGGATGGTGGGAACACCAACTCAAAGCTGACAAGACATTGGGCCACATCTGTCTGTAACCCTGGTAGGCTTTCTGGATCGATTACCTTCTGAGATATTGCATTGAGGAATGCACATAGCTTCACAATGGGTACTCGAACATTTTCAGGTAGAAGCCCCCTCAATGCAATCGGAAGCAATTGTGTCATAATCACGTGGCAGTCATGAGACTTCAGGTTTTGGAATTTTTTCTCTGCCATATTTATTATTCCCTTTATATTCGACGAGAAGCCATACGGGACCTTGATACTGCTTAGACATTCAAAAAAGATTTCCTTCTCTGCTTTGATAAGAGCATAGCTGGCAGGAGTTAAGTGGCATCGTTTACCCTTCTCGTTCTCAGGATGCATAGATTCTTCAGGGTCTTTCAGACGTTGCTGGTCCTGCCGTGCTTCCGGTGTATCTTTTGTCTTCCCATACACTCCTAGGAAGCCTAGCAGGTTCACGCAAACATTCTTCGTCACGTGCATCACGTCGATTGAAGAGCGGACCTCTAAGACTTTCCAATAGGGTAGGTCCCAAAATATAGATTTCTTCTTCCACATGGGCGCGTGTCCGGCATCGTCATTCGGAACAGATGGACTGCCAGGACCTTTTCCAAAGATTACTTCTAGGTCCTTGACCATACCAAATACCTCCTCACCGGTACGGAGGACAGGCTTCCTCCGGGGTTCTGCCAACGTTTGAAATGCTTGCCTTTCTTTCTTACTGGATGCAGGTTTGGAAGAAATCGACGATATCCTAGGTACACAACCTTCTTACATTTATCCAAATATACACTTTCAGTCTCATCTAAGCAGTGTGTGCATGCATTGTATCCCTTGTTTGTCTGCCCTGAAATGTTACTAAGAGCAGGCCAATCATTGATGGTTACGAAAAGCAATGCTCGTAGGTAAAATGGCTCCCCTTTGTGCTCTTCCCACATACGTATACCTGGTTTGGCCACAGCTGTAAAAGTTCTTCAACTAATGGCCTTAGGTACACATTAATGTCGTTGCCGGGTTGCCTCGGGCCTTGGATGAGCACTGGCATCATAATGAACTTCCTCTTCATACACAACCAAGGAGGAAGGTTATAGATACATAGAGTCACAGGCCAGGTGCTATGACTGCAGCTCTGCTCACCAAAAGGATTCATGCCATCTGTAATTAGACCAAACCTTAAGTTCCTTGCGTCACGTGCGAAGTCCGGGTACTCTCGCTCGACTTTTCTCCACTGTGACCCATCAGCGGGGTGTCTTAACATCGCGTCTTTCTTACGGTCTTCCATGTGCCATCGCAACAACTTGGCATGCTCTTTATTTCTGAAGAGACGTTTTAACCGTGGTATTATAGGAGCATACCACTTAACCTTGGCAGGAACCTTCTTCCTAGGGGCCTCGCCCTCAACATCGCCAGGATCGTCTCGTCTGATCTTATACCGCAGTGCAGTGCATACTAGGCATGCATCCAAATTCTCGTACTTCTCACCGCGGTAGAGGATGCAGTCATTAATGCAGGCATGTATCTTTTGCACGTCTAATCCTAGAGGGCAGACAACCTTCTTTGCTTGGTATGTACTGTCGGGCAACTCATTATTTCTTGGAAGAAGATTCTTCATTTTTACCAACAACTTTGAAAATGCGCCGTCAGTCACACCGTTCTCTGCCTTCCATTGCAGCAAATCCAGTGTGGTACCTAGCTTTTTGTGGCCATCTTCGCAAGTTGGGTACAACAATGTTTTGTGATCCTTTAACATCTGCTGTAGCTTCTCCTTCTCCTTTTTAGTTTCACATTCTTCCTTTGCATCAGTAATGGCCCGACCAAGATCGTCATCAGCGGGCCCATCTGCTGCCTCTTGATCTTCATTATCTACCCCCGTTGCAGTATCATCATATTCAGGATACATATTATGATAGTTGTCATCATTCTCTTCTTCTTTGTTGTCTTCCATCACAACCCCTTTTTCTCCGTGCTTGGTCCAACAATTATAGCTGGGCATGAAACTGGATCGAAGCAGGTGGGCGTGAATGGTTCTGGTATTTGAGTAGTCTTTCTTGTTCTGACAGTGAACACACGGACAGCACATACAACCATTGTGACCACGGTTTGCATTAGCCACAACGATGAAATTTTGGAGGCCCGTAATGTACTCGGAAGTGCGGCGTTCACCGTACATCCATTGCCGGTTCATCTGCATTAATATATAATATATATCAAAAATTAATAGGAAGATGACCATTTATATATATAGTACATCAATGACACATGAAAGGATAGTTGCCGACCTTGACCGAGAAGGAAAGAGGAACGAGAAAACTTATTTTGAGCTCTCGGGCATTTCACCGAACACCTCTTGTGCATATAAAAAAACACAAACTAGCACACTTCACACCCTCTTGCTAGGCTCCAAAATGAGATAGTGAAAAAATGGAAGAGTGGGGTGTGGCCTGTGACGTCTTATATAGCCCCCCCCCCCCTTTAACACCGGTTCAAGCCACGAACCGGTGTTAAAGGGGGGCTGCACGGGCCACTGGTGCAGGGGCCTTTAACACCGGTTCGTGCCACGAACCGGTGTTAAAGGGGGGCTCCTTTTTGCTGCACGGGCCACGCTGGTACGGGCCCCCCCCCCTTTAACACCGGTTCGTAGAAGAACCGGTGTTAAAGCCCATTTCCAGGCTCAATAAAAGGCCTCGTTTCCACTAGTGACTGCCCGAAAGTGGCTGACGGCGAAAAGTCGGTGGCGGGCAAAGGGGAAGAGGATCGGCAGGATGAGCCAGGAGTACATCGAGATGGTGCTGCACCAGAAAGCTACGGGCACCGGCGCCTACAAGACATCAAGCAGGTCCATGGAGCTGGTGGAGAAGTATTACAAGGGTCCTCACGATGTCCGGGCGCTCGTGGCACAAGGCGAGGCCATCATGGAGCAGCTGCGAGCCGGCAACGACGCGATCCTGGAGCAGTACGACCGCCTCGGCTACGCCTACACCGAGGTCGAGAACTTTAATTCTCTCATGTAAATGCCCAAACTAGGTGACCTAGGATATGATCCAATCATTCCACTTACCCATGACATATTCATGGACCATTCCCCTTCCGGTTCGGTGAACCTTCTAGACCTCTCCGATGAAAACATCGAAATCATTCCCGAACTCCGGAATCGGACTTTCCTTATATGAATCTTATTCTCCGGGCCATTCTAGATCTCCTCGTGATATCCCGGATCCCATCCGAGACTCCGAACAACATTCGATATCCCTACTAACATTCCATATCTACTAAACAACATTGAATCCTTAAGTGTGTATCCCTACGGTTCGTGAATTATGCGGACATGACCGAGACACTTCTCCGATCAATAACCAATAGAGGAATCTGGAAATTCATATGGCTCCCACATATTTCAACGATTACTTTGCGATCGAATGAACCACTTACATACGATACCAATTTCCCTTTGTCTCGCGATAGTTTACTTATCCAAGGTTTGATCGTCGGTATTTCTTCATACTATAGGGTTCGCAGCATAGAAAACAAAAATTTTCCTACGATGTGAACTATATACCAAGATCTATCTACTAGATACAAACAACGGGCGGATGTATATCCGTAGAGAACATACCCTTGAAGACCGACAAAGCTTAACGAGTTCAACTCGTGGTTGATGTAGACGATCTCTTGCCGATCTCAAGATCGAGAGGAAGTCCTAGCGCCGCAAATTAGCAGCGCATCCGTGCTCGCACACACGTTCGAGGCACCGAGCAACCTCCGCCTCCTCGCTCCAGCGATGCAGCGGAAGCACAACTCTTTCTTGCCGAATAGCCACCGGGAACATGTATCTCGCTAGTCCGAGACCATGGGGAATAAATTCTAGAGGGGGAGAGAGATCCTTCACGAGGAGGTGTGAGAGACAAGTGAGGAGGGGCTCCTTTTATAGGAGGAGGGGGGGCACCCAAGGGGGTGGCCGCCGGCCATGGGGGCTGCCCCCTCCCCTCCTTCATTCATGTGGGTGGACACTCCACTCACAAAATGCCCTTTAAAATCCCTCCACTCAAAAGTCCACTCAAATTCCCATTAAATTTCCACCAAATTTAATGCAAACTCTCATTAAATAAAACTCTTTTATTTTATTCAGAATTTTGTCAATTACTTTAATGACAAACATTCACAAATAACCCCTTGCTAGAATTCTATTTCACATGCATAACCACTTTATGCAATTTCACCCGAAAACCTGTTTCGGTATCTAGTGAAATAAATTCCTGCGCTTGTTCATTCTTTCAGCATGAAACATTTGCTCCGATTGGATGTCGGTGTCTCTTAAGTGTGTCACCCTACGGTTCGTGAATAATGCGGACATGATCGAGACCCCTCTCGGATCAATAATCAGAAGCGGGATCTGGAGACCCATACTGACTCCCACAAATTCAACGATGACTTTCTTGTGATCGTCGGAACCTTTTACGCTAGTATCTTAATCCCTTTGTTTCACGATATATTACATGTCCGAGATTCGATCATCGGTATCTCCATACCTAGTTTGATCTCGTTACCGACATGCACTCTTTTCTCGTTCCTGTGATATAACATTCTAGTGATCAAATCACTTGCTTGCAAGCTAATCAATGTGATATCACCGAGAGGGCCCAGAGTATATCTATCCGTCATCGGGATGAACAAATTCCACTCTCGATCCATGAGCCTCAACATAACACTTAATTAGTTCTGAATCCATCTTTATAATCACCCTGTTACGGTGTGACGTTTGATGTTATCAAGAAACTCTTCCGGTGTTAGTGATTGACATGATCTCATGGTCTAAGGATTAGGATCACTTCGTAAGTTGTTATAGCAATATAAACTCAATGACTTTGATCGTAATGCTATACTTCGGATGAATGTTCATCACAGCATTACACTAATGTTGTGATCCCGTTATTAACAACATCCAATGTCCATGATCAGGAAACCTTGATCATATTGTTAATCAACGAGCTAGTTTATGAGAGAGGCATAACTAGGAACTTTCTGTTTGTTTATTAAACACACATGTATTAACGTTTCCGTATTAATACAATTATAGCATGCAAAATAAACATCTATCATATACTTGGAATACACATAATAAACACTTTATTATTGCCTCTCAGGGCATATTCCCTTCACATACCTAGTTCAACCTCGTGACCGATAAGTACTCTTTTCTCGTTCCCATGATATGTGATCCCTTGTGAGCCAGTTACATGCTTGCAAGCCAATTGGATGACATTCCACCAAGAGGGCCCAGAGTATATCTATCTGTCATATGGATGGACAAATCTCACTCTTGATCCATGTGCCTCAACACATACTTTCCGAACACTCAATGCCACCTTTATAGCCACCCAGTTACGGTGTGGTGTTTGATGTCATCAAAGCATCCTTCCGGTGATGGTGATTAGCATGATCTCATGGCTGAAGGAGTTAGGTTATTAGGTATCAGAAAGCTTATAGCAAACGAACTATTCAAATGACTTGATAAATGCTACGCTTATCTATAGGAGTATGTCCATCATACCATTCTCCTAATGATATGATCTTGTTGTTAATAACATCTCAATGTTCATGATCGAGAAACCACGATCATCTATTAACCAACAAGCTAGTATTATAAAGAGGCTTTACCAGGGACACTAATTTAGTTTACAAATCACACAAGTATTAATGTTTCCGGTTAATACTACTCCCTCTATCCCAGTTTATAAGACTTACGCGTATACCTAGGTCATCCGCATGAGCTATATAATATGAATTATATAATATAAAATTATATCATTAGAAAATATAACATTTGAAGTTTCTAGTAATATTGTTTTTATCTTATGTACCTCATGCTAAGTTGGTTAATTTGTCAACCTAGAAATACGCGTAAGTCTTATAAACCGAGACGGAGGGAGTATTATAGCATGAATGTAAACATTTATCATAAACACAAAGATATAATAATAACCACTTTTATTATTGCCTCTAGGGCATATCTCCAACAATAACAAGATATAGATTACTTCAAGCACGAAGGATATCATAATGTAAAGTGCATAAGTAAAGAGCTCGGGTATAGAGATAACCGAGGCACGCGAGGACGATGATATATTACCGAGTTCCTCCCAACATGGAGTACGTCTCGTTTGGAGAGGGGATGGTATCAAACCACCAACGCCACAAAGGCCTCCCTTATTCTCTTGTGAATCTCACCCCAACGGGATCGATCCACGCTTCCACTATCGGTGCACTTGTCGGTGGCAATCCAGAACCTCTCACAAGGTTGGGGCACTTCTCCACAACTCAATTGGAGGCTCCCAGCAAACAAGCTTGGGGAAAGCTCCACAACTTAATTGGAGGCCCCAAGAAATCCAAGAACCTGCAAAACCACCAAACCGTCTAGGGTTCCAAGAACCCAATAGTAAAAAGCTTCTCACCTTTCACTCAATCGAATCCTCACCGAGAACTCAAAACTATGCACCAAATGCAATGGCAAGAACACAAGTAGTGCTCAAATCCTTCTCTCCCAAATTCCACCAAAGCTACATAAGCTTGTGGAGGAATAAGAGAGGAAGAACAATGGAGGAAATCCACAAAAGACTCCAAGATCTAGATCCCAAGATGTTCCTCTCACTTAGAGGAGAGATGGATTGGTGGGATAGTAGATCTAGATCTCCTCTTTCAAATCCCTAAAGTATATGCAAGAATCAAGGGAGGTATTATAGGGGGAGCAATCTCAAGAGGGTCAAGAATGGATAAGAAAGCTTGTAAAACTCGAGCGGTGTCATTGGGGAAGAAGGGCCCCTTTTTATAGGACCATAGATTTCAGACCGTTTTCTGCCCGTTGGGGAAAAGTCAGACCGGAGACTCCAGTGTGCAGACCGGGGACTCCGGCCCATCTCCGGACCAGTCCTCTGGCTATCCCAGGCCTTCTGTGAGCCAAGTGGACCGGAGACTCCGGTATGAGGCATGGACCGGAGATTCCGGACCACCTATCAGACTGTCCCAGGCTGAATTCTTGAGCCCCCTCCGGGGACTCCAGGGGACACTCCGGACCACACAGGAGACTCCGGTCCACGCAGACCGGAGACTCCGGTTTGGACCAAATAAGAGACAAAATTCAAATGGCGATATGTAGAGTTTGGAAACTCCGATTGACCCGAAACCAATTTTTTTGGAAAGAGGACAACAAGAGCTACCAAAAATATTGGATACCACCAAAAGAGAACATTTCATGTATTATAATGTGAGATACCTCTCTTGGTGAGAAACCGGAAAAACCTCAAAGATGAAAAACGCAATATGATATAAAAGGGAAATCCGTTTTTGATGAACTAGAGATTGTTATGAATATTACCACAAGCTCTAGAACCTCACATGGATAAGATCCAAATAACAACCAAGAAAGGATGATGCTAGGTATGCAAAGGTTTGAGCTCTTTCTGAAAGATATGATCGAGTTACTCACTTGAGAGCCCCTCTTGATAGTACGGTTGTCTATCCTATAAACCGGTCTCCCCAACTAACACCACGAGATCGGTAAGAAAGAAACCCTATCAAGATCATACCTTTGCCTTACGCATATTCCACTTGATCTTGATGTATATGATCTTGTCCTTCTTAAGATGGAACACCTTTCTTGATTGCTCTCGCACGCACTCGCTTGATGAAGACTTGCAAGTTGCTCCCCCATATGACATGGGGAAACCTTTACTTTGACCTTGTCTTCATCGATCCATGATCACTGGGGATGGCAAGCTTCAAGCATGATATCTTCTAGATATGGCACATCTTTAGCTTGCACAACATTTCTTCTAACACCATTTGGATTATGTCTTGAAGATACATACGATGAATTCTATCTTCTTCTTCAAGACACCCTTGCAATAGGGTCAACTCACACATGACCAAACTGTGGATCACTCTTTGAACATCTTGGTCGTCACTTGATCCTCTTCACTTTCTTCTTCTCCAAACCTTGAAGCCAACATATGGTTCAAGCATTGCCTATGGACAATTTCTACAAGTACAACTTGATACAAGCATTAGTCCATAGAGATTGTCATTAATTACCAAAACCACACATGGGGCCGACATTCTTTCAAGCACCGAATGAAGACAAGCGACGTCGGCGAAGGACGATATACATGAGGATGGGGCGAGACCCGGCGAGCTGGTTCGAGTCCATGCAAAGTAGCCTTCTAGACCGAGATCTCGAGGAGCGGCACTATGGACGCCCTTCCCGCCCCAAAGGCGGGGGAAGAGGCCCGACGCCACCCTATATAAGGGACCCTTCTCCTACCTTAGAAAATGACCAATCTCCCGTGATCGAAACCCTAGGCATACAACCTCCATTGTACCCTCGCGAAGCCAAGCGAGCAATACAACAAAACAGGAGTAGGGGCTTTACCTCCTCACGAGGGTTCCGAACCTGGGTAAAAAAACCCGTGTCACCTCTGTGTCGTGGTTCTTGCTTCGCCGTTGCCACCGTCGCCGAGGCTCCTTGAGAACGCGTATTCTGCCCCATCACGAACCAAGGGATCGTTAGACCCTAATTCCTTCACGAGACAAATCTCCAACATCATCGGAGCTACGAACCAAGGCCGCCCATCCTACAAAGGTTGGACGCCAATGCTACGTTGCTGGCCGTCGTTGATACCATGTGCATCGATGTTTGCTACAAGGCGTCACCGGCGTTGCTAGCCGTCGATGCTACCAATGCTATCACTGTTGCTACCATTGGCATCAGAGTTTGCTACAAGGTGACACCGGCGTTGTTGCAAGGACGCCACCACTACCCGCTGCTGCTGGCAGCCGATGCTACCAACGCTGGTCTTCGTTTCTACCATTGGCATCAGGGTTTGCTACAAGGCGACGCCAGTGTTGCTACAAGGAAGAAACCACCGCTGGCTGCCGATACTACCATGTACATTTGACGAGGTTTGATCTCGTCAATGCCCATTTTTATGGACTTGGGTTTTGGAGAAGATGGGGATGCTGGAGATCGTGGAACGGTTAGCAAACAAGCAACACGGGGACACAAGGTTTACCCAGGTTCAGGCCCCCGGAGGGAAAACCCTACTCCTGCTTGTCTGCTCTTGATTACGGCGGAACCGAAGGTTACAGGGATGCGCAGATGCAATCTGGCGTGGAGGTGTGTATGCGAAAGTATGAGGAGAGATCTAGGTTGTCTCCTTATCGTTGGACCCTCCTAGCCTTTATATATGGGGAGGCTAGGTCTCAGTTACCGATACGAGTAGGTTACAAGTTGTATTCAAACTCTAGTCTTGAGCTTTCCTTGTCTTGTGCGCTGGGCGTCGGTGTTCATATGGGCTTCATAGCAGCCAAAACGTCATAGGCGTCATGGACCTTGACATGTCGTCGAGTGGGCCTTCCGTCGGGCCGGACCAGGTAGGCTAACATCGGGTACCCGTAGGGCATATCCATGCCAGTAGCCCCCGAGTGTTCAGTCGAATCGTAGATTCGGCTGAGGACTCTTCAATCTTTCGGGTGCAGCTATCTCTGGTTGTTAGAGAATTATTTGAGTGTGTAGGGATTGTTGATGCGTGTGCCTGACTCTCCCGACGGATCAGGATCAGTTAACTGTCTTAGGATAAAACAACATGATCTTCTTCAGATTCGAGTCCCTCGACTCGAAGCCGGAACATATGCTGGCGTAATTCGACTCAGACCGCGGAGGACTTACAGGAGTGGAATTCCAGTGAATTTAAATGATGTAACCAACGCGTCCATCGGAATTTTTCATCGCGCCTGTTGGCACGGATTCTTACTAGCAGAGCGCAGTCGTGTGCGTTACCAGGCCATTAGATGATATCTGTAGGTATTATCTTTGTGTCGCAGACACAGCATCCGAATGTTTATCACCGCGGAGGTGTTTTGGGTGGCCAAGGAGGACGTTGCTCACTTAGCGTTAATTAGGGCAGAGTTGCCGAAAAGTTTTGCATGTTGATCCGAAGGATCACACTCGAAGAATTCATAGGGTGCGCGACCAGCGCTCCCTATGGGAGTAGCCCCCGAGTGTCTGTTCGAGTCGTAGACTCGAGCAGAGACTTTAATTCAGCCGTTGTTCGGCTTTAGGTCCGTAGGACAAAAAAAATTCGGATGCTTGAATCCATCCTCCCTATGGGAGTAGCCCCCGAGTCCATAGTGGAGTCGTAGACTCAACGTAGGACTCGAAGAAATAGTTCAGTGATGTTGTGTTTTGTTCATTTTTCGGGTGCGCGGCTAGCGCTCCTGATAGGAGTAGCCTCCGAGTAGTTGCTCGAATCGTAGATTCGAGTGAGTACTTTTAGCTGTCAGCCGAAGATCTTCTGTGTGCGCGACCAGCGCTCCTGATAGGAGTAGCCCCCGAGTGTCTGGCGGATTCGTAGACTCGGGCAGAGACTCGAGTCTTGTATCTTGTAGACGCAATCGACAATCTTGCGGGCATACCGCTGACCCGGAAGTACATCAGGTGCGCGACCAGCGCTCCTGATAGGAGTAGCCCGCGAGTGTCTAGTCGAGTCGCAGACTCGAGTGGAGACTCATGCGAGGAGAAACCACTGACCCAGAAGTGCATCGAGAAAGCGTCTCACGCATACGGAGCCAAGAATCGATGATGTAGTCGGAGTTGATGTAGCGGAGTCGTGCGGCGTTTAGCTGGAAGGACTCGATGTTCCGGATGAAGTCGACGTTGTTGCCCTTGTCGGGTGTGCGGCATGCGTCGCGTCTGTCGGGTACGTGGTCAGCATCGCGTCTTTGTAAGCTGCAGGAAATATAAAGAATTATAAAGTATTTGTATCTTGTAAGGAATATTTGCCTGTCGGATCGTATTGTAAAATTCTGGTGCCGATCGAGTTGCTATGCTAGGCCTTTTCGTTAGCCTGATTACCCTTAGTCTCAGTACCTTGCCGAGGTACTCGGAGTTTAAAGATTCGACGATCAGGCAGAATCAGCTACTCGGGCTGTCGCGTTCGAGGTGCTCGAGTGCGTGGAGCCGAAGACACATTAGGTTACTCGAAGAGGGCGCAGCCCCCGAGTGTTTCGAGTGCGATTTGAAGTAAGAAAGAAAATCTACTTTGAGTAGAAAACTTAGCTTTTGTGGTAGTTGTCGTGGACGGAGCCGACGCAGTAGCGGGTCGCACGCGGACGTGGTCAATGCGGTAGCGGGTCGCACGCGGACGTGGTCGATGCGGCGGACCACAGTCATAGTAGCGATGGATTCCTGGGTTCGATGGTGGCAGCGAGTTCCGCATCCGAAGATTGTCGCAATCGAACACCACACTGGGTCGTCTTATCCGAATAATGCAGCGGGTCACCATAGCCGAAGGCACACAGTTCGTCGAAGCCGAAGACCGCAGTGCTGGAGCCGAAGGACGCGGCTGGTCGCTGAAGCGGATGCGTTCGGTCGCCATGATCGAAGATCGCATCGGGTCGCCGCATCCGAAGGATGCAGCGGGTCACCGCAGCCGAAGGCCATAACGAGTCGCCGATGCCGAGGGAGCCCCCGGGTCGTCGGAGTCGAAGATCGTAAAGGATGACCGGAGTCGAAGGAGCCTTCGGGTATAGAGTTGATGTGACGCATGGAATCGACACAATAGCGGGTCGGTGTAGTCCCCGGAAGTAGAGTCAACGTGGTTGATGGAGCCGTCGAGGCGGACATGTGGTCGAGGCCGATGGAGTCATGCAATGGAGTCGCCGGATTTTTGGTCGATTAGACTGGATACGCCAAACAAATTTTTCGTGGCAGAGCTAGTCAATGGGAAGTTGGAGATTTTTGTCTCAGAATCCGTACGAGCAAAGTATTACCTCCTTGGTTGATTTGATCCAGCTACTGGAGATTTTTCATGTGCAATGCGTTCGGCTAAGTCGGTCTCTGATTTTCCTTGGACGTTGCCTTGATTTTTGAACCTAATTCGTTGATCGCTGTGGCCTTCTTTCATCGGACGCACGGAAAATAATTCCCTTTTGAGATCGGCGTACTCCGACATGCTGCTTGCTTGATTGATTTGGTTTTTCCCTCCCGATGAAGTAGTACACGGCGTAGCTTTTCCTTGGGATTTGTAGACATCTACGTTTGCTGCACTCCGACGATCATCAATTAATCTAGCATGTAGTGCCAAATTTGTACCTGTGCATGTGCCAGATGCAGGCATGCGGCACGTGCCTTAGTCAGATCGATTCGGTTGAGTCCTTGTACAAAGCTGGATTGGTATTGTTGTCTTTTTTTCATCAGGCTGGGTATCGAGAGATCTGATCATGTCGCAATTTACAACTTGAATCTGAATCAGTGCGGATACGATGACGATTTAGGTCAGCTAGATTGATCTTCTTGGAACCTGTGCGCACGACCGTAGCGATGGATTTGCATGCCGATGAAGATGTAGCATCTCATTTGTCTAACAATTGTAATGCTACTTGGTCTAGTAATATAATGGCTACTTCATATATATAATTGTTGCATCATAATTATATCATGCTCATGTCATCATGTCACCTTGCATCTGAGCATCATATAAAACCCTTTTTGTGTTGGTTCTTCTCTCATATGCATTGTAAATTGTATTTGCCTCTTGATATTGTATTTGGTTCTTGATATATTGTTTAAATGCCCAAGTTGAGTTGGGGGCATATCTTTTATTCCACTCCACCACCTTTCTTTCACCACCTTAAAATTCCATCACCCTAGTCATATATGAGCCATTGTTTCTTTGGCTATTTAATTCTAGCTCATATGTGATGGTGTGGATCCATTCTATGTCTACATGTCCATATATGAAGTATGTTTTTTTCACAATAATAATTATATGGAGCCTCATGGCCACCTTTGCATGTCATGTGAGTAGAATCTTCCTTTTACCTTCCATATGGGTGTTTTGGCTAATTGAGCTTGTTCGAATATAATTGTGGCCAAATAAACTTTTAGTGGAATATACACACTAGCATGGCCTATATATTCAATTATGCTTGATTCCACCATTCCCATATATTCATCAAGCTTGTATCTTGTGGGTTGGTTTTTGTTCAAATAGTGATGTGCATGCATGTAATAAATTCACACATGTACTATAGTTTTTTTTACAACTAATAGAAGTGGCTATTCACATTCATGCATGCCCCATGCAACATCACCATCCCCTTCTTCCTTATCCATTCATGTGAGTTTATTTGAGCATCTTTCAATTGTTTTTGTGTGGATTTAATCTCTTGGGCACCTCCATGCTATCTAGTGGTTTTCCCCCTCTCTCTAAATCCTCTATCTAAAATCCTAACCCTAAACCTAATCCCTCATCTAACCCTAGTTACACCCTACCCCATCTCCACCTCTCTCACCTTACCCTCCCCTTAGTCTCTCCATGTCGAGCCCCTCCTTGCTGCCCCACCTGGCTGCCCCCTCTCCCTGGTCCCACACCCCAGCTGCCCTCCCCAACCCTAGCATCAACCCTAACCCGAGCCCTCTAGCTCCAACCCTAGCTACACCCGACCCTAGCTCCATGCCACTCCCCTCCCTCTCTCTTCTCTCTCTGCCACAGCAGCCCCACCCGAGCCTCCCCTTCTCCTCTCTCTGGTCCCACCTGCAGACCCTCCCCGTGCCTGCCTGCCTCCAGCTCGAGCACATGGGGGTAGAGGAGAAAAAGGTGGCCGATCCACCTTTTTCCCTTCACCACCTCCCCACGGCACCTCCCTCTCCCTCTGCTTTATACTCCCTTTCCCGCCTCCTCTGGCCTCGCCCAGATCTGTCCCGAGCCAGCCTCCCCTCCTCCTTCCTCATCTCCGACCACCAACGGCCGACGCCGCCCGCCGCCAGTACCTCGTCGTCCTTGTCGTTCCGGCCGTCAAGCTCGTCGTGGGGGTGATCGAGGAGGACGAGGAGGCCCCTCTGCTTCGCCCTGTACCCGCCAGCGAGGAGGAGAAGCACCAGGCTCGCCAGGACCGGCGCCGCCCGACGAAAACCCTAGCCCGCCGGAGCGTCTGCGTCGCCGACGATCCGCCACGCCCCCGCCCGATCCAACACCACCAACATCTCCTCGGTGAGCCCCTAATCCTCCTGGACATGCTCAGCCTCGCCGTACCGCCCTAGTGCCGCCGTTCGTTTCGTCGAACAGGCTGCGCGTGCCGTCGGCCACAGCGTCTGCCCGCTCCCGCGTCGCACAGAAACTCATCTAGGCCCCGTTCCACCTCCTAACACCAAACCCAGGCCACCGCAGTGGCTCCGCCCTCTGCGCGCGCGCCCCGCGTCGCGGGTTCGATTCCCCGCCTCGCCGCGCCGTGCGCTGGCGTTCCGTCTTAGCCGCAGAGAAGAACAACAGTACCGCGGCGCCGTTTTACAGAAAAACCCCCTTCCTTTTTGATTCCTCAACCCGCGCTCCCTCTAGGCCCGCTTGTCAGCCTCCAGTGGCGTTTTTGCAAAAAGGGACCCAGCCTTCCTTTTCGTCAACCCGCGGCCCCTCGATCCCCGACGTGGCATCCTCTAGTTCGCTCGCTGTCGTGTGGGCCTGCGCGCCGCTGGACCCACTCGCCAGTCACCTGGGCTAGCTGAGCTCGTGGTTGTGGCATCCCGCAAAACCACTACTAGAAATCGCGTTGTTTTTCGTGCATTGCATCATCATGACCGCATGCTCATGTCATCATGCCACCTTGCATTTGAGCATCGTCATCATCTTGCATTTGCTTGCATAAAACTATTTTCGGGAAAACCTAATTTGTTTTCTAAACGCCCCGTCTTAATTCAAACGCAAAACCCGGGTCTCCGGATTATTTGGTTTTGTCTGCTATCGGTTTGCAAAAGCCCTGTTTGAAATAAATAAAATATTTAATTATTTTAGTGGGGCAGTCGAACGGGCCGATTCGACCCAGTCGACCACCCCCGGAATAAAATCGGTCCACCTAAACCAGCCCACCCGAATCCTAAAACTACCCAAACCTATCCTACCCACCTATCCCAGCTCGCCACCTCACCCCTCCCCCAATTCCCTACCCACCTTGCCACCTCATCAATCCACCCTGCAGCTTCCCCCTCTCCCTCTCACCTATTCCCCACCTACCCGCCTCTCCCTCTCTCACTGTCCCCCGGGCCCCACAGCCCCGCCCCCACGCGCCACCGACCAGCTGCCCTGGCCCCACCCTGGACCCGGTCCACCCTCTTCCCCAACCGACCCCACGCCCTGGTCACCGCCACCTGCCCCTGGGTCCCACCACACCAGCCCCCCACCGACGCGCTCCCTCCCCCACGGGATCCTCTCCCCCACGCTCCCTTCCGCCCGCCTCTCTCCTCCTTCTCCCTCCTCTGTGCCCGCCGCCGCGCGGCCCTCCCCTCCGCCGCCGGCGTCCCCTCCCGCCCGTCTTCCTCTCTCCCCGTCAATCGCCGCCTCGCCCCTCCTCCCCTCCGCCGCAAGCCGTCTCCCCGACGGGCGCCGCCGCCGCCCGCGCCTCGCCCCGGCCGGCTACCTCCTCCCCCACCGCCGTTCACCGCTCCTCCAGGCGCCGCCGCCCGCCTCCGGTCGGGCCAGCACCTCCCCGGTCGCCTCCTCGCCGTGCCCTCCTTCCTCCGCCCGCGCCGCCAGGGCCTCCTCCCGCTCGGCCGCGTCAACCCCGCCGTCGGTGCCTCCTCCCCGGCGCTCCCCGCATCGCCAGTACCTCGCGACCATGCCCTCTGCCCCTCCCCGTCGCCCCCTCGCCGCGCTCCCTCCCCATCGCCTCGCCGGAGCCGCCCTCACCTCGGCCTCCCGAGCGCCACCCGCCGGACCCCACCTCGTTTCCCGCCGCCTAGAGCTTCGTGGCCCGCCGCCTCTCTACAGGCCGCGCTCGCGAGCCCTCCCCGTCAAGCACCCCCCCAAGCTCCGTTGACCTCCGCCTGTGAGCACCCGCGTTTCCGCTCAGCGGTGAAGCTATCCTGACCGTGTAAGACGTGGTCCTGTTCTTCGCGTGGTGATGCTCTGATGGTGGAAAGTTGTTGATGTGGCAATGGTGTTCTGTTGGCATGGTTGTGATAACCCAATGAGTATGTAGCGAGGCCACCATAAGACCGACCCGACAACGAACCCACCGGTACCTCAAGATCTTCCTCGCGGCGTCCGAAGACCCGAACCCTGTCAAATCCCTCTCGGTGAACGCCAAGATCGCCTCACGGACGCCATGACCTCCTTCAAGGATCCGATGGCCGAGACCTGAAGACCGATCTAGAGCGCCAAGGCCTTCGCATGGAGTCGGCAAGATCATCCGGGAACACCAAGATCAACTGCGCGGGCCCGACAAGATCGACACCAACCGGGACGAATCCGATGCCCCGACGCCAGACCAAGTACTTCCTCCCGGAACGCCAAGATCTACTCCGCTATCCGAGAACGTTTCCGTCGAACCCTGAACCCTGAGCCCGGAACCCCGAACCCTCCCGGAACCAAGATCGCCGAACCCTAATGTGTGAACCTTTTCCCGAGCCCTATTTTATAAATGCTATATATAAAACTTGTGCATATTAAATCACTCATCTCGCATGCATATTTGTGTGGTTTCGGGGCCTTATGCCGATTCACCTCATAATTAAATATGGGGCCCATATGCGGGCAAATCTAGTCTTATATTGGCCTCATTTAAATTTGTGCATCGAACCAGTGATATATTTTGCCATGTTAAGACAACATTTAATTTGCGGGGTAGATAAATAACTTGAACCGTTTGATTAAATGTCGGGACCCCGGTTCCGCTTAATATGATCTAATTGCAGCGCACCTTTGCCATGTCATACATCATACATGCATCATGCCCGATCTTCTGCCGTAATCTTAAATAGTGCATCCGGTGTTTCTTCTAGTGTTTTGCTTCTTCGCGGATAAGGCCGTTGAGTTGATGTGAGCTTCGACCCGATCTTCGGATGAACCTTCGGCAATTTTTTCAGGCGAGCATCTCCCCCTTTCTACCTATCTTACTTTTATAGTATTTATTCCCTCCTGTTGATCTATTGCTATCTGTGTTGCGTTGCTCTAGTTTTCGTACCCGTGATATCCCTTGCAGCCTTATATTGCCTTGGACACATCCTATTACCTGTTGTTTGGTAGATAGTTGGACTTGCGCGTCGTAGTCGCTTGCTCAAGTGCTGATGCGTGTCGTCAAGTGACACAGTTGTTGGTGTATTGCCGCATGTTTGATGTTGGAGATGATCATGGTTTTACTTATCGTTCACTTTAATTCCTGTTTCACAACTAAAATTTAAGTAAGTAAGCAGAGGCACAGGTGGGCAATAGATGTTATTTGGTTGTTAACCGTCCACTTGTGTCCCGTAGGACCCCGAGTACTTGATACCTGTTCCTTGATTATTCGCGCTATCCACATCCGGGAGGCTTATGGGACCCTCCTGAGCCAGAGCTTGATTCCGTCTTATTTCTTGGGGCCACAAACTAGTTTGAGGTTTTATTTACTATCCTGTACCTATGCCATGCTTTACTGCTTTATTTACGATTGTGCGAGGAGCACACTGTACTGTTTAGGTAAGCGGAGTGTTTTCGCGGTATCGACAATCCCAGTTTTGGGTTCCCAGTCGTTTACAGCCATTGTCGCAAACCTTGAGTCCGTCTCGGAGTCAGCTAGCTTCGTTGCGGGTCTACTCAATGGGGTGGCCCCCTGAAATATTTCTCAATCCTGTGATTGCTTTGTCGTGAAGGCCTCGTTGGGTTTTGATTTGGTTTTTCCGAGGTTGATCGAGTGTGTGTTGCTATTTGTGCACCCCGGCCGGGTAAAACTTTCTGAAAGCCGTGTCCACGGTTATGGACGACTTGGAGCACAGTATCTCGATCATAGACAACTATAACTAAAGTAGTGCTTTAAACCTGACTTTATAATGACTAGTAATCAGCTTCACTATAATGGAATGGCTAAATAAAACTGCCAACAAGTGTTTGTTTGGGTTGTCGCTTGCGACCATTGTATCTGACTAGTAAGTATGGCAACTACAACGGAATGGCTAAATAAAAGTACCAACAACTGCTGGGTTTTGGGATATCTCCTGCTAATTGTATCTGACTAGTAAGTGTTGTAACTACAATGGAATGGTTAAATAAAAGTGCCCACTGCTTATTTTATCAGGATGATTATCTATACTTGACTAGTAATTGCTGCAACGATAACGGAATAAATAAAACTGCCAACCGTGTGAGTTCCTCGGTCGACTTCCTTGTTTGGTCTCGAGGGGGAGACACCAGGATGGGTTGTTTGATGGTAGTATCAGGTTGGTTCCGAATAGGTCTTTCTTACCCCTCTCTGATAGCCGTCAGTTGTATCGAGTCTCTATAGGTTGTTTAGTGCATGCTGCCGCTGCCGCTTCAGTCCACCATACCTATGTAGGCGAGGACCGCCGAATTCTAGTCTCGCCGTGTACTGGCCTCAGTACTGACGCTCCTCTTTTTCCTTTGCCCTTTGTCGGCACCCCTTTTGTTTAAGCAGGTTTTGAGATCGACGTCGTTAGCAGGGTTACCCTTCCGGCTTGGCCTGGGCAGGGTTATGGACGTCATTGGTTATTCTTCAGGGCTCTTAGCCCCATTTGCATCTTGTCCGTAGTCGGACGCTCTATCATTTTCAAGGTGATTTGGATCTTTGTATTTTATATCTGTATTCTTGACTCATTGAGTCGTTGTTGTATATATATCTGTTCTGTGGGTCCCATCGAGGACTGTTGTGTAATGTTATTACTTCGTTTTCCACCCGTACGAAAGTGCCTGGTGGGCACCTTTGAATCGTTTCTATGCGGGTTTGGCGGGTTTCGCTAAAACTTGCATAGGTCCGATTCTGAGGGTGTTACAGTGGTGCAGAAAGACCGCCACGCGCCGTTGTCTGCCCAGTCAGCACTGGCCCACCCATCAGTGACTGGGGCTAGGTGCGGCTGAGTAGAAAAGGGCTGCCTGCTTTTCTGTTTTAAATAAAATGATTTCAGTATATGTTTTAATATAAATTTAAATCTGTTTTTAATAACTTTTGAATTCTAAAACCAAATAATACAAATGATATATGTTTTAAGATCAGAAAAATGTGAGGAATTCAAATATGCCATTCAAAATATATTTTGGACACTTTAAATTTCCAAGTTAATTTAAATTACAATAAAATGCCCTTTCGCCTTAATAAATTAATAACTTTTGTTTTATAACTCCAAATTTGACAAATGATATGTCTAAAATGATTAGCTCGACGAGACCTTTCTGTTTATGCATTCCTTGTTCTGTTTTTCAGCATGCATCATATAAATATAATGTAAACAGCAACTAATATGAGGATAAAATGTGACCAAAACTCAATAAAATGATTTATTCTTGTATTCCACACCTCACCCATGCCATGCTACTTTATTGCCATGCAAATTGTGCATCATTCATCATGGCATGATTGTTTGCTTGTCGCATTTTATTCTTATGCTTGTGCACTTTATTCATGTTGGCCCTTGTTTGTTTGGTTCTTCTTCGAATAGACGCTGAGCAGGGGATATATCAAGAAACCCAGGAGCACTACCCAGATCCTTCTCTCGCTTCAACTGAGCTGCCAGGCAAGCACTACCACATGCTTGCATACATATAGTACCTATTGCCTCTATCTTATTCTTGCATCATTGAGTCGCGATTGCATTAAACTGAATCCCAAGTATTGCATAGCCTTTACTTTTAAACCCCACCGAAGCTTGTTCCTCCATCCCATGAGCCATTACTACAGGAGTTGTTTGAGCCATGCGAGTCGTAGAACAACATGTGTAGGGTATGTGAGAGTCTGATGGATAACGAGGTACCTAAACAACTTAACCTGAGTAGTAATGGGATAACTAATGAAAGTGGCACCGGTGAGCAATATCTGCTATTTGGTTTTTCATGCTCACTTGTGTCCCCTAGGACCCCGAGTACTTGATTCATGTTCCTTGAATATTCGCGCTATCCACATCCGGGAGGATTATGGGACCCCCCTGAGCCAGAGCTTGATTCATTCTTATTTCTTGGGGCCACAAACTAGTTTGAGGTTTTATTTACTATCCTGTACTTATGCCATGCTTTACTGCTTTATTTACGATTGTGCAAGGAGCACCTGTACTGTTTAGGATCGTGACACGTTTTCGCTGTATCGACAAGCCCAGTCACATTTTCGGGTTCCCAGTCGTTTACAGTCGTCCCCACAAACCTTGAGTCCGTCTCGAAGTCAGCTAACTTCGTTGCGGGTATACTTAATGGGGTGGCCCCCTGAAATATTTCTGAATCTTGTGATTGCTTTGTCGTGAAGCCTCGTTGGGATTTGATTTGGTTTTTCCGAGGTTGATCGAGTGTGTGTTGCTATTTGTGCACCCCTGCAGGGTAAAATTTCTGAAAGCCGTGTCCGCGGTTATGGACGACTTGGAGCACAGTTTCTCGATCATAGACAAGTATAACTAAAGTACCGCTTTTAATTTGACTAAGTAACTGACTAGTAAATAGTGCAACACTCATGGAATGGATAATAAAAATGCCAACGGATGGGGGAGGTTGTTCGTCTGCTTCCTCGTTGGTAAGCGAGGAGGAGGATGGATCTGTTGATATTACTGTTGTAACTGTTGTTATTAATTCACAGACATCCGTCTATCTTTGGTTAGGCGGATGGATAGCGAGTATCTATAGAATTGTTAGGGTTTATCTTTTGCTGCAATTGCGTCACCCCAGGTTGTGTCCCCTCTAGAGGCATAAAGACTTGCTGAGTACCCCTAGGGTCTCACACGATAAATTATTTGATTCAGATGAACAGGTACACTCACAAGATGGATACTGGGTGGAGGAGACGGACGATGTGGGCAACGATCATTCGGTGTAGAGATTCCGGGAACGGGGACCTGTGAGATCTGTGGGCGGGATGTGTTTATTTATGAGGCATCTTATGCCGATTTGCTTCTTATCCGTACTCGGATCTTGTTTGCCGCTTCCGCCTGATCCTCTGATGTTTGATGTCTGAGGAGATATCCTAAACTATTATATCTATCTAGGATATTTGGATCTTGCCGTATGGCGTTGCAATATTTCTACTTCTTTTAGATGGAATGACTCTGATGTACTGTTGTATGGTGGCTTGCATACATACTCATTTGTGTATGTAGTTGATCGCTTCGCCTGCCGATTACGCCGCCCGTTCTTGTCCCGATGTTTGGAAATGGTTGGGACGGCCGAAAGGTCTACCTGTGAGTGGCATTTGGGCCCCACCGTACTATTTCAACCATTTCCGCTCATCCAGGCTTGTAACTAGGAGCGTAATTCACCGAGGTAGTTACAGAAGACGTCGGCTACTTGGATACCGAAGCCCGCGAGCTCGGCGCGTTGCCAGCCCATGGACGGTGAAGTTGAAGGTGTCGAAGAGTAGATGATTCTCCGTCGCCGCGGAGTTGTAGATCGCTCGGGTTGGGACCGTCACGATCGCACAATCAGCATCCCCAGTTCTTGCAGACGGCGCCAATTGACGAGGTTTGATCTCGTCAATGCCCATTATTATGGACTTGGGTTTGGAGAAGATGGGGATGCTGGAGATCGTGGAACGGTTAGCAAACAAGCAACACGGGGACACAAGGTTTACCCAGGTTCAGGCCCCCGGAGGGAAACCCTACTCCTGCTTGTCTGCTCTTGATTACGGCGGAACCGAAGGTTACAGGGGTGCGCAGATGCAATCTGGCGTGGAGGTGTGTATGCGAAAGTATGAGGAGAGATCTAGGTTGTCTCCTTCTCGTTGGACCCTTCTAGCCTTTATATATGGGGAGGCTAGGTCTCAGGTACCGATACGAGTAGGTTACAAGTTGTATTCAAACTCTAGTGTTGAGCTTTTTTTGTCTTGTGCGTCGGTGTTCATATGGGCTTCATAGCAGCCAAAACGTCATAGACGTCATGGACCTTGACATGTCGTCGAGTGGGCCTTCCGTCGGGCCGGACCAGGTAGGCTAACATCGGGTACCCGTAGGGCATATCCATGTCAACATTGTATTTGCTACGATGGGCCATTGGTATTGCTACATCGGTGTTTGCTACAAGGAGACACCGGAGTTGCTACAAGGACGCCATTATTGGCTGGTGACGATGGCCACTGCTGCTACAAGCGTCCATCAGTGTTGCTACAAGAGGTCACTGATGCTGCTACAATTATCCAACGATGTTGCTGCAAGCGACCACGGTGGTGTATTTTCCGGCGACGGCGATGGTACTGCCATGGGAGGTGAGCGAGTTGTTGTCTAAAGAGGGAGGTGATGCTCCCAGGAGAGGAGTGGAGGTGCTTTATAGTGGGACCATGGATGTCCGCCCTCGCTGGAGCTAGGCTCCAGTCAAGGCCCAAGCTAGCGGCCCCACGGTGACAGGGTCGGGAACCGCCTGTGCAGGTCGAGCGAGGACGCAGGGATGGTGTTTCGAGAGTGTGGGGATTTTTTTTCTCTCCAATGTACGTGAGTGGTCCCGTATATAGTGGCCACGTGTTAGCACCTAGAGCCGGAGGGTGGACAATTTGCAGCCTATACGGCCGGAGGACGCATACACACGGTCGTACGTTGCGTCCGTTGATTAGAGTCCGATCCGGAAGAGCCTAGCTATAGTAGCTAGGGTTTTGGCGTGCGTCACGATTTACACTATATAAACACGTTGCCCTCCCTGATAATCTCGTACGTAGCATAAAATCACATCGATTAACGGAGATCTCGCGGCGCAACGGTGATGGAAACGACGACAGAGAAACAGGGGGCGGCGAGCAAGACCGCGTCCGGCCGGTCGAGTGGCGGCGGCGACAATACCGAACCTGTGGCGGCGGCGTTGGAGTGCCCGAAAGTGGCTGACGGCGAAAAGTCGGCGGCCGGCAAGGGGAAGAGGATCGGCAGGGTGAGCCAGGAGTACATCGACATGGTGCTGCACCAGAAGGCTACGGGCACCGGCGCCTACAAGGTGTCGAGGTCCATGGAGCTGGTAGAGAAGTACTACCGGGGTCCTTTCGATGTCCGGGCGCTCGTGCTACAGGGCGAGGCCATCATGGAGCAGCTGCGAGCCGGCCACGACGGGATGGAGGAGGACAACTCGTTCATCTACGACGAGAAGATCTTTGGACCCATCGCCAGGCGGTCCAGACCGCCGCCGGCTTGATCATCTTCATCTGTAAGAGGTTCAGGGTTTAGAGATCCATGCCAGATCGACTATGTATGCAAGTTTTTATGCCTGCGTGCATTTGATCGGGACAATTAGGGATTTATTTTATGCCTGCGCGTGACTATATATATATAGAGTATCATCTAACCAGTTATCATAATTAAGTTCTGTCAGTTAATATAGTGGTCGTCGTTCCTGACCGATCTCATCTAGGACATAATTATGTTGCTCTAAACTCTGCACCTACCATGTCCATCACCTGTACCTGTACATCATCTGAAATAAACTCTGCACCTGTACATCACCTGAAATAATTTGAGAACAATAATTCTGTCCTTAATTGAGATTTGTTGTGCCAGTAAATTAGCTAGAGCGAGGTGTTAGCCATCATCTTGATGTCCATATAGATATGGTCCTTCCGAGAAAATTGACCCTCCCCCGGAAGGCACGAAGTAACTCTCCCAAACCACATCTAATTTGGACACAGCCATGTTTCTCGCCCGAATATTGCCCTAAGTTCTGATGAACCACGGAACAGCCCTGTGAGGGCAGCTAACTAATGCACACACACTATATAAGTGTAATGTTGTCTTAGGATCTCCCGTTTTCACTTTCATGGGTCGATGCCCGAGCGGTTACTAGGGACGGACTGTAAATTCGTTGACAATACGTCTATGCTAGTTAAAATACAGCTTGGCCCAAAAATCTAGGACTTCCTGAATATGAAATAAAACATGGAGACACCAGCAATTTCGTCATCTTACCGAGTCTCGGAAGCACGTTTCGTTCAATTTTATTCCTTTTAGTGCACCTTAGTCAGGGCCCAAAACAGCAAAGGGATAATGTCCAACTTATTTACATGTTTTGCTCTAATCCAACTAGTATGGTTTACATGCTAATTATTTAGACATGGTGAAAAATACTGCAATGCCCTTCTCGATTTAAAATTAAGTTTAACCAACAATCTGCATTAACATTTCAAGAGGCCAAAAGGACTAAGTCAAGGACTAGCTACTTGTGACACATAATACACCAGAACATAATAATCTTGTACTATAGAAAGCTCTTTCAAATTGTTTATTTACTAGAATCATCATTGATAAGTATACTCAAATGCACTACAACGTTCTGGATACAGTTGAGGATATTATGGGTAGGGACGGCCTATTGCCTTACTATTTCCCCCATCAAAAAATAAATAAACAAGCTATATTGTAGATATAACAGAATCAATAAGATCATATAGATAAACTTACAATAACTCATAAATTTCATATGCAATTATAGTTTTGCCTTGGGAAGTTTTCCAAAGAAAATGGAATTGGAGAATATAGATTCAACAAAATAATTAAGATTATATGGAGTAATGTGATGTTGTTTGTTTGCTTTGATGTAGAATGAAATCCAGTGCATCACAATATTATCTCTAACAATAAATTAATTAAGGAAAAGTAAAAATGCTGGGTATAAAATAACTTAATGTATAACGTAAGTTCAGTATCGAGTACTAGATCCGCAAACTCGTCTTGCTAAAGAAAATGTTTATGGTTTATAACTCGTTCCCAAAGATATGCGTACTCTTTTTTCTCAGTTTCGTCAGAGATACGAGAACTCTTTTCTATTTCACTTTTTTTAGAATCCGAAAGGCAAACACACCTGAAATTAGTCCCTTATTTTTTGATTGTATTGTCTCCAGGGTTTTATGAATAGAGCTCCAGGACATTTTTTGTATTCTAATGGTTAACTTTGAATCCATTGCCTCGAAGTGATTAGATTTTCAATGTTGTTTCTCATGTTGTAATTTGGAGTATATGGAATAATAGAAATAGTCTAGTTTTTAGTAAACCTCTTTTTTGACCAAAAAAAGGTTTAATAAACCTATTTTTTAATAAACCTTTTGGATTAATATAAAGCAAGTATGGCGCCTGGTTTTTTCATATATGAGAAATAGGAAGGTACCATTCAAAGAGCTAGAATAAGGAAATGTGTCCTTGTTCATGGAAGGGTGATAAGCAGGCTGAAAAATCCTATGATGCTCCCGGCGAACTGATCTGCCCTGGTTTCGAGTGGATCTCTAGTTGGAAAACCACAGCCTTATCGAGCTATGAAGGGCGTGCATCTCTGGAGTATCTCAAAGCTCACCCTGAATAAGAAGATGTTGTCCATGTGGTGTACTAGCCCACTGTCTCTTCCTTTCTCTTTGTCTCTTTTGTAATGGCTGTTTGATATAAAACTATGGTTCTGAGCCCTTGCTTTTGTAAGTTTCTCCTCTTCTCCATCTGGGTTGAGCCTTTAGCTGCTTTAGTTTCCAGTGGTTTTTTGTGGTGAGTTTAGTGTCACTTTGGAGTAAGAGTGTAAGCCTCTTCCCTGTTGTAAGGAACTCAAAGACTTGGTTGGTTTCATTTTTTGGAATGAAACTGGAGATGAAGTCCCTTTTAATTAAAAAAAGATGCGAAAACTACGATTTTCGATTTCCAGTTGTGAGTTGTGAAAGGGCTTTTCTGTTCTATTAGATAAAGTGCATGTATTTGCAACTTTAAAATTTATTAGTGTGTAATATTGAGAAAGGGGATATTGTACAAGTATATTGTTCCCCATTTGCCACGCTTCATATCAGTATATCCTTTAAAGAGCTGCTACTCCACAAAAAAAATCAAGAAAGAGCTCAGAGCAGACGATCCTACTTAGTTGTATTAGGCAATGGTTCAAACAGAATGGCGATCGGGCTGCGGACAGAGTACTTATTGCCGCCGTTGCCGCCGGAGACCCACCGCAGGCTTCCCTCCGCCGTGCCATTCACTGCGGCACCGGCACCTCTTCTCAACTTCACGGTGAACTCCATCGTCTTACGAAGCGTAACCCCGAACGCAAGTGTGTTGGGCACAACCTCGACGGCGACGCCCTCTGGCGCCACCACTTCCACGGTGTACACGGACGTAGGGTCGCCGATGTTGGTCACCGCGCGCCTCACGACCGCCTCCGGCGCGGCCGGCGTGAGCGTCACCATGATCGACGGGTAGTTCAGGTCTTTGCCCTCGATCTTCCTCACCGTCGCGCAGCTCACGTTCATCATCGGCTGCGCGATGATGTCCTTGACGATGTTCTCCTCGTACCCAAGCCCGCACATGTAGGGGATGTAGTCCGCCGGCGCGAGGTCGTAGACGAGGCCAGGGTTCAGGGCCCGTGTCGGGTTCACCAGCCCGGCGCCCATGGCGAAGCAGTTCGGCCGGCCCGTTGTCTCGTCCACGATCGGCGTGCCGTCCGGGTGCGTCACGTCGGCAGTCGTCATCAGCGCCGACTTGATCGCTGCGGGCGACCACTCCGGGCGCGCCTTCTTGAGCATGGCCACTATACCGGAAAGGTGCGGCGCGGACATGGACGTGCCGCTGTGCATGCCGAAGGTCCGCGTCGGCGTCGCCCTGCTGGTGGTGTTATCGGTGCTGGGTACGGAGGCGACGATGCTGGTGCCGGGCCCGGTGATGTCCGGCTTCAGCACGCCGACGCTGGACATGTTGCAGGGCCCTCTTGAGGAGTACTCGGCGATGGCCGGCAGGGCGGACCGGTTCAGCTGGGCGCCGACGAAGCGGAGACTGGCGGTGGGGCTGGTCGTGGAGTTGATGTACGCCATGATGACCTGGCCGTTGGCGTGCGAGACCCGCGACGCGGCGATGCTCAGGTTGTCCACCGGCGTGGTCGCGCCGCCCCGCTTCGGGCTGGACCAGCTGACCATGCCGGCACCGCCGGCCTTCTCGACCACCTCCGCGCGCGTGATCGGGTCCTCGCTGCGGTCGCACGCCACGATCTTTCCCCGGACGTCAACGCCGTTCAGCGCGCCGTCGGAGAACAAGCCGGAGACGAAGACTAGGGGCCTGTTCTCCACGGGATTGTAGCTGTTCAAGTTCTCGCCGTCCACCACCACCCCGTTGCCGAGCTGTATCCGGGACACGACGCGGCGTCCCATGGTGCTGGCGGCGACGGTGAGCAGCCAGGGCGCGCAGTTGGTGACGGTGCGCTCGAGCGGGCCAGCGTTCCCGGCACTGGTGCTGACGAAGACGCCGGACATGACCGCCGAGAAGCTGCCGACCGCGATGAGGTCCTTGTACAAGGGTTTTTGCGTGTCGTCGCCGGCGGAGATGGAGATGACGTCGACGCCGTCCTGGAACGCGCCCTTCTCCGTGACGGTGAGTATCTCCGTGGCCGAGCAGGTGTCGGCGAGGCACACCTCGTAGAACGCCAGGTGCGCGCGCGGCGCCATGCCGGACGCCACCGCACCGGGGGCGTCAGCGGTGGACACCATCACGTCCTTCACGAACGCGCCTACGGCGGTGCCGGAGGTGTGCGTGCCGTGGGACTGCGGCCCCCTGGACCGCCCGCCGATGAGCTTCTTGTTGCACGGCGCGTCGCCGAAGTGGCACCCGCCGCGCCACTTGGCCGGCGGCGGGGCCATGCCGTCGTCGAGGAAGGAGACGTGGCGCGGGTCGATGCCGTTGTCAAGGATGCCGACGATGACGCCCTCCCCCATGCTCCCGCCGACGCTCCAGGCGCCCGTCCCCGGCGTGGACACCCCCAGCAGCTCCGGCGTGTACGTGGTCATGAGGCGGTAGGTCGCGTCAGGAAGCGCCTCGACGCACCAGGGCAGCTTGGCGAGCTGGGCGACCTCGGCGTCCGTGAGTCGCGCCGCGAAGCCGCTGACGACGTGCTGGAAAGAGAAGACGAGGCGCGGGCGGGCGGCATTGAGCGCGTCGAGGAGGAGCGAGTCTTTGGTGGTGTTGAGGATGGAGGCTAGCAGCGAGGCGTGCCACTCGGTCAGCTTGTCCCCGTCTTTGGGCCCGTTGGTGCGGCATACGATCACCAGGTACGTCTTCAGGGTGCCGGCGGCCGCGTCGTCGGCGTCGGCTGCGGGAGCTGCCACCCCTCCATGGTCGGCCGTGGGGAGAGGGGGAGTGAGATGTTTGACTTCTTCCCTAGCGGCTGTGGCCCCGGGAGCGTGCGGTGGTTGGCCGTTGGCCGCGGTGGCGAGCAAGAAGAGGACGGCGCCGACAATGAGGAAAAAGGGTGGCGTTCGGGCGTGCATGGTGCCTGGCGAGGGGAATCAATGCGGCCGATGTGGTGGCGCTTGCTTGGTTGGTTTTAATGGCGACCGGCGGTCAGCAGGGAGGAAGGAGGAGGCGATCAATAGAGGCGAGCTATGTTTAGCGGGAGCTGGAACGTGCGGCATTTCCCGGGGATTAATTTTGGTGGCTCGATGGCTCAGCCCACTCCTACGGCACTGGGCCGAGAGTTGGGCCGTGGATATACGGGCTTTGTGGACGTCGGAACACCCACCAAGCTCTACTACATGTGCTCTTTCAGACTTTTTTTTCGAGGTTAATGCATTCCATGCGCCATCCGATTAGACAGAGAAATAAGTACTACCTTCAAGGCCTGAATATACATTGACTTAGCAGGACAGAATGGACAATGAATAAAGGATCATAGGACGTATTCGATTGAATTGGTTTGGGATGTGGTTGCCGGCCCCTCAATATTTTTTCTCACCATATCTTCAAAAAATCCCTTATAAAATTGTATATCTGTCAGGTTAGGTAAAAACACCCAAAAAAAATAGACAAAATGTAATTTTGTTTTCGGTACAAAACACCGAGTGTGCTAGCGAGGCCTAGTGTTATCTGTTTGGATGGTCCATATGACTAACATCATTACAGAAATCAAGTGATATGCTGAGCCAGTTGGCATAGTACACTATGTCATCCGGATAGGCAACGCCGAAGGTGGCCGTCAGCATAGCTCTGTCGGCATACCTTACATTGACATAACTACCTAGTCATCGGCATAGGTCTGGCCGTCGGCATACCTCCCCTATGCCGACGGTTTAAAAACTAAAGGCACCGTCGTGAAAAACTAAAGGCACCGTCGTCTGACGGCATCGCAAGCTATGTCGATGGCCAGACCGTCAGCATACCTCGTCAAGTGGTATTTTCTAGGAGCCCTGCCTGAGAAGAAATATGCTAACGGCCAGGCCGTCTGCTTTTTCTTGGAGCTATGTTGACGGTCTGGTTGTCGCCACAGAGGAACATATAGGACCTCGCTCGGGAGTATCTATGCCGTTGGTCGCCATATACTGTCGGCAAGCTATGGCGGCGGTAAGTCCCCGATCGTAGGCATATCTTTCCTATGCCGATGGCCCCGACAAATGGCCATCGGCATAGCATTTGACCATTGGCTTCTAGCCGTTTGCCTGTACTGCATAGAGGACTTGCAGATACAAGATGTTGAATTGGATTGATGTAGTCTCTTTATCATCCAATGCTCCATATGACTTACATAGGGGATAAAGTAAAGTATGATCCAAAACTTGGGTAATTAAGTATTGATCACACTATGAATTGAATCGCCGAGATGGTAAAACTCCCTGGTGCAGGAAGATTACAGTATAACAAAATTATCCAATCCAAAGTCCCAATGTTGTTAATCGGTACCATGCCCTTAGTTTCCTAGCAAATTACGGTAAATTGATCTCTATCCAAGACCCGAAGTCCATAAATGGGCCAATCTATTAATTAGGTGAGAATGGTATTATGGCTGCTCTATTATTGGGTCTACACACAATCTAATATGTAAATCGTAGTAGTATATGACAAACAACTAGTCTCTAGTCAAAGAGTACAACTAAATGACAGCCTCTGACACGGGATATTCCCATATATGCTCTTTCCTCATGTAGCGTGGTATATATGTTTCGATTTATGTATTACCACATGATAAACAGCCTTCCATTGCTACCTCACTTAGCGTGGAATATATGTTGCGATTTATATATTATCTTTCTCTACTTCCTCCGTCTTAAAATAGATGTCGCATGTTTGTTAAAATTTGGATGAATCAATATACTAAATAGTGTTTAGGTTCATTCAGATTTTGAAAAAATCCGCGACATCTATTTTGAGACGGAGGTGCATGCATGAAGTGCAACCTCCAACTAGGGTAAAATTTCAATTAATTCTTCATGCCATTCCTAGTTGACGATCATTTGGCTATTTTCTTATTTTATCTACGGTACAGATGTGAGCATCGTTATTTGAATTCTGGTGGGTTGGACTTTATGCATCACAACTCTACCACCACACGAAGTGGTGGGTTCTCATGATTGATCTATTTATGATGAGACTGTTCAACCCATGATCTAATTTCATTTGTATTTTCCGCTGATCATGACGATGATTCAAAAGCAATGGTTTGGGAGGAATTAGGATAAGAAATCAGTGATTAAATATATGTTTGATTTTTTTAGCGTGCTCTCTCTCTGTCTTCTTTTTTCCTAAGAGGACGTTGGTCAAATTATAGATACTAGCATATTTGGTACCACATGCTACAAGTAGGACAGTAAAGATTCCTCTCGTTACTCCCTTCATACTAGTTTATTAGGCTAACACGGAACCTAAGAAATGTGTTTTACTATAAATTTGATCAACGAAATATGAATCATATGTATTAAAAATTATATCATTGGAAGGAGCTTTTAAATATCAATCCAATGGTACTGTATAATTTTTGTGACATATAGTTCATGTTTCATTGATATATTTTATGGTAAAACTTTTTTCTTGAACTCCGTATTAGCCCAATAAACCGGTATGGAGGGAGTAGACAATATAACTCCTTCAATGAATTTTCTGATCAAGTCACAATCATAAGGTAATTAATATACCACACACAGAAGTACATATTCACAAAAACAGATATACATATATTCCATGAAACATACACAAACAACAACATTTAACGTGGGTTTTAGGAATCCTCGGCAAGAAACCCATGAATTATTTCGAAATGCGTAAAAAGGACAACAACATGCATGGCACACATAATGTTCTTGCGGCTACCCATAGCAGTTTGGCAGCCTACACACATTTGCCTTTTACTAAATCATCATCACTGGCAGTTCAAGACCGGTTGCAGTGACCTGCACAAGGAGAATGAAAATCAGGGCTAACAGTTGACAAGTATCATCTTGTGCTGAAAATATATGATGTTGAACTTGATGAGGGTGTTTTAAGAAACGAAGAAAAAATAGTAGTATATCCATATATATGGAGCGAGGTACTCACAGCAGCATCTGGGGTGGAGAAGACATGAATATCAAGCCGAATAAAATTCCCGGCGGGACTGGTCTGCACGAGCTTGAGCTTGATGGTGCCATGTGCGTTCGCGAACTGTCCTGTCCCTCCAACAATGGCCCACTCACTTGACCCTATGGCTACGATGGTCGACCCAGCTGCAGCAAACCTATTTATTTCAGGTACCATTATACCATGCCAACGTTAGACTTAGACTTGATTGGTGTGTGCCCAACTGCCCATGAACAACATCACAAACTAGCTACACAATACTTGCATGAAAAGACATTTCAGATATTTATATTAGGGTACCTTGCGTCTTGGAAGACTAGGGTGATATAATTGAAGAAGCCTGAACCGCCCGCTGCCTTAGAAGCCTTCACCTGCATGCCTTGCCCACGAGCGACGATGGTGGCGCCGGGCGTAGGCGTGTCGACTACAGCCCAGTCATTCACGACTATCAAGCCAAACGATCCGGGTTGGGGTTGGCTTGCGTTTGCTGCAATGGTTTGGTCCTGGGAATCGATTCGGTGCAAGTATAGGCGCAGGTTGGTCTCGTTCTCGCAATAGATGACCGGACACGACAGGGAAGGAATGGCCATGGCAAGGATGAAGCTGGTGGCAAATAGGAAGCACAGAGCATGTGTGGGAGAACTAGCCATTGCCTATGCTAAGGTTTGTTAGGCGCCAAGCGGAAGAAAGGACTCTCGACTGTGTGTCTAACTGAATTGTTGTATCCTTTATGTGTCTTGTGAGTTGTGTGATGTGAGAGCTATGTGTAGACGGAGGGAGGTATTTATAGAGATTAAGGAGTGAGACTACGGAGGATGTTTGTCATTCTTTTCTATTTTCGCTAGTCAGTCTTTGGAGATGCAAATTATGTAGGCCGTGCAATTTGATTTTATAGGGAGTTGGCGAGAGGATTGGCATGCATGACATCTAGTGCCATCATTGTGTCCCTTGCGTGTCATAGTATTTTATTTTTGAGCAAGTCATAGTAGTATGTTTTTTGTAGACCAGCGATGTTTTTGGTCAATATCTTCTCTTGTCTTCCATTCTGACCTGGCCGGTAGCTATGTTTAGCGGGCGGCAGTTCGAACGTTCGGCTGCCTGGCGGATCAATTTGAGTTGCTCAATGGCCCATCGTGCAAGGCCCATGTCTGGGCCGTCGATGCAGGCTCTAGATGGATTCTTAGTTGCTTCGCTGAAAGATGCTCGAAAAAAAAGTTGCTTCGCTAAAAAGAATGATGGATTCACCCGTTAGAGGTGGTGTTTTGGCTAGCTGATGCAAAACGAATCTATTATTAAAAATTACAAAAAAAAAGTTTAATAAATTGAAAGAAATTTTTCGTGTACATCCGGACATTTTGTGTCTGTACACAAGTTTTCAGAAAAAATAAACATTTTATATGACTTATGTAAAAAATCAAAATAAATATTAAAAAATAATCATGTTGGAGCATCGATTTGTCTTTTCATATGCGAATATTTTTTTCTAATTTATTTTATATTTTAAAATATGTTTTTAAACAAGAGGGTTTCATCTGTACCCATGAGCCGAATTGAATTTCAGTTCATCTGTTGTGTTTTACTTTCATAGACTCGTTCGAATTTAGATAATATTGATTTTTTATTTTTATGTAATCTAATAATGACAAAACCAGATTTTTTTTTTAATCGAGCAACTAGCTCAATATGGTTACCAATAGGCTAGATATTTAAGAAAAAACGGCACCATCCCCACGAACACCACTCGCTCAAAAACGACACAATAAATATCTCATGTGCATGATGTCGTTCGTGTGGTGTCATAGTGGCATGTAAAAGCTCATGCTCAAACTACATCAAATCCGGCGATATGTTTTTTTGCCGCTACTTTCTATTCATCTGTTATCAATAGTAGTATAAAGAATTCTAAAAGTAATAAACATTATAAATAGATTCATGAACTACATAGCGACGATTACAAACATAGCACGAGTCGAATGGGCACCACCGACCTTGCCCCTCCATCACCGGAGCTGTGCAAAGCTTGTCGTAGTAGACCTTGTTATAGTAGACAGACGAAAAGATATCATGCTAAGCCCCCAAAGGATCAGCGCAATAGAGCAGCAATCATCGCCAATATGACATCTATAAATCGGAACACACTGACTTGAACTCTCACCAACGAACACTAAAATGGACCAGATCCCAGGAGATTCACCGAACACGCGACTCCAAGCGTCATCTGTCGCTGCTAGATGTACCACCGGAGCAAGGATAGGACGGGGAGAGCCTTATTCCTCCGTTTTACACATATAGAATTCCACATCTTCATCATATGAACTTCTCCACTATAATTTCTAAAAATTCTTAAGTATCTTTGATATACTCAACAAAAAAGTTCAACACAAAACAATATCCTTGCAAAACATGTTCTAAGAAAATTGAGATTGCAATTGCATGCCAGGCCCACCTATCACTAGGATGTGTGCGTGTGCGTGTGTGTGCTCACACCAACCAGCCGATGTAGCTGCCTCGGTCTCCCCCACCCTGCCGCCCCCTCTGCTTGTTCGCGCGCCCTCTGTCGTGTGCTACATCCTCCAGCTAGAGTGCATTCTCCAGCATGTCGGCCACATCTTTGTCTCTGGAATCGACGAGGAATCCTTGCCCGGAAATTGAGTCTCCTCATCAGCAATCGAAGTTTGACAGCCCTTCTACGGAAACAGCAATTTATGTAGGATTTCCCCTTTTTGAGTATCCGCTAAAAAACTTGCAGCAGAACTCATGAAATGGGAGAGCAGTGTCAAAGTTACAAACGCAAGAGATCCCAAGGAGACAGCAGACAGGTGTTGAGACAACTCCGGCCGGATGTTGTTGATGTGGATATAGCAACGCACGTCACTTTCGCGCCAACGAATATACACTAAAATCCATATGGCCGGTGACGAAGTTCGGCCACGCAAACCTTTTGTTTACCCTGGCACGTACGGCGGATGACACTAGCGATTTGTTTTGGTTCGATCAGGTCGTTTTCGACCAAATGAAAATAACTCGTCTCTTTTATACACACATCATTGTCCACACAAAATATAGGATGGTCTCATCCACGTAGTATAGCCTGATGGAGTAGGTTCTAGGGCGGTCCTACCATTCTATCCAACATGCATGTCATCCACTAACTAACTTCATTATCCAAAGAAACTAACTCCATCATCGCAATTACTCACACTAGTATTTCCTCTACTCTTTCCACGTAAAGCCCTGTGACCAAATCCTTAGATAGTATTATTTTCTTTTAGACCGCCGGATCGAAATTAGCCCCACTTTTAACTACGAAGCCACATACAACAAGGTTACAAGGATGCAAAAAAAAAAAAAACTCTACCAGACCTATCGCAACTACCCTCGTTAGGGTTTCCCTACTCGGCGGCGATTCTAGCTGGTCTCGAGTCTACTACCCCCGATCCAATCGGATTGCCGATTCTACCCTACAAACCCCTACCGGAGTATGAGGCCTCCGGCGTGTAGCCCTCGCATGCTTGTTGGAGAGGCGTTGATGAGGGAAACATGGATGGTTGAGGGAGAGGCGTTGGTGATGATGATGGCGATGATCCTCTCCAAATTCCCCGTCCCGACAGGGTTCTAGAACGGAGTTTCTGGTTCCGAATCGCGGTTTCTGGTGGTGACGGCGCAGCGAAACTCTTTCTGGAAAAACATCGACCCCCCTGAGTTTTTAGGTCTGAAGGCAACTTATAGGCGAAGAGAGAGGCAAAGGGGGTGCCTGAGGCGGCCACACCCCCTGGGCGCGGCCAGGGGGTGTGGGCCCCTAGGCCTCCACTCCGTCTCGTATCCTGGCTCTGTGAGTCTTCTGGTGAAATAGGATTTTGGCATATTTTCCGGTATTTTTCCTGATAGTTGATTTTCCGCACAAAAATTAGACACCAAGATAATTCTGCTAAAAACAGCGTTAGTCTATGTTAGTTGTATTCAGATCACACAAGTTTAGAGGAGAAAAAATAGCAAAAGTGTTTGGAAAAGTAGATACGTTTTGGATGTATCAACTCCCCCCAAGCTTAGCTTATTGCTTGTCCTCAAGCAATTCATTTGAAAACTGAGTGCGATAAAAGAAACTTTCACGAACACATTTGCTTCATATGATGTAAATATTCTCAGCATGTGATCAGTACTTAGGCAATTCATAATAAAGAGTATGCAGTTAAGTCTACTCAATAGTCATTGCAAGCTATTAAGAGATTCCAACACAACAATAATAAGTAGCATGAAACATAAGCATAAGCAACATTGTAATGCTCATAAGATGGTATGCTAAAGTGGTATCTCGCTTGCCTTTGATTGTGGAGCAAAACATAAATGCCAAGGCACCTCTAAAGTTCAAGTGAAGACTAGAAGTAAAGATATCAAAGATACACGCATCAAAGTTATGACATAATTAACCAAGTTTTGAGACAAGCACATTACACTAAAAATGACAACTATGCTCTCAAGAAAGTGCTAAAGAATAAGTGGTGACTCAACAAACAAGTGAAAAGGTTTTGAAAAGTTTGAAGGACTTCCAAATAGGTACTCATTAACTTTGAGCTCTCATTGCCCCTATCATAAGCATCTTTAAGTGATTAAGGTTAAAATTAGGTCAACTATTAGTTATATGCTTGACAGACCACAAACTAGAAATCTCATGTCCCTTGAGTATGAGGGACGCTCCTCATGCTACTCAACTTTAGATGCCGATAAGTTCTTGTCATTGTAAATAGATGTGTATAATAAAGAACCGTCAACGGGGTACCCCTTGCCCAATGATACAGGAGCTATCTCATAACAAAATGACAAGGCAAGCAGACAATGAGTATCTCAGCGATCTTTTTATTTGATATTTGCATACGTTTTTAGAGGATGCTTCACAGATTGCTCACTATGGTTATGCTACAAGTTTCCACCATGATTAGGCATGGCTTAGGCTAGCGGCCTAGGCGTTTCTCTAACACATGTATATAACTCCATAGACTTACAAGCTCCCCTTTTATTTCACACCGACGACATCCATAAACAAAAAGCATGATACCAACTGGATAGATATCCATAGTGTTAAAAACGTTCCCCGTGACAACACAGTTCTTCTAATTCTCAGCCTATAATTTGCAAGCATATAACTTTCAAAGATAGTCACAATGGTTCAGGCTTATTAAGTGCAAGAAAATAAAGTGTTCCATCAAGTTCGTGAGATCTTTACTAACTAACTTCTTCATAACAAGCAAATATTTTATTTGGAAGAAAACGAGACATAATAAATATGCACGGAATAGCAATGAAGCTAATAGGTAGATATGGTGGACACTTTTTGACAATTTTGGTTTTGGGGAGTTGGAAACACGAGTACAGCTCATACTTAGTGAAAGTGAAGGCTAGCAATAGAGAGGGAGCGACAAACGAGAGAGCAATAACTATCATAATCATGCTTGCAACAAAACAGAATTAACTATGGCATAAAAGTGATACAAGAACTCTGAGGCAAAATAAATCATTGGGGATTACTGATTTTTGTTCAGTCATATGCATGCGTGAGAATGTGCCAAGTCCTTCAAATGAAACAATAGAGGGGGATACCACAATGTCATACCAAGTTATGAATAGAACAATGCAAGCAAACATTCATATGACATGCTACAAACTATTAGCAAGTTGGAGCTAATCATAAGAGAGCAAGAACTACTAAGCATCCATAAATAACATACACCTTACTTGAACAGACCAAGCATGCCCACAATGATGAGTATATGTACAAAAATGAAAACAAATATAGTTTGTTACCAGCCTCTTATCACACCTCAAGTTGTCATTAATCTTCATTATTTCCCTTCAATTGTGTGGCTTGAATAATAACATGAAACCAAACTCCACTGAGGACAACTGAACCCTGCAACGAACTTCACAAAACCAAAGAAGAAGAACAAATATTTCTGGTGTTTTAGATTTTTAAAGCAAGCACACAAAGCAAAAACAAACAAAGCAAAATCTTTTTGGATTTTTCTTTAAGGCAAACCAAAGCTAAAAAGGCAAAGAAACAAACCAACAGAAGCAACGAAAATATTTTTGGTCTTTTTGTGTTTTTGAGAAAGCAGAAACAAGAAACAAAAAACAAAAAGAAAGCAAAACATGGATGTACAAAGAGCCGACAAAACATGATATATAGATGAGTGTGATGTCGGTATACCTCCCACCAAGCATAGGCTTTTGGCCTAAGTGAGGCTCAATCCCATGGTGACCAAGAAGGTGCACCTCCGTAATGCAACAAAGAGGCCCCTTCGTCCTGGTACGAGCTCGAGGACGCCCGTGTCATAAGAGGGCGCGCCCCCTGGTAGTGTCCGTGGAAACCACGAATGCGTAGCTGCTCGTCCATCTCCTCCTTGGAGCGTGACCAAGGTCCCTGGGAAATGTTGGAATTATGCCCTAGAGGCAATAATAAATATGTTATTATTATAATTCTTGTTCATGATAAAGTTTATATTCCATGCTAGAATTGTATTAAGCGGAAACTTTAATACTTGTGTGGTTTGTGAACAACACCGTGTCCCTAGTATGCCTCTATGGACTAGTTCATTGATTAATGATGGTTAAGGTTTCCTAACCATAGACATGAGTTGTCGATTAATAATGAGATCATATCATTGGGAGAATGATAATGGACAGACCCAAACTAAGCGAAGCAATTAGATCATGTCATCGTGTTCATCTTTGCGAAGCTTTTCCTATGTCAAATATTGTATTCCTTAGACCACGAGATAATACAACTCCCTGGTATCGGAAGACAGCTTTGAGGTCATCAAACGTCATCCTATGAGAGGGTGATCATAAAGGTGTCTCTCAGGTGATCGGAAAGTACCTGTTGGGTTGTATGTATCGAGATGGGATTTGTCCCTCCCAAGTCGGAGAGATATACTTCGGGCCCACTCGGTAATCGATATCAACACCGCTTGCAAGCATGTGGTTAAGGAGTTGATCACAAAGTGATATCGGATTACGGAACGAGTAAAGTACTTGCTGTGAACGAGATTGAACTAGGTATGACGGTACCGACGATCAAATCTCGGGCAAGTAAAATATCGCGAGACGAAGGGAATATATATATGGGATTGATTGAATCCTCGCATCGTGGTTCATCCGATATGATCATCGATGAATGTGTGGGAGTCAATATGGGTTTCCAGACCCCGCTGTTGATTATTGATAGAAGATCATGTCTGTGAAGGGTTTCGCGGCATAGTAAATCAAAATTTTCTACGGATGCGAACAGAGGGAAAGCCAAGATCTAATCTAGGAGATGCAATCAACGAGAGAGATTGGATTAGATCTTCATACCCTTGAAGATTCGCACAGCGGAACGTTCGTCGGAACGTGGGTGATGTAGTCGTACTCGCTTCTCCTCCTCGCGATCCGATCCGATCTAGCACCACAAGTGGCGGTGCCTCCGTGAGATGCACACGTGCAGCACCTCGACGTCTCCTCCTTCCTCGGACCAGCAAGTATGGTGGAGAGATAGATTGTATCTATAACACGACGGCGTGGTGTATATGGTGGAGAATTTCTGCAGCAGGGCTTCGCCTACAAACAGTCGGGAGGGAGAGAGGAAAGCTAGCAAGGCGGCTAGGGTTTGGAGGAGAGGTGTGTGGAGTTGGTGCGCCCCCACCCCTCTTTATATAGAGGGGGGCGCAGCCCTAGCCCCTCCCCCAAGACCAAAGGATAAGGAGTGGGGGGCATGGACTCTCCCCTCTTCTAGAAACCCTATCTCTAGTTTAAACGATTTAAACTCTCTAGGATCGGCTGGGCCCTATGGGGCCTTGTGCCCCTGGCCCAATGCGGCCAGGACACTCCCTCATAGGCCCATGCCCCCTCCCGGAAGGTGGGGCCACGTTGGTCCCCTTCCGGAAGGTTCTAGAAGCTTCCGGTACAATACCGATTAACCCGGAACAATTCCGAACTCCAAAAACTGCACTGCCTTATATGAATCTTATTCTCCGGACCATTCCGGAACCTCTCGTGATGTCCCGGATCCCATCCGAGACTCCGAACAAAAATTCATAAACCAATTATCCAATCTATCCTAGCGTCGAGATATGTTAAGTGTGTGACCCTGCGGGTTCGAGAATATGCAGACATGATCTTCTATCAATAATCAACAGCGGGGTCTGGGCACCCATATTGACTCCCACACATTCATCGATGATCATATCGGATGAACCACGATGCCAGGATTCAATCAATCCCATATATATATTCCCTTCGTCTCGCGATATTTTACTTGCCCGAGATTCGATCGTCGGTACCGTCATACCTAGTTCAATCTCGTTCACAGCAAGTACTTTACTCGTTCCGTAATCCGATATCACTTTGTGATTAACTCCTTAACCACATGCTTGCAAGCGGTGTTGATATCGATTACCGAGTGGGCCCGAAGTATATCTCTCCGACTTGGGAGGGACAAATTCCATCTCGATACATACAACCCAACAGATACTTTCCGATCACCTGAGAGACACCTTTATGATCACCCTCTCAAAGGAATACAATATTTGACATAGGAAAAGCTTCGCAAAGATGAACACGATGAAACGATCTAATTGCTTCGCTTAGTTTGGGTATGTCCATCATATCATTCTCCCAATGATATGATCTCATATCAATTGACAACTCATGTCTATGGTTAGGAAACCTTAACCATCATTGATCAATGAGCTAGTCCTTAGAGGCGTACCAGGGACACGGTGTTGTTCACAAACCACACAAGTATTAATGTTTCCGCTTAATACAATTCTAGCATGGAATACAAATTTTATCATGAACAAGAATTATAATAATAACATCTTTATTATTGCCTCTAGGGCATAATTCCAACAGTCTCCCACTTGCACTAGAGTCAATAATCTAGTTTACATCTGGCAACAATCTCACACCCATGGCACTGAGGTGTTGATCATGTTTTACACGTGGAAGAGGTTTAGTCAATGGATCTGCGACATTCAGATCTGTATGTACTTTGCTAATCTTCAGATCTCCATCTGCAATATAATCTCGGATTATATGAAACTTGCGGTTGATATGCTTGGTCTTTGGATGATATCTTGGTTCCTTAGCAAGTGCTATGGCGCCAGTGTTGTCACACAATATCTCCAGTGGGTCCAATGCACTTGGAACCACGCCAAGCTCAGTGATGAAGTTTCTGATCCAAACTCCTTCACTTGACGCTTCTGCAGCAGCCATGTATTCCGCTTCCACTGTAGATCCCGCGATCACGCTTTGCTTGCAGCTTCTCCAGCTCACAGCTCCTCCATTCAAAATATAAACGTATCCTGTCTGAGATTTGGAATCATCCTTGTCGGTGTCGAAACTAGCATCGACGTAACCTTTTACGACAAGCTGTTCATCACCCCCATAGACTAAGAACATTTCTTTAGTTCTATTTAGGTACTTTAGGATGTTCTTCACGGCTGTCCAGTGTTCCACTCCTGGATCACTTTGATATCTGCTCGTCAAACTAAGAGCATTGGACACATCCGGTCTAGTACACAGCATGGCATACATGATGGAACCTATGGCCGAGGCATAAGGCACTTTGCTCATAGCTTCCCTATCATTTACCGTAGCTGGACACTGAGCCTTGCTCAATATCTTACCTGACAACATAGGCACTGAACCTTTCTTTGCCTTATCCATTCTGAACCTTTTCAGAACTTTGTCTAGGTATGTACTCTGGCTTAAAGCTATCAGGCGTCTTTGTCTATCTCTATAGATTTTGATGCCCAATATATAAGCAGCTTCACCTAGGTCTTTCATTGAAAAACACTTGTTCAAATAACTCTTCACATCGTTAAGCATGTTGATGTCATTTCCGATAATCAATATGTCATCCACATATAGTACCAGAAACGTCACCGAGCTCCCACTCACTTTCTTGTAGATGCAAGCTTCGTAGCAATTTGGAACAAATCCAAAGCTCTTGATCACTTGATCAAAACGAAGGTTCCAACTCCGAGATGCTTGCTTCAGTCCATAAATGGAACGCTGAAGTTTGCATACTTTATCAACATCCTTAGGATCGACAAAACCTTCGGGTTGCATCATATACAACTCTTCATCAATGTTGCCATTGAGGAAAGCAGTCTTGACATCCATCTGCCATATTTCATAATCATGAAACGCGGCAATTGCTAATAAAATCCGAATGGACTTAAACATCGCTACGGGAGAGAAAGTCTCATCGTAGTCAACACCTTGAACTTGTCGAAAACCTTTTGCGACAAGCCGTGCTTTATAGACGGTAACATTTGTAGGGGTTCGTAGCATGGAAAACAAAAAATTTCTACCGCATACAAACAAACAAGCCAAGATCTATCTACTAGATTGTAGCAACGAGTCGATGGAATAACTCACCCTCGAAGATTCCAAAGTGTTTAACGAGAGCGGATTCTCGTGGGTGATGTAGTCGTACTCTTCCCGATCTCAAGATCGTGTAGACGATCCTTCCGGCGCTGCGTTCCGGCAGCGCTCCCGCAGTCGGTCACACATTCCGTACTCGACGAAGACCTTCCTCTCCCTTGTTCCAGCAGGCAGCGGAGGTTGTAGCACTCTCCTCGCGATTCCGGCAGCACAACGGCGTGGTACCGGAAGTAGAGGGGAGATCCCGCAGGGCTTCGCCTTAAGCCGGAGCGAGTATGGTGGAGTATGAGAGAGAACTATTAGTGGTCTAGGGTTTAAACACACCAATTAGAAGGCTCTAAACCGAAGGCTAGGGCAATTAGAAGCTCTAAACCAAAACGGCTCTAAACCGGAGATTAGAGGATAGGAACTTGTGTGTCTAGAGGAGGAGGCCCTGCCCCTCCTTTTATGGGTGGGAGGTGCGGCCAAGGGGAGGGGAGTCCCTCCCCAAGTCGGCCTTGGGTGGCGCGCCGTCTTGGAGAGGAGACTCCTCCCCCAAGTCGGTTTCAACCACCTCTTGCTTGTTTCCCACAGTTTCCTGTTTTAGCCGTTTGACTTTCAAACTGGCCATTTGACTTTTCTGTTTTAGGATTCAATTTAATCCTTTATTTGGAATAGCAAGAACACTTAGTACATGATGCAATCATTCCAATATGTAATGACACATTCATGTACCCCTCCCTTTTCCCGGAGTGCCGGACATTCCGGGACCTTCTAGAACATTCCCGATGAAAACACCGGAATCATTTCCGAACTCCGAAACAGGACTTTCCTTATATGAATCTTATTCTCCGGACCATTCCGGATCACCTCGTGATATCCCGGATCCCATCCGAGACTCCGAACAACATTCGGTCTCTTTCTCATAATACCATAACTACTCAAACAACGTCGAATCCTTAAGTGTGTCTCCCTACGGTTCGTGAATTATGCGGACATGATCGAGACACTTCTCCGAACAATAACCAATAGAGGAATCTGGAAATTCATATGGCTCCCACATATTTCTACGATTACTTTGTGATCGAATGAACCACTTACATACGATACCAATTTCCCTTTGTCTCACGATAGTTTACTTATCCAAGGTTATGATCGTCGGTATCTCTGCATACCTAGTTCAACCTCGTTACCGATAAGTACTCTTTTCTCGTTCCCGTGATATGTGATCCCTTGTGATCCAGTCACATGCTTGCAAGCTAATTGGATGACATTCCACCGAGAGGGCCCAGAGTATATCTATCCGTCATATGGATGGACAAATCCCACTCTTGATCCATGTGTCTCAACCAATACTTTCCGAACAGTCAATGCCACCTTTATAGCCACCCAGTTACGGTGTGGTGTTTGATGTCATCAAAGCATCCATCCGGTAAAGGTGATAGGCATGATCTCATGGTCGAAGGAATTAGGTTACTATGTATCAGAAAGCATATAGCAATTGAACTATTGAAATGACTTGATCTTTATGCTACGCTTATCTATAGGAGTATGTCCACCATATCATTCTCCTAACGATATGATCTTGTTGTTGATAACATCTCAATGTTCATGATTGGGAAACCACAATCATTAATCAACCAACAAGCTAGTGAAGTATAGAGGCTATACTAGGGACTTCAAATTAAGTTTACAAATCACACAAGTATCAATGTTTCCTTGTTAATACTATTATAGCATGAATGTAAACATTTATCATAAACACAAAGATATAATAATAACTACATTTATTATTGCCTCTAGGGCATATCTCCAACAGTCTCCCACTTGCACTAGAGTCATCTAATCTAGATTACATGGTAATATACCGAACACCCATGGCAGTTTGGTGTTGGTCATGTTTTGCCCTCGGGAGAGGTTTAGTCAACGGATCCGCCACATTCAGATCTGTGTGTACTTTGCAAATCTTTATATCCCCATCTTGGATATGTTCTCGAATAGCGTGAAAACGTAGCTTGATATGCTTCAGCTTCTTGTGTGACCTTGGTTCTTGCGCATTCGCTATGGCGCCCATGTTATCACAGTAGATAGACATTGGGTCCAGCGCACTAGGAACCACACCCAGCTCTGTAATGAACTCTTTCATCCATATCGCTTCTTGTGAAACCTCCGAAGCAGCCATGTATTCCGATTCAGTTGAAGATCTCGCCACAACGCTTTGCTTTGCACTCCTCCAGCTAACTGCTGCACCATTCAAAATAAATACGTATCCGGATTGTGATTTAGAATCATCCGGATCGGTGTTCCAACTAGCATCGGTGTAACCATTAACAACGAGCTGTTCATCACCTCCATAAGAAAGAACCATATCCTTAGTTCTTCTCAAGTACTTAAGGATGTTTTTGACCGCTGTCCAATGATCCACTCCTGGATCACTTTGATATCTGCTAGTTAAACTAACAGCATATGCAATGTCGGGTCTAGTACATAGCATGGCATACATTAGAGATCCTATGGCTGAGGCATAGGGAGTCTTACTCATCCTTTCTCTATCTTCTGCCGATGTCGGACTTTGAGTTTTACTCAAGGTCGTATTGGGCAACATGGGCAAGAACCCTTTCTTGCTATCTTCCATTCCAAACCTCTTTAGAAGTTTGTCCAAATATGTACTCTCTGACAATGATATTTGGCGTTTCGATCTATCTCTATAAATCTTTATGCCTAATATGTAAGCTGCTTCGCCAAGATCCTTCATTGAAAAACTATTATTCAAATATTCCTTGACACTATTAAGAAGGTCTACATCATTCCCAATCAACAATATGTCATCCACATATAGTATTAAGAATGCTACAGAGCTCCCACTCACTTTCTTGTAAACAAGCTTCTCCATAAGTTTGTATAAAACCAAAACTTTTGATTACCTTATCAAAACGTTGATTCCAACTTCGGGATGCTTGCTTCAATCCATAGATGGACCGTTGAAGTTTGCATACCTTGTTAGCATCTTTAGGATCGACAAAACCTTTGGGCTGCATCATATACAACTCTTCATCAATATCTCCATTGAGGAATGTTGTTTTGACATCCATCTGCCATATCTCATAATCATAACATGCAGCGATTGCTAACATAATCCTTACAGACTTTAGCTTCGCTACCGGTGAGAAAGTCTCATCGTAGTCAACTCCTTGGATTTGTCGAAACCCTTTTGCGACAAGTCGAGCTTTATAGACAGTAACATTACCATCAGCATCTGTTTTCTTCTTGAAAATCCATTTGTTCTCGACAGCCTTCCGGCCATCCGGTAAGTCCACCAAAGTCCATACTTGGTTTTCGTACATGGATCCAATCTCGGATTTCATGGCTTCTTGCCATTTATTGGAATCTGGGCTCATCATTGCTTCCTCATATGTCTCGGGGTCATCGGTGTTGTCCACCAACATGACACTCATAACGGGATCATACCAATCTGGAGTGGTACGAGTTCTCGTTGACCTCCGAGGCTCTGTAGCAACTTCAACCGAAGTTTCATGATCACCATCATTAGCTCCCTCTCTTATTGGTGCAGGCACCACAGGAACTTCTTCCGGTGCTGCGCTACTCGCAATTTCGAGAGAAGGTTCGACAACCTCGTCGAGTTCTACTTTCCTTCCAGTCACTTCTTTCGAGAGAAATTCCTTCTCTAGAAAGGATCCATTCTTGGCAACGAAGATTTTGCCTTCGGATCTATGATAGAAGGTATACCCAATAGTTTCCTTCGGGTATCCTATGAAGGCGTATTTTTCCGCTTTGGGTTCAAGCTTGTCCGGCTGTAACTTCTTTACATAGGCTTCGCACCCCCAAACTTTAAGGAACGACAATTTAGGTTTCTTCCCAAACCATAATTCATACGGTGTCGTTTCAACGGACTTAGACGGTGCCCTATTTAAAGTGAATGCGGCTGTTTCTAATGCATAACCCCAAAATGATAGCGGTAAATCTGTAAGTGACATCATAGAACGAACCATATCTAAGAGAGTTCGATTACGACGTTCGGACACACCATTACGCTGTGGTGTTCCCGGCGGTGTCAACTGTGAAAGTATTCCGCATTTCTTCAAATGCTCGCCAAACTCGTAACTTAGATATTCACCTCCACGATCAGAACGTAGAAATTTAATCTTCTTGTTACGTTGATTCTCTACCTCACTTTGAAACTCCTTAAACTTCTCGAAAGTTTCGGACTTATGTTTCATGAAATAGATATACCCATATCTACTCAAGTCATCCGTGAAGGTAAGAACATAACGATAACCACCGCGCGATGCTACACTCATTGGACCACACACATCGGTATGTATGATTTCCAATAAGTCCGTAGCTCGCTCCATCATACCAGAAAATGGAGTCTTAGTCATTTTTCCCATCAGACATGCTTCGCATCTTTCAAGTGATTCAAAATCAAGTGATTCAAGAAGTCCATCGGAATGGAGTTTCTTCATACGTTTCACTCAGATGTGACCAAGACGACAGTGCCACATATAGGTCGAATTATCGCTTGATTTCAAACGTTTAGCCTCAATGTTGTTGATATGTGTATTTCCACTATCGAGATTCAATAAGAATAGACCATCTATCAAAGGTGCATGTGCGTAAAACATATTACTCATATAAATCGAACAACCATTATTCTCGGACTTAAACAAGTAACCGTCTCGCAATAAACAAGATCCCGATATAATGTTCATGCTCAACGCAGGCACCAAATAACAATTATTTAAGTATAAAACTAATCCCGATGGTAGATGAATGGGTAGCGTGCCGACCGCGATCACATCAACCTTTGATCCGTTTCCCACGCGCATCGTCACCTTGTTCTTCGCTAGCATCCGTTTATTCTGCAGCACCTGTTTCGAGTTACAAATATGAGCAACCGAACCAGTATCAAATACCCAGGCACTACTACGAGTACTAGTGAGATACACATCAATAACATGTATATCAGATATACCTTTCTTCTTGATGTTGACGTTCTTCAAATCCGCCAAGTACTTTGGGCAATTCCGCTTCCAGTGACCTTCTCCCTTGCAGTAAAAGCACTCAGTATCAGGCTTGGGTCCAGCCTTGGTCTTCTTCGCCGGCGTGGTAACTTTCTTACCACCCTTCTTGAAGTGTCCCTTTTGCTTAGACTTGCCTTTCTTGAATTTGGTGGTCTTATTGACCAACAACACTTTGTGCTCTTTCTTGATCTCCACTTCTGCAGATTTCAACATGGCAAAGAGTTCTGGCAACGTCTTGTTCATGTTCTGCATGTTGTAATTCATCACAAAGTTCTTGTAACTTGGTGGTAGTGATTAGAGGACACGGTAAATCCCCAAAGCATTAGGAATCACTATACCCAAGCTTTGAAGTTTGTTTGCGTGCCCAGACATCTTAAGCACATGCTCACTGACGGAGCTGCCCTCTTCCATCTTGCAGTTAAAGAACTTTTCAGAAGCCTCATAGCTTTCAATTGCCGCTTGAGTCTCAAAAATCAATTTGAGATCCTCGACAATATCATATGGGTCTGAATCCTCAAACCTTTTCTGAAGCTCCGATTCCAAACCATACAAGATAGCACACTGAACTATGGAGTACTGATTCTTCCGAGCGAGGTAAACATTCTTTACTTCATCGGGAGCATCATCTGCAGGTGGGTCACCCAGCGGTGCATCCAGCACATAGGTCAAATTACCAGCTGTGAGGACAATCCTCAAATTGCGGAACCAATCCGCGAAGTTGCTTCCATTGTTTTTCAACTTTTCTTTCTCTAGGAACGCATTAAAATTGATGTTAGGGGCTGCCATTGATCTACAACATATTTGCAATAGTTTAGACTAAGTTTATGACAAATTGAGTTCAAATTAATAATGAAATTAAACTAGGTGAACTCCCACTCAAAACAATATCCCTCACATTGTTTTAGTGATCACACGAACCAAATCCACTACATCAACACCGATCATCACGAGAGTTGATATAGTTTCAATGGCGAACAATCATCATGTTCATCATATCTACTATATGATTCATGCTTTACCTTTCGGTGATCCGTGTTCCGAGACCATGTCTGTACATGCTAGGCTCGTCAAGATCAAACTTAGTTTCCGCATGAGCAAATCTGGCTTGCTCACGTTGTATACACTTGCAGAATCTAACACACCTGATCATCACGTGGTGCTTCGAAACAACAAGCTTTAGCAACGGTGCTAACTAAGGGTGAACACTTTATGACTTGAAATTCATGTGCATGAGGGATCATCTTATAATGCTACCGTCGTTTACTAAGCAATACAAGATGCATAAAGGATTAACATCACATGCAATTCATAATATGTGATATGATATGGCCTTTCTTCTTTGTGCTTCCGATCTCCATCTTCAAGCATGAACATGATCTCCATCATCACCGGCATTGCATCAAGGTCAATGACGCTTCTCCATGGTTGTCGTCCACCGGCTTCAACTATTACAACTACTTTGAATAGACACGCGGGTCTTAACATAAATTAAAGACAACCATATGGCTCCTGCCGGTTGCCAACTTACAATAAGGAACATTGCATACATCAAATATAATCACAATCATGGCCATATCACATCACTGCACACCCCTGCAAAACAAAGTTAGACGCCTCTACTTTCTTTGCATATTTTACGTGGTTTGGGGCTTTCAATAAGTGTCGTTCTAACTTACGAACAAGAACCACAACATTGATACTAGCATTGTTGATCACCCGTTGTAAATTGGATCTTAACTATGCTAGGAGAAACAGGCACCCACAAAGCCACTTATGCAATACAAGTTGCATGTCAAGCGTGGAGCAAGTCTCATGGACGATGTCATGTAAGGTTAGCCCGGGCCGCTTCATCCCAACATACCGCAAGATGCAAAGTACACAAGAAGCAATCGACAATAAAAGCATCAACGCCCACAATGACCATTGTGTTCTACTCGTGCAACAGATCTACATATAGACATGGCTCTGATACCACTGTAGGGGTTCGTAGCATGGAAAACAAAAAATTTCTACCGCATACAAACAAACAAGCCAAGATCTATCTACTAGATTGTAGCAACGAGTCGATGGAATAACTCACCCTCGAAGATTCCAAAGTGTTTAACGAGAGCGGATTCTCGTGGGTGATGTAGTCGTACTCTTCCCGATCTCAAGATCGTGTAGACGATCCTTCCGGCGCTGCGTTCCGGCAGCGCTCCCGCAGTCGGTCACACGTTCGGTACTCGACGAAGACCTTCCTCTCCCTTGTTCCAGCAGGCAGCGGAGGTTGTAGCACTCTCCTCGCGATTCCGGCAGCACAACGGCGTGGTACCGGAAGTAGAGGGGAGATCCTGCAGGGCTTCGCCTTAAGCCAGAGCGAGTATGGTGGAGTATGAGAGAGAACTATTAGTGGTCTAGGGTTTAGACACACCAATTAGAAGGCTCTAAACCGAAGGCTAGGGCAATTAGAAGCTCTAAACCAAAACGGCTCTAAACCGGAGATTAGAGGATAGGAACTTGTGTGTCTAGAGGAGGAGGCCCTGCCCCTCCTTTTATGGGTGGGAGGTGCGGCCAAGGGGAGGGGAGTCCCTCCCCAAGTCGGCCTTGGGTGGCGCGCCGGCTTGGAGAGGAGACTCCTCCCCCAAGTCGGTTTCAACCACCTCTTGCTTGTTTCCCACAGTTTCCTGTTTTAGCCGTTTGACTTTCAAACTGGCCATTTGACTTTTCTGTTTTAGGATTCAATTTAATCCTTTATTTGGAACAACAAGAACACTTAGTACATGATGCAATCATTCCAATATGTAATGACACATTCATGTACCCCTCCCCTTTCCTGGAGTGCCGGACATTCCGGAACCTTCTAGAACATTCCCGATGAAAACACCGGAATCATTTCCGAACTCCGAAACGGGACTTTCCTTATATGAATCTTATTCTCCAGACCATTCCGGATCACCTCGTGATATCCCGGATCCCATCCGAGACTCCGAACAACATTCGGTCTCTTTCTCATAATACCATAACTACTCAAACAACGTCGAATCCTTAAGTGTGTCTCCCTACGGTTCGTGAATTATGCGGACATGATCGAGACACTTCTCCGAACAATAACCAATAGAGGAATCTGGAAATTCATATGGCTCCCACATATTTCTACGATTACTTTGCGATCGAATGAACCACTTACATACGATACCAATTTCCCTTTGTCTCACGATAGTTTACTTATCCGAGGTTATGATCGTCGGTATCTCTGCATACCTAGTTCAACCTCGTTACCGATAAGTACTCTTTTCTCGTTCCCGTGATATGTGATCCCTTGTGATCCAGTCACATGCTTTCAAGCTAATTGGATGACATTCCACCGAGAGGGCCCAGAGTATATCTATCCGTCATATGGATGGACAAATCCCACTCTTGATCCATGTGTCTCAACCAATACTTTCCGAACACTCAATGCCACCTTTATAGCCACCCAGTTACGGTGTGGTGTTTGATGTCATCAAAGCATCCATCCGGTAAAGGTGATAGGCATGATCTCATGGTCGAAGGAATTAGGTTACTATGTATCAGAAAGCATATAGCAATTGAACTATTGAAATGACTTGATCTTTATGCTACGCTTATCTATAGGAGTATGTGCACCATATCATTATCCTAACGATATGATCTTGTTGTTGATAACATCTCAATGTTCATGATTGGGAAACCACAATCATTAATCAACCAACAAGCTAGTGAAGTATAGAGGCTATACTAGGGACTTCAAATTAAGTTTACAAATCACACAAGTATCAATGTTTCCTTGTTAATACTATTATAGCATGAATGTAAACATTTATCATAAACACAAAGATATAATAATAACTACATTTATTATTGCCTCTAGGGCATATCTCCAACAACATTACCATCCGCGTCCGTTTTCTTCTTGAAGATCCATTTGCACTCAACGGCCTTTCGGTCGCTAGGAGGGTCCACCAAAGTCCATACTTGGTTTTCGCTCATGGATCCCAATTCGGATTTCATGGCTTCTAGCCATTTCTCAGAGTCTGGGCTCATCATCGCTTCCTCATAGTTCGTAGGCTCACTGTCTTCTACTAACAAGACAGCCAAGACAGGGTTGCCGTACCACTCAGGAGGGGCACGCGACCTTGTCGACCTGCGACGTTCAGTAGCAGCATCGTCCGAAGCTTCATGATCCTTGTCATTAGCTTCCTCTATTGTTGGTGCAGGCGGCACTGGAACAATTTCAGGTGCTGCGCTACTCTTCAATTCAAGAGAAGGTTCAATAACCTCGTCAAGCTCTACTTTCCTCCCACTCACTTCTTTCGAGAGAAACTCCTTCTCAAGAAAGGAACCGTTCTTTGGGACAAACACTTTGCCTTCGGTTCTGTGATAGAAGGTATACCCAATAGTTTCCTTAGGGTATCCTATGAAGACGCATTTCTCCTCTTTGGGTTCGAGCTTGTCCGGCATCAACTTCTTGACGTAAGCTTCGCATCCCCAAACTTTAAGAAACGACAACTTAGGTTTAGCACCAAACCACAGTTCATACGGTGTCGTCTCAACGGATTTAGATGGAGCCCTATTTAAAGTGAATGCAGCGGTTTCTAATGCATAACCCCAAAATGATAACGGCAAATCAGTAAGAGACATCATTGATCGGACCATATCTAATAGGGTTCGATTCCGGCGTTCAGACGCACCATTGCGCTGTGGTGTTCCGGGTGGCGTGAGTTGTGAAACGATTCCACTTGCTTTAAGATGCGTGAGAAAATCATAACTCAAATATTCACCTCCACGATCGGATCGTAGAAACTTAATCTTTCTGTTACGATGGTTCTCCACTTCATTCTGAAATTCTTTGAACTTTTCAAACGTTTCAGATTTATGTTTCATTAAATAGATATACCCATATCTACTTAAGTCATCGGTAAAAGTGAGAAAATAGCGATATCCACAGAGCGTCGAAACACTCATCGGTCCGCATACATCGGTATGTATGATTTCCAACAAGTCCGTTGCTCGCTCCATCATACCGGAGAACGGGGTTTTGATCATCTTGCCCATGAGGCATGGTTCGCATGTGTCAAATGATTCAAAATCAAGAGACTCCAAAAGTCCATCAGAATGGAGTTTCTTCATGCGCTTTACACCAATATGACCTAGACGACAGTGCCACAAATAATTAGTATTATCACTATCTACTTTGCATCTCTTAGCCTCAATGTTATGGATGTGTGTTTCATCCCTTTCGAGATTTAGAAGAAATAAACCATTTACAAGAGGTGCATGACCATAAAAGATGTTACTCATATAAATAGAACAACCATTATTCTCCGATTTAAATGAATAACCGTCTTGCAATAAACACGATCCAGAAATAATGTTCATGCTCAACGCAGGCACATAATAACACTTATTAAGGTTTAAAACTAATCCCGAAGGTAAAACTAAGGAGAGCGTGCCGACGGCCATCACATCAACTCTTGATCCGTTGCCAACGCGCATCGTCACCTCATCCCTCGCAAGCCGCCGTCTATTCCGTAGCTCCTGTTTAGAGTTACAAATATTAGCAACTGAACCGGTATCAAATACCCAGGCACTACAACGAGGGCTAGTAAGGAAAACATCAATAACATGTATATCAAATATACCTTTGATGGTGCCAGCCTTCTTGTCCGCTAAGTACTTCGGACAGTTGCGCTTCCAGTGACCCTTGTCCTTGCAATAGAAGCACTCAGTGTCCGGCTTAGGACCAGACTTGAGCTTCTTCTCAGCAGGAGCATTGCGCTTGCCGCCGCCCTTCTTGAAGGGCTTCTTTGCTCCCTTACCTTTCTTAAAGGAGGGCTTGTTGACCATCAACACATGATTATCCTTCTTGATGTCCACCTCCGCAGCCTTCAGCTTTGCGAAGAGCTTGGTGATCGTATCAGTGGAGCCAATCTGATTATGAGTCACTACAAAACTTTTGTAGCTGGGAGGGAGTGATTGCAGAACCCTGTCAATCTTGAGCTCCTCTGGAATCGTGCATTCCAGTTGCTCAAGGCGTTGAGTGTAGCCCGACATCTTTATGGCGTGCTCACTAACGGAACTCCCTTCCTCCATCTTGCAGTTAAAGAACTTCTCAGAGATCTCATATCTCTCAGAACGAGCTTGAGTCTGAAACATGGTTTTCAGCTCCTCGAGAATCTCAAAGGGCCCGGGATAGGTTTCAAAACGATTTTGAAGTTCTGGTTCCATAGCAAACAACATGGTGCTCTTAATCACACCATAATCATCTTTGCGCGACTGATAGACAGCTTTCTCATCAGCCGGCGCAGTTGCAGCAGGGGGGTCACCTAACGCTTTACCAAGGACATAGTCCTTTTGTCCGCCAGACAGAATGATTCTTAGATTGCGGAACCAATTGGTGAAGTTGGACCCATTGTTTTTAAGCTTTTCCTTCTCAGCAAAAAACGTTGAAGTTGAAGTTGGATTTGGCCATGTGATCTACAGTATTTGCAAGTACAATTTAGACTATGTTCATGATAAATAGTTCAACTTAATCAAATTACTAGATGAACTCCCACTAAATTCAACATCCCTCAAGTTGTTTAGTGAACACGATCCAAATTCACCACACCTAATCCGATCATCACGAGAAGAGATGTGGTTTCAATGGTGGACAACAAAGTGTCGATCATATCATTCATATGACTCATGCTTAACCTTTCGGTTCTTGTGTTCCGAGGCCATGTCTGTACATGCTAGGCTCGTCAAGTTAGACCCAAATATTTCCGCGTGTGCAAAACTGGCTTGCACCCGTTGTATGTGAGCATAGAGTCTATAGCACCCGATCATCACGTGATGCTTGGACACGACGAACTTTCGCAACGGTGCATACTTGGGGAGAACACAGTTTTTATCTTGATCTTTAAGTGAGGAATCATCTTATAATGCTACCGTCGCGATCTAAGCATAATAAGATACATAAAAGGATAAACATCACATGCATATAACTTTATGTGACATGGTATAGCCAATCTTCGCGCAATGATCTCCATCTTGTGCGTTCTGGCATGATCTCCATCACTCCACCATGATTGCCTCCACCACGAATAACAACTACAACTATTGATAACTACTTAGCGATAAAGTAAAGCTATTACATGGCGTATAAGAAGTTGACTCGCAGGTCATACACAATTATAAAGACAACCATATGGCTCCTGCCGGTTGTGTACTCATCGACATGCAAGTCGTGAAACATTACAAAACATGATCATCGCATACAATATACACATCACATCTTGGGCCATACCATATCACAGAAAACACTCCCTGCAAAAACAAGTTAGACGCCTCTACTTTGTTGTTGCATGTTTTACGTGGCTCATGGGAGTAGATGCTAAGAACGATTCTTACCTACGGAAAGCAACAACGGTGATATTATGGTTGCCAAACTCCGGTGTTAATCCCATGACAACTATAGTGAGAGAAACTGACATCCACCAGCCGCATGTGTGGTACAAGCCACACGTCAAGTGCGGAGCCGGTCTCGCGAACGACGTCGCGTAAGGTTGGCCTGGACCGCTTCAATCTCACTATCCCGCATCATAATAAGAACACAAACAAGAGGCTTGCAACAGAAAACATCAACGCCCGCAACAACCATGTTGCGTTCTACTCGTGAAACACATCTACGCATAGATCTAGCTCTGATACCACTGAAGGGTTCGCGGCATAGTAAATCAAAATTTTCTACGGATGCGAACAGAGGGAAAGCCAAGATCTAATCTAGGAGATGCAATCAACGAGAGAGATTGGATTAGATCTTCATACCCTTAAAGATTCGCACAGCGGAACGTTCGTCGGAACGTGGGTGATGTAGTCGTACTCGCTTCTCCTCCTCGCGATCTGATCCGATCTAGCACCACAAGTGGCGGTGCCTCCGTGAGATGCACACGTGCAGCACCTCGACGTCTCCTCCTTCCTCGGACCAGCAAGTATGGTGGAGAGATAGATTGGATCTACAACACGACGGCGTGGTGTATATGGTGGAGAATTTCTGCAGCAGGGCTTCGCCTACAAACAGTCGGGAGGGAGAGAGGAAAGCTAGCAAGGCGGCTAGGGTTTGGAGGAGAGGTGTGTGGAGTTGGTGCGCCCCCACCCCTCTTTATATAGAGGGGGGGCGCAGCCCTAGCCCCTCCCCCAAGCCCAAAGGATAAGGAGTGGGGGGCATGGACTCTCCCCTCTTCTAGAAACCCTATCTCTAGTTTAAACGATTTAAACTCTCTAGGATCGGCTGGGCCCTATGGGGCCTTGTGCCCCTGGCCCAATGCATCCAGGACACTCCCTCATAGGCCCATGCCCCCTCCCGGAAGGTGGGGCCACGTTGGTCCCCTTCCGGAAGGTTCTAGAAGCTTCCGGTACAATACCGATTAACCCGGAACAATTCCGAACTCCAAAAAACTGCACTGTCTTATATGAATCTTATTCTCCGGACCATTCCGGAACCTCTCGTGATGTCCCGGATCCCATCCGATACTCCGAACAAAAATTCATAAACCAATTATCCAATCTATCCTAGCGTCGAGATACGTTAAGTGTGTGACCCTGCGGGTTCGAGAATATGCAGACATGATCTTCTATCAATAATCAACAGCGGGGTCTGGGCACCCATATTGACTCCCACATATTCATCGATGATCATATCGGATGAACCACGATGCCAGGATTCAATCAATCCCATATATATATTCCCTTCGTCTCGCGATATTTTACTTGCCCGAGATTCGATCGTCGGTACCGTCATACCTAGTTCAATCTCGTTCACAGCAAGTACTTTACTCGTTCTGTAATACGATATCACTTTGTTATTAACTCCTTAACCACATACTTGCAAGCGGTGTTGATATAGATTACCGAGTGGGCCCGAAGTATATCTCTCCGACTTGGGAGGGACAAATTCCATCTCGATACATACAACCCAACAGATACTTTCCGATCACCTGAGAGACACCTTTATGATCACCCTCTCATAGGATGACGTTTGATGACCTCAAAGCTTTCTTCCGGTACCAGGGAGTTGCATTATCTCATGGTCTAAGGAATACAATATTTGACATAGGAAAAGCTTCGCAAAGATGAACACGATGAAACGATCTAATTGCTTCGCTTAGTTTGGGTCTGTCCATCATATCATTCTCCCAATGATATGATCTCATTATCAATTGACAACTCATGTCTATGGTTAGGAAACCTTAACCATCATTGATCAATGAGCTAGTCCTTAGAGGCGTACCAGGGACACGGTGTTGTTCACAAACCACACAAGTATTAATGTTTCCGCTTAATACAATTCTAGCATGGAATACAAACTTTATCATGCACAAGAATTATAATAATAACATCTTTATTATTGCCTCTAGGGCATAATTCCAATAGTCTGCACATTCTCGAACCCGAAGGGTCACACACTTAACGTGTCTCGACGCTAGGATAGATTGGATAATTGGTTTATGAGTTTTTGTTCGGAGTCTCGGATGGGATCCGGGACATCACGAGAGGTTCCGGAATGGTCCGGAGAATAAGATTCATATAAGGCAATGCAGTTTTTGGAGTTCGAAATTGTTTCGGGTTAATCGGTATTGTACCGGAAGCTTCTAGAACCTTCCGGAGGGGGACCAACGTGGCCCCACCTGCCGGGAGGGGGCATGGGCCTATGAGGGAGTGCCATGGCCGCATTGGGCCAGGGGCACAAGGCCCCATAGGGCCCAACCGAACAAACCTAGGGGAAACCCTAGGGGAGCTTCTAGAAGGGGGGAAACTTGCCCCCCACTCCTCCCTCCTTGGCCGCCGGCCCTAGGGCTTGGGGGAGGGGCAAGGGCTGGCCGCCCACCCCTCTATATAAAGAGGTCTGGGGGCTCACCCCCTCATACACCTCCTCCTCAAACCCTAGCCGCCCTGCTTCCCTCCTCTCTCTCTCCCTCCCGACTGCACGTAGGCGAAGCCCTGATGCAGAAACTCTCCACCACTTGCACCGCGCCGTCGCGTTGTAGATCCAATCCGTCTCTCCACCATACTTGCTGGACTGAGGAAGGAGGAGACGTCGAGGTGCCGCACGTGTGCATCTCTCGGAGGCATCGCCACTTGCGGTGTTAGATCGGATCGGATCGCGAGGAGGAGAAGCGAGTACGACTACATCACCCACGTTCCGACGAACGTTCCGCTGTGCGAATCTTCAAGGGTATGAAGATCTCATCTGATCCCCCTCATTGTTTGCATCTCCTATATTAGATCTTGGTTTTCCCGTTCGCATCCGTAGAATTTTTTGATTTACTATGCTGCGAAACCCTTCAGTGGTATCAGAGCTAAATCTATGCGTAGATGTGTTTCACGAGTAGAACACAACATGGTTGTTGCGGGCGTTGATGTTTTCTGTTGCAAGCCTCTTGTTTGTGTTCTTCTTATGACGCGGGATAGTGAGATCGAAGCGGTCCAGGCCAACCTTACACGACGTCGTTCGCGAGACCGGCTCCGCACTTGACGTGTGGCTTGTTCCACACATGCGGCCGGTGGATGCCAGTTTCTCTCACTATAGTTGTCATGGGATTTACACCGGAGTTTGGCAACCATAATATCACCGTTGTGGCTTTCCGTAGATAAGAATCGTTCTTAGCTTGCTACTCCCATAAGCCACGTAAAACATGCAACAACAAAGTAGAGGCGTCTAACTTGTTTTTGCAGGGAGTGTTTTCTGTGATATGGTATGGCCCAAGATGTGATGTGTATGTTGTATGCAATGATCATGTTTTGTAATGTTTCACGACTTGCATGTCGATGAGTACACAACCGGCAGGAGCCATATGGTTGTCTTTATAATTGTGTATGACCTGTGTGTCGACTTCTTATACGCCATGTAATAGTTTCACTTAATCGCTAAATAGTTAGCAATAGTTGTAGTTGATATTCGTGGTGGAGGCAATCATGGTGGAGTGATGGAGATCATACCGGCACGCACAAGATGGAGATCATTGCGCGAAGATTGGCTATACCATGTCACATAAAGTTATATGCATGTGATGTTTATCCTTTTATGTATCTTATTATGCTTAGATCGCGACGGTAGCATTATAAGATGATTCCTCACTTAAAGATCAAGATAAAACTGTGTTCTCCCCATGTATGCACCGTTACGAAAGTTCGTCGTGTCCAAGCATCACGTGATGATCGGGTGCTATAGACTCTACATTCACATACAACGGGTGTAAGCCAGTTTTTGCACACGCGGAAATACTTGGGTTTGACTTGACGAGCCTAGCATGTACAGACATGGACTCGGAACACATGAACCGAAAGGTTAAGCATGAGTCATATGAATGATATGATCGACACTTCGTTGTCCACCATTGAAACCACATCTCTTCTCGTGAAGATCGGATTAGGTGTGGTGAATTTGGATCATGTTCACTAAACAACTTGAGGGATGTTGAACTTAGTGGGAGTTCATCTAGTAATTTGATTAAAAGTTGAACTAGTTATCATGAACATAGTCTAATTTGTACTTGCAAACATTGTAGATCAAATGGCTAAGTCCAACTTCAACTTCAACGTTTTTGCTGAGAAGGAAAAGCTTAGAAACAATGGGTCTAACTTCACCAACTGGTTCCGCAATCTGAGAATCATTCTCTCTGGCGGTCAAAAGGACTATGTCCTTGAAAATGCGCTAGGTGACTGTAGGGGTTCGTAGCATGGAAAACAAAAAATTTCTACCGCATACAAACAAACAAGCCAAGATCTATCTACTAGATTGTAGGAACGAGTCGATAGAGGAACTTACCCTCGAAGATTCCAAAGCGGTTAACGAGAGCAGATTCTCGTGGGTGATGTAGTCGTACACTTGCCGATCTCAAGATCGTGTAGACGATCCTTCCGGCGCTGCGTTCCGGCAGCGCTCCCGCAGTCGGTCACACGTTCGGTACTCAACGAAGACCTTCCTCTCCCTTGTTCCAGCAGGCAGCGGAGGTTGTAGCACTCTCCTCGCGATTCCGGCAGCACAACGGCGTGGTACCGGAAGTAGAGGGGAGATCTCGCAGGGCTTCGCCTTAAGCCGGAGCGAGTATGGTGGAGTATGAGAGAGCCCTCGACTATCTAGGGTTTAGACACGCCGAGTAAGAGGTGCTAGGGCGCCGGCTAGGGTTTGGGGCTTGCCCAAGTCGGCGCCAAGGGGAGCCCTAGGAGGTGGCGGCAGCTGCAGGAGGTGGCGGCACCAAATTAGGGTTTAGAGGAGAGGATCTTGTGTGTCTTGGAGGGGCAGCCCTGCCCCTCCCTTTATAGGTGGGAGGTGCGGCCAAGGGGAGGGGAGTCCCTCCCCAACTCGGCTTGGAGGTGGGCCGCCGGTTGGAGGAGGGAACTCCTCCCCAACTCGGTTTCAAACTTCCTCCTCCTCTTTTCCACTTTCCAAATTTAGCCGTTTGACTTTTCAATTTAGCTATTTGACTTTTCAAACTAGGATTCGATTAATCCTTTATTTGGAACAACGATGACACTTAGTACATGATGCGATCATTCCAACTTGCAATGACACATTCATGTACCCCTTCCCCTCCGGAGTGCCGGACATTCCGGAACCTTCTAGAACATTCCCGATGAAAACACCGGAATCATTTCCGAACTCCGAAACGGGACTTTCCTTATATGAATCTTATTCTCCGGACCATTCCGGATCTCCTCGTGATATCCCGGATCCCATCCGAGACTCCGAACAACATTCGGTCTCTTTCTCATCATACCATAACTACTCAAACAACGTCGAATCCTTAAGTGTGTCTCCCTACGGTTCGTGAATTATGCAGACATGATCGAGACACTTCTCCGAACAATAACCAATGGAGGAATCTGGAAATTCATATGGCTCCCACATATTTCTATGATTACTTTGCGATCGAATGAACCATTTACATACGAAACCAATTTCCCTTTGTCTCACGATAGTTTACTTATCCGAGGTTTTGATCGTCGGTATCTCTGCATACCTAGTTCAACCTCGTTACCGATAAGTACTCTTTTCTCGTTCCCGTGGTATGTGATCCCTTATGAGCCAGTCACATGCTTGCAAGCTAATTGGATAACATTCCACTGAGAGGGCCCAGAGTATATCTATCCGTCATATGGATGGACAAATCCCACTCTTGATCCATGTGCCTCAACACATACTTTCCGAACACTCAATGCCACCTTTATAGCCACCCAGTTACGGTGTGGTGTTTGATGTCATCAAAGCATCCTTCCGGTGATGGTGATTAACATGATCTCATGGTCGAAGGAATTAGGTTACTATGTATCAGAAAGCTTATAGCAAATGAACTATATTAAATGACTTGATCTTTATGCTACGCTTAACTATAGGAGTATGTCCATCACATCATTCCCCTAATGATATGACCTTGTTGTTAATAACATCTCTATGTTCATGATCAGGAAACCATGATCATATATTAACCAACAAGCTAGTTTAACAAGAGGCTTTACTAGGGACTCTTTTATGTTTACAAATCACACAAGTATTAATGTTTTCGGTTAATACAATTATAGCATGGTATGTAAACATTTATCATAAGTATGAAGATATGATAATAACCTACTTTATTATTGCCTCTTGGGCATATCTCCAACAGTCTCCCACTTGCACTAGAGTCAATAATCTAGTTTCAAACCTTTGTGTATTCAACACCTATGGCTTTCCGGTGTTGTATGTACACGATTGCTAGTGGTCAACTGATCTCCGGATCTGACACTTCCAGGTCCGTGTGTAATTGCATGTCTTTGCGTCTCTACGCATCACTCATTCTCTAATGAGATGGCTTCGTACAAATTTGGTCCTTTGGTGTGACCTTTAGTTCTTTGCGGTTAAAAACATGTTGATAATATTGTCGTACAATATATCTTCATAGTATTATCCCACTGTGAACTACACCTAGTTTGATAACAAACTACTTGACACAAATGCCCTCTTTTGTGGCTAAAATAGCAGTCATATACTTAGCCTTTTGTTGTAGTATCTGTCACAATGTCTTAACTTTGGAACTCATCCAAATCCATTATGGAACTCACTTTCCATTATATTGTGCCACCCTTGGTTTATATTGAGATAAACTTAATTTGTACTTTGTGACAAAACTAGTATCAATGTAGTACTTTTACAATGAACTAACCATCTATTTGTCACTTCTACAAATAATATACTCTTAGTTCTTCCAAAAGATCATAAGAATATCCTTACTATTGTCCAATGATCATCTTATGAATCATTCCGGTATATGCTCATAACATTTAGAGCATAGGACATATCTGGATTTGTACATATCACAGTATGATTGATATAAATACTCTTTGTGATTTCATACATCAAGTATCAATCTATACTTGAATCTTTGTTTCACTTACCAAGTGTCAATACACTTGAATATATCATCAATATTGAACACATTCAATCGTTTCTGTGCGACAAGAACCTTTCTTGTAGTTTCTATATTGAACTCATTCAATATCTCATCTATGTACTTCTGGCACAACCATATTGGCGTCTATTGATGCCAATTATTTGGGTTTTGCCTAAGTCTTTCATCGAGATGAAATTCTTCTCCTGTGTTAATAAAAAGATACATCACTTCCAATCAACAATATGTCTTCTACATAATGTATTAGAAATATGTCTTAGCGCTCCCACTTAATTTATTGCAAATGCAAGCATCTTCATTGTCTCTGATGAAATTAAACTCTTTTAACAGTTTCATCATAGTGAAGATTCCAACTCCGCTATGCTTACTTCAACCATTGAAGTTTGCATATGTTTTTAGCATCCCTTGAATTTAACAAAAACCCTTTGGACCGTGTCATGCACACGTCCTAGGTAACCCTTCTATTAGAAGAACTTGTTTTTGTTTATCCAACACATAACAAAATTATATGTCGTGGTTGCTACATTAATCCGTCTAGACTAAATATCGCTAAGAAAGATCAAATCTTGTCATAGTCAACCCTTGAACATTGTTGTGAACTCTTTCCCAACATGTCGACCATTTCATAGATGAAACATCCATGTCTATTTCTTTATAGATCCAAACACAACTGTAAGGTCTTACACCTTTCTCGAGGGTCTTTCAAGTTAAGAACTTGATTTCTCGTGTATGGAACCATCACGGATTTTATGGCTTAAAGCCATTTTACGGAGTCAGGGCCCATCATTGCTTCTTTGCATGTAGTCGGTTCATTATTCTCAGATAATGATTCAACCCTCAAATCTTGGTATTTGATTGTTTACCCGACCTACTTGTTTCAATAGGAACTTAGATCTCTGTGACCACAACCTTTGAGGCACGTGAGCCATGAGCATTGTTGCTGCCTCCGGAACACTTTTCGGCGCTGCGCAACTCTGCACATATAGCTAAGGTTCTTTTAACCTTATCAAAGTTCTATTGTCCTCCCACTTTTCTTTTCACGAAAAATTCCTTCCCAAAGAAACTTGACGTTCTAAGCGACAAACACTTTTGTCTCTGGTGTTATGGAGGAATACTCAACAGTTATTCGAAATAATCATACAAAGACAGGTTCATCCAACTTTGGTTGCAAACATCTTTCTTATGCAAAGCATACCAATGTTTTAAGAAAGGACAACTTGGGTTTTATCCCAAACCATAACATATGGTGTCATTTCAACGGATTATGATGGAGCTCTTTTCAGTGGAAAAACGGTAGTCACTAAAGCTTTTAATCTTTAAAATATAATGGCAGTTTTATGAATTACACCTTCGATCTTACCATGTCAAACAAGGTTTAATTACATATCTCGAACGCTCTATACTCTTATGGTATTTCGGGACATGTAAATCTACGGAACGATTCCTTAAATCTTAGGTATTATGCTAAACTTGTAACTCAAAATATCTTCCTTTATGATCTTATCACAAACTATTTATATTCTTGTTACAATGATCTTGCACTTCATCTTGAAAGTCTTTGAATTTTTCAAATGTTTCATACTTTATCCTTATTAAGTAAATATTCATATATTCACTCAAATTCTCGGAGAAAGCATATGAAGTTGAAATCCATCGCTTTTGACTACACATGATGGACTTTGTACAACAATATGTACAATTTCCAATAAGCTAGTCATTCGTTCCCTTTTGGCCTATGAACGAAGTTTTAATTATCTCTAGGAAAGTTTCACAAGCGTCATTTGATCAAAATCAAATAGACTCCAAAATTCCATCCATATGGAGTTTCTTCATGTTTTATTTTCAATATAATTTAAACTGCGATGTCACTTCCTAAGTGATCTTTCAATCAATTTGTCTTTCGACATTTTTAGCACTAGTTTTATGGATGTGATTTCTCCAACGAGATTTGTGAATCATCCATCTTTTATGGATTACGACAATTATTTGAACAACCCTTTTGTTCTCATAATACCTGATAAAACAAATCTTGAAGGCAAGCTTTGATGTTTTAACGAGCAACACAATAACCCTTTATTTGTTCTCGATGAACATCATCACATATTCTTTTGCTAGTTACTTAGGCCATTGTAGTTCATGAATTGTGTTGTTTCGTATGACGATTCACACCAACAAATTCAGTATCAAATACTTAAGAACCACATTGTTTAATAAGCAAAGAATATAGCCATAACATGTATATCATCTATATACTTAAACTGAACAATTCTAGTCTTTTCTTTCCTGCCATATATTTATGAGATTCTCTTTCAGTATTTCCTTTTCTGTTTGAAAGAATCTATCAACATCAATAGTGGAGTCATACATATGACACGTAGTCCAAAGCATGTATAGTTAAATACCAATGTCTTTGGACTTGCACTTTGAAGTAGATCACCATTATCAAATGTTTGGTGTTCTTTCAAATTCCTTTCTTTAGTAATCTCTTGGTGTAGTAAACATTTTACCTACATCAAATATTCACCCTCATCATGGATTTATCCATGATCAAGCTACTTTTAGCTTGTAACGGTGAATCGCAAGTATAATGTTGCTCTCCAAATCCTTTTGGAGGATTAGGACAACTAGTGTCTCCAACCTTTTGCAAATTCTCATCAAATATGAGAACATGACTTTTGCCATATTATACTCTATTATGTTGCAACCAAAACTTCGTTTCAGATATCACAATATCTTCCACACATCATGGTTTCTAAAACAACTCTTTCAGATCCTAGATAACCTTGATATTAAGACAATCCTTTGAATATCAAGAATCATGGAGACAAACATGATACTTATATACTAACATTGGAATTGTTACTCTTGATTTTAATACCAACTATTAAACTTCATGGAGTAATCAAAACTTACTGAAAGTTTGCAATGGGACTTTTAAACTTTAGATTAACACTTCAAAACAATACGATACCAGTTCATAAAGTAACTAACCAGAATTCTATAGTTCTATCATCTCAATTAAAACTAAGCGCAAGGTGGTAAACGGATGCCAATGACTACAACAACTATGCAAATTCACTTTGAGTTAATTTATGATAAATAGTGTTCAACTTTTAATCATATTGCTGTTAAACTCCCACTCAAAACAATATCCCTCACATTGTTTTAGTGATCACACGAACCAAATCCACCATATCAAAACCGATCATCACGAGAGTTGATATAGCTTCAATGGCGAACAATCAACATGTTCATCATATCTACTATATGACTCATGCTTTACCTTTCGGTGATCCGTGTTCCTGAGACCATGTCTGTACTTGCTAGGCTCGTCAAGATCAAACCTTAGCTTCCGCATGAGCAAACCTGGCTTGCCCACGTTGTATACACTTGCGGAATCTAACACACCCGATCATCACGTGGTGCTTCGAAACAACAAGCTTTAGCAACGGTGCTAACTAAGGGTGAACACTTTATGACTTGAAATTCATGTGCATGAGGGATCATCTTATAATGCTACCGTCGTCTACTAAGCAATACAAGATGCATAAAGGATTAACATCACATGCAATTCATAATATGTGATATGATATGGCCTTTCTTCTTTGTGCTTCCGATCTCCATCTTCAAGCACGGACATGATCTCCATCATCACCGACATTGCATCAAGGTCAATGATGCTTCTCCATGGTTGTCGTCCACCGGCTTCAACTATTACAACTACTTTGAATAGACACGCGGGTCTTAACAGAAATTAAAGACAACCATATGGCTCCTGCCGGTTGCCTACTTACAATAAGGAACATTGCATACATCATATATAATCACAATCATGGCCATATCACATCACAGCACACCCCTGCAAAACAAAGTTAGACACCTCTAATTTTCTTTGCATGTTTTACGTGGTTTGGGGCTTTCAATAAGTGTCGTTCTAACTTACGAACAAGAACCACAACATTGATACTAGTATTGTCAATCACCCGTTGTAAATTGGATCTTAACTATGCTAGGAGAAACAGGCACCCGCAAAGCCACTTATGCAATACAAGTTGCATGTCAAGCGTGGAGCAAGTCTCATGAACGATGTCATGTAAGGTTAGCCCAGGCCGCTTCATCCCAACATACCGCAAGATGCAAAGTACACAAGAAGCAATCGACAATAAAAGCATCAACGCCCACAATGACCATTGTGTTCTACTCGTGCAAACAGATCTACATATAAACCTGGCTCTGATACCACTGTAGGGGTTCGTAGCATGGAAAACAAAAAATTTCTACCGCATACAAACAAACAAGCCAAGATCTATCTACTAGATTGTAGCAACGAGTCGATAGAGGAACTTACCCTCGAAGATTCCAAAGCGGTTAACGAGAGCAGATTCTCGTGGGTGATGTAGTCGTACACTTGCCGATCTCAAGATCGTGTAGACGATCCTTCCGACGCTGCGTTCCGGCAGCGCTCCCACAGTCGGTCACACGTTCGGTACTCGGCGAAGACCTTCCTCTCCCTTGTTCCAGCAGGCAGCGGAGGTTGTAGCACTCTCCTCGCGATTCCGGCAGCACAACGACGTGGTACCGGAAGTAGAGGGGAGATCTCGCAGGGCTTCGCCTTAAGCCGGAGCGAGTATGGTGGAGTATGAGAGAGCCCTCGACGATCTAGGGTTTAGACACGCCGAGGAAGAGGTGCTAGGGCGCCGGCTAGGGTTTGGGGCTTGCCCAAGTCGGCGCCAAGGGGAGCCCTAGGAGGTGGCGGCAGCTGTAGGAGGTGGCGGCACCAAATTAGGGTTTAGAGGAGAGGATCTTGTGTGTCTTGGAGGGGTAGCCCTGCCCCTCCCTTTATAGGTGGGAGGTGAGGCCAAGGGGAGGGGAGTCCCTCCCCAACTCGGCTTGGAGGTGGGCCGCCGGTTGGAGGAGGGAACTCCTCCCCAACTCGGTTTCAAACTTCCTCCTCCTCTTTTCCACTTTCCAAATTTAGCCGTTTGACTTTTCAATTTAGCTATTTGACTTTTCAAACTAGGATTCGATTAATCCTTTATTTGGAACAGCGATGACACTTAGTACATGATGCAATCATTCCAACTTGCAATGACACATTCATGTACCCCTTCCCCTCCGGAGTGCCGGACATTCCGGAACCTTCTAGAACATTCCCGATGAAAACACCGGAATCATTTCCGAACTCCGAAACGGGACTTTCCTTATATGAATCTTATTCTCCGGACCATTCTGGATCTCCTCGTGATATCCCGGATCCCATCCGAGACTCCGAACAACATTCGGTCTCTTTCTCATCATACCATAACTACTCAAACAACGTCGAATCCTTAAGTGTGTCTCCCTACGGTTCGTGAATTATGCGGACATGATCGAGACACTTCTCCAAACAATAACCAATAGAGGAATCTGGAAATTCATATGGCTCCCACATATTTCTACGATTACTTTGCGATCAAATGAACCATTTACATACGAAACCAATTTCCCTTTGTCTCACGATAGTTTACTTATCCGAGGTTTTGATCGTCGGTATCTCTGCATACCTAGTTCAACCTCGTTACCGATAAGTACTCTTTTCTCGTTCCCGTGGTATGTGATCCCTTGTGAGCCAGTCACATGCTTGCAAGCTAATTGGATGACATTCCACCGAGAGGGCCCAGAGTATATCTATTCGTCATATGGATGGACAAATCCCACTCTTGATCCATGTGCCTCAACACATACTTTCCGAACACTCAATGCCACCTTTATAGCCACCCAGTTACGGTGTGGTGTTTGATGTCATCAAAGCATCCTTCCGGTGATGGTGATTAACATGATCTCATGGTCGAAGGAATTAGGTTACTATGTATCAGAAAGCTTATAGCAAATGAACTATATTAAATGACTTGATCTTTATGCTACGCTTAACTATAGGAGTATGTCCATCACATCATTCCCCTAATGATATGACCCTGTTGTTAATAACATCTCTATGTTCATGATCAGGAAACCATGATCATATATTAACCAACAAGCTAGTTTAACAAGAGGCTTTACTAGGGACTCTTTTATGTTTACAAATCACACAAGTATTAATGTTTCCGGTTAATACAATTATAGCATGGTATGTAAACATTTATCATAAGTATGAAGATATGATAATAACCTACTTTATTATTGCCTCTTGGGCATATCTCCAACAGTGACGCCCCTGCTGTAGATGCGCCGGCTGATGAGAAAGCTGTCTATCAGTCGCGCAAAGAAGATTATGGTGTGATAAGAGCACCATGTTGTTTGCTATGGAATCGGACCTTCAAAATCGTTTTGAAGACTATCCCGGGCCCTTTGAGATTCTTGAGGAGCTAAAAACTATGTTTCAGACTCAGGCCCGTTCTGAGAGATATGAGATCTCTAAGAAATTCTTTAACTGCAAGATGGAGGAAGGGAGTTCCGTTAGTGAGCACGCCATAAAGATGTCGGGCTACACTCAAAGCCTTGAGCAACTGGACTGCAAGATTCCAGAAGAGCTCAAGATTGATAGGGTTCTGCAATCACTCCCTCCCAGCTACAAAAGTTTTGTAGTGACTCACAATCAGATTGGTTCCACTGATATGATCACCGAGCTCTTCCCAAAGCTGAAGGCTGCGGAGGTGTACATCAAAAAGGATAATCATGTGCTGATGGTCAACAAGCCCCCCACCTTCAAGAAATGTAAGGGTGCAAAGAAGCCCTTCAAGAAAGGCGGCGGCAAGCGCGTTGCCCCTGCTGAGAAGAAGCTCAAGTCTGGACCCAAGCCGGACACTGAGTGCTTCTATTGCAAGGACAAGGGTCACTGGAAGCGCAACTGTCCGAAGTACTTAGCGGACAAGAAGGCTGGCACCATCAAAGGTATATTTGATATACATGTTATTGATGTTTTCCTTACTAGCCCGCGTTGTAGTGCCTGGGTATTTGATACTGGTTCAGTTGCTAATATTTGTAACTCGAAACAGGAGCTACGGAATAGACGGTGGCTTGCGAGGGATGAGGTGACGATGCGCGTTGGCAACGGATCAAGATTTGATGTGATGGCCGTCGGCACGCTCTCCTTAGTTTTACCTTCGGGATTAGTTTTAAACCTTAATAAGTGTTATTATGTGCCCGTGTTATAAGCATGAACATTATTTCTGGATCGTGTTTATTGCAAGACGGTTATTCATTTAAATCGGAGAATAATGGTTGCTCTATTTATATGAGTAACATCTTTTATGGTCATGCACCTGTTGTGAACGGTTTATTTCTTCTGAATCTCGAAAGGGATGAAACACACATCCATAACATTGAGGCTAAGAGATGCAAAGTAGATAGTGATAATACTACTTATTTGTGGCACTGTCGTCTAGGTCATATTGGTGTAAAGCGCATGAAGAAACTCCATTCTGATGGACTTTTGGAGTCTCTTGATTTTGAATCATTTGACACATGCGAACCATGCCTCATGGGCAAGATGATCAAAACCCCGTTCTCCGGTATGATGGAGCGAGCAACGGACTTGTTGGAAATCATACATACCGATGTATGCGGACCGATGAGTGTTTCGACGCTCTGTGGATATCGCTATTTTCTCACTTTTACCGATGACTTAAGTAGATATGGGTATATCTATTTAATGAAACATAAATCTGAAACGTTTGAAAAGTTCAAAGAATTTCAGAATGAAGTGGAGAACCATCGTAACAGAAAGATTAAGTTTCTACGATCCGATCGTGGAGGTGAATATTTGAGTTATGATTTTCTCACGCATCTTAAAGCAAGTGGAATCGTTTCACAACTCACGCCACCCGGAACACCACAGCGCAATGGTGCGTCTGAACGCCGGAATCGAACCCTATTAGATATGGTCCGATCAATGATGTCTCTTACTGATTTGCCGTTATCATTTTGGGGTTATGCATTAGAAACCGCTGCATTCACTTTAAATAGGGCTCCATCTAAATCCGTTGAGACGACACCGTATGAACTGTGGTTTGGTGCTAAACCTAAGTTGTCGTTTCCTAAAGTTTGGGGATGCGAAGCTTACGTCAAGAAGTTGATGCCGGACAAGCTCGAACCCAAAGAGGAGAAATGCGTCTTCATAGGATACCCTAAGGAAACTATTGGGTATACCTTCTATCACAGAACCGAAGGCAAAGTGTTTGTCCCAAAGAACGGTTCCTTTCTTGAGAAGGAGTTTCTCTCGAAAGAAGTGAGTGGGAGGAAAGTAGAGCTTGACGAGGTTATTGAACCTTCTCTTGAATTGAAGAGTAGCGCAGCACCTGAAATTGTTCCAGTGCCGCCTGCACCAACAATAGAGGAAGCTAATGACAAGGATCATGAAGCTTCGTTTCTTAAAGTTTGGGGATGCGAAGCTTATGTTAAGAAGTTGATGCCGGACAAGCTCGAACCCAAAGCGGAGAAATGCGTCTTCATAGGATACCCTAAGGAAACTATTGGGTATACCTTCTATCACATAACCGAAGGCAAAGTGTTTGTGTTGGAATTATGCCCTAGAGGCAATAATAAAGATGTTATTATTATAATTCTTGTTCATGATAAAGTTTATATTCCATGCTAGAATTGTATTAAGAGGAAACTTTAATACTTGTGTGGTTTGTGAACGACACCGTGTCCCTAGTACGCCTCTATGGACTAGCTCATTGATCAATGATGGTTAAGGTTTCCTAACCATAGACATGAGTTGTCAATTGATAATGAGATCATATCATTGGAGAATGATATGATGGACAGACCCAAACTAAGCGAAGCAACTAGATCGTATCATCGTGTTCATCTTTGCGAAGCTTTTCCTATGTCAAATATTGTATTCCTTAGACCATGAGATAATACAACTCCCTGGTATCGGAAGAAAGCTTTGAGGTCATCAAACGTCATCCTATGAGAGGGTGATCATAAAGGTGTCTCTCAGGTGATCGGAAAGTATCCGTTGGGTTGTATGTATCGAGATGGAATTTGTCCCTCCCAAGTCAGAGAGATATACTTCGGGCCCACTCGGTAATCGATATCAACACTGCTTGCAAGCATGTGGTTAAGGAGTTAATCACAAAGTGATATCGGATTACGGAACGAGTAAAGTACTTGCTGTGAACGAGATTGAACTAGGTATGACGGTACCGATGATCGAATCTCGGGCAAGTAAAATATCGCGAGACGAAGGGAATATATATATGGGATTGATTGAATCCTGGCATCGTGGTTCATCCGATATGATCATCGATGAATGTGTGGGAGTCAATATGGGTGCCCAGACCCCGCTGTTGATTATTGATAGAAGATCATGTCTGCATATTCTCGAACCCGCAGGGTCACACACTTAACGTGTCTCGACGCTAGGATAGATTGGATAATTGGTTTGTGAATTTTTGTTCGGAGTCTCGGATGGGATCCGGGACATCACGAGAGGTTCCGGAATGGTCCGGAGAATAAGATTCATATAAGGCAGTGCAGTTTTTGGAGTTCGGAATTGTTCCGGGTTAATCGGTATTATACCGGAAGCTTCTAGAACCTTCCGGAAGGGTACCAACGTGGCCCCACCTTCCGGGAGGGGGCATGGGCCTATGAGGGAGTGTCCTGGCTGCATTGTGCCAGGGGCACAAGGCCCCACAGGGCCCAGCCGATCCTAGAGAGTTTAAATCGTTTAAACTAGAGATAGGGTTTCTAGAAGAGGGGAGAGTCCATGCCCCCCACTCCTTATCCTTTGGGCTTGGGGGAGAGGCTAGGGCTGCGCCCCCCCTCTATATAAAGAGGGGTGGGGGCGCACCAAACCCACACACCTCTCCTCCAAACCCTAGCCGCCTTGCTAGCTTTCCTCTCTCCCTCCCGACTGTTTGTAGGCGAAGCCCTGCTGCAGAAATTCTCCACCATATACACCACGCCGTCGTGTTGTAGATCCAATCTATCTCTCCACCATACTTGCTGGTCCGAGGAAGGAGGAGACGTCGAGGTGCTGCACGTGTGCATCTCACGGAGGCACCGCCACTTGTGGTGCTAGATCGGATCGGATCGCGAGGAGGAGAAGCGAGTACGACTACATCACCCACGTTCCGACGAACGTTCCGCTGTGTGAATCTTCAAGGGTATGAAGATCTAATCCAATCTCTCTCGTTGTTTGCATCTCCTAGATTAGATCTTGGCTTTCCCTCTGTTCGCTCCGTAGAAAATTTTGATTTACTATGCCGCGAAACCCTTCAGTGGTATCAGAGCTAGATCTATGCGTAGATGTGTTTCACGAGTAGAACGCAACATGGTTGTTGCGGGCGTTGATGTTTTCTGTTGCAAGCCTCTTGTTTGTGTTCTTCTTATGACGTGGGATAGTGAGATTGAAGCGGTCCAGGCCAACCTTACGCGACGTCGTTCGCGAGACCGGCTCCGCACTTGACGTGTGGCTTGTTCCACACATGCGGCTGGTGGATGTCAGTTTCTCTCACTATAGTTGTCATGGGATTAACACCGGAGTTTGGCAACCATAATATCACCGTTGTGGCTTTCCGTAGGTAAGAATCGTTCTTAGCATCTACTCCCATAAGCCACGTAAAACATGCAACAACAAAGTAGAGGCGTCTAACTTGTTTTTGCAGGGAGTGTTTTCTGTGATATGGTATGGCCCAAGATGTGATGTGTATATTGTATGCGATGATCATGTTTTGTAATGTTTCACGACTTGCATGTCGATGAGTACACAACCGGCAGGAGCCATATGGTTGTCTTTATAATTGTGTATGACCTGCGAGTCAACTTCTTATACGCCATGTAATAGCTTTACTTTATCGCTAAGTAGTTAGCAATAGTTGTAGTTGCTATTCGTGGTGGAGGCAATCATGGTGGAGTGATGGAGATCATGCCGGAATGCACAAGATGGAGATCATTGCGCGAGGATTGGCTATACCATGTCACATAAAGTTATATGCATGTGATGTTTATCCCTTTATGTATCTTATTATGCTTAGATCGCGACGGTAGCATTATAAGATGATTCCTCACTTAAAGATCAAGATAAAAACTGTGTTCTCCCCAAGTATGCACCGTTGCGAAAGTTCGTCGTGTCCAAGCATCACGTGATGATCGGGTGCTATAGACTCTACGCTCACATACAACGGGTGCAAGCCAGTTTTGCACACGCGGAATACTTGGGTCTAACTTGACGAGCCTAGCATGTACAGACATGGCCTCAGAACACAAGAACCTAAAGGTTAAGCATGAGTCATATGAATGATATGATCGACACTTTGTTGTCCACCATTGAAACCACATCTCTTCTCGTGATGATCGGATTAGGTGTGGTGAATTTGGATCGTGTTCACTAAACAACTTGAGGGATGTTGAATTTAGTGGGAGTTCATCTAGTAATTTGATTAAGTTGAACTATTTATCATGAACATAGTCAAAATTGCACTTGCCAATACTGTAGATCACATGGCCAAATCCAACTTCAACTTCAACGTTTTTGCTGAGAAGGAAAAGCTTAGAAACAATGGGTCTAACTTCACCAATTGGTTCCGCAATCTAAGAATCATTCTGTCTGGCGGACAAAAGGACTATGTCCTTGGGAAAGCGTTAGGTGACCCCCCTGCTGCAACTACGCCGGCTGATGAGAAAGCTGTCTATCAGTCGCGCAAAGATGATTATGGTGTGATTAAGAGCACCATGTTGTTTGCTATGGAACCGGAACTTCAAAATCGTTTTGAAACCTATCCCGGGCCCTTTGAGATTCTCGAGGAGCTGAAAACCATGTTTCAGACTCAAGCCCGTTCTGAGAGATATGAGATCTCTGAGAAGTTCTTTAACTGCAAGATGGAGGAAGGGAGTTCCGTTAGTGAGCACGCCATAAAGATGTCGGGATACACTCAACGCCTTGAGCAACTGGAATGCACGATTCCAGAGGAGCTCAAGATTGACAGGGTTCTGCAATCACTCCCTCCCAGCTACAAAAGTTTTGTAGTGACTCATAATCAGATTGGCTCCACTGATACGATCACCGAGCTCTTCGCAAAGCTGAAGGCTGCGGAGGTGGACATCAAAAAGGATAATCATGTGTTGATGGTCAACAAGCCCTCCTTTAAGAAAGGTAAGGGAGCAAAGAAGCCCTTCAAGAAGGGCGGCGGCAAGCGCAATGCTCCTGCTGAGAAGAAGCTCAAGTCTGGTCCTAAGCCGGACACTGAGTGCTTCTATTGCAAGGACAAGGGTCACTAGAAGCGCAACTGTCCGAAGTACTTAGCGGACAAGAAGGCTGGCACCATCAAAGGTATATATGATATACATGTTATTGATGTTTTCCTTACTAGCCCTCGTTGTAGTGCCTGGGTATTTGATACCGGTTCAGTTGCTAATATTTGTAACTCGAAACAGGAGCTACGGAATAGACGGCGGCTTGCGAGGGATGAGGTGACGATGCGCGTTGGCAACGGATCAAGAGTTGATGTGATGGCCGTCGGCACGCTCTCCTTAGTTTTACCTTCGGGATTAGTTTTAAACCTTAATAAGTGTTATTATGTGCCTGCGTTGAGCATGAACATTATTTCTGGATCGTGTTTATTGCAAGACGGTTATTCATTTAAATCGGAGAATAATGGTTGTTCTATTTATATGAGTAACATCTTTTATGGTCATGCACCTCTTGTGAATGGTTTATTTCTTCTAAATCTCGAAAGGGATGAAACACACATCCATAACATTGAGGCTAAGAGATGCAAAGTAGATAGTGATAATACTACTTATTTGTGGCACTGTCGTCTAGGTCATATTGGTGTAAAGCGCATGAAGAAACTCCATTCTGATGGACTTTTGGAGTCTCTTGATTTTGAATCATTTGACACATGCGAACCATGCCTCATGGGCAAGATGATCAAAACCCCGTTCTCCGGTATGATGGAGCGAGCAACGGACTTGTTGGAAATCATACATACCGATGTATGCGGACCGATGAGTGTTTCGACGCGCGGTGGATATCGCTATTTTCTCACTTTTACCGATGACTTAAGTAGATATGGGTATATCTATTTAATGAAACATAAATCTGAAACATTTGAAAAGTTCAAGGAATTTCAGAATGAAGTGGAGAACCATCGTAACAGAAAGATTAAGTTTCTACGATCCGATCGTGGAGGTGAATATTTGAGTTATGATTTTCTCACGCATCTTAAAGCAAGTGGAATCGTTTCACAACTCACGCCACCCGGAACACCACAGCGCAATGGTGTGTCTGAACGCCGGAATCGAACCCTATTAGATATGGTCCGATCAATGATGACTCTTACTGATTTGCCGTTATCATTTTGGGGTTATGCATTAGAAACCGCTGCATTCACTTTAAATAGGGCTCCATCTAAATCCGTTGAGACGACACCGTATGAACTGTGGTTTGGTGCTAAACCTAAGTTGTCGTTTCTTAAAGTTTGGGGATGCGAAGCTTACGTCAAGAAGTTGATGCCGGACAAGCTCGAACCCAAAGCGGAGAAATGCGTCTTCATAGGATACCCTAAGGAAACTATTGGGTATACCTTCTATCACAGAACCGAAGGCAAAGTGTTTGTCGCAAAGAACGTTTCCGTTCTTGAGAAGGAGTTTCTCTCGAAAGAAGTGAGTGGGAGGAAAGTAGAGCTAGACGAGGTTATTGAACCTTCTCTTGAATTGGAGAGTAGCGCAGCACCTGAAATTGTTCCAGTGCCGCCTGCACCAACAATAGAGGAAGCTAATGACAAGGATCATGAAGCTTCGGACGATGCTGCTACTGAACGTCGCAGGTCGACAAGGTCGCGTGCCCCCCTGAGTGGTACGGCAACCCTGTCTTGACTGTCTTGCTAGTAGAAGACAGTGAACCTACGAACTATGAGGAAGCGATGATGAGCCTAGACTCTTAGAAATGGCTAGAAGCCATGAAATCCGAATTGGGATCCATGAGCGAAAACCAAGTATGGACTTTGGTGGACCCTCCTAGCGACCGAAAGGCCGTTGAGTGCAAATGGATTTTCAAGAAGAAAACGGACGCGGATGGTAATGTTACCGTCTATAAAGCACGGCTTGTCGCGGAAGGTTTTCGACAAGTTCAAGGTGTTGACTACGATGAGACTTTCTCTCCCGTAGCGATGTTTAAGTCCATTCAGATTTTATTATAAATTGCCGCGTTTCATGATTATGAAATATGGCAGATGGATGTCAAGACTGCTTTCCTCAATGGCAACATTGATGAAGAGTTGTATATGATGCAACCCGAAGGTTTTGTCGATCCTAAGGATGCTGATAAAGTATGCAAACTTCAGCGTTCCATTTATGGACTGAAGCAAGCATCTCGGAGTTGGAACCTTCGTTTTGATCAAGTGATCAAGAGCTTTGGATTTGTTCCAAATTGCTACGAAGCTTGCATCTACAAGAAAGTGAGTGGGAGCTCGGTGACGTTTCTGGTACTATATGTGGATGACATATTGATTATCGGAAATGACATCAACATGCTTAACGATGTGAAGAGTTATTTGAACAAGTGTTTTTCAATGAAAGACCTAGGTGAAGCTGCTTATATATTGGGCATCAAAATCTATAGAGATAGACAAAGACGCCTGATAGCTTTAAGCCAGAGTACATACCTAGACAAAGTTCTGAAAAGGTTCAGAATGGATAAGGCAAAGAAAGGTTCAGTGCCTATGTTGTCAGGTAAGATATTGAGCAAGGCTCAGTGTCCAGCTACGGTAAATGATAGGGAAGCTATGAGCAAAGTGCCTTATGCCTCGGCCATAGGTTCCATCATGTATGCCATGTTGTGTACTAGACCGGATGTGTCCAATGCTCTTAGTTTGACGAGCAGATATCAAAGTGATCCAGGAGTGGAACACTGGACAGCCGTGAAGAACATCCTAAAGTACCTAAATAGGACTAAAGAAATATTCTTAGTCTATGGGGGTGATGAACAGCTTGTCGTAAAAGGTTACGTCGACGCTAGTTTTGACACCGACAAGGATGATTCTAAATCTCAGACAGGATACGTTTATATTTTGAATGGAGGAGCTGTGAGCTGGAGAAGCTGCAAGCAAAGCGGGATCTACAGTGGAAGCGGAATACATGGTTGCTGCCGAAGCGTCAAGTGAAGGAGTTTGGATCAGAAACTTCATCACTGAGCTTGGCGTGGTTCCAAGTGCATTGGACCCACTGGAGATATTGTGTGACAACACTGGCGCCATAGCACTCGCTAAGGAACCAAGATATCATCGAAAAGACCAAGCATATCAACCGCAAGTTTCATATAATCCGAGATTATATTGCAGATGGAGATCTGAAGATTAGCAAAGTACATACAGATCTGAATGTTGCAGATCCATTGACTAAACCTCTTCCACGTGTAAAACATGATCAACACCTCAGTGCCATGGGTGAGAGATTGTTGCCAGATGTAAACTAGATTATTGACTCTAGTGCAAGTGGGAGACTGTTGGAATTATGCCCTAGAGGCAATAATAAAGATGTTATTATTATAATTCTTGTTCATGATAAAGTTTATATTCCATGCTAGAATTGTATTAAGCGGAAACTTTAATACTTGTGTGGTTTGTGAACAACACCGTGTCCCTAGTACGCCTCTATGGACTAGCTCATTGATCAATGATGGTTAAGGTTTCCTAACCATAGACATGAGTTGTCAATTGATAATGAGATCATATCATTGGAGAATGATATGATGGACAGACCCAAACTAAGCGAAGCAATTAGATCGTATCATCGTGTTCATCTTTGCGAAGCTTTTCCTATGTCAAATATTGTATTCCTTAGACCATGAGATAATACAACTCCCTGGTATCGGAAGAAAGCTTTGAGGTCATCAAACGTCATCCTATGAGAGGGTGATCATAAAGGTGTCTCTCAGGTGATCGGAAAGTATCTGTTGGGTTGTATGTATCGAGATGGAATTTGTCCCTCCCAAGTCGGAGAGATATACTTCGGGCCCACTCGGTAATCGATATCAACACCGCTTGCAAGCATGTGGTTAAGGAGTTAATCACAAAGTGATATCGGATTACGGAACGAGTAAAGTACTTGCTGTGAACGAGATTGAACTAGGTATGACGGTACCGACGATCGAATCTCGGGCAAGTAAAATATCGCGAGACGAAGGGAATATATATATGGGATTGATTGAATCCTGGCATCGTGGTTCATCCGATATGATCATCGATGAATGTGTGGGAGTCAATATGGGTGCCCAGACCCCGCTGTTGATTATTGATAGAAGATCATGTCTGCATATTCTCGAACCCGCAGGGTCACACACTTAACGTGTCTCGACGCTAGGATAGATTGGATAATTGGTTTGTGAATTTTTGTTCGGAGTCTCGGATGGGATCCGGGACATCACGAGAGGTTCCGGAATGCTCCGGAGAATAAGATTCATATAAGGCAGTGCAGTTTTTGGAGTTCGGAATTGTTCCGGGTTAATCGGTATTGTACCGGAAGCTTCTAGAACCTTCCGGAAGGGGACCAACGTGGCCCCACCTTCCGGAAGGGGCATGGGCCTATGAGGGAGTGTCCTTGCCACATTGGGCCAGGGGCACAAGGTCCCATAGGGCCCAGCCGATCCTAGAGAGTTTAAATCGTTTAAACTAGAGATAGGGTTTCTAGAAGGGGGAGAGTCCTTGCCCCCCACTTCTCCCTCCCTTGGCCGCCGGCCCAAGGCTTGGAGGAGGGGCAAGGGCTGGCCGCCCCCCTCTATATATAGAGGGCTGGTGCGCCCCCTCCCCCCTACACCTCTCCTCCAAACCCTTGCCGCCATGCTAGCTTTCCTCTCTCCCTCCCGACTGTTTGTAGGCGAAGCCCTGCTGCAGAAATTCTCCACCATATACACCACGCCGTCGTGTTGTAGATCCAATCTATCTCTCCACCATACTTGCTGGTCCGAGGAAGGAGGAGATGTCGAGGTGCTGCACGTGTGCATCTCACGGAGGCACCGCCACTTGTGGTGCTAGATCGGATCGGATCGCGAGGAGGAGAAGCGAGTACGACTACATCACCCACGTTCCGACGAACGTTCCGCTGTGCGAATCTTCAAGGGTATGAAGATCTAATCCAATCTCTCTCGTTGTTTGCATCTCCTAGATTAGATCTTGGCTTTCCCTCTGTTCGCTCCGTAGAAAATTTTGATTTACTATGCCGCGAAACCCTTCAGACAACCGTGAAGAACATCCTAAAGTACCTAAATAGGACTAAAGAAATGTTCTTAGTCTATGGAGGTGATGAACAGCTCGTCGTAAAGGGTTACGTCGATGCTAGTTTCGACACCGACAAGGATGATTCTAAATCTCAGACAGGATACGTTTATATTTTGAATGGAGGAGTTGTGAGCTGGAGAAGCTGCAAGCAAAGCGTGATCGCGGGATCTACAGTAGAAGCGGAATACATGGCTGCTGCAGAAGCATCTAGTGAAGGAGTTTGGATCAGGAACTTCATCACTGAGCTTGGCGTGGTTCCAAGTGCATTGGACCCACTGGAGATATTGTGTGACAACACTGGCGCCATAGCACTCGCTAAGGAACCAAGATATCATCCAAATACCAAGCATATCAACCGCAAGTTTCATATAATCCAAGATTATATAGCAGATGGAGATCTAAAGATTAGCAAAGTACATATAGATCTGAATGTCGCAGATCCATTGACTAAACCTCTTCCACGTGCAAAACATGATCAGCACCTTAGTGCCATGGGTGTTAGATTGTTGCCAAATGTAAACTAGATTATTGACTCTAGTGCAAGTGGGAGACTGTTGGAATTATGCCCTAGAGGCAATAATAAAGATGTTATTATTATAATTCTTGTTCATGATAAAGTTTATATTCCATGCTAGAATTGTATTAAGCGGAAACTTTAATACTTGTGTGGTTTGTGAACAACACCGTGTCCCTAGTACGCCTCTATGGACTAGCTCATTGATTAATGATGGTTAAGGTTTCCTAACCATAGACATGAGTTGTCGATTAATAATGAGATCATATCATTGGGAGAATGATATGATGGACAGACCCAAACTAAGCGAAGCAATTAGATCGTGTCATCGTGTTCATCTTTGTGAAGCTTTTCTTATGTCAAATATTGTATTCCTTAGACCATGAGATAATACAACTCCCTGATATCGGAAGAAAGCTTTGAGGTCATCAACCGTCATCCTATGAGAGGGTGATGATAAAGGTGTCTCTCAGGTGATCGGAAAGTGTAGGGTTTCGTAGCATGGAAAACAAAAAATTTCTACCGCATACAAACAAACAAGCCAAGATCTATCTACTAGATTGTAGCAACGAGTCGATGGAATAACTCACCCTCGAAGATTCCAAAGTGTTTAACGAGAGCGGATTCTCGTGGGTGATGTAGTCGTACTCTTCCCGATCTCAAGATCGCGTAGACGATCCTTCCAGCGCTGCGTTCCGGCAGCGCTCCGCAGTCGGTCACACGTTCGGTACTCGACGAAGACCTTCCTCTCCCTTGTTCCAGCAGGCAGCGGAGGTTGTAGCACTCTCCTCGCGATTCCGGCAGCACAACGACGTGGTACCGGAAGTAGAGGGGAGATCTCGCAGGGCTTCGCCTTAAGCCGTAGCGAGTATGGTGGACTATGAGGGAGAGCCTCGGCGATCTAGGGTTTATACGCACCAAGGAGGAGCAAGGCCAGCGTCTAGGGTTTAGCTAGGCGGCGACAGCAGGAGGTGGCGGCGCCGGGGCTAGGGTTTGCGGGGTGGAGGTGTTGTGTCTTGGAGGGGCAGCCCTGCCCCTCCTTATATAGGTGGAGGGGCGTGCCAGGGGAGGGGAGTCCCTCCCCAACTCGGTTTCCCAAGTGGGCTGACGGTGGAGGGGAGGAACTTCTCCCCAAGTAGGTTTCCTACTTCCCCTCCACCTTCCAAAATAGCCGTTTAACTTTTCAAATTGGCGTTTGACTTTTTCAAACTAGGATTTGATTAAACCCTTTATTTTGTTCAGCGATGACACCTAGTACATGATGCAATCATTCCAACTTGATATGACACATTCATGTACCCTTCCCCTCCGGAGTGCCGGACATTCCGGAATCTTCTAGAACATTCCCGATGAAAACACCGGAACCATTCTCCAACCCGGAAACAGGACTTTCCTTATATGAATCTTATTCTTCGTACCATTCTGGATCTCCTCGTGATATCCCGGATCCCATCCGAGACTCCGAACAACATTTGGTCTCTTACTCATCATTCCATAACTACTCAAACAACGTCGAATCCTTAAGTGTGTCTCCCTACGGTTCGTGAATTATGCGGACATGATCGAGACACTTCTCCGAACAATAACCAATAGAGGAATTTGGAAATTCATATGGCTCCCACATATTTCTACGATTACTTTGCGATCGAATGAACCACTTACATACGATACCAATTTCCCTTTGTCTCACGATAGTTTACTTATCCGAGGTTTTGATCGTCGGTATCTCTGCATACCTAGTTCAACCTCGTTACCGATAAGTACTCTTTTCTCATTCCCGTGATATGTGATCCCTTGTGAGCCAGTCACATGCTTGCAAGCTAATTGGATGACATTCCACCGAGAGGGCCCAGAGTATATCTATCCGTCATATGGATGGACAAATCCCACTCTTGATCCATGTGCTCAACCCATACTTTCCGAACACTCAATGCCACCTTTATAGCCACCCAGTTACGGTGTGCTATTTGATGTCATCAAAGCATCCTTCCGGTGATGGTGATAAGCATGATCTCATGGTCGAAGGAATTAGGTTACTATGTATCAGAAAGCTTATAGCAAATGAACTATATTAAATGACTTGATCTTTATGCTACGCTTAACTATAGGAGTATGTCCATCACATCATTCTCCTAATGATATGACCCTGTTGTTAATAACATCTCTATGTTCATGATCAGGAAACCATGATCATATATTAACCAAGAAGCTAGTTTAACAAGAGGCTTTACTAGGGACTCTTTTATGTTTACAAATCACACAAGTATTAATGTTTCCGGTTAATACAATTATAGCATGGTATGTAAACATTTATCCTAAGCATGAAAATATGATAATAACCACTTTATTATTGCCTCTTGGGCATATCTCCAACAGTCTCCCACTTGCACTAGAGTCAATAATCTAGTTTCAAACATTTGTGTACTCAACACCTATGGCTTTCCGGTGTTGTATGTACACGATTGCTAGTGGCAAACTGATCTCCGGATCTGACACTTCCAGGTCCGTGTGTAATTGCATGTCTTTGCGTCTCTACGCATCACTCATTCTATAATGAGATGGCTTTGTATAAATTTGGTCCTTTGGTGAGACCTTTAGTTCTTTGGGGTTAAAACATGTTGATAATATTGTCGTACAATATATCTTCATAGTATTATCCCGCTGTGAACTACACCTAGTTTGATAACAAACTTCTTGACACAAATGCCCTCTTTAGCTGCTATAATAGCAGTTATATACTTAGCCCTTTTGTTGTAGTATCTGTCACAATGTCTTAACTTTGGAACTCATCCAAATCCATTATGGAACTTACCTTCCATTATATTGTGCCACCCTTAGTTTAGATTGAGATAAACTTAATTTGTACTTTGTGACAAAACTAGTATCAATGTAGTACTTTTACAATGAACTAACCATCTATTTGTCACTTCTACAAATAATATACTCTTAGTTCTTCCAAACGATCATAAGAATATCCTTACTATCGTCCAATGATCATATTATGAATCATTCTGGTATATGCTCATAACATTTAGAGTACAGGACATATCTGGATTTGTACATCACAGTATGATTGATATAAATACTCTTTGTGATTTCATACATCAAGTATCAATCTATACTTGAATCTTTGTTTCACTTACCAAGTGTCAACACACTTGAATATATCATCATTATTGAACTCATTCAATCCTTTATGTGTGACAAGAACCTTTCTTGTAGTTTCTATATTGAACTCATTCAATCTATGTACTTTCGGCACAACCATATTAGTGTCTTAATCTATCTATATAGATATAGACGCCAAATATTTGGGTTTTGCCTAAATCTTTCATCGCGATGAAATTCTTAATATGTGTTAATAAAAGATACATCATTTCCAATCAACAATATGTCTTCCACATAATGTATTAGAAACATGTCTTAGCGCTCCCACTTAATTTCTTGCAAATGCAAGCATCTTCATCGTCTCTGATGAATTTAAACTCTTTTAACAATTTCATCATTGTGAAGATTCCAACTCCGCGATGCTCACTTCAACCATTGAAGTTTGCATATGCTTTTAGCATCCTTTGAATTAACAAAACCCTATGGACCGTGTCATGCACACGTCCTAGGTAACAATTCTATTAGAAGAACTTGTTTTGTTTATTCAGCTACCATATAACAAAATTATATGTAGTGGTTGCTACATTAATCCGTCTAGACTAAATATCGCTATGAAAGATCAAATCTTGTCATATACAACCTTTGAACATTGTTGTGAACTCTTTCCCAACATGTCGACTATTTCATAGATGTGAAACATCCATGTCTATTTCTTTATAGATCCAAATACGACTATAAGGTCTTGTACCTTTCCAGAGGGTCTTTCAAGTTCAAAGCTTGATATCTCGTATATGGAACTATCACGGATTTTATGGCTTCAAGCCATTTGACGGAATCAGGGCCCATCATCGCTTCTTTGCATGTAGTCGGATCATTATTGTCAAATAATTATTTAACTCTCAAATCTTGGTATTTGATTGTTTACCCGACCTACTTGTTTCAATAGGAACTTAGATCTCCATGACCACAACCTTTGGGGCACGTGACCCATGAGCATTGTTGCTGCCTCCGGAACACTTTTCGGTGCTACGCAACTTTGCACATATAGCTAAGGTTCCTTTAACCTTATCAAAGTTCTATTGTCCTCCCACTTAACTTTTCACGGAAAATTCCTTCTCAAAGAAACTTGACGTTCTAAGCGATAAACACTTTTGCCTTCGGTGTTATGGAGGAATACTTATTCGAAATAACATACAAAGACAGGTTCATCCGACTTTGGTTGCAAACATCTTTCTTATGCATAGCATACCAATGTTTAAGAAAGTACAACTTGGGTTTTATCCCAAACCATAACTTTATATGTTGTCAATTCAACGGATTATGATGAACCTCTTTTCAGTAGAAAAACGGTAGTCTCTAAAGTTTTTAATCTTTAAAATATAATGGCACTTCTATGAATTACACCTTTGATCTTACCATGTCAAACAAGGTTTAATTATATATCTCGAACGCTCCATACTCTTATGGTGTTTCGAAAAATGCAAATCCACGGAACGATTCCTTAAATCTTAGGTATTATGCTAAACTTGTAACTCAAATATCTTCCTTTATGATCTTATCATAAACTATTTATATTCTTGTTACAATGATTTTGCACTTCATCTTCAAAGTCTTTGAACCTTTCAAATGTTTCATACTTCATCCTTATTAAGTAAATATTCATATATTCAATCAGATTCGGAGAAAGCATATGAAGTTGAAATCCATCGCTCTTGACTACACATAATGGACTTCATACAACAATATGTACAAGTTCCAATAAGCCAGTCATTCGTTCCCTTTTGGCCTATGAACGAAGTTTTAATTATCTCTAGGAAAGTTTCACAAGCGTCATTTGATCAAAATCAAATAGACTCCAAAATTCCATCCACATGGAGTTTCTTCATGTTTTCTTTCCAATATAATTTAAACGGCGATGTCACTTCCTAAGTGATCTTTCAATCAATTTGTCTTTTGACCTTTTTAGCACTAGTTTTATGGATGTGATTTCTCCAATGAGATTTATAAATCATCCATCTTTTATGGATTACGGCAATTATTTGGACAACCCTTTTGTTCTCATAATACCTGATAAAACAAATCTTGAAGGCAAGCTTTGATGTTTAACAAGCAGCACAATAACCCTTTATTTGTTCTCGATGAACATCATCACATATTCTTTTGCTAGTTACTTAGGCCATTGTAGTTCATGAATTGTGTTGTTACGTATGACGATTCACACCAACAAATTCAGTATCAAATACTTAAGAACCACATTGTTTAATAAGAAAAGAATATAGCCATAACATGTATATCATCTATATACTTAAGCGGAACAATTCTAGATTTTTCTTTTCTGCCATATATTTATGAGATTCTCTTTCAGTATTTCCTTTTTTGTATGAAAAAATCTATCAACATCAATAGTGGAGCCATATACATGACACATAGTCCAAAGCATGTATAGTTAAATACCAATGTCTTTGGACTTGCACTTTGAAGTAGATCACCATCATCAAATGTTTGGTGTTCTTTCAAATTCCTTTCTTTAGTAATCTTTTGGTGTAGTAAACATTTTACCTACATCAAATATTCACCCTTATCATGGAATTATCCATGATCAAGATACTTTTAGCTTATAACGATGAATCGTGAGTATAATGTTGCTCTCCAAAACCTTTTGGAGGATTAGGACAACTAGTGTCTCCAACATTTTGTAAATTCTCATCAAATATGAGAACACGACTTTTGCCATATTATACTCTATCATGTTGCAACCAAAACTTCGTTTCAGATATCACAATATCTTCCACACATCATGGTTTCTGAAACAACTCTTTCAGATCCTAGATAACCTTGATATTAAGACAATCCTTTGAATATCAAGAATCATGGAGACAAACATGATACTCATACACTAACGCTTGGAATTGTTACTCTTGATTTAATACCAATTATTAAACTTCATGGAGTAACCGAAACTTACTGAAAGTTTGCAATAGGACTTTTAAACTTTAGATTAACACTTCAAAACAATAGGATACCAGTTCGTAAAGTAACTAACCAGAATTCTATAGTTCTATCATCTCAATTATAACTAAGCGCAAGGTGGTAAACGGATGCCAATGACTACAACAATTATGCAAATTCACTTTGATTTAATTTATGATAAATAGTGTTCAACTTTTAATTATATTGCCGTTGAACTCCCACTCAAAACAATATCCCTCAAATTGTTTTAGTGATCACACGAACCAAATCCACCACATCAAAACCGATCATCACGAGAGTTGATGTAGCTTCAATGGCGAACAATCAACATGTTCATCATATCTACTATATGACTCATGCTTTACGTTTCGGTGATCCGTGTTCCGAGACCATGTCTGTATATGCTAGGCTTGTCAAGATCAAACCTTAGCATCCGCATGAGCAAATCTGGCTTGCTCACGTTGTATACACTCGCAGAATCTAACACACCCGATCATCACGTGGTGCTTCGAAACAACGAGCTTTAGCAACGGTGCTTACTAAGGATGAACACTTTAAAACTGGAAATTTGTGTGCTTGAGGGATCATCTTATAATGCTACCGTCGTTAACTAAGCAATACAAGATGCATACAAGGATTAACATCACATGCAATTCATAATATGTGATATGATATGGCCTTTCTTCTTTGTGCTTCCGATCTCCATCTTCAAGCACAAACATGATCTCCATCATCACCGGCACTGCATCAAGGTCAATGACGCCGCCCCATGGTTGTCGTCCACCAGCTTCAACTATTACAACTACTTTGAATAGACACGCGGGTCTTAACAGAATTTAAATACAACCATACAGCTCTTGCTGGTTGCCAACTTATAATAAGGAACATTGCATACATCAAATATAATCACAATCATGGCCATATCACATCACTGCACACCCCTGCAAAACAAAGTTAGACTCCTCTACTTTCTTTGCATGTTTTACGTGGTTTGGGGCTTTCAATAAGTGTTGTTCTAACTTACGAACAAGAACCACAACATTGATACTAGTATTGTCAATCACCCGTTGTAAATTGAATCTTAACTATGCTGGGAGAAACAGGCACCCGCAAAGCCACTTATGCAATACAAGTTACATGTCAAGCGTGGAGCAAGTCTCATGAACGATGTCATGTAAGGTTAGCCCGGGCCGCTTCATCCCAACATCCCGCAAGATGCAAAGTACACAAGAAGCAATCGACAATAAAAGTATCAACGCCCACAATGACCATTGTGTTCTACTCGTGCAACAGATCTACATATAGACACGGCTCTGATACCACTGTAGGGTTTCGTAGCATGGAAAACAAAAAATTTCTACCGCATACAAACAAACAAGTCAAGATCTATCTACTAGATTGTAGCAACGAGTCGATGGAATAACTCACCCTCGAAGATTCCAAAGTGTTTAACTAGAGCGGATTCTCGTGGGTGATGTAGTCGTACTCTTCCCGATCTCAAGATCACGTAGACGATCCTTCCGGCGCTGCGTTCCGGCAGCGCTCCCGCAGTCGGTCACACGTTCGGTACTCGACGAATACCTTCCACTCCCTTGTTCCAGCAGGCAGCGGAGGTTGTAGCACTCTCCTCGCGATCCCGGCAGCACAACGGCGTGGTACCGGAAGTAGAGGGGAGATCTCGCAGGGCTTCGCCTTAAGCCGTAGCGAGTACGGTGGACTATGAGGGAGAGCCTCGGCGATCTAGGGTTTAGACACACCAAGGAGGAGCAAGGCCGGCGGCTAGGGTTTAGCTAGGCGGCGGCAGCAGGAGGTGGCGGCACCGGGGCTAGGGTTTGCGGGGTGGAGGTGTTGTGTCTTGGAGGGGCAGCCCTGCCCCTCCTTATATAGGTGGAAGGGCGCACCAGGGGAGGGGAGTCCCTCCCCAACTCGGTTTCCCAAGTGGGACGGCGGTGGAGGGGAGGAACTCCTCCCCAAGTATGTTTCCTACTTCCCCTCCACCTTCCAAAATAGTCGTTTGACTTTTCAAATTGGCGTTTGACTTTTTCAAACTAGGATTTGATTAAACCCTTTATTTTATTCAGCGATGACACCTAGTACATGATGCAATCATTCCAACTTGATATGACACATTCATGTACCCTTCCCCTCCGGAGTGCCGGACATTCCGGAACCTTCTAGAACATTCCCGATGAAAACACCGGAACCATTCTCCAACCCCGAAACAGGACTTTCCTTATATGAATCTTATTCTCCGAACCATTCTGGATCTCCTCGTGATATCCCGGATCCCATCCGAGACTCCGAACAACATTCGGTCTCTTACTCATCATTCCATAACTACTCAAACAACGTTGAATCCTTAAGTGTGTCTCCCTACGGTTCGTGAATTATGCGGACATGATCGAGACACTTCTCCGAACAATAACCAATAGAGGAATCTAGAAATTCATATGGCTCACTTTGCGATCGAATGAACCACTTACATACGATACCAATTTCCCTTTGTCTCACGATAGTTTACTTATTCGAGGTTTTGATCATCGGTATCTCTGCATACCTAGTTCAACCTCGTTACCGATAAGTACTCTTTTCTCGTTCCCGTGATATGTGATCCCTTGTGAGCCAGTCACATGCTTGCAAGCTAATTGGATGACATTCCACCGAGAGGGCCCAGAGTATATCTATCCGTCATATGGATGGACAAATCCCACTCTTGATCCATGTGTCTCAACCCAAACTTTGCGAACACTCAATGCCACCTTTATAGCCACCCAGTTACGGTGTGGTGTTTGATGTCATCAAAGCATCCTTCCGGTGATGGTGATAAGCATGATCTCATGGTCGAAGGAATTAGGTTACTATGTATCAGAAAGCTTATAGCAAATGAACTATATTAAATGACTTGATCTTTATGCTACGCTTAACTATAGGAGTATGTCCATCACATCATTCTCCTAATGATATGACCCTGTTGTTAATAACATCTCTATGTTCATGATCAGGAAACCATGATCATATATTAACCAACAAGCTAGTTTAACAAGAGGCTTTACTAGGGACTCTTTTATGTTTACAAATCACACAAGTATTAATGTTTCCGGTTAATACAATTATATCATGGTATGTAAACATTTATAATAAGCATGAAGATATGATAATAACCACTTTATTATTGCCTCTTGGGCATATCTCCAACAGAAAGTACCTGTTGGGTTGTATGTATCGAGATGGGATTTGTCCCTCCCAAGTCGGAGAGATATACTTCGGGCCCACTCGGTAATCGATATCAACACTGCTTGCAAGCATATGGTTAAGGAGTTAATCACAAAGTGATATCGGATTATGGAACGAGTAAAGTACTTGCTGTGAATGAGATTGAACTAGGTATGACGGTACCGACGATCAAATCTCGGGCAAGTAAAATATCGCGAGACGAAGGGAATATATATATGGGATTGATGGAATCCTGGCATCATGGTTCATCCGATATGATCATCGATGAATGTGTGGGAGTCAATATGGGTTTCCAGACCCCGCTGTTGATTATTGATAGAGATCATGTCTGCACATTCTCGAACCCGAAGGGTCACACACTTAACGTGTCTCGACGCTAGGATAGATTGGATAATTGGTTTATGAGTTTTTGTTTGGAGTCTCGGATGGGATCCGGGACATCACGAGAGATTCTGGAATGGTCCGGAGAATAAGATTCATATAAGGCAATGCAGTTTTTGGAGTTCGAAATTGTTTCGGGTTAATCGATATTGTACCGGAAGCTTCTAGAACCTTCCGAAGGGGGACCAACGTGGCCCCACCTGCCGGGAGGGGGCATGGGCCTATGAGGGAGTGCCCTGGCCGCATTGGGCCAGGGGCACAAGGCCCCATAGGGACCAACCGGCCAAACCTAGGGGAAACCCTAGGGGAGCTTCTAGAAGGGGGGGAAACTTGCCCCCCACTCCTCCCTCCTTGGATGCCAGCCCTAGGGCTCAGGGGAGGGGCAAGGGCTGGCCGCCCACCCCTCTATATAAAGAGGGATGGGGGCGCACCCCCTCACACACCTCCTCCTCAAACCCTAGCCGCCCTGCTGCCCTCCTCTCTCTCTCTCCCTCCCGACTACACGTAGGCGAAGCCCTGCTGCAGAAACTCTCCACCACTTGCACCGCGCCGTCGCGTTGTAGATCCAATCCGTCTCTCCACCATACTTGCTGGACCGAGAAAGGAGGAGACGTCGAGGTTCCGCACGTGTGCATCTCTTGGAGGCATCGCCACTTGCGGTGTTAGATCGGATCGGATCGCGAGGAGGAGAAGCGAGTACGACTACATCACCCACGTTCCGACGAACGTTCCGCGGTGCGAATCTTCAAGGGTATGAAGATCTCATCTGATCCCCCTCGTTGTTTGCATCTCCTAGATTAGATCTTGGTTTTCCCGTTTGCATCCGTAGAATTTTTTTGATTTACTATGCTGCGAAACCCTTCAGGAAATACTAAACAAAGTGGTTTGTGGCAAAGGAATTTCTCTCTCTTCCTCGTCAATAAACATCATCCTATAAACCAAACTATCAAGGGTAGAGCTAGCAGTGACAAAGTGATGCGCTTTCATGACAGCTAAATCAAACCTCTAAGGAGCCAAAATTGTATCATTAGGATCAACAGATAGATCTAAGGCAGCAACAACACGTGCAGCAATAATACCACCATAAAATGGGTCCCTTAGCAGCTAAGCGACGAGCAATGAGAGAACCAAGATTGTACATGGTTTCATTGTTGAGTACAGCAGCTAGAAAAGCCAAATGATAGTTGAAAATATTGTTACTGTTCTCCCTACCAAGAATACTAGTGGCAAGATAATAAGAAAAATATCTGATAGCTGGGAGTAGAATATTTCTTATCTTTCCGCGCTGGGCTCTGCGGTCATCATCATTAGTTATTCTGCGGTAGAGCTCCAACAAATCAGTGGGTTGAGCTGAAATCTTCTTCACTATCTCGGCAGTGCCAATATCCAAGATTTCGCAAAAATTTCTTCAATGTCATGGAGATAGGCCTATTATAGATTTTGAATGACACATCTGACCTGAAAGGGCTGTTAGAAAAAGAGAAACTCTCCACAAAGGTTTTGGTGAGCATAGCATATTGCACACTCTCATCCTGCATATAACTAGTTAGTCCAACCCTCCAAACCAAGGTTAGGAAATCATTGAGAATCCCTGCAGCCTGCAAAAAGGTAAGACAAGGGAAGGTAGAAGGGATGTGCATCCCCCTCATCTCCCTCGTTGCCAAAACATGGTGTAATGAGATCCTCATGGTATGATGGCCTAGCTCGGGAGGATGATCTTGAAGTCCTTGTCCTCCTAGGTGCATCACTCTCAAACACTTCTCCAAAGGTGTGGTTGTCCATTATCCTTTTTCTGAAATTTAATATACACATCAAACCAAGTGATTTCCAAGTTGATAAATGATGAGGAACTGCTATAGGAACTTGCTAGAGGGATAAACATGCATCAAAATGAAATCTCTAAGCATAGAACAAGCATGCAAGCTCACACGATCTGTCACCTACAGTAGCAAAATACTCAAGATACAATCTACCAATCAAAAATCTAATTGGACAAGCGGAGGAGGCACATACAAAGGAGCAATCCCTCCAAAAATCAGCAGCAAAGAAGGGTTGAGCAAGGAGATCAAAAATCGGGAGCAAGAACAACAGTAACTTGAGTTTGAGAAAGTTTTCTGGTGTTTTTCGTGAGAGAAAAAGAAGTGGCTGGAAGGAGACACTTTGGAGGGCCACAGGTGGGTCCCATCCAGGCCAGGCGCGCCCTGGGGCTGGCCCCGCCACCAGGGGGTGTGCTGGCCTGGTGGGTCCCCCTGGGCCACTCTAGGTGTCTCTGCCCCTTTTTCGAGGAAATATTTAATATGAATTTTCTGGGATTTTTTGGGAAACTTTATTTTTGGCCAATTTTTAGTGTATGAAAATTGATTTTCTCGCAGAAAAAGATTTTAGAAGAAGCAAAAGGCAAACAAAAACTACAGAAGTTCTAAGACACTCTAACAAGCAAACAACTAGCAAAACTAAGCTAACAAAAGAAAAAGCAAAGACTAGGAAGGAGAAAAAATAAAAGTGAGCAAGTATAACCATTGTGAAAGCATTGTTTTGTTCATTAAAATCCCTTTGTTAACAAGGTTGATCCATTCTTGTTACCAAAACAATCTTATATGAAACAAAACTTTGAATTTCCCAAAATAATTATGTTACCTCAAACTTGATAGCAATAGTCCCAATCATAATAGTTTCAAAACTTTCTTGTGGAATGGGACAATATATTTCTCCAACTTTGATGCTCTTAATATTTTCAATGGAATTCAGGCCATAGCTCTTATCAATCTTCTTTGGGAAATAGACTGTATGCTCTTTGTCATTAATATTAAAAGTTATTTTTCCTTAATTACAATTGATACACCTGTTGTCTGGGGGATAACCCCCGGGTGGGGAAAGCCAGGAATAAGTAGGCCGGCTCCAGAATATGCAGGCCGCCTGGCCTCCAAGAAATACAACTCTAACCATCTGGCAAGCAAGCCCGGCTGGGCTTATAACCTTCCCGGCTGGCCCGTCTAGCCGGTGGCCAGAGGAACCGGCCGGGTGGCCGTTCCCACCCGGCTCACCTCAGATTCGATGGAGAGCATGGAAGGACTGATGCTTCGTGCGGGGTATGCTTCTGTCTCTCCCTCGTCATCAAGGAAGCTGGCATGCCGTCATGACCAGCGCTACCAGACAAAGATAAAGCAAGACGGTCGACTGGACTGGCTAAAGCAGTCCGGGTGACTGTTAAAGCAAGGATGACGCCCCAAAGGAAGCCCGGGTGACCACTAAAGAGAAGGATGACGCTAAAAGAAGGGCGGACTGGGTCCTGACCCACCGGCTGGGCCCTGCAGCCGGCCCTGCCCTGTAAACCCATATCCAAACAGTAAACCCTAGGACCCGAATTGTAATCTGCCCCCCAGACCAATATATAAGGGAGGGCAGAGCCAGGGTTCTAGGGGGGCAAGTAGGCAGAGTAAGAAAAGATAGAGGCAACAGTAGGAGAAGATAAGTGCTAGCATGTAGCTCCCATCTTCCTCTAGCCATTGATAGTAGCTAAGGAAACAACTCAAGGAGCATCTGTACTGAGCATCAAGCTCCCATACATAGTTCATCTTGCAGGAGTAGGGGTGTTACCTTGCCAAGAGGGCCCCGAACTTGGGTACTTCCCTGTGTTTGTAGTGCACCGTGCCCAACCCGTTGCGTGAGCCACCGAATGCATCTGTGTGTCCCTTCTTTGCCATCCCTGATGGCTCTGCCTTGTTCCACACCACGACAGTTGGCGCCCACCGTGGGGCACAGCGCTTCGGCTGGGATCATCTTCCGCATGGGACTTCCGCTCGTCGCCGGCGAACGCGTGGCCTCTGGCCTTGTTCTCACGCTCGGTGCCTTCGACTGCGTCATCGACAACACAACATGTTTCGCTGGGAACACCTTCCCCGCCGACGGCTCCATCATGCATTTTGGAGACATTCGCGTCTACGTCGCCACTATCGCTGAGGGTTTTCCCAGCGTGGTCACCCCCATCCTCGACGTGCCCCTCGCCCGTGTCCCCGCCGCAGGGAGAAGTTATGTCGAAGTCATGATGGTGAACGCTCGCGAAAACCATCGGCAGCCTCAAGAATGTAGGGCGGGTGGCGAAAACTCCGCGCTCGAGCAGGAGCAAGACCCGCTCACCGCCTCCATCCAGCATCTGCGCGCTCCGGTCGTTGTCGAGACGGATCCAGCAGCTGCGGCGGCAGCGCTTGAAGCTACACGCCATAAGCTCCTGGAGGAAGCCACCAAGGTCGCGGCTAACCAGTGTCGGCTGAACGCCACCGTGCACGAATACAACGCGGCTCATGGCTTCGTCAGGAAGATCCAGCACCGAGGACGTGACCTGGCGCCGAAACTGGACCGCGCCACTGACTCACATGTAGGTGTGGTGCGACTCGTCTACAGCACTCCTGCCAAGAACACGAGGGCAGCCGAGGCGGCGGCCGCGGAGCTAAAGCACCTGGAGGGGGAGGAACTTCGTCGCCAGTAGGAGCGTGTGCAGCTCCTCGTGGCCACTGCTAACAAGCAGTAGGCTGAGGGCGTCCCCAGCCAGGTGGGCAACTCCCGCGGCATCGTCGTTCGCAAAGGCGCATAACAGACGGCGCATGGAGGAAGCAAGAACCAGCAAGCCTCTTCTCCAGGAGGGGCCGGGCAAAACAGTCGCCCGCGTGGTGAATCTGGCAACCGCGGTCGCCACAGCTGTGAGGCCGCTACCTCCAGCGTTAGTCGCGCAGGCGGAGCCTCCCAGGGGAAAAAGACGCGAGCACCGGAGGAGGAAGCGAGCACGAACAAGGACCTGCCTGCGTCACGTTTGAAGGGCCGACTCGGTCCCCGAGAACCAGCTGATGCGCGGGAGCGCATCGACCTCCTAGTGCAGTCACGCACCTTGGAGGAGGAAAGTCCGGCTGGCCCAAAGTGTTTTGGCCCGCGCATCCGGAATGAGCCGTTTCCGAAGGGATTTTCGCTCCCAAGAGACACGCCAAAGTACAACAGGACCGTCAAGCCTATGGATTGGTTGGTCGATTACACCACAGCGGTGGGAATCGCCAATGGCAACCTCCGCTTGGCCGTCCGCTACGTCCCCCTCATGCTCGTCGACTTGGCGAGGACGTGGCTCAACAGCCTCCTCGACAACAGCATCAACGCGTGGCTGGACTTCAAAGAGGCGTTCATCCGCAACTTAACCGAAACCTACAAGCGGCCGGGTCGACCTCGCGAGCTCGCCCTTTGCGTACAAGGCAAGGACGAGTAGGATCGCGCCTACCTCACCCGGTGGACCAGCATGCACAATTCGTGTGAAGGGGTGCGTGAGCACCAGCGATAGACTTCTTCACCAACGGCTGCCGAGACGGCACCATGCTGAAGCATAAACTCAGCCGGGCGGACCCGCAAACCATGGCTCGGGTCATGGCCATCGCAGACAAGTACGCCACCGCGGACGCGGCAATGAAGAAGCCCATCGTGGTGGACGACCAGGGCCAAATCGTCACGGACGAGCAGGCAGAGCGACGCCAGCCGGGCGACCATCATCCCAGGCGGCATGGTCATGACAACCGCCACGGCAAGAGGAAAGACGACCAACCGGATAGCCGGTACGGTACCTAGAAGGTAGCCGCGGTGCATGAGGATCCGGCTACAGGAGGCAGTCGGAGGCAGAGGCCGGACGACAGGCCGCCTCGGCCTAAGTACACCATAGAGTCCATGCTCGACGGACCGTGCAAGTTTCACAGCGGCGACAACAAGCCCGCGAATCATACGACGCGCCAATGCAGCTAGACAAAGAAAATGGCCAAAGCAGGTGGGCTCCCACCACCACCTCCACCGCCAGCCTGAGGCCCACCGGACAACAGGGAACGACGCAACCACCGCGAGGATGACGAAGATGGTTACCCGTGGCAAGTGGGTAATTACCACATATTCCTGGCGGAGCCGGAAACGAAGCACGCCAAGCGGAGACGTGAAGCGGAGGTGAACGCAATCGTCCCACCCGTCCCCCAGTACCTGCACTGGTCCGATCAGGAGATCACCTGGAGCAAGGAGGATCAGTCGGCCGTGTTACCAAGCCCTGGTAGCTACGCGTTGGTCTTGGACCCCATCATCATTTCCAAGAAGCATTCATGCCGCTTCTCTCTGGTGCTGATCGATGGAGGGAGCAGCATCAACCTCCTTTACCGGAGCAGCCTCGAGAGGTTGGGCATCAGCGAGTCCCAGCTGGAGCCTTCAAGCACTTCGTTCCACGGAGCAGTACCGGGGCCATCGCACTCCCCAATCGGCAAGATCCGGCTGGACGTCATCTTCGGCAGCGAGAACAACTTCCGCCGCGAGCCAATTTGGTTCGAGGTCATGAATCTCTCCAGCGCCTACCATGCCATACTAGGGCGCCTAGCTCTGACCAAGTTCATGGGAGTACCGCACTACGCATACCTCAAGATGAAGCTGTTGGGCCCAAAGGGAGTGATCACCGTCGATGGATGTTACATGCGTTCGGTCGAATGTGCTTCAGACGGCTCTAAGTTGGCCGAAGCAATGATCATCGCTGAAGAGAAGCGCGTCATAATGCAGAACGTGGTGGCTCTGCAGAAGGACATGCCGGCTGGAGAGCCCAAACCGGCTGGAGAATCGCAGTTCAAGCCCTCGCAGGGAACAAGGAAGATCCTGCTGAACGAGGAAGACCCAAGCAAGGAGTTTTGGCAAATTTGGAAAAAATAAACTCATAAGACTCTCCAACAAACTTAGTCAAAACTTTTTCCTTCCTACGGTCTATGATAGCTCCACAAGTATTCAGAAAGGGTCTACCAAAGATAATAGGATAGGTTTTACTAGCTTCTTTACCAAGTACTAGAAAATCAGCAGGATATTAAATCTTATCACAAAGGACCTCCACATCTCTTATAATGTCGATGGGGCAAACTTGCTCTCTATTAGCAAGGTGAATAACCACATCGATGTCCTCAAGCTCACAAGGACCAATCTCATGCATAATTTCCCTGTAAAGCTCATAAGGAATAGCACTAGAACTAGCACCAATATCACATAAACCATAATAGCTATGACTGCCAATTTTAACAGAAAGCACAAGGACACTATATTTTCTAACTTTCTTAGGATGAGAAACAATATTAGTAGCGTCTTCACAGAAGACAATATGCTCATCCTTTATATTTTTAGTGACAAGGTCTTTCACAATAGCTACCACATGCTCAATATCAATAAACTCATCAGCCCCTACAGTTTTCTTTGCGCCTTTACTAACCACATTAGCTAAAATAGAATGTTCCCTTACCTTGGAGGGAAAAGGGCTCTTCTCAACATAAGGTTCAGGCAAAATAGGATCAACAGTACAGACCTCTTCACCGGCAGGAACATGGGTAACAATGTATTTATATGGAGCATGGTACTTGTCCCACTCTTTCTTGGGAATCTCAATATAAGAAGCAAAAGAATTGAAACATTTCGCAAGAACTTGGGACCAAGACCAAACTCATTGCTAATATCACGGAAGTCATCAGTTCCCATAAAAAATTTAATGCATTCATAATCATAGTTTATACCTAACTTTCTTCCTTTGTCATTCTCCCAAGCTTCAGTGTTATCTTGAATACGGTCTAAGAGATCCCATTTAGCTTCTTCCTTCATACGTGTGAATGATACAACACAAGAAGCATCTAGTAAAACTTTATCATGAAGAGAAAGCCTAGCATAAAAATTATTGAGAATAATATTGTTAGAGAGTTCATGAATAGGACATTTAAGCATTAGTAACGTCAATATCCCCCAAGCTTGAGCTATACTTTCTCCATCAAAAGGCCAAAAGTTATACATGAGATTTCTATCTTTATGAATTTCACCGGGAGGATAAAATTTAGATTAAAAGAGAGATGACATCTCCTTCCATTCCATGGATTGTCCATTCTTCAGCAACTTATACCATTCTTCAGCTCTCCCTTTCAAGGATATGGAGAGTAACTTCTTCTTCTTCACATGTTCAGTTGTGATACCTGCACACTTAAACAACCCGCATAATTCATGGATAAAAAGCAAGTGATCACCAGGATGGATAGTTACATCCCCAAAATAATAATTATCCATAACACGGTCAACAATACTTGTAGGTATCTTAAAAGGATCTATCTTAATAGGTGGTGGTTCATCTACTACCCTAGCAGTGGTAGTAGTTTTCCCAAACAGAAAACCAAGTGGGTTATCCATATTGGAAACAAAGTAACAAGCAATAAAAAAATCAATACTCACAGTAAAAGTTTCCCTTACCAGTTCCACTCTTCAATAACGCTTCACTCCTCGGCAACGGCGCCAAAAAATAGTCTTGATAACCCACAAGTATAGGGGGTGTATAGTAGTACTTTTGGTAAATAGGAGTGTCGATCCCAACGAGGAGCAGATGGAGCAGGAAATCCATGTGAATACTTAGCAAACAGATTTTTAGTGGTTTTCTGATAAGGCAACAAAATAAAGAGCAAGTAACAGAAGTAACGAACAAACGGAGCAAGTGGCCCAATCCTTTCTTAGCAAAGGACAAGCCGGTGGAAATACTTATAAGGACCAAACGTTCTCGAGGACACATGTGAATCATGTCAAGTGTTTTCGCTGCAAATAGCTGAGTACTCTTCTTTGGTGTTTGTAAGTGTTGTGTGGGTGAACCTGTGCTAACATACTGCCATTCCTAGGACTAATACATACTTCTGATTAAACCCCCTGCAAATATCCGTAACTACAGTAAAGTAATTAAGATATAAATCTAACCACAGCCTTAAACTCTGAGATCCTACACTCCCTTATGCAAAGGGTGTCCTAACGGGGGTTCAGGTTTTTGTCACTCCGGCAACCCCGCGATTAGTAGCCAAATACACAATGCATCCCCCTAGGCCCATAAATGGTGAAGTGTCATGTAGTCGACGTTCACATAACACCACTAGAAGAATAGCACCACAACTTAAATACTAAACCATTGAATAATAACTCATCACAGATTCACTACTAACAACATGACTTCTCCCATGTCCTCAATAACACAAAGAACTACTCACAAGACATCATATGGATCAAGATCAAAGATAATATGGTAATGGATAACAATCTGAACATAAACAATAATCCAATGGTTCCACTCACAAGCATCAACTATAATAGTATTTAACACCGGGAAAGTTTCCCCTAAGAACTAAAGCAATATCCAACACAACTGTTATAGCGGGACGGAGTGGTGATGATGGTACTGGTGGAGATGATGGTGTGGATGATGATAATGATCCTGATGAAGCCTAGCTTGATGATGGTGTTGATGGCGACGGTCTCCCCTCTCCGGGAAGAAATTCCCTCAGCAGAAATCTGTCTGCCGGAGAGATCTTTCTTTCTCGGTGTTTTCTGTCCCTAGAGGCGGCGGAAATCTATCTGTGGTTGCTCCTCGAGGCTTAGGGTTCCGAAGGGAAGATATAGGCGAAGGGGGAGAGTCGGAGGTCGGGCAGGTGGGCCACACTTGCCCTAGGCGCGGCCTTAGGCGGGCCCGCGCCTAGGGGTGTGTGGGCCCCCTGCGACCCCCTTCGCGCCTCCTTCTGGCTCCATTCATCCTCTGGTAAAATAATATGTTTCCATATTTTTCTGGTATTTTCTGATTTTCACGAAATTGCACCGAAACGCTTTCTTTTCCATCAGAATCCAGACTCCGGCAGCTCATCTTCCAAGAATCATCCAACATGCATAAACAGATGAAAAGCCATAAGTAATACCTCATAATAAGACAAATATCAATGAATAGAGGTAAATTCTGATATAAAATGGTGATGCAAATTGGGCGTATAAATCATTAGTTAGTCCATTATAACAAATATCAAGAAGCTCATTTTTAGAAAATGGGCATCCAGGATGTGCATGAATCAAGGCATAGAACCTTGTCCATGACTCAGGCAATTTCTCTTCTTCTCCCTGTTTAAAATCAAAAAGTTTATGTAAAGTAGCATGTCTAGCACTAGGAGGAAAATATTTCTGGAAGAAAGAAGCAATCAAACAATCAGAGCTATCAATGGATCCAGGAGGTAATCTATTAAACCAAGTTTTAGATTCTCCTTTTAGTGAAAAAAGGGAAGATCTTAGTAACAAAGTACTTGCGCATCTTAAAATCATCAGAAAATAAGGCACTCATAGTGGAAAGCTCATTCATATGTGCCACAACACTCTCATTTTCAGTCCCATAAAAAGGTTCTTTCTCAACAATATCTATATAGGATAAATCAAGAGAGAAATCATAATCTTTATCTTTAATATCTATGGGAGAGGTAGCAAACTTAGCATCAAAAGACAGTTTAGGGATAATGGTACGTCTCTGAAGGAGACTCCTAATAGCACTAGCACCATGTGTGTTTCGGTACTCTTCAATAAATTCATCAGTCATTTCAATGTAACCATCATTAATATCATGTCTCTCTCTAGACTCATGTGAGCTAACAGGTGTAATAGTGTCTTCACTAGGAGTTTTAGTATTTACTAATCTAGCCATAGTAGCATCTAGGAAAGGACCTAATGAATCACTCGCATCAAGCACAACAAAAGTAACATCATGAGTATCAAAAGTAGTTTCAGATTCAGCAGTAGTAGCAGTGTGTGTGGCATAAGTATGTGGTGGTGGTGTAACAAACTTACTTATAACAGATGGTGAATCAAGAGCAGCAGAGGTGTTTAGGATTGTATCTCTTCTTATAGTGGATGGTAAAATAGAAAACTTTTCATCATGAGACTTTCCCATGATGAAAGGAATGACAGCGAACAATAATAGATCCAAGTGAACTTACAAATAAAGCTATGCGCCCCGGCAACGACGCGAGAAAATAGTCTTGATGACCCACAAGTATAGGGGATCGCAACAATCTTCGAGGGTAGTATTACCCAATTTATTGATTCGACACAAGGGGAGCCAAAGAATACTTATAAGCCTTAACAACTGAGTTGTTAATTCAGCTGCACCTGAAAATAATCTTGCCCACAGTAGTTTATCAGTAGCAACAGTTTTGTAGTAGCAATAGCAAAGTAACAGCAGCAGTAAAACAAGAGCAATAGTAACAGTAGTAGTAAGCGGTAGGATATGAGCGTGGTAGGCATAGGGATGGATGGACGGGCGTTGTATGAACAAGTCTAAACATGTAACTTCAAGATCTAGGGCAATTGCAGATAAATAAGATAAAGCATCCAAGTACTAAACAATCCTAGGCATGTGTCCCATATATAGTCATACATGCTCGCAATGAGGACTTGCACAACATCTTTTGTCCAGCCAGCCCGTTGCAGCGGGGCCTCAAGGGAATCTACTGGCAATTAAGGTATTCCTTTTAATAGAGCACCAGAGGAAAGCATTAACACTCCGTGAACACATGTGATCCTCACATCACAGCCATCCCCTCCGGTTGTCCCAATTTCTGTCACTTCGGGGCCTTTGTATCCAGAAAATGATATATGTACACAACTTGCAGATAAGACCACAAAAAATACTATCATAATGAATCAATAATAAGTTCAGATCTGAGATCATGGCACTTGGGCCCTAGTGACAAGCATTAAGTACAACAAGTTGCAACAAAGTCAAATAGCACTAATAGAGATACTAGACACCATGACCTAACAATCTTATTCGATTACATGATATAACCCATCCAATCCCTACCATCCCCATAGCCTACAGCGAGGGATTACTCACTCATTGATGAGGGAAACATGGATGGTTTATGGAGAGGCGTTGGTGATGATGATGGCGATGATCCTCTCCAAATTCTCCGTCCCGGTAGGGTGTCAGAACGGAGTTTCTGGTTCCGAATCGCGGTTTCTGGTGGTGGCAGCACAACGGATCTCTTTCTAGAAAAACGTCGAATCCCTCTGAGTTTTTAGGTCAGAAGGCAACTTATAGGCGAAGAGGGAGGCCAAGGGGGTGCCTGAGGCAGCCACACACCCCTAGGCATGGCCAGGCCTGGCCCGTGTGGCCAGGAGGTGTGCCCCAGGCCTCCACTCCGTCTCGTATTCTGGCTCCGTGAGTCTTCTGGTGAAATAGGATTTATGGCATATTTTCTGGGTTTTTTCCTGATAGTTGATTTTTTGCACAAAAACTAGACACCAAGGTAATTCTGCTGAAAATAACGTTAGTCCGTGTTAGTTGTATCTAAATCACACAAGTTTAGAGGAGAAACAATAGCAAAAGTGTTCGAGAAAGTAGATACGTTTTGGACGTATCATATAGCTGACAGTGACTTCAGTGTCTATCTTGATATGTTATGTTTCAAAATATGCTATTTTTTTGTAGAATTAGCAAAAGTTGTATAGGTTCGTTAAAAAAAGCAAAAGTTGTATAGATGTGTTGGATAATTCCAAACAAGTCTATCTCTACCCCAAGTCTTGGCATATCATAAAGTGTTAAATTAAGGCTATGGCAACCACAGTTAGAATAGAAAGCTCTAGTATTCACATCCAAAAGTTTCTTTTGTACCCCTTGATGCTTTTCTTTTATATTTGACCCATTGTCATAACCTTGTCCTCACAAATAATTTGTGTCAAGAATTAGAAGCTTTAGCTCATTCTACAACACATCAAAAAGTCCTTGCCCACTCGTATCATTTACATCTAGAAATCCCACAAAGGATTCTTATATACAAACATGACTTGAAAATCCACATATCTTGTAATTAAATACATTTTCTCTTAATGAATTGCATCAGGGGGGTACAATCAAATATGACAGGGAAATACTTTACACGCTTTATTTTTCTAATAATTTCAGACCTTATAGAAAAGGCAAGCAAGTGTAGCAACTCATTCTGGATCTTAAAATCAAGATATTAGAAGTGATTTTTTTCATTCGTAATATGATAGACATGCTCCTAAATAACAGTGTCAAATTATCCAACATCGCCACCAAACCCAATGAATTACCATTTTTACCTTCATACAATTTGTTGTTACTAACACAGAAGGCTAGATTGTGCTTGACATGAAATTTAACAATGCAAACAATTATAAAGAAAACCTTTTTTAGTGGTCCTTTTATTTTTGAAGTTGTCATTGAGCAGCTTTATCGATTTTGTCTCATATTTTTCTAATCTACTATGCAAATCATAGCAATTGGTCATATTCAAAACATGATCTACACTTGTATCATGCTCTTTTAATCTATTGCTAAGATGTGTTTAATCATTACAAATGTCATTTTATAGCTAACCTTTCCATTGCCCTTTTGTAAATATTTTACAACCAAAGCAAAATACTCTATCGAGCCCCTTGGAATAGGCAAGCTAATCCCTATCATAATGATCCCCATCTGATAGAAATCTAGTGTAGAATGGCGCCTAAATCTTATAGAATATTTATCCTTTGGACCTTTATTAATTGATAAGTCTCTTCTTTGATCGTTTTGTGCTAAAATGTCAAGTTCTTTAGGATCAATACAACCAAAATATCTTGAATTAAATATATTAGGCTGAAAAGAATCATGAACATCTGCAACAGGTGAATTATTCAAGTTAATATCCATACGATCTTCGTCTACCTCAATAATATTTCTGTATCTGTCTGACCATCTCTAGGATCATTATATTGAATAATATAAAGTGCAAGGATAGAAGGATCAACTAACTGATTATTAGATGACACTTGTGATTCTTTTATGATAAACATGTCCATAGACTCTCTTTGAGATTTAACCAACTCTTATTCCTTTTCTTTCCTCCTGCGCTTTTGGGCACAAGAAAATTGTTCTCCCATGATGACTCGAACTCCGTTCTTAATCATTAAAACACGAGTTAGTTATACAAGAGATGAACAAAACAATCAATTAAAGGGCTTATGAAGGAGAAGAGGAGCGAAGCTTATCAGAATTGAAGTACATCTGCAACAGAGAAGAAAAGAGGGGGTGGTGCATTGACTTCCTGGTTGAGAATCAAGGATTCATTACATATGACTGGTACATATGGGATTGGGATTTGTGAACCACAAATGGCATCAACATGTGGACAAATGACGATCGAGGTCTCGCGCGTCACGAACAGTGATCAGGTTGATCGATCCTAACCATGCACGCTATTCCCATCTCCAATTAGAGACTACACCACATTGATGGAAATGTATTATTATTTATATTTATGTTTCATAATTACGTTTATTGTTCTATTCTATAATTGTATCAGTTCCGGATAGAAAACCCTAATATATGCGTGGAATAATAAACACTAATAATGTATCCCTAGTATTGCCTCTAAGACTAGTTGATATATCAACGATAGTTTCAGTTTTCTAACTATGGGAAAACATCAATGTGTTGTGGAGTTTTCAATAATATATAAGATAAAAGTTGTTAGGAGAAACAACGATGATGGATATACCCAACATAATATAGTGTAAAACGCATCGTCAATATTTATTATCGGTAGTTTCTCATAAATAATGTATTTCCTTTACCGAAGTTCCTTTGATCGTGAGACACATATGAACTTGGGTATAATATGGATGTGGAAGGATTCTTCAAATGTTGCTCTGAACAAGAGTAATCATAAAGTCAGTATTTGCTCTTACCGGATGGTATGCCAATTATTCGCATGTGTGTTTGCGGGAATTTCTACTCCCGGCGATGGAGAGATAGCCTTTGAGCCCACTCATGTACTATGATATTCGTTATCGTCTCGCTGAATATGTGATCAAGTTGTTGATCATATGAACATCGATAGTACGGTATGAGTAAAGAGTATACGCCAGACAACGAGGATAACCTAGTGTTTCATCTCTGGCAAGGTAAAGTATCGACGAAGCAATGCATGCGATATGTATCATACATAATACTATAGTTCACAAGATAAATATCTTCGTGTTATTTGCGGGGATTACTACGTGCATCAAGGCATCGATAGTAATCATTGTCGCGGAATAAGTTCCGGACATGTCTGAGTAAATATCCGAACCCACATGATCACACACTTAAGAGGTTTTCGACATTTAGATCGTGAGTGCGATTAAGATATTGGAATAAAGTAATCCCCAAAGGATGTTTCAGAGTGTCTTGGAAATGAAGTAATCCCCAAAGGATGTTTCAGAGTGTCTTGGAATATTTTGGAGGTGTCCGGGATATCATCGAGAATCGATGGAATTGTTCGTAACATGTTATGAAAGACATCCGAAATATTTAAGAAGGTTCCAGAATTAATCCAAACATGTTCGATTTTTTTTGGAATAAATATTTATATAATTAAAAGTAATTATCCCGATGGTGGCACCATGGGCCGGAGGGGCCGTATGGGCCCCACCAGGCCACGCGTACAAGGAAAGGGGAAACCTTGGTTGAGTCCATTAGGGCCTCCTCTAGGCCGACAGGTGGAGGAGAGGCGGTGGGGGAGGGAGGAGTCCACTCGGGACTCGAAGTCCCTCCCTAGGCGAGTTGGATGAGGAGTGAGAGAAGGGTTCCGTGTTGGAACCCAAATCCTCTCTCAGTGTGTATGGAGGAAGGAAGGATGAGTCCTTAAGGGACTCGTATTCCTACTCCCTCTTTTGGAGAGAGGGTTGGAAGCACATATATACGGGGGCAGGGCCAAGGGCACAAAGGCAAGATTTTTGTGGCATCCCGCAAAACCACTACTAGAAAATCGCGTTGTTTTTGTGCATTGCATCGTCATCATCATGTGTTGTTTGTCAAAACTATTTTCGCAAGCCCGTTTTGTTTTCTAAAACGCCCCGTCTTTATTCAAACACAAACCCCGGTCTCCGGATTATTTTTGTTTGAATGCTATCGGTTTGCAAAATCCCTATTTGAAACAAATAAAATTTATAATTAATTTTAGTGGGGCAGTCGAACGGGCCGAATCGACCCGAACGACCACCCCAGGATTTTAATCGGTCCACCTAACCCGCCCTTCTAAATCCTACAGCTACCAATCTACCTACCCACACCCATCCTCCACCTCACCCGGACCAATCCCGGAATGCCACCTCACCCTCTCTCCCCTTCTACCCAATCCTAAACTGCCACCTAGACCTACCCTCACCCACCCAAACAAAACCAACACACCCAACCCACCCTGGCCGCACGCCCACACGCACACAGGGCCACACAACCTCCTACCCTGACCGATCCCAACCACCCACAGACCCCCACCTCCCCTGGGACCCACCCCCTGTCGGCCCCCTGTCCTCTTCCCCCCCCCCGCAGCGCCCCCTCCCTCTCCCGCAGAAGCGCCCGTGCCCGACCCGCCCGTCGCCGGCGATCCTCCTCGCCACCAGCTGCCCGCCTCCTTCCGCCACCCCCCCTAGCACGTGCCGCCGCTCTTCCCTCCTCTGGCTCCCCGGCCTCCCTCAGCGACCGCGAGCGCCCCTGCAGCCTCCAGCCGCCGCCGCCGGCCACCTCAAGCTCGCCCGAGCCACCCCCTCCGCCTCCGCCTTCCCCGCCGCCGCTCACGCTCACCCTCCCTTGACCGCCGCGTCCCCCGTTCTCCCTCCCGCTCGCCACCGCGCGACGCGCTCGCCTCCCGCCAGCGCGCGCCGCTCCTCCGCCTCCGCCTTCCCCGCGCCGCGCTCCGCCGCCGCGACCGCGAGCCTCGACCTCCGGCCGGCCAACTCCTAGCCCCTGCCCCGGGCTCACCAAGCTCTGCGAGTAAGTTGTCTTCGTCTGTCGCCGTTCCTGCTCATCCGTGTCCCGGTCGCGCGCGCACCTCTGCAGCTTCGGTTGTTAAGATGTGACGATGCTCTTGCTGCAATAAGATGCAGTGGTGTTGGCTCGGTTGTTGGAGACTCTCGCGAGTGACAAGATTGTTGGGAACCGACAAGATCTTCTTAGTGGAACCGAAGACTGAACCCGAGTGCCAAGGTCGTCTCATCGACAAGATCTCCTTCCGGGTACCATGACCCCGAACCGTCTCCGAGGAACCGCGAACCGAACCCGGAGATCGCTAGAAGAATCACCGACAAGATCCTCCTCAACCTTTGAGCGGGCACCAAGTTCTCCTCTCGGGCCATCAAGATCTCCGTCACCGGACCCTCGGGGCCTTCCACACGGAGCGGTGATGCATGATCTGGAGAAGGCCGACAAGATCCAAGATCCCCGACTCGGAGATCCCCGGAACGCCAAGACCGTCACCGATACGACAAGTTCTTCATTCCGAACGCCATGACCGTCAACATGACCCGAGACCCCGGTGCGACAAGTGCTACTTCCCGGACGCCGATCCCGTCGAGACCGATCCGTCGAACCCTGGACCCTGAGACCAACCCCGAACCCCGGAACCCCAAGATCGTCGAGACCCCTAATGTGTGAACCCCTTCCCGAAACCCTATTTTATAACATAATAACAACTGTTGCATATTAATCATTCATCTTGCATGCATGCTTGTCATGTGGTTTGGGGGCCTTAAGCCGATTCACCTAATAATTAAATATGGGGCCCATGTGCGGGCAAATCTAGGCTCATATCGGCCTCATTTAAATTGGTGTAGCGAACCGGTGCTATCTTTTGCCATGTTAATACAACATTTAATCTGCGGGGTAGATAAATAACTTGAACCATATATTTATTTGTCGGGACCCCGGTTCCACTTAATATGACCTAATTGCATCGCATCTTTGCCATACCATGCATCATACATGCATCATGCCCGATCTTCTGCTGTAGTATTAAATCATGCATCCGGTGTTTGTCTAGTGTTTTGCTTCTTCGCGGATAAGGCCGTTGAGTTGATGCGAGTGTCGACCCGATCTTCGGTTGAACCTTCGACCATGTTTTCAGGCGAGCATCTTCCCCTTTCTACCTATCTTACTTTTATAGTATTTACTTCCCTCCTGTTGATCTATTGCTATCTGTGTTGCGATGCTTTAGATTCCGTACCCGTGATCTACCGTGCAGCCCTATATTGCCTTGGACACATCCTATTACCTGTTGTTTGGTAGATAGTTGGACTTGCGCGTCGTAGTCGCTTGCTCAAGTGCTGTTACGTGTTGTCAAATGCCACCGTTGTTGGAGTAATGCCGCCTGTTGATGATGGAGATGATCATAGTTTTACTTATCGTTCACTTTAATTTCTGTTTGACAACTAAAATTGAAATAAGCAGAGGCATCGGTGGGTGATAGAAAATATTTGGTTTCCGAACGCCCACTTGTGTCCCGTAAGACCCCGAGTACTTGATACCTGTTCCTTGTTTTATCGCGCTATCCACATCCGGGAGGTATATGGGACCCCCCTGAGCCAGAGCTTGATTCCGTCTTATTTCTTGGGGCCACAAACTAGTTTGAGGTTTTATTTACCATCCTGTACTTATGCCATGCTCCTTCTGTATTTAAATTGTGCGACAGATAGCACACTGTACTGTTTAGGTAAGCGGAGTGATTACGCGGTATCGACACCCCGAGTTTTCGGGTTCCCAGTCGCTTACAGCCATTGGCGCTAACCTTGAGTCCGTCTCGAAGCTTGCTTACTTCGTTGCGGGTCTACTCAATGGGGTGGCCCCCTGAAATATTTCTGAATCCTGTGATTGCTTTGTCGTGAAGGCCTCGTTGGGTTTTGATTTGGTTTTTCCGAGGTTGATCGAGTGTGTGTTGCTATTGGTGCACCCCGGCCGGGTAAAACTTTCTGAAAGCCGTGTCCGCGGTTATGGACGACTTGGAGCACAGTATCTCGACCATAGACAAGCATAACTAAAGTTTATCGCTATAAATTTGACTTTATAATGACTAGTAATCAGCTTCACTATAATGGAATGGCTAAATAATACTGCCCCCAATTGCTTGTTGGTTTGACGCTTGCGACAATTGTATCTGACTAGTAAGTATTGCAACTACAACGGAATGGCTAAATAAAAGTACCAACAACTGCTGGGTTTGGGTTATCTCATGTTAACTGTATCTGACTAGTAAGTGATGCCACTACAACGGAATGATTAACTAAAACGGCCCACTGTTTATTTTATCAGGACGATTATCTATACATGACTAGTAATTGCTGCAACGATAACTGAACAAATAAAATTGCCAACTGTGTGAGTTCCTCGGTGGACTTCCTCGATTGGTATCGAGGGGGAAACACCAGGATGGGTTTGTTTGGTGTTAGCTTCAGGTTTGATCCGGATAGGTCATCCTTATCCCTCTCTGATAACCGCCAGTTGTATCGAGTCTTATAGGTTGTTTAGTGCATGCTGCCGCTGCCGCTCAGTCCACCATACCTTTGTAGGCGAGGACCGCCGAATTCTAGTCTCGCCGTGTACTGGCCTCAGTACTGACGCTCCTCTTTTTTTCCTTTGCCCTTTGTCGGCACCCCTTTTGTTTAAGCAGGTTTTGAGATCGACGTCGTTAGCAGGGTTACCCTTCCGGCTTGGCCTGGGCAGGGTTATGGACGCCATTGGTTATTCTTCAGGGCTCTTAGCCCCATTTGCATCTTGTCCGTAGCTGGACGCTCTATCGTTTTCAAGGTGATTGGATCTTTGTATATTATATATGTATTCTTGACTCATGGAGTCGCTGTTATATATCTGTTCTGTGGGTCCCATCGAGGACTGTTGTGTAATGTTATTACTTCGTTTTCCACCCACACAAAAGTGCCTGGTGGGCACCTTTGAATCGTTTCTATGCGGGTTTGGCGGGTTTCGCTAAAACTTGCATAGGTCCGATTCTGAGGGTGTTACAGAGTGGTATCAGAGCTCAGCAGTTGCGATACCCCACAAGTCCAGCCTGTAGGATAACCTAGCTAACGGCCGAAGTAGAGTGTCCAAACTATTTTGCAAAAATCGGTTGGATAGTTCTGATTAGGTCTGATTTTACTCCTTACCCTCTGCTGTTCTCCTCTTACCCCTACGTGTTTTGAATCCGCTCTCTTCTCTGTCTTCGAGTCCAGGAATTCTCGTGGTGGGGTTTCCGTCGTACCTTCAGGGTTTCGCTTCCCCTCTGATAACGGTGTTCTACCATCCGGTGTTCATGCTGCCTGAGGAATCCGTCTACGGTGTTACCATTCTTGGTTCCTTGTTTGTGCCTTCCGGTGTTTTCCGACGCGACGACATCCTCTACGCCAGATCCGATGCAGAGTCTGCATCACCCCTTTGTTCTGAACCTCGCTTGTCGAGATCTTCAGTCTGATTCCGAGAATGGTTGCACTCCCTTCTACTGATTGTGCGGAGTAATAGTTTTGGTGCGTGATGGATTGGCCCCCATGCCGACTACCCCTTCTATTCGCTTTTGTACATTGAAGTGGATGAGAATGCATCGGTTCCCTCTTTCCATCGAAGCTAGAGGTGGCTTTATTTGTTGACACCTCTACCTTCGACCTTTTGTTTTCCGGAGTGCTCTCTCGACAATCACGGACAACGACCTCTTGTTAGTGGTGTCGCGAGGATCCACACGAAGCGAGAAGACGCAGATCGCCGACCTTTCCTTCCAGTACCATGAGGCGGATCTCGAGGGCGAGATCCATTGTTAGTGGTGTCGAATTGTGGCATCCCGCAAAACCACTACTAGAAAATCGCGTTGTTTTTGTGCATTGCATCGTCATCATCATGTGTTGTTTGTCAAAACTATTTTCGCAAGCCCGTTTTGTTTTCTAAAACGCCCCGTCTTTATTCAAACACAAACCCCGGTCTCCGGATTATTTTTGTTTGAATGCTATCGGTTTGCAAAATCCCTGTTTGAAACAAATAAAATTTATAATTAATTTTAGTGGGGCAGTCGAACGGGCCGAATCGACCCGAACGACCACCCCAGGATTTTAATCGGTCCACCTAACCCGCCCTTCTAAATCCTACAACTACCAATCTACCTACCCACACCCATCCTCCACCTCACCCGGACCAATCCCGGAACGCCACCTCACCCTCTCTCCCCTTCTACCCAATCCTAAACTGCCACCTAGACCTACCCTCACCCACCCAAACAAAACCAACACACCCAACCCACCCTGGCCGCACGCCCACACGCACACAGGGCCACACAACCTCCCACCCTGACCGATCCCAACCACCCACAGACCCCCACCTCCCCTGGGACCCACCCCCTATCGGCCCCCTGTCCTCTTCCCCCCCCGCAGCGTCCCCTCCCTCTCCCGCAGAAGCGCCCGTGCCCGACCCGCCCGTCGCCGGCGATCCTCCTCGCCACCGGCTGCCCGCCTCCTTCCGCCACCCCCCCCCCTAGCGCGCGCCGCCGCTCTTCCCTCCTCTGGCTCCCCGGCCTCCCTCAGCGACCGCGAGCGCCCCTGCAGCCTCCAGCCGCCGCCGCCGGCCACCTCAAGCTCGCCCGAGCCACCCCCTCCGCCTCCGCCTTCCCCGCCGCCGCTCACGCCCACCCTCCCTTGACCGCCGCGTCCCCCGTTCTCCCTCCCGCTCGCCACCGCGCGACGCGCTCGCCTCCCGCCAGCGCGCGCCGCTCCTCCGCCTCCGCCTTCCCCGCGCCGCGCTCCGCCGCCGCGACCGCGAGCCTCGACCTCCGGCCGGCCAACTCCTAGCCCCTGCCCCGGGCTCACCAAGCTCTGCGAGTAAGTTGTCTTCGTCTGTCGCCGTTCCTGCTCATCCGTGTCCCGGTCGCGCGCGCACCTCTGCAGCTTCGGTTGTTAAGATGTGACGATGCTCTTGCTGCAATAAGATGCAGTGGTGTTGGCTCGGTTGTTGGAGACTCTCGCGAGTGACAAGATTGTTGGGAACCGACAAGATCTTCTTAGTGGAACCGAAGACTGAACCCGAGTGCCAAGGTCGTCTCATCGACAAGATCTCCTTCCGGGTACCATGACCCCGAACCGTCTCCGAGGAACCGCGAACCGAACCCGGAGATCGCTAGAAGAATCACCGACAAGATCCTCCTCAACCTTTGAGCGGGAACCAAGTTCTCCTCTCGGGCCATCAAGATCTCCGTCACCGGACCCTCGGGGCCTTCCACACGGAGCGGTGATGCATGATCTGGAGAAGGCCGACAAGATCCAAGATCCCCGACTCGGAGATCCCCGGAACGCCAAGACCGTCACCGATACGACAAGTTCTTCATTCCGAACGCCATGACCGTCAACATGACCCGAGACCCCGGTGCGACAAGTGCTACTTCCCGGACGCCGATCCCGTCGAGACCGATCCGTCGAACCCTGGACCCTGAGACCAACCCCGAACCCCGGAACCCCAAGATCGTCGAGACCCCTAATGTGTGAACCCCTTCCCAAAACCCTATTTTATAACATAATAACAACTGTTGCATATTAATCATTCATCTTGCATGCATGCTTGTCATGTGGTTTGGGGGCCTTAAGCCGATTCACCTAATAATTAAATATGGGGCCCATGTGCGGGCAAATCTAGGCTCATATCGGCCTCATTTAAATTGGTGTAGCGAACCGGTGCTATCTTTTGCCATGTTAATACAACATTTAATCTGCGGGGTAGATAAATAACTTGAACCATATATTTATTTGTCGGGACCCCGGTTCCACTTAATATGACCTAATTGCATCGCATCTTTGCCATACCATGCATCATACATGCATCATGCCCGATCTTCTGCTGTAGTATTAAATCATGCATCCGATGTTTGTCTAGTGTTTTGCTTCTTCGCGGATAAGGCCGTTGAGTTGATGCGAGTGTCGACCCGATCTTCGGTTGAACCTTCGACCATGTTTTCAGGCGAGCATCTTCCCCTTTCTACCTATCTTACTTTTATAGTATTTACTTCCCTCCTGTTGATCTATTGCTATCTGTGTTGCGATGCTTTAGATTCCGTACCCGTGATCTACCGTGCAGCCCTATATTGCCTTGGACACATCCTATTACCTGTTGTTTGGTAGATAGTTGGACTTGCGCGTCGTAGTCGCTTGCTCAAGTGCTGTTACGTGTTGTCAAATGCCACCGTTGTTGGAGTAATGCCGCCTGTTGATGATGGAGATGATCATAGTTTTACTTATCGTTCACTTTAATTTCTGTTTGACAACTAAAATTGAAATAAGCAGAGGCATCGGTGGGTGATAGAAAATATTTGGTTTCCGAACGCCCACTTGTGTCCCGTAAGACCCCGAGTACTTGATACCTGTTCCTTGTTTTATCGCGCTATCCACATCCGGGAGGTATATGGGACCCCCCTGAGCCAGAGCTTGATTCCGTCTTATTTCTTGGGGCCACAAACTAGTTTGAGGTTTTATTTACCATCCTGTACTTATGCCATGCTCCTTCTGTATTTAAATTGTGCGACAGATAGCACACTGTACTGTTTAGGTAAGCGGAGTGATTACGCGGTATCGACACCCCGAGTTTTCGGGTTCCCAGTCGCTTACAGCCATTGGCTCTAACCTTGAGTCCGTCTCGAAGCTTGCTTACTTCGTTGCGGGTCTACTCAATGGGGTGGCCCCCTGAAATATTTCTGAATCCTGTGATTGCTTTGTCGTGAAGGCCTCGTTGGGTTTTGATTTGGTTTTTCCGAGGTTGATCGAGTGTGTGTTGCTATTGGTGCACCCCGGCCGGGTAAAACTTTCTGAAAGCCGTGTCCGCGGTTATGGACGACTTGGAGCACAGTATCTCGACCATAGACAAGCATAACTAAAGTTTATCGCTATAAATTTGACTTTATAATGACTAGTAATCAGCTTCACTATAATGGAATGGCTAAATAATACTGCCCCCAATTGCTTGTTGGTTTGACGCTTGCGACAATTGTATCTGACTAGTAAGTATTGCAACTACAACGGAATGGCTAAATAAAAGTACCAACAACTGCTGGGTTTGGGTTATCTCATGTTAACTGTATCTGACTAGTAAGTGATGCCACTACAACGGAATGATTAACTAAAACGGCCCACTGTTTATTTTATCAGGACGATTATCTATACATGACTAGTAATTGCTGCAACGATAACTGAACAAATAAAATTGCCAACTGTGTGAGTTCCTCGGTGGACTTCCTCGATTGGTATCGAGGGGGAAACACCAGGATGGGTTTGTTTGGTGTTAGCTTCAGGTTTGATCCGGATAGGTCATCCTTATCCCTCTCTGATAACCGCCAGTTGTATCGAGTCTTATAGGTTGTTTAGTGCATGCTGCCGCTGCCGCTCAGTCCACCATACCTTTGTAGGCGAGGACCGCCGAATTCTAGTCTCGCCGTGTACTGGCCTCAGTACTGACGCTCCTCTTTTTTTCCTTTGCCCTTTGTCGGCACCCCTTTTGTTTAAGCAGGTTTTGAGATCGACGTCGTTAGCAGGGTTACCCTTCCGGCTTGGCCTGGGCAGGGTTATGGACGCCATTGGTTATTCTTCAGGGCTCTTAGCCCCATTTGCATCTTGTCCGTAGCTGGACGCTCTATCGTTTTCAAGGTGATTGGATCTTTGTATATTATATCTGTATTCTTGACTCATGGAGTCGCTGTTATATATCTGTTTTGTGGGTCCCATCGAGGACTGTTGTGTAATGTTATTACTTCGTTTTCCACCCGCACAAAAGTGCCTGGTGGGCACCTTTGAATCGTTTCTATGCGGGTTTGGCGGGTTTCGCTAAAACTTGCATAGGTCCGATTCTGAGGGTGTTACAATTTTAGAGAGCCAAGCCCTGTCCAAGTCGTCGCCACCACTGACCCTACAGGATTACAACCCCCCACCCTAACACTATATTTGTATCGAATATATCCCGCAATATAGGTTTATGGACCAGTGAACTATATGTAGCGACTTAGTGGACTAAAGTGAATATACTGACAAGTTCAAGTACATATAGTGCAATTATCTCTATGTTTTTGAACCTTAAATTAGACAATGTATATAGACTTAATGTTCAACTACACGGGGTATTTATATGAGTAGCTCGAAATTTCCGAGTGTTTCCTTAAAGATTGCTTGATTGCGTGGGTCAAGATCCAATGATTTCACATCCATGACATCCTCTTTTTTTATTGCAACCAACACTATTACGACCAAAATTGGTCTACCTTGCTGAAATGGCCACGAGTACACACCAAGTAAAGCCAACACCACCATGATTCCAGCTTGAAAAGCATGTGCGAAGGCAAGGCACACGACACCATGGAGACACTAGTCACATATATGTATCTAATTGTCAACAATTCGCATGTTGCCCCATTCCCTCATCTTCCTCTTCAAATGGTAAAGAAGGAAACCTCCGCCCGTTCTCCCCATGTCTGATGTATCTAATGTTTTCTCGTGGTTTCCGGCCCCGTGGGTGATCGTAGATCGCTGTGCTCTTCCCGCCAATTTCTAAAAATATAATGTTGCCACGTGGCACAGTGATATATAAAACGTAATAATCACGAGCATGTGAGCATGCCGCCCTCTCCACCGTTGCCCAACGCCCAAAGTCATGGCACATACGCTCTCTACATCCATATGAAGGAGATATTTTGCCGGTCTCAAGAGGGATAGGTGTGTCGCCGCTAGATGCCTCTCGGTACGAAGAGTAAGGGCATCAAAAGACCCTCCCAATACCGAGGAAGATGAAGGTGCGACGAATGACTTTCTTCGCAAGCCCTAAAATCTTTTTAAAACATATCGGTCCCATGAGTTTTTTTGCGGGTATCTCCAACTATCCCATGAGTTACCAGCCTCGTGTATGTATTTTTTCGAAGGCTTCGGAATAAATATTAGTTGATAAAGGAGAGGAGGAAGGAGAAGGGGAAGAGGAAGAAGAAGAGAGGGGATAGAAGACGTGGAAATGACGGCGTGGTGTTGAATAACGCTTTTTTTTAAGGGGAATGGTGTTGAATAACTGCCAGTGTGGACTCATTTCACTGTGCCGATGACCCCACGCCCGACAAATCCGCCCAGCTGGCCACCTTCGCCCACCCCCCCCTCTTTCTCTCTCTCTCTTCGACGCTCCACTCTCCTCTCTCTCCTCGCGCACTCCCCGGCTCCCCGCCGCCGCCTCGCCGACCAGTACACTCCCCTTCGTCGCCATCACCCCACCCTCCTCCCCGTCCTCGTGCGTGTGGGCGCGCGCTAGGGCCATAGATCCCACCTCTCACCCTCCCCCTGCCCCAATCCGAGATCCGTCTTCGCCCGCCGCCGCCATCGCCCGCACGAATCGGAGCCGCTGCCTGCTCGCTCGCCCGCCGGCTCCGGTCCTTGGACCACTTCCCGCCTGGAAAAACGCACTTCTGGACAATGATTCGGGTTCCGGAGTGATCGGCGGCCGCCAAGATGAGACACCTCCTCGTCTGCTGGGCCGTCGTGCTGCTCGCGGCGGCCGGTTTAATTGACGGCGGCCTCCCCGCGCCGGCGGCGTCGCGGCCCGAGGACGGGTCCTTGGCGCTGGCCCTGGCCCCTTCCGAGGTTCCCGCTGCCAGCGGCTACGGCGGGCACGCGGAGGAGCTACTGCAGGGGGAGCTCCCGTGCCGGGACCACGCGGCGAGCACGCGGACCTGCGAGGAGATGAACGGCTCCGGGTCCTTCGACACCGCCTGCGTCATCGCCTCCAGCTCCTCGCTCGACGGCGACGTCTGCGTGCACGGCGCCGGGAGCATCCACATCCGCCCCAACGTCAAGATCATCTGCCCTCTCCCGGGCTGCTACCTCGCGTTCAACGTCTCGGGCAGCATCGCCGTCGGCGAGCGCGTCGAGGTCATCGCGGGGTCGGTTGCCCTGTATGCGAGCAACATCTCGCTGGGCGCCGGCTCGGCCATCAACACCACGGGCCTCGCAGGGGAACCCCCACCCCAGACGTCCGGGACGCCGCACAGCCTCGAGGGGGCCGGCGGCGGGCATGGTGGCCGTGGCGCCTCGTGTAAGGTCTCCAATGATACCAACTGGGGTGGCGATGTTTATGCGTGGGCGTCATTGAACAATCCTTGGAGTTATGGCAGCAAGGGGGGAAGCTTGGCTGTGGATGAACGGCTTGGAGGGGACGGTGGTGGCCGTGTCTTGCTCAGGGCGACTGAGCTTTTGAGTGTTGATGGAGTTGTGCTTGCAGAAGGAGGCGTGGGCAGTCTCAGAGGGGGTGGCGGCTCCGGCGGAAGCATTATGGTCCAAGCTTACAAGATGTAAGATCTGCATTTCTTGAATTTTTTTACGTGTTTTCAGTAAGATTGTTGTTAGCTATGTGAAATCCTTGGATACTCCTATTTGATATTTCGCTATGTTATGTCCTCACATTATTCCATGGGAATTAGTCCGTCCGAATGATTATGTAGATAGTAAATGCACAATGTAGCTAAAATTAGATGTGATGGGTAGATAAGGAACTTTTAGAGGATTTTACGAATTACCATGTCATTGCACTTCATTACACACTTGGTGGATCTGCATTATTCAGGACCAAGTTGAAATTATAATTTCGTGGAAAACAAGAAATAAGAATCATGATTTTCTGTTACTTAGTCGGGTTTTAACGCGGTTCTACAATTTGAGTGGGATTCCTGGGCTGAGTTGCAAATCAGTGACTTGCTATCTGATATTTTGATGCACTTCCTTTCTTCCTGCTACCTATACACGAATTACATTATGCTCAAGCAAACAGTCTTTAACAATGACCATTCATTAAAGTTTGAAATATTATCAGATATATGGCTAAGTGTTGTCGATATGATGCTCTAGTGCGACACAATGGTGCAGTCCATACATTGCCCTGTTTTGACCTTTAATATTTGAGCTGCCCACCATTAGGTCCAAATTATTGCAAAATCCTGATCTCATTGAAACCCAACCAGGATCATTGTTGATCCCAATTTTGATATCATTCCTGTTATTCTTCTCTAACCTACTTCTGATGATGGCCATCTCTGTACACATCTACTCCTATGCATGCATCCAAGCAGCTTCTCCATTCAAGGTAGCTGCCTCCGCGCTCCTCCATGTTCCTTGCCCTACCTCCTTTCCCTACTAGCCATGTTGCTCAATGCAGACAAGTTTGCTGTGGCATTTTAATTGATTTTGGTAGACTTAGGTATTCATTATTCAAACTCAACTGATTAGTCATTACTTTATTATCACATGCACAAATTTACTTTATTAATTGCTGTAAGATTCATAAAAAAATTTACTTGCATTGTATGCTTTTTGTGGTGATATGTGAGATATAACACTCCTTATTGTATATCATTCTAGATATGGAAATGGTACAATAAGTGCTTCTGGTGGTAATGGATGGGGCGGAGGTGGTGGTGGGAGGATATCGCTAGAATTTTACAGCATTCAGCAAGATTTGGGAATTATAGTTTATGGTGAGTATTTTCTGTCCTTAGCATCTATGCATCTATTTTATGCCACTGGTGTTTCCCCATATGGGAGCACAGTTGTCCAAACTGTTGCAATTAGAAACACAATAGATATTCGTTGCTGGTTACTAGTATCATTTAGTGTCATGTATTGGTTCTCTCGCTAGTTAGGAGTAAGTAGTAACTGTACCAAATACATTAAGGGTTTGACACACAGGTTGCGCCGCATGTAGAGATAGCTCAATTAATGCACTCTGTTGACTTAGTTGCAGTGCAAAATAAATTGAATTTTTCATTGCTTGTTAATTATGACGTGTTTATATGCAATTTCATGATAACCTTAAGCTAGCCATAGTATGAGAATACTTGTCTGGATGTTAAACTGATGAAGTCTTGTTTTGGACCGTCTTGCATAAAGTACCACTCTTGTGTGCAAACATTTTTTTGTAACTCACTGGTTTATCCTAATGGAGCAATTGCTAAATATTAACAATCAAGTTCTTGAGAGCAAATATATCAATCTAGTTCTGAGCAGCAGAATCTCAGAGGCATTGTCGGTTTATATTGAAGCACGCATATTTCTGTTTCAGTATGACCATATTAGAACATGTTTTATGGTATAGTCGTGATTTAGTCTGTAAATAGGAAACAAAATTTTGTTCGAGAACAGTGTAAACAAAAGGTTGAACTGATGTACCATAGGAACCCTATTTTTCAATCAGCTGAAATTTTGCTTGACCTTATTTTTGCTTACAATTTAATAATCAGAATCTGGATTGTCCCACCTTGTGAAATTCACGGCGGATAGGTCTTCCTGTGGAATTTGTGGGTCTAGATTTAGATGTCATTTTTATGGCTCTTCATATCCAATTCTGAGCGTTGAATATTGGTGCATATGTTTGGTATGCGCATTTACTATTTTTGCTTCATAACTTTTCAGTAATGCAATCCTCCCTCTCTGTTGTATTCTGATGGCAAACTTTTTCACATCCATCAGGTGGACAGAGTTTTGGGTGCCCTCAGAATGCTGGTGCAGCAGGCACAATATATGATAAATCATTGGAGACTCTAAAGGTCAGCAATGGAAACTTCACGACGCACACAGAAACTCCATTGCTGGGTTTCTCAGTGACTAAATTATGGTCCAATGTGCTTGTGGAGAGCAATGCAAAAGTGTTGGTTCCCTTGTTATGGTCCAGAGTACAGGTTTGAATACTACGACCCATCCAAAAACACCAGCTTCATTGAAGTCTTCATTACCATTAATCAATATTACTATGCCTTTTGCAACTAATCTCTGAGGTTATGTAGTACTGTATATGTATTTGTTTCAAGGGAACATGCTTTACCTGTATAAGTATAACAACACTAATATCCTGATTTTTCTTAAAATGTATTCTCTTAGTATTACACCTACATCGCACTACTATCCATTTTTTTCTTGTAGATGCATTTTCCCTATTTAAAGCAGTTCAATAATAAGACCTGCACTAATCTATTTGTGAATTTTGACACAACAAATGTGTATGTGATGTTTATAATGACACTGAGGGTACTAGGACATCACAAATTATTACAAAGGCTGGTTTATTCGCTCCGTGAAATAAGTCAACAAGTTATAATCTCACTCCACCACTGCGCTATTGTCCAGTTTTCTCAAATTTATATGACGCTGTTCTCAACAAGCTAATCGATCATGAAGTGGTGTTAGATTCTTGGGCTAGATTTTTATGTGAACTGTTGAGGAGTAGCACTAATTGAACTTGCTCTTGGTGTTCCTATCTTCTGTCACATTGACAAGATTTGACCATCAAAGGGCAAACAGACGAAACATTAGGAGATGAATTTGCCAAATATGGAGGTGATCCGTTATAGGAGCTTTTCCCGCTCATGGGGCCAGCTTGCCGCTAGAGTTTCTCGCTCCGCTGCACACCCAGTGTCTGTACCGGCAATCGCAACGCTGGTCGAGTGTAGAGTGCCTCGGACTCTCGTTGGTACTCGGCTAGCCTGGCTGCCTGGTGTCCATGTCTTTCCTAGTTGGTACCCAGTGGACCCAAAGCCCACCAACACAACTTAGCAACTCTCTACTTACTTACCCCTTCACATCCAGTGCTCGGACAACTTCTTATGTGCGCTAGCATAGTGCTGTGCCATGGGTTGCTAGGGAGGAAGAGAACTTTGGCGGTGCTTGTTGTACCAGCATGGGACCTGGGAGGGGACAAGGGCTTTGGTAGTCCCTTCTAGCCGCATCACTGTCACGCACTGGCATGCCATAGAGTGTCAGTACTCACTGTTTGTAACTATTTATTCCTGCAGTTCTTGTCACTACTACTCCCTCTGTCCGGAAATAAGTGAATTGGATTTGTCTAGATTCGCATGTATCTAGACATGTTTTAATGTGTAGGTACATGCAAATCTAGAAAAATCCAAGACACTTATTTCCGGACGGAGGGAGTGTGATTTTCTTCTCATTCTTTATATTTCGTTTTCTTCACTGTGGTTAAATTGTTCAATTTAGTTTGTTGATCAGATGGGCCACTAAATAATTTACAATCTAATATATTCTTTCTAGACCTGAGCGAGCATGGAAGTCTATGCATATCAGACATGTTCAAATTTGTCGTGTCGCTCCTTTCTAAATCTATCTGGATGGGTTTCCATGTGCTCTATATTTGTTGTGCATACTCCCCATTTACCTGCTGATTGTTATTGTTTGACACCTTTCTTATTCCTACCTGCATTTACATTAATATATTCACTATTTTAATTTTCTCCTGTTTTCTACGTGTCAGGTGACAGGGCAAATAAGGCTTCTTAGTAAGGGTAGCATCTGTTTTGGGTTGTCTGACAATCCAATATCAGAGTTTGAGCTGGTCGCAGAAGAGCTTCTGATGAGTGACTCAGTTATAAAGGTATGCTCAGTATACATATCTTTTGTTGTTGGTGCTCGTAAATAACGATTCATATGCATCACATAGTAAAGTAACCAATTCATCTACAGCGAATTTCTGCTGAAGGTCTCATTGGCTTTGCATTATAAATATTTTTTTTTTCTCAAAGAAGAGTCTTACTTTGTTTATAGAATTCAAGGCCTCCATGGCAATTGTGAACCAGTCATTCTTAAGAACTATTTATTCAAAGTTTAAAACCGCTTTAGCAAGGGGCTGATCATCAGAGTGTTCCTTGACTGTTCCATTAATTTCCTTTTGTGTAAAACTGTAAAAGGAGGCGTGAGTGTCGACAGGTCAAGAGATCCAACTGGCTTGTGAGGAATTATGACAAATTAAAGTGAGTGCATTTATTTTTTCGCGCAACGCACATGTGTACATGGATGGGGATGCTTTTACGCCTCTAAATTTCAGTGCCCTGTGACAAAATTTGGGATTTTCATCCCTAAATTTCATCTGTTGAGCTGCACCATTCTGTATGCAGTAAATATGTGTAGTAGTAATTTGATGTGATTACGCTTCTCGAGTATCCATTCCGGCCTGCTGAGTTGACCACTCAACCCTGCTCTTCTCACCCGCCTTAGAATTTTCTGCTAGTTCCATTCTTCCGTCCAGCTGAGTTTGATATTGCTCTTCCAACCATGTGCATTGGCTGGATTATCAGTTGCTCAACTGCGAGATATATTTGCTCCAAACTTGAAACCTTGCCCTGTTAGACATGAGAATAACAATATTCCAACATGTGATCTGACATGGCTTTGATATGCCTGGGTGGAAGTCTTGGGGAACTGTGATGCATCCAACACTTGTAGACATGGAATCATTGTTCATATAGTAGGATTCACCAGGAAGATGAGAACCACCTCTTGGTGGGTGGAGTTGTGGGGGCAATGACCCACCAGGGTTCAAATCCTGGCGCTCACTGAGTTATGCCCGGTTTCATTATTCAGCACGTGATTGGAGGAGGTGCTCATGTGAGTGTGGGTGTGAGCGTGCGTGTCTTCCTTGGCGTCACAAACAAGATTCAATAGGAAGACACATCGGATGTACTAAATGTACTGTATGGTTGCTTCATTATAATATCCTTTTAGAGCATGTTTTGCAGTCCTAACTTACTCCTGTTATTGAAGGTGTATGGTGCTTTCAGAATGTACGTGAAGGTGCTCTTGATGTGGGATTCAAAGATTCAGATAGATGGTGGGACTAAGGATGTTGTTCTTACATCTATGCTTGAGGCAAGAAACCTTGTTGTACTCAAGGTATGTTATTTGAAAGACTTACTGGCAAAATTTTCTTTCTTAGTACTGCAGGTTCAGTTTTCTCTGTTCTGACAGCATGGGTCAATGATATCTTCAAATGCTGCTTTGGGTGTCTATGGCCAAGGACTTCTTAACTTGAGTGGTCCTGGAGATGGAATCAAAGCGCGGCAACTGTTTCTGTCTCTGTTTTACAACATTGAAGTAAGATTATAATATAAACACTACCTATTCAGTTTTTGTGCAAACAGTACTGGTACTTATGCCCCCCCTCTCCTCTCTGGTTAATATTGCCTTCTCCGGTGAACACATAAAATATTATATAACATTGTGTCAGACACTTCACTTTATCTGCATTGTCATTTATTCAGATCTCATAAGTTGTAATTTAATAAAGCTGTTATAATTTGTATAGTGAACACTTTATTTTTGTGAAGATTGTATAATGAGTACTTGACTGTACTGCATGCGGGTCAGCAGCAGAGCAGAGCATCTGATGAACTATTCATGAGATAATCTAGTTTTTTCAATTAACTGGAACTTAATTAAGCCCTGTTTGTTGTGTTTATGCTTGAGCTTCTCATTCGTATGATCTTTTGAACTTGGGCCCTCTTGAGGAATTGGGGAGTTTACAACATACAGACTTGATATAAAAGGATTTTTTGGACTTCTAGTGTGTAAGCCTTGAAACCTGATTTTGGGAAGAAACCTAAGCTGGGGCCTGTGGCCACACAAACCCATAAAATGCTCACTGCATGCCTTGTTGAGCGTCATGGCCAGAATCAAGATCAGAGCTCTGAAACCCAAGTAACTTGAAAACAGCAAGGTCCAATGATCTGTTGTACGTGCTAACGGAAAGAGAATAGTAGCATATGAAGGCTGGGAATTGTGTCCTTACTGGTGACAATGTTTATTTGTTTGTAGCTTCTTGTTGTGTTCTTCGTATGACAGTCTACGTAATTTCATATACAAAGCACTGCGACTTTTTCACCATGGAAGAAAAGCAGTGCAACTATTCTATAGGTTTTCATTTTTTAATATTGCCATGCCATGTCTAGGAAGAGGCGTTGGTAGATTAATGATCTTCTGTTCTTTCTTTAGGGCGTCTTCTGTCTTATTATTTATGCTACTTGTCAGCTTTCAGCATTATAAGTATCTTGGGAAGCACTGTCGCTTCCTATAGTGTTTGCCTCGTCTTGTTTGAACTTTGAACCACTTGCATTGATATCCTGATGCCATTATTATTTGGGATGCTTCTGGAAATAAGTAAATCCACTTTCTGTTGTTCTTTCTTAATTCTGCGCAAACTGCATTTCTTGTGGTTCCCTTTTGCCTTGCTTAGTGTTCAGCTGGTCCATATTATCAGCTAAACCAACATGTGTGCTTTAAAATTTGTTCAGAGTACTTATAACCTTTGTGACGACAACTTCTCTTGATGTATGATCAGGTTGGTCCTGGTTCCCTTGTCCAGGCTCCACTAGATGAGGATGTTCAAAGCACCTTGTAAGCGTTGATGTTTCACTGTAAATTAGTGATCTTTAGTCCTTGTAAGCAATGTTGTTGATTGACATCTGTGGATATCAGGGATGCACTTTCGGTCTGTGAAAGTAAAATATGCCCTAGTGAGTTAGTCACCCCCCCTGACGATTGCCATGTTAACAGCTCCTTGTCCTTTACAATACAAGTAAGAATTTCTTGCCGTATCATTCTCTTTTGAAGGAAGCTACTAATTTTCATTAGCTTGTAGATCTTTTTGCAAGAAAGAACTTTTTGTCAAAGAAGCATGACGCCTGAACTCTTAATTACATTCATCCCTTTGCATAATCATTGCACACAATGCGTCTGATAGCTTACTTGGCTGTTGAAATGTGTCGTATATAGCATGTCAAATTTGATACGTGCACTCTAACCTTCATTGTCATTCAGTAGAGAGATGATTTCCTCCGTTGCATTGGATTTTCTGATTTCTTATGCAGCACTGCCTCTACTGCCGGAATGCAGAGCATGCAGATCTGCAAACCTGAATGGTTTCGTAGATTATACCTAGCCAGTACAGCTAACATAAAAAATGGATAGAAACAACGGAACCGCCTCTTGCCACTTACATGGTGAGGGTGGTAAACAGAACATTTTCATGTTACCGCAGATCAATAAATATTCTCTCCTGCGAATAGAAAAACATTAAGTTCACACTTGTCTCATAGTTGTATGTGCGTTTTTGTTTTGTTTATATTGGGTCTGGCTATATTGCAGTTCGGAGTACGAGTTTGCTATAGTCTTCTTTGTAAGAAACTCATGTTTTGCAGATTTGCCGTGTTGAAGATATAAGTGTTAGTGGTATAGTCAGGGGGAGTATAATCCATATTCATCGAGCAAGAACCGTGACTGTTACAAATGATGGCGCAATAAGTGCCTCAGAGTTAGGTGATTCAGTGTTTTTTTTTTGTGATCATTAAAAAGAACTGGAATATCTTCTATCAATGTTGTAACTGTTCACTCAGTAATCTTGATCCTTCTATAGGTTGCAGGGAAGGCATTGGTAGAGGAACATTCCTCAAGTATGGAGCTGGTGGTGGTGCTGGTCATGGAGGCCAGGGTGGTATAGGGATTTACAATGGAATGAGTAGTGAAGGGGGTCAACAATATGGCAATGCCTATCTTCCATGTGAGCTAGGAAGTGGTAGCGGTTCTATCGAGTCAGTTGATAACAGTGCTGGTGGGGGATTAATAGGTATGTACTATTTTGTGTGGTCTTATGTTGTGAATCTTGATCCACAATGGGATTTTTATCATGCGGAAGATTGTACAATATGTTTTTTTTCTTTCTTCAAGCTCTTCAATAGCAGCATCCAAGTGTTCTTTCAGCATGTTTCTATTTCCTTTTATGTGCTTGACATGCATAATGCACTGCACAATGAGAGCATATTCTACTAAACTCTTTGACTTCCAATTTTCGTCTGGAACTAAGTATGTTTACTAAGCTTTTGATACAACTTTCTTCTGAATTGTGATCAATTTCGTTATGCAGTCATTGGGTCCAGAAAATGGCCACTTGCGAGGCTGTTAATTTATGGCTCTATGAGCTCTAATGGTGAAAGCAATAGAGGCATAACTGGAGAATCCAATGGGACCTTTAAAGGTGGCATTGGTGGTGGTTCTGGAGGAACAATTCTTTTATTCCTTCAAGGGCTTCTGGTAGAGAAGAACTCATCATTGTCAGCATCTGGTGGCGAAGGAGGCATACATGGTGGTGGTGGCGGCGGAGGTGGCAGAATACACTTCCACTGGTCAAATATTGCTACTGGCGATGAATTTGTTCAGATTGCTTCTATCAATGGTATAGTAGCATCAAGGTATGCAATCATGTAGGAGTAGTAAAAACCAATGATAATTATAGAGGTTGCTTGGTTGCACATATACTTCTCACTCTAAAGCATGTTTAAAAAAAGGCACGCCTAAGCGAGAAGTAAATGTAAAACCAAGCATTAAATGCAATGGCTGCTACCTGTGTAACCTACATGGGACAAAATAGTATTTCTTTGTCATTGAACTTCATTTGTGCACTGCCTTGAGCCTTGAAAAGTTCTAGTGAAGTGCTAACCTTCAAATGCTGTTCTATTCTGTAGTGGAGGATCTGGTGATGACGATGGACATTTTGGAGAAGATGGAACAGTAACAGGAAAGGAGTGCCCTGTGGGACTATATGGAACATTTTGTACCGTATGAGCACTAAACTCACCATGTGTTTGTTCATCCTGCTTGCATCGATGAAACTTTTGACCTGTGCTGTTATTAGTAGCAGGAACCCTATCTACTATACATCTTAATGCACATATTAATTTATTTACCTGTTCCTTTTCTAGTGCATGCAAAATTTTCAATTATTTCTGTTAAATAGGAAAAAAGCCAGAATATGTACATCAAAGAAATAGAAAAAAGGGTAATGATGCTAGGGTGGACAGAACATTTCAATGCCAGGATGCAGGGCAAAACTAAGCCTATCACTCCTGGTGGTTCAAACCTTTTTCTAGAAAGCTGTAAAAGCTTTGCACATCTTTTCATTAAGGTAAGGTTGTTAGTGACAAGAGATCAACAAAAAGGCTTATTAACCGAGAGAGAGGGAAGTTACACAAAAGAACCCACACCACACTCTGGTCTGGCCTAATATGATGGCAGTATGTGTAACCATTGGCCGTGTGATCGCCTGCCTGGAGCCAATGCTCCCCTGCCGTCTTGATTCTCGTCACCTCTGACACTAGATCATGGCACTCGTCCTGGAAGAGGCAATAGTTCCTCTCCCGCCGAACTGACCAGATGAGGAGGATCACCGTCAATCAAACTTTTTTGACCGCTACTTCTGCCCCATCTTCTGCCTGGCTAAGCCTATCTCTCATGGCAGTTCTAACTTCAAAATACATACACCCCACACTTGCCATTATCATTCAGCCACACATTGTTGCCCGTCCTCAATGACATGGCTGTTTTTTCTGTGCCAAACTGACCAAAACACTAGGATGATGGAAACATTTCTGCAATTGCTGATCTCAAGCCCATCTGCCATTGAGCAACATTGCTGCAAGGCAAGTCAAAGGAAGAACTTGCACCGGAACATGCTTTAGCTTCCCATAGGGATGTGTGAAACCAGATAAGAGGTAGATTGTGCCGAGTAGATGGATCTGCTACACGCTTTATATTAATTGATCACTGACACAAATATAACTTTTGTGGGACAGGCATTTATTTTCAATTCCAGTGCTGTTCTTAATAATCAGTTATGTTTACCAAATTGGCTTCCTTCCCTTTGTCCAGGAAGACAGGAGGGGGTAGATGCGTGTATGCCATTGTTCATTATCTTTAGCAGCATTAAGTGGCCAACTGTTCATTGGTCATAGTTAAACAATCCATAATCAATAGTTTATGTGGTTTGTTAGAAAACAGTTGGATATATGACTGGTTATTCTTCCTGTTTATCTTAAGTTTATGATAGGTGGTACTGAGTAGCTGGACCACTCTCACTTGCAATGTTACACATGGTATATACTGGACTCTGAAGGATTGAAATGTCTCGAGATTTTTGTCTGTATTTGTAAACTAAGAAATGTTCTGGAGTACATATTTTTGACATGGTAAATACTATGCAACCAAGTTATTCCATCCGGCTCGCCTCTAATATAGGCAATGGAGGGACCCATGGTTAACATTTTTAAATTTGAGTATTAATTTATGTAAAACTATATAGATTAACGTGTTGAAATAATGACATTAGATTTGTGTTGTAAAATATTTCCATAATAAGAAAACCTCAGTCAACACTAGCAGATGAATTTTCATAAGTTCCTTTGAAACTATTGACTGACTAGAACTATTTCCAGGAATGCCCAGTTGGCACATACAAGAATGTTGTTGGGTCCAACTCGTCTCTCTGCACCCCTTGTTCTCTGGATGGTCTTCCAAACCGTGCTGACTTTATATATGTAAGAGGTTAGGTCCTTGGACTTAAGTTCTCTTTCTGAAATTAATGTTCAAATTTCTTCGCTTTGCATGGAAGAAACTAACCATTAACTTGACTTGTTAGGTGGTGTTACCCTGCCATCCTGCCCGTATAGGTGCATATCTGCTAAGTACAAGATGCCAAATTGTTACACACCACTTGAGGAACTTATATATACTTTTGGGGGTCCTTGGTCTTTTGCAATTTTCCTGTTCTTTACAATTATTCTTTTGGCACTCATCTTAAGTGCTCTGAGAGTTAAGATTGCTGAGAGTGACATCATGTACCGGTCAACAAATGCAATCAACAATGATGCATATGCTTCTTCACCATTTTTGCTTTCACTGGCTGAGGTATAGTTCATTTCATACAACATACTCTTTAGATGTAGTCATCTAGAGCAATTGCAAAATCAGTAGATCCAGGAAATTTAGCAAATTAATCAGATGCACTTGTACATATAGTAAACAGGTCTTTATAAAAAAGATAAATAATTATGTGTACTTCCTTGCTGTGACCATCATTCTATCACCTGCATGTCTTCAAAATTGATCATAGCTCAGCCCTTGACCTGGTTTCATCGTGAGAAATACAACTTACCATGAATTACTACTGTGTACCTCAACATACAGAAAGGTCAATTTTAATGGAACAAAGGTCAAAGGCTTATTATGTGGTTTGATGAACATTTGTAAAAAAGTTGAGGACAATTAGCTCTTGAAACTGATAAATTACTCGGACATCACTAGTACAATCTGTTGACGAATCTTGCTTCTTGTGTTTGTGCTGCTAATAGGTACCTGGGGCCAGCAGGGCAGAGGAAACACAGAGCCATGTACACAGAATGTACTTCATGGGACCTAATACATTCCGAGAACCGTGGCATCTTCCGTACTCACCTCCTGACACAATAATTGGAATTGTGTAAGGCTTTTCATCTTATGATTCTATGATAGTACATGATCACTGATACGTCGGCTTTCATTCATCACAAAGTGATTCACAAAAGCTATTATATTTTACAAGTCAAAATATATCATCAGTTCTGACTTCTGAATTGTTCAATATGTCACTAATGTTCTCTATTGTTCTACATGTCACTGATGTTTTGTATTGTTCCACATGTAACTGATGTTCTACAAGAAAAGATTGCACTGTGTTGTTTGTTTCCCCATTCTCGCAATCCTTCCTCTAACCTATTGTTACTTCAAAATTGGAGCTCGGTTGTCCATGTATCTTGGGCCCTCGAATCATAGGCACATAGCGAATACATTGTTTGATGAAACCAAAAAGCTCCACAGTATAAAAAATGGTTTATTCTAAAATCGAGATCCAGAGAACCCTTTAGGGCCACACTCGAATGATGGAATTTGCTGAAACAGTTCAACTACTGTGTTCTAAATGGAAGCTTTAATCGAGAACCAAAAAATCCTTTAGGGCCTAGCTCGAATGATGTAATTTGCTGGAAACAGTTCAACTATTGTGATATAAACGGCACCATACGATTTACATGAATTTCTCTAGATGATATATTGTTACAGATTTAATGGCCACATATATCGTGAGAGAACAGTTTTTAATGTTCCCATCTGTATAGTTCAATGTACATGTAAGTCCTGACCGTAGGTGACAATTCTGTCCTTTTTATGCAGGTATGAAGATGCTTTTAACCATTTTGTCGATGAGATTAATTTGGTAGCAGCCTTTGAGTGGTGGGAAGGTTCTGTGCATAGTATTCTTTCAGTACTTGCATATCCTTGTGCCTGGTCTTGGAAGCAATGGCGCAGAAGAAAGAAAAGCCATCGTCTTCAAGAATACGTTAAATCTGAGTACGATCATTCATGTCTTCGCTCTTGCAGATCACGGGCTCTATATAAAGGTTTGAAGGTCAGTAATCAGAATTTAGTCATGCCATTCAGTATTACCTTTTTTTTGCTGGTATGCCATTCAGTATTACAACCAGCCATAATGATGTCAACAGAAACAACAATATCAAAAGCCCTATGAAACCCAACAGAAACATAAGAGCATCTCCAGCCGGGCCCCCCATAGCTCCCATCAATAGGGTTATGGACACAAATTGCACCCAGCCGGCCTTCCCATACCCACCTCCCCCCAGCCCACAGGAGGGCTAGCGGGGGCTCCGGCGGAAACACAGCGCCTTGCCTAGCCCACCTACAGTGTCTAAGAATCTTTTCTCTCCCCACCCCACCCTTCCTTCTCTTGCCTCTCTCTACCACATGCAAGAATCTTTTGTCACATGCAAGATCTTCTGGTATGGGGTGGGGTGGGGGGGTGCTGGGGAGCTGGTGATGCGGGTACCAAAAAGAGGAGAGAGAGAAAGAGAGAAAAGTAAACAACGAACGAGTAAACTAAGATTCTGGCACATGGACAATCAAGTCCCTTTTTACTGCCTCCGCCCATGCCAACTTGGCTGCTCGCCTTCTACCCGTCCTAGTATTTTCCGTACTCTTTAGAATACCACTATTAACTGCTGCTTCTGGAGGCCTAAGGTGGATTGCCATCCTTATGTTTATATAAAATCAGAACTGGCTGGATGAAGCAGCATTGTTCAGTCCAGCTGGGAAACAAGTCAGCTCAGCTGGGTTTCAGTTTAATATTATACTAGCAAGGTATCTAAGTACCCAAACCTCACCAAATATAACTGGAATTGGTGTTCAGAGATAGATTATTCAGTTGATTGAAATACTCTTCACATCTGTCTGAATGATACTGTTCCTTTGCTCTTTAACCTGAACTGTGAGTAGCAGTTTGTGAGGAATTGAGAGAAAATTGGTGCATTTGTCTTTTTTGCAGACCAGTAGGTCCACACAGAACTAATTTTTTGAACTTAACAGGTTGGTTCAACACCAGACTTGATGGTTGCTTACATTGATTTCTTTCTGGGAGGTGATGAGAAACGACTTGACGTAACGTCAACAATTCAGAAGAGGTTTCCCATGTGTTTAATATTTGGTGGTGATGGGAGCTATATGTCCCCATACTACCTGCACAGTGATACATTATTATCAAATCTTCTTGGGCAGGTAATTTCTTTACAACTTATTCGATGTCAAGGAAATCACAATATTTTTCCTCTATGGATATGCTCCAGGTTTTCCAATTATGTTAGTACTACATTAGGATTAGCTAGTAGCCACTTTGTCACACATCGTCGAAGTGGAAAATTTGTGAGTCGTTGACCAGGATATGGTTTTCTGCTAAAGTAATGCATTATTATTGGTTAAAAAACCCTATTACTCCATAGTTGTATTCGGTTTCTGTATGTATTCTAGTGGTTTTGAGTCGCTGCCGATTGTTGTCATTCTGTTTGTCATAGAGATACAATATGCATTTTTGTGTTGAACAGTCCCAGTGACTCTTTCATTTTCCCAGTACATTTCTACCGCGATCTGGAACAGATTAGTTGCTGGCTTAAATGCTCAACTGAGGACAGTAAAGCAAGGCAGCATCCGGTCAACTTTGAAACCGGTAATTTCTTGGATTAATAGTCATGGGAATCCCCAACTTGAGCGACATGGTGTTCGAATTGAGTTAGGGTGGTTTCAGACCACTGCTTCTGGTTATTACCAGCTGGGTATTGTTGTAGCGGTGAATGAACACTTCTATAAGAGTCACCACCATCATGAGCATGCCCCAGACTTTGGTGACCGTTCAAGGTAGACCAACTACATAGCATGTTTTGGAGTAGTTCTCACTCTGCGTAAATTAACTACATTTTTAATTCTACAGGAAAAACTTTGCAGTCCCAGTACAGAGTTCCAAGCAGGCAAATCAGGAGAATCAGGAGCAGCCTTGCACAAGCAATGCTGTTTCAAAAAAGCGGTTGACAGGTGGAGTGAACGGTGGGGTCATAAACGAAGAGACACTCAAGTCACTGGACTATAAAAGAGATTATCTCTTCCCTTTCTTGTTGCTGCTGCAAAATTGCAGGCCCATTGGCTATGCGGTAGGTAACCACTGGACCATTTCTATAATAAGCACATAATTGCTCATGCCGTTACATGATAATGATAATCACCTTAACTATGACCTTGCTTTGGCATTTCAGGAAACGTTGCAGCTGATTATTTGTATTTTACTTGTGGGTGATTTTTCAATCACCTTGCTTATGCTTATACAGTATTACTGGATATCTGTTGGAGCTTTCCTTGCTGTATTGCTTATTCCACCCCTCGCCTTGCTTTCTCCTTTTCTTGCTGGTCTGAACGCACTTTTCAGCCGAGGACCAAAAAGATCTTCCGTGACACGTATTTTTACACTTTGGAATACTACTTCTGTCATAAACATTGTAAGTATTCTTCCATTGTGTATATATGATTTCGTTAACAAATATATATGCTATTTGTACTGCTATCGGTCTGAATTCTGTTACAAGAGTTACTATCCATGCATCCATAAACAGATAATGTAATAGCCTCAGAGATTTGTACGTCTTATTTCCTTGCAGATTGTAGCAATCATCTGTGGTGCTATCTACTCTGGGCTATCTTCTTTGGCATCTTCAGCTCATGCATCAAGCACCAGAAGGTTAGATTCCTTATGTACTTGTAGTGATCGCATTTCAATCGAGCTCGACTATTCGTTCTCCAATTTTTCAAAAGGGAGTTCCATTATTCAGGAGACCGTCTTGCTGTAATTTTCAAGGCTTTGTACTTGCAACTAAGAGATTAGGTTCAGTTTGTTGGTAGTTAGGATAACTAAAACCCATGTTGTGAGTAATAAAACATGGCTAATTGGTCATTCAAATTGATGCCGACCTGCTAGTATTTCTAGTATTTTCCATCTGAAATAATATTTTAAACTTGATTATTTTGGAGCGACTTTTTTAGTTACAAATGTTACCTCAGATGATACTGGATAAATGAAAAATTACCATAGTTTACATGCTGATCTGTTTGTTCTCTGACCCATCTGCAGCTTCAAGGGTAAGGATGACAATGAATGGTGGATACTTCCTATTGTCCTGTTACTTGTCAAGTCACTTCAAGCTGCACTGGTCAATTGGCACGTAGCAAACCTGGAGATCCAGGAGTATTCCTTATTTAGCCTTGACCCGGATAAATTCTGGGCAATGTAGAGTGCCTTGTCCCAAGAATGGCAGGATCTCAACCACATGCCGCCGACAAGTTCTGTTTTGGCTCCTATATTCGCCAGTTCAACACAATCTGGAAACTCGAAAAACGGCAAAATGGTGGCTGGTACTCTAAACCTGAATTCTGTTTCTATTTTAGGAGCTTTCTGGCATGGTGTAAATATGTCAGAAAAGTAGAATTTTGTTAGTCTGCAGCATCATGTACATTATTGACTGTTAGGAGAATAGGGTTTGCTTTTCTTGGGTGATCTAGATTTCTATAGTTTATAGGTTTAGGTTGAGCTAGTGGTTGAGTGTACAGCAAGACACAGGTGGTCAGGTCGGTGTCCGAATGGTGTACATTATGTAAGTAATAAGTAATAATAGTGAACTCATATCGGTTTGTGCTTAGTTTCATGTGTTGGTTTATTTCCACAAATGGCTTGTAAATGAGTTGTATGAATACAGTACAGCTGGCGCTAGGCTGATGGATTCATCATGGCCCTCAAAGCTCAGCCTGTGATAGTCCTGATGAAACATCTTAGATGAACTTTGGTGCAACATTTTTTCACATGGGTAGCGACATCCTGAATAAATATTGTGCTATGATGAAAATTACACTGCAATGCTGCCCTAGTTAATGAGTTGCCACAACAATTGTGCATTGTAATTGGAACAAAAATAAAACAATTTAGTGCAAACCAACAAGTTTCTCCACATTATGTGATTTGAGACGCCATTCTTACCGCCTTCTCACTAGAGTCTAGAGGGCTGTCTCAGCCAGTGTCTATGTTGGTGATGACTTAGTGACTTGATGAGCTGTAGGTTTTCCCAAAAGGGACTTAATATGCTAGAACTATAATTATGCTTTGTAACTGAGGATCTGACGGTGGAGCCTCAGTCATGCATGCAGGCTTTACAAGAACAAGCACAACACTTGACCATAAGCATTTAGTCTTTGAACTATATTCTGGTCCATTATTTTTGCTTCGGGTTGCCCCAACTCTTCAGCCCCCTTTTGCTACCGAGCAATGGTTTGTGTGCCTCTCTTAGGTAAATTCACTTGAGGATTTGCCAGCTTACTTGAACCGATTAAATGTTTAGTGTGGAACTCAGTAGAGGTGTTGATGCCACATGCAATGTCACAGCCGAGGGAAGCTTGCGGTGGGTCTCTGCCTACAATAAGCCTATAACTACCCAACCAGGATGGTCTCATCCGAGCTCTTTATTTATTATATCGAGTAAGCATGGCAAAGAGGAATACAATACCTGTACATTACCCCCTTTCTCAGTTCACACTATTTTTTTTAACCTGCAAGTGCTTGCACATTTCGCCACAAAAGAAAGAGAGTACTTGTACATTATCTCACACTTGGTCTTTGCTATGTTACAGAACACAAAACCTCTTTTCCGGAATTCATAACCGGAAATCGGAAATAGCAGTCTTTGCATCTAACCCGATGGAGTAGTAATGTTTGATGTAATCTCTCACGAGAGTCTCCCTGTACAAGGGCGGGTTCTTGTCGGACAAGAGCTCCTTGATGGGACCGTACATCCTCGTTGAGGCCGGGTGGAAATGTGTGCTGAAGAAGCAGGCGATCGAGACCCTCGGCGTAGCATTCTTTGCCACCACCCTATGCTCCACGCTCCGGAACCCGTCATTGGAGATCAGCTGAAACAAAACATAATTTGTTCAGCAACCATGGTACTCGTGTATTGAAACAATATCAAGCTTGGGTGGTATCAATGTGTATATATGTATACCTGCAGGAGATCTCCGATGTTGATGATGAAAGCTCCAGGGGTTGGCGTAACGTCAACCCATGTGTCCTTGTGAAGGATCTGGAGACCACCAATTTCGTCTTGGAGAAGTATGGTAAGGAAGCCTGAGTCTGAATGCCTGCTTGTTCCGATGGCGAGTTCAGGCTCGGGGCAGGGAGGGTAGTAGTGGCTAAGTATGATCTGGCCTTGGTTGCACTCGATGTCTGTCAGGTAGCTCGGTCTGAGCCCAAGAGATTCTGATAGAAGCTCGAACAAAGTACCCCCCAAATTCTTCATTTGTTGGGAGTATTCAAACAGAGCGTCGCTACAAATTAAACGCAAAACAACATGTATTCTTTCTTACCAGTAAAATAGATACTAGATAAATAACTATAGTTCAGTAAACAATAAATATTACTTCCTCCGATTCATAATGAGTGTTGGCAGTGGCGGACGCGGCAGAAAACTTGAGGGTAGGCACATCTTTAAAAAAATTGATCTAGCACTAACAAAACGATCACCCCTATAACCTCCATTGGATCTCGCTTTGAATAAATAACATAGAAAGGAAAAAGACACATCCTTTACAATACTATATTCGAGCCAATAGAACTGATGAAACCAAATAGGAGCTTCGTGTTTCTCGAAAAGTGTTGCAATTTGGCTTTTCATCTTCATATTCAAATCTAAATTATAATACTCCCTCTGATCCAAATTAATGGATTCAGATTTGTCTAGACGGAGTGCTAGATACATCTATATCTAGACGGACCCGAGTCCATTAATTTGGACCGAACCTAGTAGAAAAAAAATATAAGAAACATGGTAAAAGGGCACACACATAAAATTGGAAAAAATGGTTTTATACCATTAATAAAAGATCTACCATTGAAAACTTAGTTTTAGAAAAATACCATCCAAAGTTGCTGCATTATAGGTTTTTACCTTCTCCGTCAACTGGACGTGAACTCAGCTAAAAATGAATCGATAACACCTTTAGCTAAATCATCAATAATTTTAATTTTAACAAAAACCTGAAACAATTACAATGAAAAACCATGCATTTGCAGCAGAAAAAAAAGTTGGTTAAACAAATACTCTCTCCGACCCATATTAGTTGACTTGGATTTGTCAAAATTTGAATGAACCTATATACTGAATAGTTTTTTTTCGAAATGGGGAGCACCGCCCCGGGCTCTGCATCAATAGATGCACACAGCCCATTTATTGCATCATTCAAAATATACTGAATAGTGTCAAGATTCATTTAAATCTAGACAAATTTGAGTCTACTAATATGGATCGGAGGGAGTAACATTTTTATTATGTATTGATTTGCAAAAAGAACACCAACTATGTCAACAAAAATCACAAACAATTATAACAAAGAACCATGTGTTTTGCATCCATGAAAATCAGGGAAGACACAAGTTCAGAAAAAACACCCAGAAAAACCATTACATCTCGTGTTTGCTTCCTTAACAAAACTCCTGTCCGATTCTTTTACAAGTTTAAAAGACGTATTCAACATTGAAAAACTGACAGGAAAAAAATCATTTAGCTAAGCCACGACCTGACACGTCACCTCTAAGTTGTAGGTCAAAGTTAGGTGGGACGTTAACAGTGTGTATAGAAAATAGCCCTTTGATCCATATCTGCAAAAAAGTAGAGAGGCATGGCCCTCGATAGGGATTCGACCTGTATAAAAAATGCTTACTAGTTAGCGCGCGGACCCGGGCACCACTGATCGGTCGCCCGACGACAAAGACTTTCACTTTCTGTTAAGAAGAGGAGAAAGCAATGGCATCTGTCGTGTAGCGATAGGGCGTACTCCCTCGGATTATAGGTCTTACTTACATAACTAAGTTGTTTATTTAATTAACAAAATATTATTTATATATCATAAAAGTTATACCATTAGAAAATATAATCTTTAAAGTTTCTAATAGTATAATTTTTATGCTATACTATTTATATTTTATTGTTTAAATTGGCAACCTAGTTATTCGCGCGGGACTTATAATCCCAAACGGAGGGAGTAGTGAACAAGAGTATCTCCACCGGCGCAAGCTTATTGGCAATGACTTTGAAGGCCAAAGTTGAAACTGTCGGTGATCTTGGGGAAGCACCCTCCACATCGACGCCCCCAACGATCACGCCATGGCCCAATTCAAACAGTAATTCTAGATTAAAAAGTTTCATTTAAATTTTAGGTAAATTTACAAAGTTTGAATGAAATTCGACATAAAACAAACGTAATTTAAACTACTGCGACGAAGAGGCTAGGGTTTGCGCCGCCACGCCTGCTCGTCGTCGTCGTCGCCAGGGTCGATACACTCCTTTTGCGGCCAGGGGTAGATCCATGACCGTTGCACCGACGACGATTGGGCAGCGACAACTGGCGGTGGTGGAGGCCCCTAGGACACCAGCACGGACTCGTGGAGGGGGACGAACATGCCCACCCAACACGCTTCCACCTTGAGCGCCATTTGCTCCTCCGACTCACGTGAACGCCTCCTCCGAGTTGAGATACGACAGCATGATGTCGGCCCGTGAAGCAGCGGCCTCCTGCTCTGCCTACCAGGCTAGGATGGCCTCGTAGTCGGTGCGTTCGTCGATCTCGTCGTCGGGGATCTCGACGCCATAGAGCCCATCATCTTCCTCGTCCTTTAGTCGTGCCGGTGGCAGAAGAGCAATGGGGCGGAAGGAGGAACCCCGTGCACGTTGTGGCGGCTGCATGCGCGATGTCAGCGTCGCATTGGAGCGCGCCTGCCATGGTGATGATGACGTTGATGCCATGACCCGTGGCCCACCGAAAAAGGCGTGGCGGCACGGCTCGTGGAGCTAGCGACGAGGGCGGTAGTCACGCCGGCCGAAGACCTCGTCGACGTCCAAGCAGTCCCGGTAGGCATGGTGATCGTCCTTGTTCCATGGCCCGCCATAGGGCACAACGTGGCGAGCCACCGCGCTACTGGCGGAGGATCCCCGCCCAATAGCCTTAGTCCCGCCAGCCGGGTTCCTGCTAGTTGATCATCGACAACAGTGACCGACAATAGGCGATGACCTCCAGCAAGTCGTCGTTGGTCAGGAGGGGTGGGATGGCATTGCTGCCGTTGCTCTGGCGCTAGTCTGGCGGCACAAGGAGGTTAGCCTTGTAGAGCACCGTCGCCTCATCGAGGCTAAAGTTGCGTAGCCTCAAGCTGCTGCTCCTGCTGCCACCGCTTCGGCTACCGCCAACCTCGTGGTCATTGCGGCCCATGGTGGTCATCGCGCGTCAGAGAAACTCGCTGGAGGAGTGGAGAAGTGGGGAAAATGGGTGATCGCCTGGGGGAGCAGGCATAGCCCTTTTTATGGGCGCTATGAGGATGAGCAGCGTGCTTCGGCGTCTAAGCACAGCGTTGCGCGCAACACGAAAATAAAGCAGTGTACGATCAAATCGCTTTTAGTTGGCTGTCCGGCCCGTTGTGTGGCTAGAAAGAGGGCTCGACGTGACCAGATGCAGCAAGTCTGACGTGGCGCATATTGTTGGCAGCCCAGACCGGCCCCGCTTGATGGGGGACTCCACCTCCAAACCGGGGCCGGGTTGGGAGACGCTGGTGAAGAAGCTCTAATAACCCATATGACTGTCAATTACACAATTTAAACAATGGATTACAAACCCTATTACTAGGAACTGAGGGAGTAGAATTTTTGTTCTCTCTCCATGATAGTTATTTTTTAAGTATGTGGGAAGATGGTACAAATCCTTGTGAACATCTTGCTGATTTGGTGCCAAACTGAAGTTATTTGTCTCCATAAATGGAGTTGTCTGAACCAAGCCAAAGCAGCTACTAGTCAACCGAACAGGTACTCAGGAGTCACGGGGAGAAAGCGATTGTGGAGGCGACGCCATTGGTCTGTTCCACCTCCCGTGGCCTCGGGGTCTCAGAGGTGTGACAGACTACGCTCTCTCGTCGGCGAGAGATTTTTCGTTCTTTGCTTAGATCTTTTTTTAATATGTTTCTGGGGATGTTGAGGCAGCGGCTATATCTTGAAGTCAGAATAAAATCCTCACCGTCCTATCCTCGCTCCAGTGGTGCATCTAATATTGGCAGACGGACGCGTGGAGTTGTTTGTCCGATGGATTTCCTGACATTTAGTCCGTTTTCATTTTTGTTGATGTGAGTTCAGGTCAGTCTCCTCCGATTTATGGATGCCATCATTGGCGATGGTTGCTGCTCTAGTGTGGTGTTCCTTTTGGTTTTAGCATGACGAATTTCCGTCTATCTACTATAACAAGCTTCACTATGACAAGGTCTGTCCGGCTCCGATGATGGAGGGGCGAGAAAACCGGTGCTAGTGATTATAATCGTCGCTAGGTGGACCGTGGACCTGTTTATAATTTTCATCGCTTTTAGATTTTTTTACTGGTCATGATGATTATTAATAAATCTGTGAAATTTCGAAAAAAATGGAGTTGAATGAATTATTGGCTGAGAACATTGAAGGCGTCCTATCGTTCCCAATTCTTTGGACCTTCGTCTTGTGAAAAGGAAAAATTGATCTGACCCATGGGAATTTGTGACGGACTACTCTCAAGCACAAACAGTTGACTACTATTAGCAACGGATTACTCTCAAGCAAGATCATGCACCTAACCATGTACTGTAGTAATTAACTAGTGCAGTAAAACTTGAAACTTTTAAATGTGCTAGGAGGAGGAATGGAGGTGAGGAAGTGAGGATACAGGCGGAGCGCTCACCGGCAGCTGACCGGCAGGTCGTCGGCGTGGGGCGGGTCGGGCGCCATGCGGAGGTAGAGCGTGTCGCGCCAGTTGGCCACCGGCGACTGGTACAGGTCGAAGTTGCAGTGGTACTTCACCGCCCTCGCCGGCTCGCGCGAGTAGAGCCTCGCCTTGTCGCTGCCCTCGCCGCCGGCGGCCTCGTGGAAGCCCCGGACAGCGTCGACTGCCGCGGCCATCGACTCAAGAGGCACGCCATGGCCCGTCACCTGGAAGAATCCCCACTTCGCCGCGGCGCTGCGGACGGCCGCGACCACGGCGGCGCGGTCCCCGCTGAGGTCGATCACCGGGACGGTGGTGGCTGCGGTTTCTTGGCCAGCGGACACGGTTGACTCCGGCAGTTCGTGGACGCCTTCGGGGTGGCGGAAGATGCGTGGGAGGTGGGTGATGCCGGAGGCGACAAGGCCGCGGACGCCGGAGAAGGTGGCGTCCAGCGCGCGGAGCTCGGCCGCGCGGTCGTAGGCGGCAGACATGGCTGGCTATGGTAATTAAGTTGGTTCTTGGCTATGGATGAGGCGGGTGCAGAGCCGGCGTGCACTTGTCTCCTCTCCCTCTCTGCTCTCCTTCTTGTGTTCTACTACTATTTTACTACTCCGGGTATACCAACTTTCGTTTACTTCAAGATCAATTTTCACCAAAATGTCTGACAATTCTGTAGCATTTTTTTTTGAGCGGATGCACGTTGGCCTTGGACCCGGAGCGATGGTCTGGCTCAGTCAGACTACCAGACTCTTATTTTATTCCTTTTTTTTCAACCACACTTTATACTTGCCGTGGCGGAACGAGTTATATATGAAAAAAAAAATCAAAATCATCTTGGATAAGCAAGCAGTATGGTTACTATAAAAAACCACAGTAAATTCGATCCAGTTGGCGCTGTCTCTCCTTGGCGCAGGTATGGTCTTCACATGAACAAAAAATTAGACTACATAGAACAAAATCAAAATCCAGTTGGAGCAAAAACTAAAGCGCGAATAAATGAATCAAACCAACATGCTGAATAAAATAGTAGAAATTGGAGAACAATAGATAAGGATCCTGGAACAAATCATGAGTGCAAAAGGGACAAAGCTAAGTGAAATATAGTTTTTCCCTTCATGGAATGAATCACGACTATGGGAGGAACAAAAATATGAATAACGTGGAAAAAAAATTCAAACTCCATGAAAAAAACATAGGTACAAAGAGGAAAACGTCGCTCTTCCGCCGCAACGCGCGGGCATTTTGCTAGTTCAAAATAAATAAAAGAGATTGTATAGCTTCTAAGATTATAGAGAGTTCAGAGTTAATTAAGGGAAAAGTTAGTTAATGGAAGATGAGTATGATATGATAACTTACAACTACTGGGTTTTGAGATGCCGGCGGCGAGCGTGAAGCAAGGGAGGAGGATACGGTATTGGAGCAGCAGAGAGGATGGACCAAGAGAGCGCCAGACCGAGATGTGTTTACACAATATATAGATACACGGTTGATACACGATTTTCACACTATTCAAGCAAAGGATTAAAATATTAATTATGTGTAGTATTACATTTAAAGCAAAGAGATGATGATTGTTGTATCCATGTAATATTATTTTCGGGTGTGTTGTGTTTATATGTATGGTACAGTAGGCCGTGGCAACGTCCGGACAACAACGTGCCATATATATTACCGTCGTGGGTCTGTCATTTTCGCGCGCGTCCAGAGACGACGTGGAAGCGGAAGGGAGTACAGAACAGACAGGACAAAGAGATGCACAGTGGAAGGGAGGGAAGTTTGTACTCCCTCCGTTTCAAAATATAAGATGTTTTAGGTTTGTGAAGAAAATATATCTAGACTTGTTTTAGTGTGTACATTCACTTTAAACATGAGTGAACCTATATACTAAAAGTAGTCTAGATACATTTGCTTCACAGAGCTAAAACATCTTATATTTTAAAACGGAGGGAGTAGATGAAGATGCGACGGCGTGCCGGGTCAGCACGCATGCATGCTGATAGGAGTGGCCGGTCGGCATCCGGGCCGGGCTCCTCTTCCTCTTCGCCAGCTGCTGCTTCCCTTATCCTCTCCTACCATGCTAGTGCAGCAGGAGCCGCCGCCGCCGCCGTCGCCGCCTTCAGCTTCGACTTCTCCAACATATCCACTTACCACATAGCCGACCTCCGGTTCGAGGTCGATCTGGTGGACAACTCCTCTAGCCAGCCATCCAAGAGGCGCCGGATCGGATGCTGTACAAATACCCGGTGCCATTATTGTACGACGGCGCCACCGGTAAGGTGGCGAGCGAGCTTCATCACGCGCTTCACCTTCGCAATCAAGGGGGGCGGCATGGCTTTCTTCCTCTCTCCAGTTACCAGTCTCGAGGTTGCCTCACAGGGGCCTCCATAGCGGCAACACACCGGTCTGTCGCCGCCGTCCAGTTCAGCACAGCACATGCCACAACACCTTGCGCACAGCAATGCCACCATATCGCCATCGACATCGACATCGGCGCCGCTAGGAACTCCACTAACGCCACATGCTTGTTGCCGAGCTCTAGCCTCCAAGGCTCCATGAGGGCATCCATCGTCCTTTAACAGCACTACCAACATGATCCTCGCATCCCTGCACTCTCACTGGATGGCTCCTGTCACGTGAGCATGCGTTTGCCCGCTCCCATCACGTCCTTGCTCCCGCCCGAGGTAGCCGTGGGGTTTTCTGCAGCCCGTGTCTCGTCCTTCGAGCACCCTCTTGGCACTCGCACAGGTATATATATATATATATATATATCCCCCTCTCTCTCTCTCTCAAATTCCTATTTTGAGGGCATAAAAGCCTCCTCCAGTGTTGCCTGCACTATTATATTTTCAATCATAATTTTTGGAGTAAATGGCGCCGTGGGTCATTCAACTTGTCCCGAATATGCACTTAAGTCACACATCTTTAAAACTGAACTAACCAATCACTCAACTTGCAATTAGGTGCATCCACGGTCACAAAACGGTCTGCTGCCCAGTTTTCGCCAAAAAACCGCACGCGCGTGACACGTGAGGTTGGTTTGGACAGAAAAATTTGCAGTTTACCCTGCTAAAATTGGACAGCATTTTGGCCAGAATTTTGGGGCTTTTGGGGCTTTTTGACAGCATTTTGGCCAGAATTTTGGGGCTTTTTGGACAGCAAAAACTGGACAGCATTTTGGCACAAATATACATAATTTAGGACAGTATATACATCATTCAGCAAGGAAAACCCCCCAAAACAAATATGAAACCTCCAAACAGTTCTAACTAGTGATGAAACAAACCTAATTGCAGCAGCAGGCCTAACCTCCCTAACAATCACCTAACCAATCCTAATTGCAGAACCACGCCTACGACGAACAGCAGCGGCGGCTGGATGCAGAAACCCTAGATTTTTGGGGAACATATACGTATCGTGCACGGGGGTCAACTGCCACTCGAGCCTGAGACGAGGATCCCCGATGGACGTAGCCGTTTCTCCCGACTCCGGCATCCCCCCCGCCTCCGGCGTCTCCCTGGCCTCCGGCGTCTCCCCTGGGCCAGCGGTGGTCTCCTCCATGGCGGCCGATGGGAGCAGCCTGAGACGAGGATCCTCGACGGCCGCCGCCGTTTCCCCTGTCTCCAGCGTCCCCTGCCTCCGGCGTCTCCCCTAGGCCAGCAGTGGTCTTCTCCCTAGCGGCGACGGAGCAATCGATTCAGGCGCACGTACGGGTCCTGGCTGTGATGTCGCTGTGTGTGTGCCTGGAGAGTCTCAGGTACGTACGTGGACAGGAAATAAAAAAAGTGGTGTCCATGGGAAAAATAATAATTACATAGGCCGGGCTTTCTGCAAAAAAAAAACAATCTCACGTGTCACGCGCGTGCGGTTTTTTGACGAAAACCGGACAGCAGACCGTTTTGTGACCGCAGGTGCACCTAATTACAAATTGAGTGACTAGTTAGTTTAGTTTTAAAAATGTGTGACTTAAGTGCACGTATAGGACAAGTTGAGTGACCCACGGTGCCATTTACTCATAATTTTTGCATCCATGGAATGGTCAACTCCACACCCACCGTGCAGCAAAAAACAAATAATCATTTGCATCCAAAGAAACAATGTGTCCCCAATATGTTAAACGCCCCCAAATATGTTTAACGTACAGATCTCAACAAATTGTTCTATCTTTTGAGGCCTGCTACGGTAACAAATGTTCAAAAGGGCAACACATGGTATTTTAGCTTAACTAGCAGAAGTGCCCGTGCGCTGCACCGGGAAGACCAATCTAATTCGTATGAAAAAACTTTTGTCTTGCCTCATGATACCTGTCTCGATCGAGTTGAACGTTTTCTTATCGTGGACGAACCTATTCACAGAGTTATGCCACAACTTAGAAATTAGTTCCACTACCTATACTCAAATGATTTGTCGATATTTTGATAAAGCATACTCCAAAATATAGTATCCTCTAACAGTCACACAGAATTCATGTAAAAGGACATACGTATTTGTTTGGCAGAGCTTAATAGAGGCGCATGTATTTTTTTTATTTTGTAAACCCCTATTTCTTTTTTTGCAAAATCAAAAAATTAGAAAAAAGCAAAGAGAAAAAAAAAACACTCCCTATTGTGTACATCTTCCATGCATTAGTCATTACCAAAACTCTTTAGTCTCTCTCAAATCTCTAGCAGTACTAATGTATCTTATTCTATAGATTGTATTTCTTTCAAACAATGGTTTTAGACTTTTTTTTGCAAAAAAAGAGAAGGAGGTTACCTTATCAGGTACTAAATATCAATCCTCTTTGCATGCCCAAGGATCCCAATATAGACATGGCCCTCTCTCCCATTGGCAGATGGGAAATTTAATCCCATTTTATGTTGCTTACTAATTCCACGTATCTTTCAAACGTATATGAACTGGTGTGATTCAATGCAAAGGAGCGATATGCCACTATTCAACAACCTCTCGTCGATGCATAGAGGGCTATTATTTTTCCTATTGCATGCACGTTGCTGGCAGAAGCTATGGACGTTGAGGAGGACAGAAGGGGGTCGTCAGTTTCAAGCAGAAGCCATGCGTGCAGCCGGACCGAACACACGAACCTTTCGATCCTATATATGTGAAGTACTCGACGTACTCCAACACATAGTACTCGATGTACCGGACCTGATGTACTACTCGATGTACCGGACCTGCATGAGTTGTGCATACCTGGGACACCCATCATACGGAACTTGACAAGAAACAATCTGAAACGATTAATTATCCGTGGCATTGGTGGGTAATTTATTTTTTGGTCAAAAGGTAAACCCGTTCAAAAAAGTGTAGGTATTACAAGAAACGTTCCTTCCTTTATTATTAGGTATAGATATAGATTAGTTGATTCTTCAGATTTAAAACTATCGGATCCAAAGCCCACGCAAATCGTTTTTCATCCATCCATACATACATAAAAACCGTCGCATGCTCAGCTATCCCGATGCCCGCGTCATCACCAATTTGGCAGACGTACCGCACAACACCGCTGGCTGGCGACATGCGCTCTACGGAAAAAAAATTAGAGGTTGTGGACGTCCTGGAAGTACACCACGGCACCAACGCGTCCTGGGAGCGAGCATGGGGGCGGCATAGGCGAAGAAGAAGGTTGTGTCAAGCTCGATCACCTAGTACAGTGTGTCCCACGGAACCAAATAAATATAAGGCGCGCGCTACGTGCCTCCCGAGGATATTTGCCCCCGATCCCCCGGGTCCGGAGCCGTCCGATCAAAACTTTTAAACCGTCTGATCAAAACTTTTAAACCGTCCGATCAAAACATTTAAACCCGTCGACCTCCTCCACCCCCGCTTTTGCTACGTCGCAGCAAAAACTGTTTCAGAGTAGCAAAACAGAGGCTGACCAGCTGGGAGTCGCGCGTGCGGCGCCCACGAGGACGACAGAGGAGTCTGCACCGTCGATCTCCTTCACCGGCCGCCGGAGATGAGCCATATTCGAGGGACCATACTCTACCCTCTCCTGGTCAGCCTCACCACCTTATCCCGCCGCCAATCGTAGCTTCTAGTGGGGGATCAAATCCTCTCACCCGGCGGTGCTCCGATTCGGCCAACGACGATGTCTCCAATCGAGCGCAGCAACCTAATCTAGCCAAGCACACAAATCCTCCAGTGTTTTTCAATCAAAATCCCGAGGAAGAACCTCCAGCACCATCGGTAAGCTCTAGATTAGGTTTCCACCATTGTTGTCCCTCTGTTTTGCTACAAACCGTTTTCTGGGCCAATCTGTTTGACATGAGTAGCAAAACACAGAGTAGCAAGTAGCAAAACACAGAGTAGCAAGTAGCAAAACACAGAGTAGCAAGTAGCAAGTACCAAAACACAGAGTACTAAATATGTTTGTGCTACATGGTAGCAGGAAACCTCAAAATAGATTAGGGTGCTACATGGTAGCAGGAAACCTCACTGCTGCATGTAGCAAACGCCATCACCGCAGACGGCGTCGTCGCCTGTAGCAGAAAGTCGCCACCGCATGCAGCAAACACCATCGTCGCCGGTAGCATAAGCCGTCGTCGCCTGTAGCATAAGCTGCCGCAGCTGGTAGCGGCCACCGCTGCCGCATGTAGCAAAAAACAGCCTCCACCGCCATGTAGCAGACACCGCCGTCACCACCACATGTAGCAGATGTAGCCTCTGTGCCCGCCATGTAGCAGACACAGCTGTAGCCGTGTGTAGCAGCGGCTGCCGCCGCCGTCGCCTCGCCGCGTGTAGTAGCGCCTGCCATCGCCTGTAGCAACCGTCGTAGCCGCGTGTAGCAGCGGCCGCCGCCACGTGTAGCAGCCGCCGTCGCCGCCTGTAGCGAAGGGCGCCACCACCTGTAGCCGCCGTCGCCTTGCCGCGTGTAGTAGCACCTGCCACCGCCTGTAGCAACCGTCGTAGTCGCGTGTAGCAGCGGCCGCCGCCACGTGTAGCAGCCACCGTCGCCGCCTGTAGCAAAGGGCGCCACCACCTGTAGCAGCCGTCGTCCGCCGCTAACGCGTGTAGCATCCGTCGCCGCCGCGTGTAGCAGAGGACTCCACCGCCCGTAGCAGCCGCCTCCGGCGTGTGTAGCATCCACCGCCGCGGCGCGTAGCAGGAGGTCGCCACCGCCTGAAGCACCTGCCGTCGGCCACCGCCGCGCGTGTAGCAGACGCCTCCACCACCCGCAGCAGCCGCCTCCGGCGCGTGTAGCATCCACTGCCGCCGTACCGCCTCTAGTGCATGTTGCAGAGGACACCACCATCTCCTTGCAGCAAGCACGCGGCAGATTGGGGGCGGTCAAAGTGGCAGCAGGGGCAGCGCACAAGGGAGGAGCAAGGCGGCGCGCCATGGATTCTCAGGGCTCCATGGATTTTTGTATGGGAAAGGAGTGGATGGAAGCTTTCCGTGAGTGAGAAGAGCCATGGAGTACTCCGTGTAGTCGGTAGCAGGCAATTGAAAACGAGTGGAGAAAGAAGAGATAAGAAGGAAAGAGGTGACGTGGTGGGACCCACAGATGGCAGCTGTTTCACACGCACCAGACACGCGTCGCGCGCTCGACCCGGGGGATGCGTCGCGTGCGATCCCCCGGGGGAGTACTATCATTTTCCTAAATATAATGGCGCTCAGCCGGCCCGTGGAAAGGACGACCAAGACAATGTTGGGTGGCTTGCGGGAGACTTGGATCACCGAATATAAGCGTCGGCACAGAGTACTCATGATACATGTGTTACAAATTAATTAAGCCAATCATACGCTTTTATTATGTAAGGGTGCGGTTTAATCTCGGCCGATAACGAGTTAGGGGAGAGTGTATGGAAGGAGGAGTGGTCCTTTGATTTTTTGAGGGATGGTCATGTCAAGCTTCATGCACTAGCCAACGCAACCAAAAGTCCGAATTGATGAAAAGGGCTAGTGCAATCCACTTATACACTTCAACACCCCCTCTCACATGTGACGGGAAGAAGTCAGCACGTGCAACCGGAAGAGAGCGACGGAGCGCGAAACTCACGTATGACTCAAGAGGCCTATACGTGGACACAGAGGGGTCAACAGCAATTTTAGGATAAATTGCGAAAGCCAGGACTCGAACTCGAGACCTTAGACTCTGATACCATGTCAAGCTTCATGCACTAGCCAACGCAACACCAAAAGTCCGAACTGATGAAAAAGGCTAGTACAATCCACTTGTACACTTCAACATGTCACTTATATTTCTATACTTCACAAGACGAAAGGGATTGATTTTTTTTGTCCGTTCCATTGAACAGTTTGGCTCCTTTGACGCATTTCTTTATGGATTTAAGGGCCTTCCTTTCTTGTTTAAATCCACTCGCGCACCAGAAGCCCAACCAAAACCAGCTCAACTGGTCACTAGAAAAGGTACTGAGCTCCTGTAATTTGACCATCTTGACATATATGTTTATTTGTTGATTTAACATGTCGATTTGGTTTCCTCTTGTAATATACTAGCAACCAAAGAGCCAGAACTCACCCAAAAGCAGCTGAAGCGGCCACTAGAAAAGGTACGAATCACCCTGGACCATCGTGAGATTGATATTCTGTGTTTTTCAATATATATTTGTGGATTTGGTGTGTCATTTGACTTCCTCTTGTATATATAGCAACCGATGCACCAGAAGCCTAGCCAAAGCTAGCTCCTCTAGTCATTAGAAAGAGTACGAATCACCTTTCATCATCATTAGTTCTATGTTTTAGATCTTTCGATGCATTTATTGGTGGACTTAACGGGTCATTTCACTTCCTATACTTGTATATAGAGAACCAGCGCTCCAGCACCCCAGCCAAATCTTGCTCCAGTGGTCCCTCGAAAAGGTACAGAGCGTCGGAGCCCTCTTGACTATCTTGAGATACTCAGGTATATGTTTTGGCTCTTGAGATGCATTAATTGTGGATTTAACTTGTCATTTGGCTCTTGTATATCGGAACAGTACCACCAGTAACCCAAAGAAAGGTCATTGCCAGTGTAAGAGGTACGAAGCTACGTTTTACCCAATTTCAGATATATGTGTTAGCTCTATGATGCATTTATTTGATATGAGGGTTTATTGTATTATCTGTCCCCCTCACATATATAGATCAAATCAGCGCACCATCGGAAGCAGAACCAGATGAAACAGTCCCACCAGAAGCTGAAACAACTCAGACTCAGAAGCCCCACAATATGAAGCCCAATCAAAAAAAGGTACTAAGCACCCTTGACCAATATTGATTTACTCCCAACTAGTTTGTTGAGCAGAGACTGCAAGGCTAGTATTTTGTTAGAAGTTAGATGCAATTGAATCTCATATTGGCGACAGCATAAAAGCCAAAAATATTGTTATTCCATTCCCCATATATATATAGAAGAAAAAAAGCATAGTCGATGGAGCCTTAGAAAAGCTATATTTATATTTGTAGCGTGAAGTTGAGTAGTCATCATATTAGAGCAACTAGTTTTGGACCAACCAAAGCATATCTGATTTCGTCCACTATGTTTATTTTTTGATAAAAGATATATACAATATCAAGAGGATATCAAGTGTACTATATCCTCCACACCTCTGGGTTGTGTGCATCCGTAAGGCCGCTAGTATATGCGTTGCTGTAGAGACGGGGTGTAATTGATATCTCCGTGATATTAATATTTTTTAAAAAAAAACAATAAATTAAAGAATTCGATACATCACTACATAGTTTGACAAACAAACAACACGCTATGCAGAAAATGAGAAAGTGGTTATTGGAGGAGCCCTTGCGTCAGTCACGGTGCTTGGATCAGTTCTGGTCTGGGTAATTCTGTCATGGTATAGGTGGAAACGCACACGCGATTCCTTTGCTTGGGGAATTACTGGCCTTAAGCGATTCGAGCACAAGATTTTACCTTGGGCGACAGGCAGAATCTCTAGGACAACAAACTTGGAGAGGGTGCCTTTGGCGCAGTATACAAAGGGAGCTATATACCGATGAGAAGGGTAGGCAAGAAGTGGCAGTGAAGAAGATAAAGCAACAGACTACATGTCGAGCTAAAAAGACATGACCGATTTTCTATGTTGGTGCCAGCCAAGACAATACGATGGTGGTGAGTAAGAGCTATAGGGACGGAGGGATACATGGACCCGCAATGTAGGGAAAGTCGAGTTCAGCCGTAAGTCCAACGTCTATAGCTTCGGTGGTATCGTTCTGCTAGAGATCGCATGCACAGGCAAGCATAGAGAAGGAGTCAGAGAGCTGTACAGGCGCGGCAACAGCACCTGAGATGATGATGGCTGCCCCTGACCGCAAATTAGGTGGAGTATATGGCCACAGATTGCACCAAAATGGGAAATAGCTATGGGCAAATTAGGTCGTTGAATTCGCCCTTGAACCTAAAAACTATGGGCAATAGCTCATAAAAACGACAGTAAAACGCGAAAACGACGAGTTTCTGCTCATATCTCTCCAACATGTATCAGGTCTTAAGGTCGTTGTAAATCGCTCTGGAACCCTAAAACAGTAGGCAATAGCTCATGAAAACAGCCATAACACGTAAAACTACGAGTTTTTAGTCATATATCTTAAACATGCAACGGATCTTACAGGCCTTGCAAATCCAACTAGAACCAAAAAACTTTGGGCAATAACTCATGAAAATGGCCATAATCACGAAAACGACGAGTTTTTGGTCAATACTCTCAAACAAGTATCGGGTATTAAGGTCGTTGAATTCGCCCTTGAACCCAAAAACTATGGGCAATAGCTCATGAAAACGGCCATAAAACGCGAAAACGACGAGTTTCTGCTCATATCTCTCAAACATGTAAGGGTTCTTATGAGGCACGCAAATCGGCATGGAACCCAAAAACAATGGGCAATAATTCACGAAAACGACCATAAAACACGAAAATGACAAGTTTTTGGTCATAACTCTCAAACATGTATCAGGTCTTAAGGTTGATATAAATCGCCCTCGAACCATAAAACTGTGGGCAATAGCTCATGAAAACGGCCATAAAATGCGAAAACTGAGAGTATTTGGTCATATCCCTCCAACAAGTATCGAGTCTTACGGTCGTTGTAAATCGCCCTGAAACCCC